>CM057345.1:112647895-113247895 GCA_030015575.1 Agapanthus africanus | reverse complement strand
GACGTTAACGAAATTGTATGAGAAACTTTCCATAACAAACAAAATCTACCTAATGAATATGCTTTTCAACATGAAGATGGCTGAAAACGGCTCGGTGATGGAGCACCTGAATGGGTTCAACAGTGTGACAAGATAATTCGAATCGGTTATAGTCGTCTTTGTAGACGAGATTCGAGCGCTTCTATTTCTCTGTTCGTTACCGGAGAGTTGGGAGAACCTAATGATGGTGGTTAGTAACTCGATCTCGGGAACTCCCACATTTAATGATGTTGTGAGTTGCATATTAAACGATGAGATGCGGAAAAAAGCCGGGAGTGGGAGTTCAGGAACTTCCGCGCTTTCGGTGAAGAATCGCGGTAGAACGATGGAGAGCATGAAAAGGATGAAGGGCAAGTCTAAAAACCGAGAAAAATCATAAGGAAATATCCAAAGCGCGTGTTGGAATTGTGGGAAGAAAGGTCACAGGAAAAATGACTGTAAAGCTCCAAAGAAAAACTCGGATGAGAAGACATGTGGAAAGGAAGCTAATATGGTGTCTACACAAGAACATGCGGAACAAGGTCTATGTTTATCGACGAACGAGAACAGAAAAGCGGATACTTGGTTCCTACATTCGGGAGCATCCTTCCATTGCACTTCGAGATGACATCACTGTAACATTTCAGAAATATAAAATATTATTTTTGGAATTTAAATAATAAAATAATAAATTTCATGAAAACTATTCGAGTATGAATTTGGGATTTCGTAGAATGGTATAATTATATACCAATATTTAGAAAATATTTGGATATTAATATGAATTATTAATTATAAGGGCATTTATTGGATTTGGATATTTTATAAATTATTATGCAATTAATTATATGTAAGTTTATGCTAAACTTGATTAGTGCACTACTAATCATGCTTTAAGCCAAATCCATTTTGTTAACCATGGATAGTGCACCATGACACATTGTGTTTGATTCATGCATGGCTTCTTGTATTTGTGGTATTTGGTTTTTAAAAGAAAAGAAAAAGAAAAAGAAAAGAAAAGAGAAGACATAGAGGGGACAAGAAGGCATGGACGAGAGAGAGAAAGGGGGTTTATCATACAACCATGGCTTCATTCTTCTTCACTTCATCCATTTTTCTTCAACTCTTTCTTCATCTTCATTCTCCTAAAGTTCCTCCACCTTACTTCCACCCTCATAAAAACCTCAAAAATCACCTCAAAACCCTATCCCACCTTCACAAAAAATGTGCACAATCTTAACCTACACCCTATGGTGAGCTCAAGTTTAGATTTTAAGCACTTTGAACCATCTTGGAATTTGCTTCAGTTGCTCCAAGAGGTAAACCCTTCACTTTCCTTCTTTTTATCAAGTTTCTTAACCTCCTAATTGTGTTTAGAGTTCGACTATGTTAAATTAGTGACCTTGGAAATTTCTAGGATGATTTTAGTGGATGTTGTGAGTTGTAAAGATATAATTGAGATTTAGTTAGTGACCCTCAACCCTTTGTGATGATAATTCTAAGCAAACTTGAGACTAAAACCCCAACACACGAACTTAGAATTCTCCCGACATCGGTTTTTGACGATATGTGATGATCTAATAGAATCTTTTATGACCCGGGAGCTCTATAAAATAAGTTCCTAACACAGAGAGGTTTGCACGCTACTAGGAATATACCCCTGAAACCCGAGCCCCTACCTCTTCCAACTGGCCGCAAATTTATTCTCTCAGGCCGCAATTTGCGGCCTGTACTTGTTGCATTGAGTTGGTTCTTGGTCTATGGTTCCCTTATCTGATGTGTAGACCTGCCCTATATGCAGAATCTCCTAATTTCATCTAGGGTAGAATTTGGGAATGTTTTTTCCTTGTTGCTGATTTTGAGTTTCCGATTCGTGAAAACTTGGTTTTGGTATTTGAGTTTGGACACGGTCGTTGGACGTTTGTACGTCAACGTCGAGAATTATTTGGTTGTTCTTGCATTCGTGGGCTATAGGTTCTAACCTATGAGCACTTCGCGCGCCGTATCGGTTTCGGATTTGGTTTTGATATCGTTACGATATGTATTGATTTGTAGGTACCTTCGCGTGGACTTCCGAGACGACGAAAGAGAACAAGAAGTTCATCGAATTCGGCTAGAGTAAGGATTAGCAAGTGAGTAGATCTATATCTACGCGCAAAGTCTGGTGGATGGCATATAGCACCGCCACAAACATAGTAATGGGAGAACCGATATGTATAATATATTTTGAGAAACTTGTGCTTATTAACTTACGGATATAATCATAAGATTTAGTACTAGATGACATGATGAAAGAAGAATATATATGATGAAATGAGATGACATGAGTTGATATGTTGGCTTGAGGAAGCAAGGCAATCTACATATTTATATTCATATACCAAGATATGATATGAGATTGAGTTATATATATAAATTAGTATAAAAGATGATATGATGTACGAGACCATAGATCCGTACCCTTGTTCATGTATAGGAAGATAGATCCTTAATCTAAATTAATGACACCGTACGATAGATTATCGTATACGATAAGATATACCGGATGATTGATCCGCACTTGTGACTTGAGGATAATGTTCGATGATATTGCCATATCTGATACTATGAGGCTGGATCGCCGACTTTTGGATTGTCTTGATTCGGAGAATTATTGCTTCTAATCACCTTGGTGGATAATGGTTTACAATTTGAATAATCCAGGGGTAGTTTCGTATCTTATACCGTTCATGCTTATGTTGTACCTTTTCCTTGTGACCTTAGTCTGCTAGGACACATGCACTATTACCGATGATGCGTATGTTACACATACATAGATTTACCGGCTCACACACTCATCATCGGTAATTGCCATGCCACTTACATAGTAGAACTGTTATATCACTATATTGCTCTTAACTGTAAAGTACAATCATTGTTCAGTAATTATCGCATGACATGCTTACATGAAACACTTGTAATACTTTACAGTAATATTCTATACTTTAATATACTGCACTTTATGGTTACATGCATATGAGATGTTGTTTTCATGAGATCTCTGGATTTGAGAACTGCTGATATATTTCAAAAGAATTATGATTGATTTAAAAACGTGGTTTCTCGTGATGTGATTTGTGGCGTCCACTATGAGTTTTCTCGGTTCTGAGCTATGAGTTACCCGATTCAAGGAGTGAGGAGGCACCGTCTGTGGGTACATGGTGGACCCGGATGGTACCCCGGGGTAAGAAGATCGTATAGATAGGTGTTGAGCCCGATAGGATAGCACTACCGACCTGTGATAGTTTGGGCTCGGCGGATATCCGGAGGATACCGGCCCGAGTCGTATGATCAGATGGATATGAGGGTCGATCCGATGAGACGGAGCCAGAGATATGAGAATTTACGTGTCGATGCTGGACACGGGTTTTTATGATATTTCAAGTGTCGATGATGGACACTCATATTTTATGACATTGATATGTCGTTGATGGACACACATTTGATATTCACATACATACATGCGTATGACTCAAATGACTTGATACATATACTGATGACTTGGATATTTACGTGTCGATACTGGACACTAGTTTTTATGATATTTTAAGTGTCGATGATGGACACTCATGTTTTATGATGTTGATGTGTCGTTGATGGACACACGTTGGATATTCACAAACATACATGTGTATGATTCAGATGACTTGATACATATACTGATACTGGCATGACATCATTATTGTTCACATATGTATACATGATCACCCTGGATACCACATAGTATTATCTTTATGTTACAGTAGGACCCATGGATCGTTGTTCATTCGATTTCTACCTGCTGATATTTTTCTACTCACGAGCTGGCAACTCACCCCCGTTGTGCCACAGTTTTCTTGCAGGTTCGACTGCTCGGATTAGTTGCGGCTCGCTGGCACACAACTTTCTTCACGGTGTTTTTCTATGGTAGGTGGGAAACACATTTGGATCGTGACCACCCTTGTACCTACTTATTTATGTTGTATATAGTTAAAGCTCTATCAACCAGAAACCAGACTTGTATATTCTTAGGACTTATAGCGGAATGAGTGTATTGTCTTTTATTTGAGCTGATGATGTCTTGGTCTGCTTTATTTTCATTCTATGATTGATCTTTGCCGTAGGGCATCGTATATATATGCTTTATTACGTGGTTGTGATTCTGCCAATTGGCGAAGAGTTAGGTCCCGCTTGGGGATGCCTATATTATTGCATGTGTATGGTTTTGGATCAAAATATACAAGGGAGGTGCTGCCCAAATTTCAAGGACGAAAATGTTTTCAAAAATAGTATGTAAACTATTGCATTTTCATATAATATTACTTATATTGTTAAAAGAGGGCTAAATTCTTGATGCTGATATTTCAAAACCGCACCTCCATAATTTTCCGCAAAATGGTTTAGATTTATGGGCTTTGGCTTACTTGAATTATGGCGGGGTCCTGTAGACTTCACGTAATTCTCGTCCCGACCACGTGCCAATTCCGGGTCGTGACAAAATTGTTATCGGAGAGTTAGGTCTAACCTTGGTTCGAGTTTAGGCTTGACCTTATGGAACTTAGACTTGACTAGGGGGGTTTGGGACCCGAGTTTTCGTCTCATAGGTTGACCTTGGTTGATAGAGTAGGTAACTTGAGTAGAGTGACGCACTATGTGTATGTTCCGCGGCATACTTACGATACGCTGCTCCGCTTAAGTGACCTTATGATGTACATTTCTTGAGATCTGTGATTCTGTTCGTTCCTATGATTATATTCCCATTGATTCCATTCATTCTTATGATCATATTTCCATTTCAGACCTATCAATTCTATTCCTTCCTATTATCTGCTTGAGATTCTTGTCACCCTGGCTACGAGAGCAGAGAGAGCTGCGGCTAGAGATGCGGTCAGATACGAGCCTGTCACGGACGAGGAATGGCCATGATATTCTTTCGGTGACATAGGAACGTATCGGTTTTTTTATTTGTGTTGATATCTCTCGGTTGAGACAAGTGTTCGGGATTTGTACTGGATGATTGGGCCACTGATAGAGGCCATCCAGATTGAGAAGACTGTTGTCATACGAACCACTCCCGAAAATCGCGATGTGGTCTACCATGTAGACAAATGACCCAGCCGTTGCTGAGATTGACGGGATGTCGCCTCCAGAGTTTATAAGATGAAACCACAGGAGCTTACAGGCAGGGATGCGACAGAAGATCGCTAGTCCATCTTGAATAGAGCGACTAAGATGATTCGTCTAATTGGATGCGTCGACACCGGCTTAGTTGAGTTGAAGAATCCCATTTTGATTTTGCTCAGACCTGGAGTGAATCGATCAAGAAAGGACATTGGTCATCGGATGCTCCGATGCGAGATCAGTAAGTTGACCGGTTTCAGATAAAAGGACCTCACCCAGACGTGTTGTGAGTTGATCGAGAAAAAGGCGAATGAAGCATATTCCTCTGATGTTTTGGACGAGTTCCCGAGGACGTGATCGGCTAGATATCTTCCACAGAGTGTTGAAGATGCCCGAGTTCATAGTTTCGAATCCTTGTGAGAGACTCCGGATTGACTGTAGCCGAGAATGAATTGCAGTATGCCGCCAGCAAGATGTGATTTCGAAATGGACGGTAATGAAAGCAAGTGGATAAGAGATTCGTGTGAGCTCAAAATGAGTCGTTCTTCTCCGTTGAAGCCAAAGAGTGGATATGTATGCAGAGGCATTGGATACGGCCAAATTCCAGAGGAAAGTCGTGATGAGGACACAACTGTCCGGAAATGAGAAAAGGATTTAGTAAAGGTGCCAACCTTCGTACAGTTTAGCATAGGTGAGATTGGACGAGACCATAAGCAGGTTTTTGCCAGGATACCATAGCGATAAGGATTTGCACCCAGGATCATTTGTATCGCGCATAATCAGAAGGCCAGATATCGCCATCAGTAATGTGCTACTTTATGAGTGGTCATGTTAATTGTCCAAGAGATGATCAGAGGAGTGTCAGAGAGGGACCGTTTTCGTCATTACACCTAACCGGGCTGACGAGCAGAGAGATTGTAGGATTGGTGATCCGCAGAGAAAACAAGGACCCAGAGACAGAGGACGCCAGACTGTGAGCAGAAGGCAAGTGGATGTTCTTGCTCTGTCAGTTTTGCATGCACCGGCACTTTCGATATTGAAGGAGGTGTATCTCAATGTCATTTATTTCGATTTGCGTTTTAGTGATCTGAGCATCATGCTTGTATCGTTTTGGACTTTGAGTTTGTAAGCCGATGTCGCGCACCCCGCGGTTTGCGGGGAGACGAAATTTTCAAAAACGATGATATTTGACTACGCAACACAAGCTAAAACTCCAGGATCTTTACTAAAGCCTTAACTAGCTAATCTATCTAGAGGTTTAACTACTCTGTTAGAATGCTATATCTCCAAGATACGGTCCTTCGGGTCTTCTAGTGCTCCTCTCTAAGGCTCCTCGGTGATCGGATCGGGCTAGCTCCATCGGCCTTCTTGCGTCAAAGATGATCCACCGCGAGAGAATGTGCTCCAAGCTTTAACCTCTAAATGAGGTAACTAAGGTAGATGATTCGCTAAACCAACTAGCCTAGGAGATGTAGAAAGTCTAATGGATTGTTTGTCTCACTAAACCCTTTGTTTCACAACACATATGAGTGTAAGGCTTTAGTTCTTGAGGAAAAACGAGATGGAGAAATCTCAAGAAAGAGCAAGAGGAGAGCAACTCAAGAAATGAGCTTAAGAAATAAAAATGGATAAGTATGAAGCATTGTGTAGAGAATGGCTAAAGGTATATGAGCTCAATTATTCAAGCATGCAATAAAATACAATAGAATAAAGCACCCATATTTAAATAGTGAGTCAAGACCAAATAAAATAATCCCTTAGCCATGCTTTACACCATGCCTCCAAAGACTCCTCCATTTCCACCTCATTAATCCATTTAAGTAAATGGATAAAACCAATAATGAGGTGGCTCCTTCTAGAAGCATGCCTTGCCAAATTACAAGAATACCCCTCACCGTATATACATACCCGTATCCGTATTCCGAAAAATACGGATACACTGAGACGATAACAATCCAATAATACAATACTAGGATTCGACTTAAACCAAAGCCCACTAGTATTGTCCGCCCGATCAGCATCCGTGTACAAGTACACATACGTGACCGAAGCCCAGTCGTAAAACCATACGACGTCTAACATCAATTGCCTGAAGCAGGAAAACCCTCTGTGTGGAACTCTAAAGACTCGAAAGTACGCTAGTAGTGGGTTTAACCACAAGCCATCATCGGTACTAGCTGCATGTAATGGCTACCCAGGTATCTGTTGATAAGAAGACCGATAAGCAAACTCACCCGGACTCCTACTGAGCCTTTCGGTGACAATCTCCATACAGTCCGGTCTGTTCGTCTAAGATACTCGTATATCCTCCTAGGAGGATGGTAAACGTCAGACCCCTAACAACGTGATAAGTCGTGCCAGAGGAGAGCCCAATAGACCGTGAGAAACTACTGGAGTACCTTACCAGTATTTCTCGACTGCCCTGGCCAGGGACTTTGTGTAATGGCTTTCCGAACACTGTGCGATATCAACCCCCAATACCGGGAGAGACGAATCCTATCTGATCGCTACTGTCTCCAAGTGCTTCGGGACTACACCCAACTACTACCTGTTTGTACGACTCCTTTGAGCGTGTTAGGGTAGTAATCTAAGTGCAGTGGGAACACACTCGAGACGAAGTAGCGATGACAAGTCAACGGATTAAGCTGTACTCATGCCACCTGAGAACTGCTACCTGACGATAGGTATAATACCAACCAGCAGTTCCCGACAAGTCCTGTCCAGCGTAACTCATAACCTAATGAGCATCTGCATACCAACTCCAGTACGGCGTACTAGTAGCTGTGGGACATACCATATCTCCTGCTGGGATGAGAAGTGTATATACTAGTCTACTCCGGAGTATCGATGCCCCGTCTCGATAATCCAACGACTAGGGACCTGTATAAGGATGTACTTATAGACTACCCGGCCCCCACAAGTGTGACTGCCATCACAACGCTGGTAGTTAAGAAAAGATCATAAGGGCTCTACCAATATGTATAAGCGATATGCTAAAAGAAACACATGCACATATTGAGATAGAATCAAACCAGGTAGCATATTACCATATCGAGCAAGATTGTTATTATAACTGTGAAATATCCCAAGCATCCAATATGTAATATACAATCCAGTATGATACAATAATAGCCTCTAGGGCATATATCACTAACAATCTCCCACTTGCACTAAGGCCATGTATTGGCATATCGCAGACCTATCATCTACATTAGCCGCTCGAGCTGTGTCTGAGGGATGGCCTTTGTGAGTGGATCTGCAGTATTGTTCTCTGTCTCTACCCTCCGCACCTTGATCTTCCATCTATCAATGATCTCCCTGATCAGGTAGAACCGCTTCAGGATGTGTCTGGACTTCTGATGGGACCTTGGTTCCTTCGTCAATGCTATAGCGCCGTTGTTGTCATAATATAGCGGTATTGGATCAACAATGGATGGAACCACCTGAAACTCTGTCACGAACTTCTTGATCCAGACTACTTCCATTGCGGCATCACAGGCAGCAATATACTCCACTTTCATAGTCGAGTCAGCAACGGTGTCCTGCTTGGAGCTCTGCCAAACAACTGCCCCTTTATTGAGGGTAAAGACATGACCCTACGTGGACTTGGAGTCATCCTTGTCACTCTGGAAGCTGGAGTGGGCGAAGGCCTCGATCTGGAGGTCTTCCCTGCCGTACACCAAGAACATCTCCTTAGTCCTTCTTAGGTACTTGAGAATGTTCTTCACTGCTATCCAGTGCTTCTCCCCTGGGTTTGACTGATACCGGCTTACAACGCTCAGGGCGTATGCTACATCTGGTCTGGTACACAATATCGCATACATTATAGAGCCAACCGCTGAAGCATAGGGTATAATAGACATGCGAGTCCTTTCCAAATCAGTCTTAGGAAACATCTCTTTGGAAAGGGTGATCTCATGACAAGCCGGTAGATTACTACACTTAGAATCTTCCATACTGAATCGTTTCAGTATGGTGTTGATGTACTTTTACTGTGAGAGTCCCAACATCTGTTTAGATCTATCATGATAGATCTGGATCCCCAGAATGTAGGAGGCATCACCCAGGTCCTTCATGGAGAATCTCTGTGATAAGAATCCCTTGACTGATTGTAGCATAGGAATGGCATTTCCTATCAAGAGAATGTCATCCACGTACAAGATGAGGAATACTACACTTCTCGCTACAATTTTACTATATATGCATGGTTCATCTGGATTTTTGATAAAGTCCAATTCCTTGACCGTCTCATCAAAACAGATGTTCCAACTCTGCGATGCCTGCTTTAGCCCATAAACGGAATTAAGCAACTTGCACACTTTCCCATTGCTCCCACTCTGAATGAAACCTTCTGGCTGATCCATATAGACGCACTCTTCCAAATTTCCATTCAGTAAAGCGGTCTTTACGTCCATCTGCCAAATCTCATAGTCGTGGAAGGCAGCAATGGCAAGAAGGATCCGAATGGATTTGAGCATAACCACTGGAGAAAAGGTTTCATCATTGTCTAAACCAGGTCTTTGACGTAAACCTTTTTCAACAAATCTATCCTTATAGGTTTCAACTTGTCCATCTACACCAATCTTCTTTCTTAAAATCCATTTGCAGCCTACGAGTTTTACCCCATCTGGAGCAAAGTCCAAAGTCCATACTTTGTTGGTGTACATGGACTCCATTTCGGTCCGCATTACATCCAACCATTTTACCGAGTCTCTGCTCTGAATGGCTTACTGGAAGCTAGTTGGCTCATCATCGTCGATGATTCAATCCTCTCTATCCCCATCTATGAGAAAACCATAGTATCTCTCGGGCGGATGAGATAGCCTACTAGTTCTGCAGAGTGGCACAGGAATGTCCGGTTCTTTCGAAACTTCTGGTTCTACCATACTTTCAGTAATAGTTTGTGGTTCTGGAATTTCTTCCAGTTCTATTGCGCTCCTACTTATCTGATTTTCTAAAAATCCAGTTTCCAAAAAGTGGGCATGCCGAGAAACAAAGATCTTTTGTTCCTCTGCGTAATAGAAAAGATACCCTCTGGAGTTCTTTGGGTATCCCACAAACTTATACAATACTGAGCGTGCCTCGAGCTTGCCCCCATGCTGCTTTTTTACAAAAACTGGATCTCCCAATGTCTTAAGGTATTTAAGATAGGGTTTCTTTCCACTCCACATCTGATATGGTGTGGTAGGCACTGACTTAGTAAGAACCTTATTCAAAAGATATGCAGCTGATTTTAGTGTATAGCCCCAGAAAGATCGCAGTAACTCAGCATCACTCATCATGAAATGAACCAAATCTAATAAGGTTCTGTTCCGCCTTTCTGATACACCGTTGTGCTGAGGTGTGTATGGAGGAGTAAGCTGAGAGAGAATTCTATTCTCTTTTAAGTAGCCCAGAAACTCCGCACTTAAGTATTCACCACCTCGATCAGATCTCAGTGTCTTGATACTTTTGCCGGTTTGTTTTTCCACTTCATTCTTGTATTCGCGGAATTTTTCAAAGGCCTCGGATTTATGTTTCATCAAGAATACATGTCCATACCTAAATGAATCATCCGTAAAAGTAATGAAGTAGGAATAACAACTTCTCGCATGTATAGACATTGGACCACACACATCGCTGTGTATGAGTCCCAAGAGTTTGCTCGCTCTTACTCCATGTCTAGTGAACGGAGTCTTTGTCATCTTTCCTTTGAGACATGATTGACAAGTTGCATTAGACTAATATTCGAACGGATCCAAATATCCCTCTCTATGTAACTTCATCAACCGTGTTTCATTGATGTGACCCAGTCTACAATACCACAAGAAAGCCTGATTTAATTGCGGAGACTTTCTTTTAAGTGTGTTCTGGACGTTGAAAACCTGAGCTTGATTCAACACGTATATTTCGTTATCTAATGTACCTGACCCAATCAAATTTTGATTTAGGTGGATGTGTACTACATCGCTTACAAATGTAAAATCATATCTTCTTTAGACAGAAAAGATACATATATGATATTACAGGCTAGACTATGTACATACAAACAGTTACGTAAAATCAATATCTGCCCACTTGTCAATCCTAGGTGATATTCCCCTATGGATTTAGCGTCCACGCTCATTCCGTTAGCAACTCTGAGAGTCATATCACCTTCCTTGATAACTCTACGGTTTATCAAAGCCTGTAATGAATTACAGATATGAGATCCTGATCCGGTATCTAGTACCCAGCAAATAGAGTTAATAGATAGACAGTTTTTAATTACAAACACACTCGAAGCCGAAGCAACAACGTGCTTCGAATCCTGGCTTCTGGATTTCCAAGCTCTGCAATCCTTCTGACAATGTGCTTTCCTGTGACTATAAAGACATGCCTCCTTCCCTACTACTAGCCTTAAAACTTTTGCCCTGCCCTTTGACTCTACGTTACTGACACCACTTATCGGCTTGGTGGAGGTCTTCTTCTTCTCTCCCTTAGCTTTCGCCTCGGATCTAGAAGAGGAAGATTCCCCAATAAGTAGAGCGGGTGTTTCCCTGAATTCTTTCAGGATGCCCTCTGAGCTCCTCAATAAATTGAGGAGACTTGGAAGTGGAACTTCCTTCCTTTGAATTTTGCAATTCAAGGTAAACTGGGTGTAAGTAGAAGGTAGGGACTGTAGAATCAAGTCAATGCATTACTCGTTCTCTAACGTGGTCCCATGGTCCGTGAGCTCTTTAATATAGCTAATCATCGTAAGGACGTGGTCCTCTACAGATGACCCGACAGCCAACCTCGCTTGAAGCAATATTTTCGAGATCTCATATCTTGCGATACGAGATTGCTCTCCATATAAAACTTTGGTATGGAGCAAGATGGAAGCTAAGTCCATCTTCTCGTGCTACCTCTGGTGTTCACTATCCATGGAGGCTAACATGAGGCACTTGGCTCTCGCACAATCCTTTTCCCATGTCAGACGGATATCCATATCCACGATGGTGGAACTTGGACCTGGGACGGCGGGGTGTTTTGTAGTATGGAGGTAGTCTAGCTTGTCATAGGTAAGCGCCATCTAGACATACCGTAGCTAATCAATATAGTTTAGCTCAGTCAATTTATTATCTAATAACCAATGTCCAGTCATAGGGGTCACTGCAACTATGAGAGAGAGAGAGAAGAAACACTCAGCATGATACTCTTGCAAGTTCAGATTGGTTATTAGTTTATCTAAACAGGATGGCTCCCACTTTTTCCTCGAATCCTTCCTCAAACCATAAAAGAATAATTAGTCAAGATTAATCTCACTTTTACAATTCTTGCCTAACCTTTCAGCCAAGCTGGTGTCGGTACTTCGAGGGAGGTTTTACAACGCTTTCGCGAAGTTCTTTAATTACATAACCTCTTTTCCCTGGAGGCGTAGCCCCGCTAACACCGTTCTAGACACCCACTTAGTTTATAGCATTGATCGTTTAGTGAAAAAATCTCCCGAAGAGTAGCGCATACGCACAGTAGGATCAGGATCCAAATATCATTGTGTGATAAAATTGAAGGAAGCCTACCAAGATTATTACACTCCAAATGATATGCAAGACTAGAAAGTTTCAGTACCTTAGAAACTCCTGATATGGATTTTTGCCCTATGCTCTTATGACCTTGACGAAGGCCAACATATCATAAGTCACATGTCAAGTTCTACCCGTCCTTGTCCAGGTTAATTTGAACCCACCCGTACATACCCTTGACGAAGGCTAACAAAGTAGTACGCCTGTCCCAAACCAATGCATCTATCTATGCTACATATGAATACCCAGCAGCTACCAATTACTATGCCTTGGCGAAGGTCAAAATACATAGCTTGAATATTACTGAATATTCATATGAAATGACGGAGGGCTACGGATGGTTTTGGCGAAACCGTGAACGTAGTGAACTTGATATAGTCGAAGGAACCATGATAACTTTTTAAAAGGAGTGGTTTAGGCTCCGTATTTAAAATTGCTTTTTGAAGAAAACCGAGTGGTTTGGAAATTGTTCCAACGATTAAGCTTTGGATTGTTTTATCTTGCATTAATCTTTGTTAATGCGGTCCTATCATTTACAACCTATCATTGCAGCAAAAGAAACGAAAATACAACGCACGCTTATGCCATCCGCATTCGCCACTGGGCCCGTCTTACACCGTTAAGTTACTTAACTAAGGCCAGAGCGGGGGATGGACTAGCGCGGGTGCAAAACATAAGCAACGTTTATTTATATATAATATATATAGCCATTCATCTCACGCAATAGTAGGCATTCCAGATCACAGATGAATATATTGGATATACTAGGAATTCCGCGTTTCGTTTAAGCTTATAACGAAAGACGGATTCCACGATCGTGATGAATAGCTAAACCCTACCCCAGACCCCTACGGGTGCGGCAAACTACCCACCAAATTCCCGAAGTGAAGCAACCTCTCTCGGTAAAATGAGTAGGCCAGTCGGCACTTCAAAGAACCCAGTAGTTTGTGCACCCCACCTTGGGTCTATCCTAAGAGTAGAAAACAGTAAAAAAAAATAATATACATTTGTGGCTACAACCTCAACTCGGATGTGCCCCGCAAAATAATATTACATCACTTTTACAAATTATATTGAATGAAAGAAAATAAAACACTCTTCTTACATCCCCCGGCTATTCATCTACGACGATCCAATACAATTCATATACACAAACCATCACAGATCACATCACAGATCTGTGCAACCCCCACTAATCGACGTATAGCGATTAGTACATGTTCAGCACAGATATCAAACACAGAAGATCCGATTAGCTAAAGTATTTAGAATTTCGATCGATTAACCAAATTTGAATCTATCCCAAATACAACACAGTACACAAAAGAACCTGGGCAGAAACAAAATATTCCCAATATCACAAATCCACAGTATATAAGCACAGGAGAAATCTGGACCGAGTCGGCTTCGACTCGGCCGCGGAACGGAGGCAGAACGGTCTGTTTTGCCGCGGTTCCGCGGCGGTCTTACCGATTCGTGAGCCCAAATTTCTCCAATACCCATAAAAAACCCTGAACGTATTTTTAAGGCCTCTGAAAAGATTTTTAGACCAGATTTTAAAATCGACGGAGACATGCATTTTCGGACGTGATTTTAGGATTTTTCCGCAATCGAATTTCTAAAGACTTTGCTAACTAGCCAGTTAAGGTTTTGTAGGCTCCGATACCACTCTAAGCTGATGTCGCGCACCCCGCGGTTTACGGGGAGGCGGAATTTTCAAAAACGATGATATTTGACTGCGCAACACCAGCTAAAACTTCAGGATCTTTACTAAAGCCTTAACTAGATAATCTATCTAGATGTTTAACTACTCTGTTAGAATATTATACCTCCAAGATATGGTCTTTCGGGTCTTCTAGTGCTCCTCTCCAAGGCTCCTCGGTGATCGGATCGGGCTAGCACCATCAGCCTTCTTACGTCAAAGATGATCCACCGCGAGAGAATATGCTCCAAGCTTCAACCTCTAAATGAGGTAACTAAGGTAGATGGTTCGCTAAACCAACTAGCCTAGGAGATGTAGAAAGTCTAATGGATTGTTTTTCTCACTAAAACCTTTGTTTCACAACACATGTGAGTGTAAGGGTTTAGTTCATGAGGAAGAAGGAGATGGAGAAATCTCAAGAAAGAGCAAGAGGAGAGCAACTCAAGAAATGAGCTCAAGAAATAAAAATGTCTAAGTATGAAGCATTGTGTAGAGAATGGAAAAGGTATATGAGCTCAATTATTCAAGCATGTAATAAAATACAATAAAATAAAGTGTTAGTGTTTATGCCCTAGAAGGCCATTACTGTATCATACTAGTTTGTATATTACTTAATGGAAGCTTGGGATATTCACAGTTGTATTGACAGTCTTGCTAAAAATGGTAGTATGCTACTTGGTTTGCGTCTACTTTAATATGTGCATATGTTTCTTGTAACGTATCGCTTATACATATTAGTAGAGCCCTTAGGATCTTTACTTGATTACCAGCGTTGTGATGGCAGTCACACTAGTGGGGGCTGGGTAATCTATAAGCAACATCCTATACAGGTCCCTAGTCGTAGGATTATCGAGACAGGGCATCGATACTCCGGAGTAGACTGGTGTGTACGCTTCTCATCCCAGTTGGGGAGATGGTCTGTCCCACAGCCATCAGTACGTCGTACTGAAGATAGTATACAGGTGCTCGTTGGGTAACGGGTACACCGGACAGGACTCGTCGGGAACTGCAGGTTGGATTTATACCCATCGTCAGATAGCAGTTCCCAGATGACATGAGTACAGCTTAGTCCGTCGACTTGATACTGCTACTTCGCTTCGGGTGTGTTCCCACTGTACTTAGATTACTACCCTACCACGGCTCAAAGGAGTCGTGCAAACAGGTAGTAGTTGGGTGCAGTCCCGAAGCACTTGGTGGCAGTGGCGGTTAGACAGGATTCGTCTCTCCCGGTATTGGGGGTTGATATCGCGCTGTGTATGGAGAGCCATTATGCAAAGTCCCTGGCCAGGGCAAGCGAGATTTACTGGTGGCTTCCAGTAGTTTCTCAAGGTGTAATGGGCTGCATTCCGACACGACATATACCGCTATTAGGGGTCTGACGTTTACCGCCCCCTAGGCCCGATATGCGATAGTCCTAGACGAACAGACCGGACTGTACGGAGATTGTTACATCAGGCTCAGTAGGAGTTCAGATGGGTTTCCTCATCGGCCTTCTTATCGACATCTACCTGGGGACCGTTACGTACAGCTAGTGCCGCTTGCGGTCTGTGGTTAAACCCACTGCCAGCGTAGTAGTCGAGTCTTTAGAGTCCCACACAGAGAGTTTCCCTGCTCCGGACGAAACGATATAGAGGTCGTATGGTTTTACGACAGGGTTCGGATGCATACGTGTTTTTACGCACGTACGATGTTTGGACAGTTTTTACTAGCCGGTTTTGGTTTAAGCCAGATTCTAGTATCGGATTATTGGATTTATACAGTCTAAAGTTTTTCCGTGTTTTTCCGGATAGGAGGGACGTTCTCGTAATTTGTCAAGAAGCTTCTAGAAGTATGATGAGTTGGAGGCTAAGGTGTCATTTGCATTAATTGGTTTAATGAGTCATGAAGTGATTCATCCATGGAGTTAATGTTTCATTTATGATTTAAATGACTCATGAGATGAATCACTATGTGTATTAATGAAACATGATGATATATCATTATTTGTTATTCATTTAATAATATGATATGTTTCATATATACACAAATGATATCATTATTCTAAAATGATTCTCATTCTCACCTTCTCTCTCCTCAAGCTCTCTCTCTTCAAACCCTAACCCTACCCTCTCATGTGCTGAGATCAAGGGTTAGCAAGACTTATTAATCCATAATCCTACTCTATATCCCCTAGGTTGCTTAGGTTACCTCAAATTATAGGTCAATCTTGGAGTAGTAGCTCTCGGGTGGATCGTCTTTGACTCGAGAAGGCCTTTGAGGTGCCGACGTTCCATAGAGCCTACGAGGAGTGGAGGACAGCGATGAAGACCCGAAGGACAAGTAACGTGAGGTATAACTTTGTATCCGAGTAGTTTAACCTTTCGTAGTTTGCTAGTAATGGTTTAGACACGATCCGTGTGCTCAAGTCCGTGTTACGAAGTTTTGATAATTGTTTTTCATATATTCCGCCTCCCCACAAATTCGTGGGGTGCGTGACATGGACTTACAGTGGTATCAGAGCCAACTAAAGCTTTACTAGCTTATTAGCAACTAATTAGAATTTCGATCGTCGGAAAAATGCGAAAACATAACCCCGGACCCCTCAAGTTTCTGTCAATTTTAAACGTGTCGAAAAAATTATTTGATGTGCCTGAAAATTAACAGCAGGGGATTATAAGAATTCTGGGAAAATACGAGGAGGTAACTCGGTGATACGGCCGCGGAACCGTGGCGGATGAGTGCATTCGGCCGCGGATCCGCCGCCGAGTCAACTCCGAGTTGACTCGGATTTGCACAGTAATTCATATTTTGTGGTGTTTTGTTTTCCAGTTTATTCTGTTTCTGCCCAGGTTACTTCTGTGCTGGCCTGCATTTGGGGTAGACACGGAAAAAGGTTGTCGATCGATATTCTAAGTTATTTGCTAATCGGGTTTTTATCTGTAATGTTTAATGTATTCGTAAACCTCTTCTAACTGCTAGTATGACGGTTGGCAGGGGGTTGCACATTTCTGTAATGATTTTACTGTTTGTGCATATGAACTTGATTGGATCATTGTGATGATTATCCGGGGTTTGAGATGTTTATTATATTCATTCATTCGATGTAAATTGTAATATGATGTAATATTCTTTTGCGGGGCATATCCAGGTTGTGGTTGTAGCCACCGTTGTATTATTTCATTTACTGTTTTATGCTCCTAGGATAGACCCAAGGTGGGGTACACAAACTACCGGGTACATTGAAGTGTTTAGTGGCCTACTCACATTGTTGAGGGAGACCGCTTCACTTCGGGTACTTGGCGGGTAGTTTGCCGTACCCGTAGGGGTCTAGGGTGGGGTAATGGCTATTCATCACAACTGTATAATCCGTCTTTTGTTGCAGGCTCAAAGCAAACGCGGATTGCTTGTATATCCAATAATGTTCATCTGTGATCTGGAATTCCTATTATTGCATCTGACGAATGTACAATATCTATATATGATAGCTGTTAGACATCACTTATGTTTTGCACCCGCGCTAGCCCAGCCCCCACTCTGTCGTTAGTTAAGTAACCTAACAGGTGAATGACGGGGCCCAGTGGCGAATGCGGATGGCATAAGAGGACGTAGTATTTTCGTTGTTTTCTGCAATGATAGAATAAACGATGGGACGCATTATTATAATGCAAAGAAAACAAACCAAAGTTGAATCGTTGGAACAAATTTAAAAGAAACCACTCGGTTATTTTTAAAAGAGCAGAATTTTAATTGCGGAGCTTTAACCACTCCTTTTAAAAAGCTATCAGGTTCCTCCGATTATATCAAGTTCACTACGTTCACGGTTTCTCCAAAACTAGTCGTAGCCCTCCGTCATTTCTTATGGATGGTCAGTAGTATTCAAGCTATGTTTGTTGGCTTTCGTCAAGGCATAGTGTTTGGTAGCTGCTGGGGTATTCATTTGTTGCATAGATAGATGAGTTGGTTTGGGACAGTCGTATTACCTTGTTGGCTTTCGTCAAGGATATGTACGGGTGGGTTCAAATTAACAAGATAATGATGGGAAGAACTTGACATGTGACTTATGATTTGTTGGCTTTCGTCAAGGTCATAAGAACATGGGGCAAAAATCCACATCGGGAGTTTCTAAAGAAACTGAAACTTGCTAGTGTTGCATACCATTTGGAGTTTGATGAATGTTGGTAGGATACCTTCAACATTATCATACGATGATATTTGGACCCCGATCTTACTGTGAGTATATGCTACTTATCAAGAGATTCATCACTTAACGATCAATGCTATAAACCAAGTAGGTGTCAAGAAAGGTGTCAGCGGGGCTACGCCCCCAGAGAAAAGAGGTTATTTAATTAAGGAACTTCGCGAAAGCGTTGGAAAAACCTCCCTCGAAGTACCGACACCGGCCTGGCTGAACGGTTAAGCAAGTATTGTACGGTGAGATCAGTCCTAGCTAATTCTTCTTTTATGGTTTGCGAAAGGATTCGAGAAACAGTGGGAGCCATCCAGTTTAGATAAACTAAAAACCAATCTATACTTGCAAGAGCATCATGCTAAAGTGTTTTATTCTCTCTCTCTCATTGCAGCGACCTTGTGACTATGACTAGGTTACATCTAGATAACAAGTTGACTTAATCTGACTTATATGACTGGCAAAGGTCTGTCCAGATGTCCATTGCCTATAACAAGCTGGACCACCCTATTACTACTCAAGATCCCGCCGTCCCAGGTCCAGTTTCCACCATCGCGGATATGGATATCTATCAGACAAGGGAAAAGGATAATGCGAAAGCCAAGTGCCTCGTGTTGGCTTCAGTTGATGGTGTATACCAGAAGCAGCACGAGAAGATGGACTTAGTTTCCATCTTTCTCCATAACAAAGATTTATATGGAGAGCAATCTCATATCGTAAGATATGAGACTTCGAACAAATTAATTCAAGCGAGGTTGGCTGTCGGGTCATCTGTAAGGGACGACGTCCTTACGATGACTAGCTATATTGATGAGCTCAAGGACCTGGAGACCACGTTGGGAAACAGGTCATATGCTGACTTATTTCCACAGTCCCTATCCTCTACTTACACCCTGAAAGAAACCAGGGAGACACAAGCTCTGCTTAATGGGGATCTTCTTCTTCTGCATCCAGGGCGAAAGCAAAGGGTGAAAAGAAGAAGACCTCTACAAAGCCGATATACGGTGACAGTAAAGTAGGAGGAAAGGGAAGAGCAAAAGTTTCGGGACTTGGTATAGGTAAGGAGGGATGTTCCTATTGTTATGGGATTGGGCATTGGCAGAAGGATTGCAGGGCTTTGGAAGCCAGTAGCCAGGATACGAAGCATGTTGTGGCTTCGACCTCAAGTGTGTATGTAATTGAGAACTGTTTGTCAATTAACTTTACTTCCTGGGTACTAGATACCGGAGCAGGATCTCATATCTGTAATTCATTACATGCTTTGAGAAACCGTAGAGTTATAAGGGTAGGTGATTTGTCTCTCAGAGTTGCAAACGGGATGAGCGTGGACGCTGAATCCGTGGGAGAATATCGCCTAGGTTTAACAAGTGGGCAGATATTGATTCTACGTAACTGTTTGTATGTACCTAGTTTGACTTGTAATATCATATCAGTATCCTCACTTTCGAGAGAGGGATATGATTTTACATTCGTAAGCGATGTAGTTCACATCCACCTAAATCAAGTTCTGATTGGGTCCGGTACATTAGATGACGGTATATACGTATTGAGTCAAGCTCAGGTTTTCAATGTCCAGAACACACTTAAAAGAAAGTCTCCAGAAACAAATCAGGCTTTCTTATGGCATTGTAGACTAAGTCACATCAATGAAACACGATTAACTAAGTTACATAGAGAAGGATATTTGAATCCGTTCGAATATCAATCTTATGCTACTTGTGAATCTTGTCTCATGGGAAAGATGACAAAGACTCCGTTTACTGGACACGGAGTAAGAGCGAGCGAGCTCTTGGGACTCGTACACAGTGACGTGTGCGGTCCAAAGTCTACACATGCGTGAGTTAGTTATTCCTACTTCATTACTTTTACGGATGATTTCTCTAGGTATGGACATATCTTCTTGATGAAGCATAAATCCGAGGCCTTTGAGAAATTCCAGGAATACAAGAATGAAGTGGAAAACCAAACAGGCAAAAGTATCAAGACACTGAGATCTGATCGAGGTGGTGAATACTTAAGTGCCGAGTTCCTGGGTTACTTAATTGAGAATGGAATTCTCTCTTAGCTTACTCCTCCATACACACCACAACACAACGGTGTATCGGAAAGGAGGAATCGAACCCTATTGGATATGGTTCGTTCCATGATGAGTAAGGCTGAGTTACCGCGATCTTTCTGGGGTTATGCACTAGAATCAGCTGTATATCTTTTGAACAAGGTTCCAACCAAGACTGTGCCTATCACACCATATCAGATGTGGAGTGGGAAGAAACCCTATCTTCAGTACCTGAAGACATGGGGATGTCCAGCTTTTGTAAAAAAGCAGCATCCGGACAAGCTCGAGGCATGCTCAGTACAGTGTAAGTTTGTGGGATATCCAAAGAACTCCATGGGATATTGTTTCTATTACGCAGAGGAACAAAAGGTTTTTGTTTCTCGTCATGCCCACTTCTTAGAAGCTGAATTTTTGGAAAATCAGAAGAGTGGGAGCGCAGTAGAACTTGAAGAAATTCCAGAACCACAAACTGTTACTGAAAGTATGGTAGAACCAGGAGTTTCAGAAGAAAAGGACATACCAGCGCCTATCCGCAGAAGTAGTAGGCAGTCTCATCCGCCCGAGAGATACTACGGTTTTCTCATAGACGGGGATCGAGAAGATTACATCATTGACAATGATGACCCTACTAGCTTCCAGCAAGCCATTCAGAGCGGCGACTCGGTAAAATGGCTGGATGCAATGCGGACCGAAATGGAGTCCATGTACACTAACAAAGTATGGACTTTGGACATTGCTCCAGATGGGGTAAAACCCGTAGGATGCAAATGGATCTTCAGAAAGAAGATTGGTGTAGATGGACAGGTTGAAACCTATAAGGCTAGACTTGTTGAAAAGGGTTTCCATCAAAGACCTGGTTTGGACTATGACGAAACCTTTTCTCCAGTGGCTATGCTCAAATCCATTCGGGTCCTTCTTGCCATTGCTTCCTTCCACGATTATGAGATCTGGCAGATGGACGTAAAGACGGCCTTTCTAAATGGTAATTTGGAAGAGTGCATCTATATGGATCAGCCAGAAGGATTCATTCAGAGTGGGAGCAGCAGTAAAGTGTGCAAGTTGCTTAAGTCCATTTATGGACTAAAGAAGGCATCGCGGAGTTGGAACATCTTGTTTGATAATACTGTCAAAGAATTCGACTTTATCAAAAATCCAGATGAACCATGCATATACAGTAAGATTGTAGGGAGAGTTGTTGTATTCCTCGTCTTGTACGTGGATGACATTCTCCTAATAGAAAATGATATTCCTATGCTACAGTCAGTCAAAAGATTCTTGTCACAGAAGTTCTCTATGAAGGACCTGGGTGATGCCACCTACATTCTGAGGATCCAGATCTATCGTGATAGATCAAAGAGGATGTTGGGACTTTCGCAGTCCATGTACATAGACACCATATTGAAAAGATTCAGTATGGAAGATTCTAAGCGCGGTAACCTACCGGCTTGTCACGGAATCACCCTCTCCAAAGAGATGTCTCCCAATACTGATTTGGAAAGGGATCGCATGTCGATTATACCCTACGCTTCTGCGGTAGGCTCTATAATGTACCAGACCAGATGTAGCATACGCATTGAGCGTTGTAAGCCGGTATCAGGCAAACCCAGGGGAGAAGCACTGGATAGCAGTAAAGAACATTCTCAAGTACCTGAGGAGGACTAAGGAGATGTTCTTGGTGTATGGCGGAAAAGACCTCCAGATCGAGGCCTTTGCCGACTCCAGCTTCCAGAGTGACAAGGATGACTCCAAGTCCATGTCGGGTTATGTCTTTACCCTCAATGGAGGGGTGGTCTGTTGGAAGTGTTCCAAGCAGGAGACCGTTGCTGACTCAACGATGGAAGCGGAGTACATAGCTGCTTGCGATGCCGCAAAAGAAGCTGTCTGGATGAAGAAGTTCCTCACAGAACTTCAGGTGGTTCCTACCAGTATTGGTCCAATACCTCTGTATTGCGACAACAACGGCGCTATAGCTTTAACGAAGGAACCCAGGTCCCATCAGAAGTCCAGACACATCTTAAGGCGGTATCACCTGATCAGGGAGATTGTAGATCGCCGGGAGATCGAGGTAAAGAGAGTAGATACAGAGAATAACACTGCTGATCCATTCACAAATGCCATTCCCCAGACGCAGTTCGAGAGGCTATTCGAGATGATAGGTCTGCGATATGCCAGTACATGGCCCTAGTGCTGTTGGAGATAGTGCCCTCAAAGTCAATTATTGGATCGCAGGTACGTGATTGCAATGATTGATGTAGGACCTATACCGATATGACAGTCTTGCTCAAGATGATAGTATGCTATCTGGTTTGACTTTATCATCGTATATATGCTTTAGTTCGCTATTGCATGATGATGGAGCCCATAGGATTCTTGCTTGACTACCAGCAGTATGATGGCGATCATATATGTGGGAGCTGGGGTCTGTAAGCACATCCTTTAAGTGTCCCTAGTCGTGGAAGTTTCGAGACAGGGCATCGATACTCCAGAGTAGACTAGTGTATACAGTCGAGACCCCGACGAGGGGCGGTGGCCGGTCTCACAAGCCACTGGTGTCAGTTGGATCACCTAAGATGTATACAGGTGCTCATTGGGTTATGAGTACACCGGACAGGACTCGCCGGGAATCTGCTAGTTGGTATTATACATATCGTCAGATAGCAATTCCCTGGTGACATGTGTACAGGTTAGTTCATCGACCTGAGGTCGTCATTTGTCTCGTGTGAGTTCCCACTGTGCTTTGATTTCTACCCTACCACGGCTCAAAGGAGTCGTGCAAACAGGTCTTTTTTGGGTACAGTCCCGAGCCACATTGGAGGCAAGTGAGCGGATCGTCGGGGATTCGTCTCTCTCGGTATTGGGGGTTGATGTCGCGCAGTGCACGGGTGGCCATCACTAGGAATCCTCGGCCGAGGTAGTGGAGAATTACTGATTTGGATCAGTAGTTTCTCAGGTGGTGATGGGCTTCATGCCGACACGATTTATCGCGTTATTAGGGGTCTGACTTTATCCTCCCCCCTAGACTCGATATGCGATACTCTTTAGACGAATGGACCGGACTGTATATACATTGTCACTGTCAGGCTCAGTAGGGTTTAGAGATGAGTTCGCTCGTCAGCTTCCCTTCCAATCAATACATAGGCAAAACGTTATGTGCAGCTTGTACCTCTGACATGCTAGGGGTTATACCCAGTGCCAGTATATTGATGAGTCATTAGAGTCCCCCACAGACACTTTCCCAAGTTCGGGCGAAACGTTGTAGAGGCCATATGGGTTTATGGCAAGGTTCGGAAAAAGCACGTGCGTTTTCGCACGTGTCGTTTTTCGGGCAGATAATACTGGTAGGCTTTGGTTTAAGCCGGAACCCAGTATTATACTGTGTAGATATAATATCTTTGTCTCAGTTACATTTGTATTCGGTCGTAATACAAATGCGGGTATGTTTATACTGTTACGGGGTTATCCTGAAATTCGTTTCAGGATCACTTTTGGAAGTTGCCAGTTTCCAGTTTTCTATCAGCCGTATTTTGACATTCGGTTAAATACGGATTTATCTTTTTGGGTGAGTCATGAGGAGATGTGTGTGGATGCTTCTAGAAGTGATGACTTAGCTAGTGACTCATTAGTGTCATTAATGGTTCATTAATGATGGAGGATGATTAGGTTTTTGTTGATTGGTTAGCATTTAATGTTTTGTGTGACTCATTCTTTGTGTTTAGGTTATGATAAGCTTCATTTCCTTATGGTCACCATTCTTGTTCCTACACTCACCTCCTCCCCTCTACTTAAATGGTCGGCCCCCTCCTCTCTCTCACACACACTTGGTTTTTCATTTGGTGAAAAGATTATGATAGTTTTGGGGTGTATGGAAATTTCATTGCTCATTTCATTCCATCACCCGATCCAAAAGGCAACTTCCATAACCGTTCGTCCGTGACCCTGGACGTAACGAGACAAAGTGTTCTACTCATTCTCTACTTCATCTTGGTCATCTCTTTTAGCAAACTTGACGATCGAGTTGCCTCGGTTCAGAGGCGGGAGCCCGTTTAAAGATCCGTCGACGTGGTACCACCTGGACGAGAAGACCGAAGTTCAAGGAGATCGGAGCAGCCGCAACAAAGCGTGGGATGATGGTTGAAGACCGAAGGACTCGGATCATTCGGTATAACGTTTCTACCCATTTGTAGTTTGTTAGTTTAGCTTTAATGGACGATCCGGGTTACGGTACGCGATAGCGCCAGTTTCGTTAAAAGTTTTTGTTCCGCATTTGGCGTCTGTTAGACTGCCGGGGCGCTACCGTGGACTTACAGTGGTATCAGAGCCTCACCATTAAGCTATACTAACTTGTGCTAACGCGTTTAAAACATCGATCCGACCGGAAATCAAAAATCACAAAATTACAACTTGACAGTTTCTGTTGTTTTTAAACGGTCTGATAAAATTATTCTACACATCTCAGAATACTGTGCAAGCTTTTCTAAGAACGACGTAGAAATTTGGGCACGTGACTCGATGAGATAGCAGCGGAAACGCGGTCAAACCTATGGTTTGACCGCGCTTCCGCGGCCACACAGTGAGCTCGTGGCCCCAAATTTTCACAGTGGGTTCATGGTTAGATTTTGGGGTTTTTGGTTAATATCGTTTTGGCCCAGATTTTGTTACTGTTCACCAGTAAGTCATGGGGCCCGCTTTTTGATATTTGGTCGATCGAAATTTAAACACGTTAGTTTACAGTGCTTACCTTATATCTCCGACCGGGAATGTCATTTGATCGGTAAACTGCGTCTGATTGCTATAGTTCTTTTAGACGGGTTTGCGAACGTGACATTCGCGTTGATGTTCTGTGTTGTGCTGTAATGTTGCGAATTTGTCGTGGTGGATAGCAGGGTGCAATGGTAGTGCAGTGTGGATTTTTCTGTACATTTGATATTGCGGGGCGAGCGTCCAACATGTGGACTGCCGTTACTGCCGGTTTGTATAATATTCTTTTGGGGCACGACCAGGTTGCGGTCGATGTACCTGTTGTACTATTTTTATTTTCTGTACTAGGTTTATCCCGCGAAGGAGTGCACGGATAGCCGGGTTCTGGAGGGCAACGGGTCCGTATCTCATGGCATTGAGAGGCAAAGGGACCTCACTCTAGAATTGGCAGACTATTCGCCGCACTCGTAGGGGGTACAGGTTGACCCAAGGAGGGGTGTTCAATTTACCGAATTCCGTGAAGTGCCGGGTGTTCCATTCACTATGTTGTGGGGACCACCTCGCTTCAGGTTTTGGCGGGTAACTTGCCGCACCCGTAGGGGTCTAGGTTTCATTGCATAGGCTATCCACACGACCAGGGGAACGTCAGGTTTCAGCAGCGGCTCTGTGAAACCTGGGGATCCCAGTTTATCTGTATTGTTCTGTGATGCTTATTACTTTTCAGTGATGTTGCATATTATCACGCCTGGAGCGATTATTGTATATTGGTATATATACTATTAGATGTTGTATATGTTTTACACCCGTGCTAGTCCAGTCCCCGCTCTGTCGTTAGTTAAGTAACCTAACGGGTGATGACGGGACCCAGTGGCGAATGCGGATGGCATATACGTACATTATATTTTCGTTCTTTTCTGGTGTGATTGATTGATGGGACTGCGTTGATTCTTATCAATGCAAGATAAAACAAACCTATATTTGATGTTGTTGGAACAAATTTTAAAAGGTGTTATTACAAAGATGTTTCATTTTGTTTTGCATTGTGATATTCAGTTAGAATGTCCCGCACCTCATTCGACGAGGCAAGGGCCGAGATCCCTTCACCGGGAGTGACCCCTTGGGCAGAAGTTTACGTCAGGGTAATAACTTCAATATAGTCGATTACAAGTTGCTTTGCATCGCGGTATTCAGTTGGAATATCCTGCACCTCATTCTACGAGGAAAGAGCCGAGATCCCTTCAACGGGAGTGACCTCTTTAGCAAAACGTTTTCGTCACTATATTTTATAAAAAGCTATCAGGTTCCTTCAGCGATATCAAGTTCATTACGTTAAAGGTTTTTCGCCAAAAACCAGCCGTAGCCCTCCGTCATTTCTTATGGGTAGTCAGTAGTATTCAAGCTATGTTTGTTGACTAAAGTCAAGGCATAGTGTTTGGTAGTTGCTGGGTATTCGTATGTTGCATAGATAGATGTGTTGGTTTGGGACATTCGTATTACCTTGTTGACTAAAGTCAAGGGTATGTACGGGTGGGTTCAAATCAACCTGGACAATGACGGGTAGAACTTGACATGTGACTTATGATTTGTTGACTAAAGTCAAGGTCATAAGAGCATGAGGCAAAAATCACATCGGGAGTTTCAAACAAAAAGAAAACTTGCCAGATATGCGCATACCTTCTGGAGTGTGATAATTTGAGTAGCTTCCATCAAGTTATCATGCGATGATAGTTGGATCCCGATTCTCACTGATGAGTTGGTTTACTCTTCGGGTAATCCCGACTAATTCTTCTTTCAGGTTTGGAGGAGAATTTGAGATTACAGTGGGAAGTTTTCTGATTAGATAAAGTGATAACCATTCTGATCTAGGTTAGAGTGCACGCAGAGTGTTTCTTTTCTCTCTCTCTTTGGCAGCGACCTTTGACCGACCCTAGACTATGACTCAATGACCAAAGTTGACCAAACCTTCTCAAAATACTGGCTTTTGGATTGTCTATAGTTGCATAAATCATTGCCACTCCTTCTTTTACCCTTTGCATTTCTCAGAACACCCCGTATTACTACGGACATCCACTTCCATTGGATAGATCCATCGTATGGTTATATACGAACTTGAAGAACTTCTTCGAGGATGGATCCAGGTTCAGGAGAAATAGAATTAATTTATTCAGTTGTCTTTTATCATCACCTTCTCTCATGTTGCGAGTACTCCTAGGATTAGGAGGGTACACCTATTATGCTTACTGGATAGTCTTCTTCCAAACCATAGGTTGGTGCCGAACGGTAGGGAAGGAAGAAAACCATTTAGCCTAACGAGGTGTACAAAAGGTAATGAATAAAGACAAATAAAGGGATTTGGAAAGATGGCAAAGAAATATACGATTACAGTCATGAATAGAATTATGGAAGAGGCATTACTAAGAATACCAGAATACCCCTACGAAACATTTTCATGTTTCAGTTTCACTGTGCATTGTTAATTGTAAACTGATTTCCCGATTACATACTTACTCCAGGGTATGTATCTACCAGGTTTCCATTCTCATATCTGTACAGTTTTACAGAAAATGAGTGGGAGTAAGTTATTGGGAATTAGGTGATCATCCTCTATTCTATCGGGATTCGTTGTAATTGGTGATATTTGAGGAAATCACTTGGGTACAGTTTTCAACCTACGATGCACAGGTTTTGAGTTATTCAAACTCAGCGGACTTATACAGAGTACTGTATGTTGTCCAGTGTCCATCAGGACAAAGGGGAGGTCCTCGTACTATATTCTGTTTACTTATAACTTCTCTAGTTTTTAGACAAGTGTTTCGTAGAAATACAATGTCTAAAGTTTTGAGAAGTTGTGGGTATAAGAATAAAGTAGAGAACCAGGGATCGCAAGTATCGGAATTCTTCAAAGAGATCGAAGATGTAGATTCTTGTGATTGGTATTCAGTTGATAGTAATGGTTCTGAGAAACTCGTTTCTCTTTCAGGTTACTCATAATTGGATGGATTCCTAAGTTGAGTAATGCTGATTAGCCTTTTTCCATTAAATTGTTATGCACTGGAGACAGTTGCATGATTTGAATCTGGTTCCAATAAAATTAGTGCCTCTGTTTCTATATTGGATATAGAATGGTTCATATCTTAACATTGTTAAGGTAAGGGGAGTTGTCCAGCTTATGCTTAAAACCAGACACTGGATAACTCAAGGCACGTTTCTGTAATGGCTGTTTGTGGGTTGACCCTAGCTTTGACGAGGGTTGACATTTCTACCATCTGGAAGATCAATAGTGATATTGTTCTAGACTCGCCACAGTTTTATTAAAATGGACTTTTTCAGAAAACAGTAGTGGGAGTATGGTAGAACTGGAAGTGATTCCAGAACCGCAAACGATTACGGAAAATTTAATAGGATCTATATATTCAAATCAGGTTTGACATTCCATTAGCCACTCCGCAGATATGGTGGGTAACCTCAGACACCCAAGTGGTACTCCGGTAGCCTCAAGGACGGTGATAGGGAGGTTCTTGTTTACCCAGACTTGACACTACTGTTGTTCCAGACTATGAGACCCGGCAAGAGGATAAGGATAACGTCGTTCTAAACTAGCTTTAGAAGTGTACGTGGATATTATTCTGCCAGAGGGTTATCGTAGTCAGTGGGAGCAGCGGAAGCATAGTGGGCAAGTAGCTTATATCTATTTATAGACTTGAGCAGATATAGCGGAGATAAGATCATCTAATTTTGATGTGACAGTCATAGGTTTGACTTCATCAGAATAGGGGATGGATCTGTTGGGAAGGTAGTAGTGTGTGATGTCCTGGTATTTGGATGACATACACAGAGTAGGAAGTAAAATTCCTATACTACGATCGATTGTACTTTGGTCGTCACACAGTTGTTTCTCCAGAAAGGATATGGAAATAATATTAGACATTCTGGTTACTAGATCTATGGCTTTAGATCTAGATTTGGGCAGTTTCCCAATTTGGGTACTTTGACAGTATTCTAATAGATTTTAGAATAGATGACTCCTGGCATGGTGGTGTACCTGCAGGTGATGGAGTCACCCTCTCTAAAGATGTCTTAGAGACTAAAGGAGAGAGGGAAATGCATGATTGGCAGATCACTTGCTTAGGCAATTGAGTCAATCATGAGATGTCAAGTACTACACCAGATATAGTTTTTGCACTTGATGCGATAAGTTTATATTAATTCAATCCTGAAGAAACATTAGGAAGCAGTTTTAGAACATGAGTGAATGTTCTACGGATTTGATGACGGCAGCCTCCTTCAGGAGACGGTTATCATTCCAGGCTTCCGAGGTGACATGAATGACAGAGTGATTGTCAGAGTTATAGTTTTCCCTCTGACGAGGGACAGTATTTTGGACAGGTGGTCCAAGAGGATACTGTGAGAGGCATGGTGCAGGATACTGATTAGGTTCAGTTATCGATACAGTCTAAGAAGTTTGGATTTGGAGTTCATTTATGAACTAGGTCTCATCAGATATCCAGACATATTCTAAGACAGGTATTACTCGATTCGGGAGATGGCTTTCTCCGCGAACTTGAGATTGAGAGAGACATAGAAAGAAACATCAGGGCGGATCCACTCACTGAGGCTATTTCTCGAACACAAGAGTTTTACAAACTAGTTTTGTGAAACTGATTAGTAGAGGAGTTGGGTGTTCGATATCACACGGGCTGTGAGTATGCGACATCGCAATAATTAGCCTTGAGTGCAAGTGGGAGATTGTTGGAGATAGTGCCCTCAAAGTCAATTATTGGATCGCAGGTACGTGATTGCAATGATTGATGTAGGACCTATACCGATATGACAGTCTTGCTCAAGATGATAGTATGCTATCTGGTTTGACTTTATCATCGTATATATGCTTTAGTTCGCTATTGCATGATGATGGAGCCCATAGGATTCTTGCTTGACTACCAGCAGTATGATGGCGATCATATATGTGGGAGCTGGGGTCTGTAAGCACATCCTTTAAGTGTCCCTAGTCGTGGGAGTTTCGAGACAGGGCATCGATACTCTAGAGTAGACTAGTGTATACAGTCGAGACCCCGACGAGGGGCGGTGGCCGGTCTCACAAGCCACTGGTGTCAGTTGGATCACCTAAGATGTATACAGGTGCTCATTGGGTTATGAGTACACCGGACAGGACTCGCCGGGAATCTGCTAGTTGGTATTATACATATCGTCAGATAGCAATTCCCTGGTGACATGTGTACAGGTTAGTTCATCGACCTGAGGTCGTCATTTGTCTCGTGTGAGTTCCCACTGTGCTTTGATTTCTACCCTACCAAGGCTCAAAGGAGTCGTGCAAACAGGTCTTTTTTGGGTACAGTCCCGAGCCACATTGGAGGCAAGTGAGCGGATCGTCGGGGATTCGTCTCTCCCGGTATTGGGGGTTGATGTCGCGCAGTGCACGGGTGGCCATCACTAGGAATCCTCGGCTGAGGTAGTGGAGAATTACTGATTTGGATCAGTAGTTTCTCAGGTGGTGATGGGCTTCATGCCGACACGATTTATCGCGTTATTAGGGGTCTGACTTTATCCACCCCCTAGACTCGATATGCGATACTCTTTAGACGAATGGACCGGAATGTATATACATTGTCACTGTCAGGCTCAGTAGGGTTTAGAGATGAGTTCGCTCGTCAGCTTCCCTTCCAATCAATACATAGGCAAAACGTTACGTGCAGCTTGTACTTCTGACGTGCTAGGGGTTATACCCAGTGCCAGTATATTGATGAGTCATTAGAGTCCCCCACAGACACTTTTCCAAGTTCGGGCGAAACGTTGTAGAGGCCATATGGGTTTATGGCAAGGTTCGGAAAAAGCACGTGCGTTTTCGCACGTGTCGTTTTTCGGGCAGATAATACTGGTAGGCTTTGGTTTAAGCCGGAACCCAGTATTATACTGTGTAGATATAATATCTTTGTCTCAGTTACATTTGTATTCGGTCGTAATACAAATGCGGGTATGTTTATACTGTTACGGGGTTATCCTGAAATTCGTTTCAGGATCACTTTTGGAAGTTGCCAGTTTCCAGTTTTCTATCAGCCGTATTTTGACATTCGGTTAAATACGGATTTATCTTTTTGGGTGAGTCATGAGGAGATGTGTGTGGATGCTTCTAGAAGTGATGACTTATCTAGTGACTCATTAGTGTCATTAATGGTTCATTAATGATGGAGGATGATTAGGTTTTTGTTGATTGGTTAGCATTTAATGTTTTGTGTGACTCATTCTTTGTGTTTAGGTTATGATAAGCTTCATTTCCTTATGGTCACCATTCTTGTTCCTACACTCACCTCCTCCCCTCTACTTAAATGGCCGGCCCCCTCCTCTCTCTTACACACACTTGGTTTTTCATTTGGTGAAAAGATTATGATAGTTTTGGGGTGTATGGAAATTTCATTGCTCATTTCATTCCATCACCCGATCCAAAAGGCAACTTCCATAACCGTTCGTCCGTGACCCTGGACGTAACGAGACAAAGTGTTCTACTCATTCTCTACTTCATCTTGGTCATCTCTTTTAGCAAACTTGACGATCGAGTTGCCTCGGTTCAGAGGCGGGAGCCCGTTTAAAGATCCGTCGACGTGGTGCCACCTGGACGAGAAGACCGAAGTTCAAGGAGATCGGAGCAGCCGCAACAAAGCGTGGGATGATGGTTGAAGACCGAAGGACTCGGATCATTCGGTATAACGTTTCTACCCATTTGTAGTTTGTTAGTTTAGCTTTAATGGACGATCCGGGTTACGGTACGCGATAGCGCCAGTTTCGTTAAAAGTTTTTGTTCCGCATTTGGCGTCTGTTAGACTGCCGGGGCGCTACCGTGGACTTACAAGTGCAAGTGGGAGATTGTTAGTGTTTATGCCCTAGAAGGCCATTACTGTATCATACTAGTTTGCATATTACTTAATGGAAGCTTGGGATATTCACAGTTGTATTGACAGTCTTGCTAAAAATGGTAGTATGCTACTTGGTTTGCGTCTACTTTAATATGTGCATATGTTTCTTGTAACGTATCGCTTATACATATTAGTAGATCCCTTAGGATCTTTGCTTGATTACCAGCGTTGTGATGGCAGTCACACTAGTGGGGGCTGGATAATCTATAAGCAACATCCTATACAGGTCCCTAGTCGTAGGATTATCGAGACAGGGCATCGATACTCCGGAGTAGACTAGTGTGTACGCTTCTCATCCCAGTTGGGGAGATGGTCTGTCCCACAGCCATCAGTACGTCGTACTGGAGATAGTATACAGGTGCTCATTGGGTTAAGGGTACACCGGACATGACTCGCCGGGAACTGCAGGTTGGATTTATACCCATCGTCAGATAGCAGTTCCCAAGTGACATGAGTACAGCTTAGTCCGTCGACTTGATACTGCTACTTCGCCTCGGGTGTGTTCCCACTGTACTTAGATTACTACCCTACCACGACTCAAAGGAGTCGTGCAAACAGGTAGTAGTTGGGTGCAGTCCCGAAGCACTTGGAGGCAGTGGCGGTTAGACAGGATTCGTCTCTCCCGGTATTGGGGGATGATATCGCGCTGTGTATGGAAAGCTATTACGCAAAGTCCCGGGCCAGGGCAAGCGAGATTTACTGGTGGCTTCCAGTAGTTTCTCAAGGTGTAATGGGCTGCACTCCGACACGACTTATACCTCTATTAAGGGTCTGACGTTTACCGCCCCCCTAGGCCCGATATGCGATAGTCCTAGATGAACAGACCGGAATGTACGGTGATTTTCACATCAGGCTCAGTAGGAGTTCGGATGGGTTTCCTCATCGGCCTTCTTATCGACATCTACCTGGGGACCGTTACGTACAGCTAGTGTCGCTTGCGGTCTGTGTTTAAACCTACTGCCAGCGTAGTAGTCGAGTATTTAGAGTCCCACACAGAGAGTTTCCCTGCTCCGGAAGAAACGATATAGAGGTCGTATGGTTTTACGACAAGGTTCGGACGCATACGTGTTTTTACGCACGTACGATGTTCGGACAGTTTTTACTAGCCGACTTTGGTTTAAACCAGATTCTAGTATCGGATTATTGGATTTATACAGTCTAAAGTTTTTCCGTGTTTTTACGGATAGGAGGGGCGTTCTCGTAATTTGTCGAGAATCTTCTAGAAGTATGATGAGTTGGAGGCTAAGGTGGCATTTGCATTAATTGGTTTAATGAGTCATGAAGTGATTCATCCATGGAGTTAATGTTTCATTTATGATTTAAATGACTCATGAGATGAATCACTATGTGTATTAATGAAACATGATGATATATCATTATTTGTTATTCATTTAACAATATGATATGTTTCATATATACACAAATGATATCATTATTCTAAAATGATTCTCATTCTCACCTTCTCTCTCCTCAAGCTCTCTCTCTTCAAACCCTAACCCTACCCTCTCATGTGTTGAGATCAAGGGTTAGCAAGACTTATTAATCCATAATCCTACTCTATATCCCTTAGGTTGCTTAGATTAGCACTTTGAGTAACCTAGTTACCTCAAGTTAGAGGTCAAGCTTGGAGTAGTAGCTCTCGGGTGGATCGTCTTTGACTCGAGAAGACCGTTGAGGTGCCGACGTTCCATAGAGCCTACGAGGAGTGGAGGACAACGATGAAGACCCGAAGGACAAGTAACGTGAGGTATGATTTCGTATCCGAGTAGTTTAACCTACCGTAGTTTGCTAGTAATGGTTTACACACGATCCGTGTGCTCAAGTCCGTATTACGAAGCTTTGATAATTGTTTTTCATATATTCCGCCTCCCCACAAGCTCGTGGGGTGCGTGACATGGACTTACATAAATCACCCATGCTTGAATATTGGATACACATTTTGAGGTTGATTTAATTATGAGCATCATATTTTTATGATAGGTACTATATTATATAGCCGAGCAGAACTGGTCTAAGAACAATATCTGATTTTTTTTTTCATGCATCAGTAGTTACCAAGAGATTTTCAAAAAGGAGGAGCTATAGTCTCACTACTTTCCTACGTGCCCAAGAGGGACACAAACTTTTACAAGGAAAACCATTTGGGATATTTCAAAAAGGCGGGACGTATATCTTAAGCAAACATATATAAACGTATATTTATTTCTTTTCAAAATGAACGTCCGCCACTTGTACCATGAGTTACGCACCGCACGACATTTTGGAAAGAATTTTGCATTGTTTTATTCGGCTTTTAGAGGATTTTACAAGGATGCGTGCTATATATGTATTATGATCTTGATTATCGTATATTGATCTTCGTTGTGGATTTTGAGGCTGGCAATTTTTTTATCATAACTCTTATGATTGCGTGACGCTTGATGGTGTTTCGATTTGTGAGTTTCGCACTCGTTTTCATGCGCACACTATGCACTGTGGTATTTTTGTGTATTCTATGATTTCGAAACTCCATTGATTTGACTGATTACTGAAATGTTTTAGTATTTAGGGTTTAAATTTAAATTCGGACACCGAATTTATTTAAGGGGTGAAGATTGTAATATTTCAGAAATATAAAATATTATTTTTAGAATTTAAATAATAAAATAATAAATTTCACAAAAACTATTCGAGTATGAATTTGGGGTTTTCGTAGAATGGTATAATTATATACCAATAATTGAAAAATATTTAGATATTAATATGAATTATTAATTATAAGGGCATTTATTGGATTTGGATATTTTATAAATTATTATTCAATTAATTATATGCAAGTTTATGCTAAACTTGATTAATGCACTACTAATCATGCTTTAAACCAAATTTATTTTGTTAACCATGGCTAGTGCACCATGACACATTGTATTTGATTCATGCATGGCTTCTTGTATTTGTGGTATTTGGTTTTTAAAAGAAAAAGAAAAAGAAAAGAGGAGATATGGAGGGGACAAGAAGGCATGGGCAATAGAGAGAGAGAGAGAGAGAGAGAAAGGTTTGAAAGTCGACCTTAGCACCACGATGAGGTTCTAGAGGCATCAAGCATGCCGAATTCAAATTTTATTAGGTGCTAAGTTAAACTAACAGGATCTTTACCAGATTATTAGGGTTTGCTTTTTTGATGTGATGAACTAAAGAGAAGAAAAGAGCATACAACCTTTGTAGTTCGAGTCCTTCGCTTCAATAGCTCTGAGTTGAAGTCCACGCGACTCCACTAGGCTTCTTTTCGAGTTGAACGAACGTCCTTCGTGATCTTCGTGCCAAAGACGATCCACCCGAAGTCCACAAGCTCAAGCTAACCCTTCACTAATCTCATTAGTGAAGGCAACACTCCACATAAAATTGCTAATCCAATATATGTTGGTGAAGTAGGGGTTTAATTTGCTCACTAGTTTGTGTTAAAGTTTCATAGTTCACATCACATGTGAAGGTTAAAGCTTGAACTATAGCAATTGAGCAAGAAGAAGAAGCTACAGAGCAACCATGGGAGCAACTCATGAAAAATGTCTAAGTGTTGAGAATGAGTAAAGAATGAATGACAACTCTTGACCCCTACTCATTCAAGCATGGAATTTTGCAATATAAAATTGCAACCATGCTTGAACAGTGAGTCAAGAGGAATAAACAAATATAACTCGCATGCTTACAACCATGCTCTCAATTTACACCTCATTTCTATTTTTATCAAAAATAGAAAATCAAGCCATGCTTCATATATATATATATATATTATATATATATATATAATGAAGAATAATAAGTGAGCTAATGATATTTGTTAAGATATAATTATATCACATATAATATATATCACATTATTCAATCAACACTTGATCTAATAATCCGGTTATATCACATATAACCGACTAATATCATTAATCTGAATATCACATTATCAAACCAACACTTGATTCAATAATTCGGTTATATTACATATAACCTGACCGACATCAGATAACTGCCAGATTATAATACGGTATCACATACACGTATTTAATCAGGCCTACGCACATATCACATATGTGCCCTACTTCATTTCGCTCGAACCAGGAAACTTCTGTGTGGGACTCTAAAGACTCGTCAATACGCCAGCAGTAGGTGATGATCACATCAATCACCTACAAGCCATCAGCGGTACTAGCTGGACGTAACGGCTACCCGGGTATTGAGCGATATGAAGATCAACAAGCAAGCTCGTCCATACTCTTCATGAAGCCTATCAGTAACACTACCGTACAGTCCGGTCTCTTCGTTTGATATGTCGCATATCATGTTTAGGGATGGTAAACGTCAAACCCCAGTAACGAGATAAGTCATGCCGATGTCTGTCCTTTAACGGTTTGAGAAACTACTGATAACACTTATCAGTAAATCTCATAAGCAGCCCTAGCCAGGGACTTCCAGTTATAGCCAATCGAGTATAGCGCAATATCAACCCCCAATACTGGGAGAGATGAGACCCCTCCTATCGCTCATTGCCTCCATGTGACTCGGGACTGTACCCAAAATCCACCTGTTTGCACGACTCCTTTGAGCCGTGGTAGGGAGGAAATCAAAGCACAGTGGGAGCCATACAAGACTATATGACGATCTTGGGTCTACAGACTAATCTGTACCAGTGTCACCAGAGGACTGCTATCTAACGATAGGTATACTACCACATAGGAGTCCTCGGCGAGTCCTGTTCGGTGTACCCATTCTCCACTGAGCACCTGTGTACAATCTTTAATGTCACACACCAATAGTTGTGGGATCAACCATCGCCCTCTAAGGGACAAGAAACGTACAAACTAGTCTACACTGGAATATCGATGCCCTGGTCTCGATATTCCCACGACTAGGAACTGATTAAAGGATGTACTTGTGGACCACCCTGGCCCCACTAGAATGATCACATCATAGTCCTGGTAGTCAAGTGTCAGTGATGTATGCCCTAGAGGCCATTATTGTATCATACTGGTTTGTATATTACTTAATGGAAGCTTGGGATTTTCACAGTTGTATTGACAGTCTTGCTCAAAATGGTAGTATGCTACTTGGTTTGTTTCTACTTCAATATGTGCATGTGTTTCTTTTAGTATATCGCTTATACATATTAGTAGAGCCCTTAGGATCTTTACTTGATCACCAGCGTTGTGATGCCAGTCACACTAGTGGGGGTTGGGTAATCTACAAGCACATCCTTATACATGCCCCTAGTCGTAAGATTATCGAGACGGGGTATCGATACTCTAGAGTAGACTAGTATATACACTTCTAATCCCAGCAGAGAAGATGGTCTGTCCTACAGCCATTAGTACGTCATACTAGAGATAGTATGCAGGTGCTCATTAGGTTATGAGTACACTGGACAGGACTCGTCGGAAACTGTTAGTGGATATTATACCTATCGTCAGGTAGCAGTTCCCAGGTGACATGGGTACAGCTTAGTCCGTCGACTTAAAACTGCTACTTTGCCTCGAGTGTGTTCTTACTGTACTTTGATTACTACCCTACCACGGCTCAAAGGAGTCGTGCAAACAGGTAGTAGTTGGGTGCAGTCTCGAAGCACTTGGAGGCAGTGGCGGTTAGATAGGATTCGTCTCTTCCGGTATTGGGGGTTGATATCGCGCTGTGTTTGGGGAGCCATTACACAAAGTCCCTGTCCAGGGCAAGCGAGGTTTACTGGTAGGTATTCCAGTAGTTTCTCAAGGTGTTCTAGGCTACACTCCGACACGACTTATTGCGCTATTAGGGGTATGACGTTTACCGCCCCCTAGGCCCGATATGCGATACTCTTAAGACCAGACTATATGGAGATTGTCACATACAGGCTCAGTAGGAGTTCGGATGGGTTTGCTCATCGGCCTTCTTATCGACAAATACCTGGGTAGCCGTTACATGCAGCTAGTACCGCTTGCAGCTTATATTTAAACCCACTGCCAGCGTACTGTCGAGTGTTTAGAGTCCCACACAGAGGGTTTCCCTGCATCGGGCAAAAGATGTAAAGGTCGTATGGTTTTACGACAGGGCTTCGAACACTTACGTGCACTTGTGTGCATATGATGTTCGGGAGGATGATACTAGTGGGCTTGGTTTAAGCCGGATCCTAGTATTGTACTGATGGATTTGTTTCGTCTCTTTTTATTCGTATTCTTCGGAATGCGGATGCGGGTATGTATATACGGATGAGGGGCATTCTCGTAATTAGTTTGGGAAAGCTTCTAGAAGGGGACACCTATTAGGGTTTTGATTCTTTTATGGATTAAACAATATGGGTGGAGAAATGAGGTGGAATTGAGCATTGAATCTAGCATGGCTACTAGATGACTCACTCACTTGACAAAGTAGATATTTGTGAAGTTTGTGAGATATTTTGGGGTGAGATATTTATCTCCACAATATCATATTTGCTTCATCTTTTATCCAAGGGCAGCCAAGTATTCATTCTATGCTCACAAGTTCATTCTCATTTTCTCAAGTCTTCTTCTTTTCTCATATAACCTTAATTGTCTCATGAGTTGAAAAACCTAGGGTTCCAAGAGACAAACCACTCCATCTTCATTCTCTACATCACCTAGGCCATCTATTTTGGCAAGCTAGTTGCTCTAGTTACCTCGGATTTGAGGTTGGAGATCAGACCATAGACTCTCGGGTGGATCGTCTTTGACTCAAGGAAGCCGACGAGGAAGTTTCGATCCGTTTCGATCCTCAGAGCCTACGATGACGAGGAGGACAGCGAGAAGACCCGAAGGACACGATTCTATGAGGTATAACATTCATCCGAGTAGTTAAACCTTAAATAGTTTGCTAGGTAGGGTTTATGATCGATCCTTGGTTCTAGTCGGTGTTGCGAAGCCCGTAAAAATCATTTTTTGCAATTTTCGCCTCCCTGCGAACACGTGGGGTGAAAGACATTGACTTACAGTGATATCAGAGCTTCTCATAAACCTTATATAGCTTCTAGCGACGTTAGAAATCCACCGATTTTTTCACGCAAAACTGCCGATAAAAACAGTTTCCAAAAATGATGTTTTGAGATGTTTGTACACCTCGCGGGCTTACGGTTTGAACTGATAAGCCGCGGGGTGGTGCATGGGTACCTCAAGGAACCCCCAGGGGTGACCAAACAGCTGGACCCACTCCCCAAGACCACCACAAGGTGGTCTTGGCGGTGGGGACCCGAAATTGCCCCACCTTAGGCAATTTCGGGTCTGCCGCACCCCCTGGACACCTCGTAGTAGCCTCAGGGGTAGGGTACCACCTTTAAGCCTCCCAACTTGAATTTAATTTCATGCTCTAGCTCTCCGTGAAGGTTCAGGCGTGTTTCGTTTTGATTCGGACTTCCGAATTGGCTTAAAACGATCGTTTTTGGAACTTTGCTAACTGGATTTTCAAGTTTTGGAAAATTGGTTTAGTTTGCTAATTGCGTGCGGAATTCTAATGTCGCGGTTACTTTTTAAGCTTTGTGGTGTATATATGTGTTTGGAAACGTCAACTAATTGCTATATTTCGATTAGTCGGGGTTGCACATATCTGTGATGTTATGTTGGTTTGTGTATATGAACTTGTTGGATCGTCGTGGATGAATAGCCGGGGATATGAGATGAAGGTTTTCATTCTTTCATTCGATGTAAATTTGTAAAGTGATGTAATATTATTTTTGTGGGGCACATCCGGGTTGAGGTTGTAGCCACCGTTGTATTATTTCATTTACTGTTTTTGCTCTTAGGATAGACCCAAGGTGGGGTGCACAAACTACCGGCTATTTTGAAGTGCCGAGTGGCCTACTCACTTTGATGAGGGAGGTTGCTTCACTTCGGGTATTTGGCGGTTAGTTTTCCACACCCGTAGGGGTCTGGGGTGGGGTTTGGCTATTCATCACGACAGTGGAATTCGTCTTTCGTTACAGGCTTGAACGAAATACGGAATTCCTAGTATATCCAATATGTTCATCTGTGATCTGGAATGCCTATTATTGCATCAGACGAATGTTTATTATATATATGTTATATAGAAGACGATGCTTATGTTTTTCACCCGCACTAGTCCAGCCCCCGCTTTAGCGTTAGTTAAGTAACCTAACGGTGTTAGACGGGGCCCAGTGGCGAATGCGGATGGCATAAGTGGACGTGATATGTTCGTCTTTTTCTGTGATGATAGGTGTAAATGATGGGACTGCATTACATTAATGCAAAGCAAATAAACCAATGTTGAATCGTCGGAACAATTTTAAAACCACTCGGTTTTTTCAAAAAAAATGCAGACTTTTAAATGCGGAGCTTAAACCACTCCTTTTAAAAAGCTATTAGGTTCTTTCGATTATATCAAGCTCGCTACGTTCACGGTTTCGCCAAAACCAGCCGTAACCCACAGTCATGTCATATGAATATTCAATAGTATTCAAGCTATGTTTATTGACCTTCATCAAGGCATAGTGATTGGTAGTTGCTGGGTGTTCATATGTAGTATAGATAGATGCGTTGGTTTGGGACAGTCGTATTACCTTGTTGACCTTCGTCAAGGGTATGTACGGGTGGGTTCAAATTAACCTGGACAATGATGGGTAGAACTTGACATGTGACTTATGATTTGTTGACCTTCGTCAAGATCATAAGAGTATGGGGCAAAAAATCAACATCGGGAGTTTCTAAAGAAACTGAAACTTACTAGTGCTGCATACCATTTGGAGTTTGATAATGTTGGTATGATTCCTTCAGCATTATCACACAATGATATTTGGGTCCCGATCCTACTGTGAGTATCCACAACAACTCGGGAGAATTTTCACTTAACGATCAATGCTATAAACTAAGTAGGTGTCTAGAACAGTGTTAGCGGGGCTATGGCTCCAGGGAAAAGAGGTCATTTAATTAAGGAACTTCACGAAAGCGTCGAAAAACCTCCCTCGAAGTACGGACACTAGTCTGGCCGAACGGTTAAGCAAGAATTGTACGGTAAGATCAATCCTAACTAATTCTTTTTTATGGTTTGAGGAAGGATTCGAGAGGCAGTGGGAGCCATCCTGTTTAGATAAATTAAAAACCAATCTAAACTTGCAAGAGTATCATGCTAAGTGTTTTCTTCTCTCTCTCTCTCTTAAATTGCAGCGACCCTGTGACCGGACATAGGTTATATCTAGATAATAAAATGACTGAATCTTACTATAATGACCGGCAAAGGTCTATCCAGATGTCCATTACCTATGACAAGCTGGGACACCTCTTTACTAATCAAGTCCCCACCGTCTCAGGTCCAGTTTTCACCGTCGCGGATATTGATATCTGTAAGATATCGGAAAAAGACAGTGTGAATGCCAAGTGCCTCATGTTGGCATCAGTAGATGGTGTAAACCAGAGGCAGCACGAGAATATGGACTTAGCTTCCATCTTCCTCCATAACAAAGATTTATATGGAGAGCAATCTCGTATCGCAAGATATGAGACCTCGGAGGAATTGCTTCAAGTGAGGTTGGCTGTCGGGTCATCTGTAGGGGGACAACGCCCTTACGATGACTAGCTATATTGATGAGCTCACGGACCTAGAGACCACTTTGGAGAACGAGTCACATACTGACTTGATTCTACAGTCTCTACCATCTACTTATGTCCAGGGGAACAAAGTTATACTTCCAGTTGAGGGCACCCTGAAGGAAACCAGGGAGACACCCGCCCATCTTATTGGGGAATCTTCCTTTTCTGGATCCAAGGCGAAAACCGTGGGTGAAAAGAAGAAGACCTCCACAAAGCTGATAGGCAGTGTCAGTAAGGTAGAAGGAAAGGAAAAGGGCAAAAGTTTCAGGGCTAACAGTAGGGAAAGACGGATGTTCCTATTGTTACGGGAAAGGGCATTAGCAGAGAGATTGCAGGGCTTGGAAAGCCAGAAGCCAGGATTCGAAGCACGTTTTGGCTTCAGCTTCGAGTGTGTTTGTAATTGAAAACTGTATGTCAATTAACTCTACTTTCTGGGTACTAGATACCAAATCAGGATCTCATATCTGTAATTCATTAGAGGCTTTGAGAAATCATAAAGTTATCAAGGTAGGTGATAAGACTCTCAGGGTTGCTAACGGAATGAGCGTAGACGCTGAATCCGTAGGGGAATATCACCTAGGATTGACAAGTGGGCAGATATTGATTCTACGTAACTGTTTGTATGTACCTAGTCTAGCTTGTAATATCATATATATATCATTACTTTCTAAGGAAGGATATGATTTTACATTTGTAAGCGATGTGGTCCACATCCACCTAAATCAAACTCTGATTGGGTTAGGTACATTAGATAACGGTATATGCGTATTAAATCAAGCTCAGGTTTTCAGTGTCCAGAATACACTTAAAAGAAAGTCTCCAGAAACAAATCAGGCTTTCTTATGGCATTGTAGACTGGGTCACATCAATGAAACACGGTTGACGAAGCTACATAAAGAAGGATATTTGGATCCGTTCGAATATCAGTCTTATGAAACTTGTCAATCTTGTCTCATGGGAAAGATGACAAAGACTCTGTTCACTGGACACGGAGTAAGAGCGAGCGAGCTCTTGGGACTCATACACAGCGATGTGTGTGGTCCAATGTCTACACATGCACGAAGTGGTTATTCCTATTTCATTACTTTTACGAATGGTTTCTCTAGGTATGGACATGTCTTCTTGATGAAGCACAAATCCGAGGCCTTTGAGAAATTCCGGGAATACAAGAATGAAGTGGAAAAACAAACAGGCAAAAGTATCAAGACACTGAGATCTGATCGAGGTGGTGAATACTTAAGTGCCGAGTTCCTGGACTACCTAAAAGAGAAAGGAATTCTCTATCAGCTTACTCATCCATACACACCTCAACACAACGGTGTATCGGAAAGGCGGATTCGAACCCTATTGGATATGGTTCGTTCCATAATGAGTAAGGCCGAGTTACCGAGATCCTTCTGGGGTTATGCACTAGAATCGGCTGCATATCTTTTGAACAAGTTTCCTACTAAGTCAGTGCCTACCACACCATATCGGATGTGGAGTGGGATGAAACCCTGTCTTAAGTACCTTAAGACATGGGGATGTCCAGCTTTTGTAAAAAAAAAGCAGCATGCGGACAAGCTCGAGGCACGCTCAGTACCGTGTAAGTTTGTGGGATACCCTAAGAACTCCAGGGGGGTATATTTTCTATTACGCAGAGGAACAAAAGGTTTTTATTTCTCAACATCCCTACTTCTTGGAAGCTGAATTTTTAGAAAATCAGATAAGTGAGAGTGCAATAGAACTGGAAGAAATTCCAGAACCACAAGCTATTACTGAAAGCTTGGTAGAACCAGAGGTTTCAGAAGAACCGGACATCCCAGCGCAACTCCACAGAAGTAGTAGGCAGTCTCATCTGCCCGAGAGATACTACGGTTTTCTTATAGATGGGGATCGAGAGGATTGCATCATTGACAATGATGAGCCTACCAGCTTCCAGCAAGCCATTCAGAGCGGCGACTCGGTAAAATGGCTGGATGCAATGCGGACCGAAATGGAGTCCATGTACACCAACAAAGTATGGACTTTGGACATTGCTTCAGAAGGGGTAAAACTTGTAGGATGCAAATGGATCTTCAGAAAGAAGATTGGTGTAGATGGACAGGTTGAAACCTATAAGGCTAGACTTGTTGCAAAGGGTTTACGTCAAAGACCTGGTTTGGACTATGATGAAACCTTTTCTCCAGTGGCTATGCTAAAATCCATTTGGATCCTTCTTGCCATTGCTGCCTTCCACAATTATTAGATTTAGCAGATGGACGTAAAGACCGTTTTTCTAAATGGAAATTTGGAAGAGTGCGTCTATATGAATCAACAAGAGGCTTTCATTCAGAGTGGGAGTAGCAGTAAAGTGTGCAAGTTGCTTAAGTCCATTTATGGACTAAAACAGGCATCGCGGAGTTGGAACATCTGTTTTGATGAGACGGTCAAAGAATTCGACTTTATCAAAAATCCAGATGAACCATGCATTTACAGTAAGATTGTAGAGAGAACTGTAGTATTCCTCGTCTTGTACATGGATGATATTCTCTTAATAGGAAATGACATTCCTATACTACAGTCGGTCAAAGGATTCTTGTCACAGAGGTTCTCCATGAAGGACCTGGGTGATGCCTCCTACATTCTGAGGATCCAAATCTATCGTGATAAATCTAAACGGATAGTTGGACTTTCACCGTCAAGGTACATCGACACCATAATGAAAAGATTCAGTATGGAAGATTCAAAGCGCGGTAATCTATCGGCTTGTCATGGAATCACCCTCTCTAAAGAGATGACTCCAAAGACTGATTTGGAAAGGGCTCGCATGTCAACCATACCCTACGCATCGGCGGTAGGCTCTGTAATGTATGCGATGTTGTGTACCAGACCATATGTAGCATACGCATTGAGCGTTGTAAGCCGGTATCAGTCAAACCCAGGGGAGAAACACTGGATAGTAGTAAAGAACATTCTCAAGTACCCGAGAAGGACTAAGGAGATGTTCTTGGTGTATGGCGGAAAAGGCCTCCAGATCGAGGCCTTTGCTGACTCCAGCTTCCAGAGTGACAAGGATGACTTCAAGTCCATGTCGGGTTATGTCTTTACCCTCAATGGAGGCGAGGTCTGTTGGAAGAGTACCAAGCAGGACACCGTTGCTGACTCAACAATGGAAGCGGAATACATAGCTGCTTGCGATGCCGCAAAAGAAGCGGTCTGGATAGGGAAGTTCTTAATTGAACTTCAAGTGGTTCCAACCATTGTTGATTCAATACCGCTGTATTGCAACAACAACGGCGCTATAGCTTTAGCGAAGGAACCCAGGTCCCATCAGAAGTCCAGACACATTTTGAGGCGGTACCACCTGATCAAGGAGATCATTGATCGCCAAGAGATCGAGGTGAGGAGAGTAGACACGGAGAATAACACTGCAGATCCACTCACGAAGGCCATCCCTCAGACACGGTTTGAGAGGCTGATCGAGATGATAGGTCTACGATACGCCTGTACATGGCCCTAGTGAAAGTGGGAGATTGTTAGTGATGTATGCCCTAGAGGCCATTATTTTATCATACTGATTTGTATATTACTTAATGGAAGCTTGGGATATTCACAGTTGTATTGATAGTCTTGCTCAAAATGGTAGTATGCTGCTTCGTTTGTTTCTACTTCAATATGTGCATGTGTTTCTTTTAGTATATCGCTTATACATATTAGTAGAGCCCTGAGGATTTTTGCTTGATTACCAGCATTGTGATGGCAGTCACACTAGTGGGGGCTGGGTAATCTACAAGCACATCCTTATACATGTCCCTAGTCGTAGGATTATCGAGACGGGGCATCGATACTCCGGAATAGACTAGTGTATACGTTTCTCATCCCAGCAGGGGAGATGGTCTATCCCACAGCCATTAGTACCTCATACTAGAGATAGTATGCAGGTGCTCATTAGGTTATGAGTACACTGGACAGGATTCGTCGGGAACTGTTGGTGGGTATTATACCTATCGTCGGGTAGCAGTTCCCAGGTGACATGAGTACAGCTTAGTCCGTCGACTTGACACTGCTACTTCACCTCGAATGTGTTCCCACTGTACTTTGATTACAACCCTACCATGGCTCAAAGAAGTCATGCAAACAGGTAGTAGTTGGGTGCAGTCTCGAAGCACTTGGAGGCAGTGGCGGTTAGATAGGATTCGTCTCTCCCAGTATTGAGGGTTGATATCGCCCTGTGTTTGGGGAGCCATTACACAAAGTACCTAGCCAGGGCAAGTGAGATTTACTGGTAGGTATTCCAGTAGTTTCTCAAAGTGTTCTTGGCTACACTCTGACATGACTTATTGCGCTATTAGGGGTCTGACGTTTACCGCCCCTAGGCCCGATATGCGATACTCTTAGACGAACAGACCGGACTGTATGGAGATTGTCGCATGAAGGCTCAGTAGGAGTTCGGATGGGTTTGCTCATCGGCCTTCTTATCGACAGATACCTGGGTAGCCGTTAGTGCAGCTAGTTTCGCTTGCGGCTTGTGGTTAAATCCACTGCTAGCGTACTGTCGAGTCTTTAGAATCCCACACAGAGGGTTTCCCTGCATCGGGTGAAAGATGTAGAGGTCGTATGGTTTTACGATAGGGCTTCGAACACTTACGTGTACTTGTGTGCGTATGATGTTCGGGCGGATGATACTAGTGGGCTTTGGTTTAAGCAGGATCCTAGTATTGTACTGATAGATTTGTTTCGTCTCTTTGTATTCGTATTCTTCGGAATGCGGATGCGGGTATGTATATACGGATGAGGGGCATTCCCGAAATTAGTTCGGGAAAGCTTCTAGAAGGGGACACCTATTAGGGTTTTGATTCTTTTATGGATTAAACAATATGGGTGGAGAAATGAGGTGGAATTGAGCATTGAATCTAGCATGGATACTAGATGACTCACTCACTTGACAATGTAGATATTTGTGAATCTTCTGAGATATTTTGGGGTGAGATATTTATCTCCAAAATATCATATTTGCTTCATCTTTTATCCAAGGGCAGCCAAGTATTCATTCTATGCTCACAAGTTCATTCTCATTTTCTCAAGTCTTCTTCTTTTCTCATATAACCCTAATTGTCTCATGAGTTGAGAAACCTAGGGTTCCAAGAGACAAACCACTCCATCTTCTTTCTCTACTTCATCTAGGCCATCTAGTTTGGCAAGCTAGTTTCCCTAGTTACCTCAGATTTGAGGTTGGAGCTCGGAGTATAGACTGTTGGGTGGATCGTCTTTGACTCGAGGAAGCCGACGAGGAAGCTTCGATCCGTTTCGATCCTCAGAGCCTATGATGACAAGGAGGACAGCGAGAAGAACCGAAGGACACGATACTACGAGGTATAACATTCATCCGAGTAGTTAAACCTCAAGTAGTATGGTAGCTAGGGTTTATAATCAATCCTTGGTTCTAGTCGGTGTTGCGAAGCCCGTAAAAATCATTTTTTTGCAATTTCCGCCTCCCCGCGAACACGTGGGGTGTGCGACATCGACTTACATCAAGTACAGATCCTAAGGGTTTTATCAACATGTAAGAGACAGACAAAATAAATACTAGTCTACATGTTAAGATAAAGGTAACCTGATAGCATACTATCATGTCGAGCAAGAAAGTCCTCTATATATATGTCCAAGCATCCATTATATCATCAATAATGGCCTCTAGGGCATACATATTCCTAACAGGGTTATCATACAACCATGGCTTCATTCTTCTTCACATCATCCATTTTTCTTCAACTCCTTCTTCATCTTCATTTTCCTCAAGTTCCTCCACCTCACTTCCACCCCCACAAACACGTCAAAAATCACCTTAGAAGCTCACCCCACCTTCATAAAAAATGTGCACTACCTTATCTTACACCCTTTGAAGAGATCAAGTTTGGATTTTGAGCACTTTGAACCAGCTTGGAATTTTCTTCAGTTGCTCCAAGAGATAAACCCTTCACTTTCCTTATTTTTATCAAGTTTCTTAACCTCCTAGTTGTGTTTAGAGTTCGATTATGTTACATTAGTGACCTTGGAAATTTCTAGGATAATTTTAGTGGATGATATGAGTTGTAAAGATGTAATTGAGGTTTAGTTACTGACCCTCAACCTTTGGTGATGGTAATTCTAGGCAAACTTGAGACTAGAACCCCAAAACACGAACTTAGAATTTTCCCGACATCGGTTTTTGACGATATGTGACGATCTAACAGAATCTTCTATGACCCGAGAGCTCTATAAAATAAGTTCCCAACACAGAGAGGTATGCACGCTACTAGAAATTTACCCCTGAAACCCGAGCCCCTACCTCTTCCAACTGGCCGCAAATTTATTCCCCCAGGCCGGAATTTGCGGCCTGTTCTTGGTGCATTGAGTTGGTTCTTGGTCCATGGTTCCCTTATCTGATGTGTAGACCTACCCTATATGCAGAATCTCCTAATTTCACCTAGGGTAGAATCTGTGAGTGTTTTTCCATGTTGCTTATTTTGAGTTTCCGATTCGTGAAAACTTGGTTTTGGTATTTGAGTTTGGACACGGTCGTTGGATATTTGTACGTCAACGCTGAGAGTTATTTGGTTGTTCTTGCATGCGTGGGCTATATGTTCTAACCTATGAGCAATTTGCATGCCGTATCGGTTTCGGATTTGGTTTTGATATCGTTACGATGTGTATTGATTTGTAGGTACCTTCGTGTGGACTTCCTAGACGACGAAGGAGAACAAGAAGTTCATCGACTTCGGTTAGAGCAAGGATTAGCAGGTGAGTAGATCTATATGTATGGGAGAAGTCAGGTGGATGGCGTATAGCATCCCCGCAAACATAGTAATGGGAAAACTGATATGTAGAATATATTTTGAGAAACCCATGCTTATGAACTTACGGATATAATCACAAGTACGAGATGGCATAATGAAAGAAGGATATATATACATGATGAAACAAGATGACATGAGTTAATATGTTGGCTTGAGGTTGCAAGGAAATCTATATATTTATATTCATATTCGAAGATATGATATGAGATTGACTTATATATATAAATGAGTATAAGAGATGATATGATGTATGAGACTATAGATCCTTACCCTTGTTCATGTAAAGGACGATAGATCTTAATCTAAATTAATGACACCATACGATGGATTTCTGTACGCGATAAGATATACCGGATGATTGATCCGCACTCATGACTTGAGGACGATGTTCAATGATATTTCCACATTTGATACTATGAGGCTGAATCGCCGACTTTTGGATTGTCTTGATTCGGAGAATCATTGCTTCTAATCACCTTGGTGGATAATGGTTTACAATTTGAATAATCCAGGGGTAGTTTCGTACCTTATACCGTTCATGCTTATGCTTTACCTTTTCCTTGTGACATACATACTATGTTCCCAGCACTGACATTTATATGGCATCGTCTGTTAGGACACATGCACTATTACCGATGATGTGCATGTTACACATACACAAATTTGCCGGCTCACATATTCATCATCGGTAATTGCCATGCCACTTACACAGTAGAACTATTATATCACTGTATTGCTCTTAACTGTAAAATACAATCATTGTTCAGAAATTATCACATGATATGCTTACATGAAACACTTGTAATACTTTACAGTACTGTTCTATGCTTGCATATACTGCACTTTATGGTTACATGCATATGAGATGCTGTTTTCATGAGATCTCCGGATTTGAGAACCGCTGATATATTTCAAAAGAATTATGATTGATTTAAAAACACGGTTTCTTGTGATGTGATTTGTGGCGTCCATCATGAGTTTTCTCGGTTCTGAGCTATGAGTTATCTGATTCGAGGAGTGAGGAGGCACCGTCTGCGGGTACATGGTGGACCCGAGGCGGTACCCCGGGGAAAGAAGATCGTATAGAAAGGCGTTGAGCCCAGCAGGGGAGCACTACCAACCGGTGATAGTTTGGGCTCGGTGGATATCCGGAGGATACCGAACGGAGTCGTATGATCAGATGGATATAAGGGCCGATCCGATGACACGGAGCCCGAGATATGAGAATTTACGTGTCGATGCTAGACACGAGTTTTTATGAAATTTCGAGTGTCGATGATGGACACTCATGTGTTATGATATTGATGTGTCGTTGATAAACACACATTGGATATTCACATACATACATACGTATGACTCAGATGACTTGATATATATACTGATACTGGCATGCCAGCATTATTGTACACATATGTATACATAATCACCTTGAATACCATATGGTATTACTTTTATGTTACAGTAGGACCTAAGGATCGTTGTTCATTCGATTTCTACCAGCTGATATTTTTCTACTCACAAGCTGGAAACTCACCCCCGTTGGGCCACAGTTTTCTTGCAGGTTCGACTGCTCGGATCAGTAACTGCTAGTCATATGTATGCCCTAGAGGCCATTACTGTACATACGATGTATATTGTAGTGGATGCTAGGACATATATAGGGAGGACTTTCTTGCTCGACATGATAGTATGCTATCTGGTTGTACTTTATCATAACATGTACTCTGGTTGTCTCTATGTTACATGTTGATAAAGCCCTTAGGATATGTACTCGACTACTGGGACTATGATGAGATCATACTAGTGGGGCCACGGTAGTCGGCGAGTACATCCTATAACTGTTCCTAGTCGAGGGTGTATCGAGACAGGGCATCGATACACCAGAGTAGACTAGCGTATACGCATCTTGACCCATATGATAGGCGATGGATGATCCTATATCCATCGGTGTTTGACATCAAGGATGGTGTACGGGTGCTCAGTAAAGACTGGGTACACTGGACGGACTCGCCGAGAACTCCCAGATGGTATTATACCTCACGTCAGATGGCAGTTCTCCGGTGACACTGGTACAGAGTAGTCTGTTGACCCGAGATCGTCATAGAGTCTTGTGTGATTCCCACTGTGCTTTGATTTCCATCATACCACGTCCAAGAGGGCATGCAAAAAGGTTGCTTTTGGGTACAGTCCCGAATCACATGGAGGAAATGAGCGATAGGAGGGGATCCGTCTCTCCCGGTATAGGGAGTTGATGTTGTGCTGTGTTCGATTGGCTATAACTGGAAATCCCTAGCCATGGTTGCTGAGATTTACTGGTAAGTGTTATCAGTAGTTTCTCAAACTGTTATAGACCTCATATCGACACGACTTATCAAGCTACTGGGGTCTGTCGTTTACCACCCCTAGGCGAGATATGCGACATATCAGACGACGAGACCGAACTGTACGGGAGTGTTACTGATTGGATTCACAGGAAAATGTACATGCTTGCTTGTTGATCTTCTGAGCGCTCAATACCTGGGTAGCTGTTACGTTTAGCTGACCGCTTGCAGCTTGTGGGTGTTTGATATGATCATCACCTACTGCCGGCGTATTGACGATTCTTTAGAGTCCTACACAGAGGTTTCTTGACTCAGGCGAAACGGAGTAGGGGAACATATGTGATATGTGCAGGACCGAGGATAATGCGATATGAGATACCGTATTCTATTCTCGTGATATTTGATATCAGCCGGGTCATCGGATCAAGTGTTGATTCGATGAATCGGTAAATGAGATATTAGTCGGTTATATGCGATATAGCCGGATTGTCGGATCAAGTGTTGATTCGATAATTTAATATATAAAAATATATATGATATATTAAATTACATTAACTAATATTAGCTCACTAAAGGATTCTTTTTCTCACTCGGGTAATACATTGATATATATGTGATATATGTTAATTGTATTATTTTATTTTGTACAATAAATATTATATATGTGATATATAATATTGTAACATGATGTGGTTATTTATGCAACATATTTAGTGGAGATTAAACATGGTTAGGGTTTGATTAGGGTTAAGTTTTTCTAGAAGTTTCTAGAAGCTTTCATTTTTTGTTTTGGAAAAGATATTTTATGAAGATATTTTCTTAACCCAACCCAACCCTTTAACCTTGGTTAATTCTCTACAATGGTTACTTGAACCATGGTTGCATTTCTAACCTTATCATTACTTTCATTATTCATCACAAAATGATTATGATTTATTCTTCTTCTTCTTTCTTCTTCTTTTCATGGAAAAAGCTTTCTAGTTTTTCTAAGTGATAATTATGTGTGAGAAAAAGATTATAAATGAGAGCCAAAAATCCTATTTCATTATCCTCATCTATCATTGCCATTTAGACGAGGGTGTTCACGTCATTTAGTGAGTGTTAGCTTGTGTTAATGAAACTTCAAGGTAGATCATCTTTGTTATCGAAGATCGGAAGCAAGACTGCATCTTTCTCTTCGTGGAGCCTCTCGAGAGTCCGGAACACGATGATCGCAGCGAAGGGACCACAACACAGAGCTTATGAAGTGAAGGACCGGATCTACAAAGGTTGTAATCCCTCTCACTTAGTGTTAAAGTGTTTAACATGCTTGTTTTCGCCTAATCTCTAGTTTAAAGATCTTGTTAAGGATTGTTCGGCACGGCTAAATTTTTAATCGGGCATGGTTGATGCCTCGTAGAACCTTATTAGAGTGCCTAGAAACCCTACAGTAGTATCGGAGCCAACCTAGAGCTTTAGACGAAGTTTAAAGTCCGATCGAACTCCGAATACACGATATAACCTAGTTTCCGGAAATTTTTCAAAACTGTGATTTTTTGTGAATTAAAAATACTCAAAAAAATCAGCAGGGAAATATAGGAATTACTGTAAAATACGATCACCTAATTCCACTGTAGCGCCGCGGAACCGCGGCAATACTCTGCTTTTGGCGGCGGTTCCGCGGCCGTATGTGAAGATTAGGCACTCAATTTTATACAGTAATATCCGTAGGTGTCTCTGCATGTTTCTGGGAATTTTTAATTCTACTCAAGTGTTGAGTTTTCTGGGTTGTATTGGGGACTTGTTGATTCGATCGGATAATTTAACTTCGTTTAGTTTTTTCCGGGTAATTTTTTAGAACTGTTAAAAAGTTCGAACGGATATCAATAACTCAATTTTTCCCCTGCCGGAAAATTTCCATGCGTTGGATTTTTCCGTAGTTTAAGAACGTTCTAAGTCGTGCAAGTAACGCGGTGGACCCTCTAGAAGACAACAAACCTTAACTCGATTATGTGACCGTCTTGAACTGCCTCTAAACCTTAGGGTTTATGGCAGTACGGCGTGCCACATGTGAGGCGTTGGCTTGACCCTTCTACGGCTGGACCATTGGTACTGTGGCATGTGATGGATGCTTTTAAACTAATTTCGAGTGTTGAGAACTATTTGGGAAAACTTGGGTGTTTGATTATTCGATCGGAAAGTTTAACATTGTCTTTTTATCTGGAATGTGATACAATATTTGGAATCCACAAGTAGTTATGAGATAACTAATTTGAATGTTATAAACATAGCAGTTTAGTCTCAGATGATCGGTTGCCACGGGATTTTGATGCGATCAAAAGTCCGTTGCAATAACGTAGCGTACGCGGATACTCGCCGGGTAAAACTTAACAGATAGCTATGCCCCATAGCCCCGACCAAGTGACTGTAGGAGAACCCCGTCGCCAAAAGCATCCATTTGAGTGCTCGCGGTAGCGGTGTTCCGCCTTAGTGCACTTCGTCGATGGCATCCGGGGGTGCGGCCGTCTACTAAAGTTTGCGATGAGCATTCGATCAATCTGTCGGGAATCTTGTTGAATTGCCCGACTTGATATTGAAAAGAGTTTTCGATAATGAGACTAAAATGCGGGGTTTATAATTATTAGGCATGCGATGTCTAAGGAATTCATTTGATTAGACATGCGATGTCTAAGGAAGTTGCGGATTCCAACTGTTGTAGTTTTACACTTTCTTTTCTGCGACCGTAAGTGTAATATGTGGTGTATCGCCGGTTTCGTTGCTATACATCAACGGCAATTGGGATACGCATATTTACTTACGTTGATGATATAAGATATTATGTGTTGCTGTGATATGTTATATTGGATCGTCGTGTTCTGAATAGCCGGGGGTTTTATGTGAGATGAGGGTTTTTATTTTCATTCATGTAAAATTCAATTGTATGTAATATTCTTTTATTGGGGCACTTCCGGGCTGAGGATGATGTCACCATTGTATATTATTTACTTTTCCGCATTAGGTAGACCCAAGGCGAGGAGCACAAGTAACCGGGTTCTGGGGTCCAGTGGGAGACCATCTCGAGGAGTTGAGACCGGGTCTCCTAACCCTAGAATTGGCAGTATTGCTTGCCGCTCTCGTAGGGGTCTAGGGATGTGGGTTTGGCTATTCATCACGACCGTGGAATCCGTGTTTTATACAGGCTCGTATTGAAAACACGGACCTCCTAGTATATCCAATATTTCATATATGTTCTTCTGCTGCAATGTTCTGTGATGAGATCATATTACTGCCTGAGACGAATGTTTATATTATATATATGAGATATATGTTATATTGCAGATTTCGTTTCAAATGTGATGCTTGTGAAGCATAATAAAATGGGACTTCATTAATGAGATTAATGAAATAAATGAAACCTAAAGATGTTGTAGAAACTTGTTTAAAAACTGGCAGCTCTAGTTCTTACTTTGCATAGCTGTGTTCCTTGTAGAACATCCAGCACCTTATTCGATAAGGAAAGAGCCGAGATCCCTTCACCGGGAGTGACCTCTTTAGTGAAACTAGCAGATGCTACAAACTCGGTTTGTCTTTTGATTGCTTTTATAGTTCTTGCTTTGCACAGCGGTATTTATGAAATATCATGCACCTTATTCGATGAGGAAAGAGCCGACGATCCCTTCACCGGGAGTGACCTCTTTAGCAAAACTAGAAAAGGCCTCAAAAACACTCCATTTAAAATCACTCGATTCTACGACGATATCAAGTTCATTACGCAAAAGGTTTTCTTAAAAACCTGTCGTAACCCTCCGTCATTTTAGGAAGTAGAGTACTTAGTATTCGTGCTGTGTTTGTTGACCTTAGTTAAGGCACACTGTACGGTAGCTAAGTGATGTCTTCCTATATAGCATATGATGCGATTAGTTAGGACAGTCATATGACTTTGTTGACCTTAGTTAAGGGTCATGTAGGTGGGTCTAATTAATCAAGAAATGACGGGTAGAACTTGACTAGTGCTTATGATTTGTTGACCATAGTTAAAGTCATAAGTCACTAGGGGTAAAATATTATTGGGAATTTCAAGTGTTGAAATTTGCAATGAGATTGCATACCTTCTATGAGATAGTTGGATCCCGATACCCGCTGCGAGTAAGAGTTACTCCTGGGAAAGTTTTACACATTACAATTAGCCGATCAAGTAGGTGTCTAGAAAGGTGTCAACGGGGTTACGCCCCTGGGAAAACGAGGTTTACTTTAATTAGGTTCGTGCGAAAGCACGGGGAACCTCCCTCAAAGTACCGGCACTGGCCTGACTGAAAGATTGGCGAACTTGGAGCGTGTAATTAATCCCGGCTAGTCTTTCCTTTTAGGGTTTGAAGGAAGATTTGACTAAAACAGTAGGAGACATCCTGATTAGATAAATTGATAACCAATCTAATCTTGTAAAAGCGCACGCTGAGTGTTTTCTTCTCTCTCTCCAGGTAGTGACCATATCACGCCTTAATCAAGATAATAATACGGATATATTGACCAAAACCGCTTGTTATACTGAGCTGGGGAACGTTGGTCCCGCTCCAACTTATAATTGTTATAAGACAGAGCAGGAATTTAGGGATTACCAGAATTCCCGTGCCGCCCAAACGAAGAAAGTGCATGCTGATGCATCATCTTCGGGTGTGTTCATTACAGAGAACTGTTTCTCAGTATCCTTTACGTCCTGGGTATGAGATACCGGATCAGGATCTCGCAAATATAACTTGTTACATGGGCTACAGATAGGTAGAGGACTGAGAACGGGTGATAAGTTTCATGAGATAGAAACGGTGCAAGTGTTGCAGCTAAGTCTGTTGGTCACTATCACCCTGTATTACCAGAATACATTGATTTTGAACGAATGTTATTAGATACCGAACCTGATGTACAACATCATATCAGTCTCTTTATTAGCAAAGAAAGGATATAATTTTGTATTGTTGGATAATGTTTTGAACATTTCCTATATCAAGAGTTGATCGGTTCAGGTACATTATCTAAAAGCATAGACGTTCTAAATCAAACTACAGTTCTTAGTATACAGAACACACACAAGAGAAAGAGTTCAGAAATGAACGAATCCTTCTTGAGGCATTGTAGACTAGGTCATATCAATGCGACCCGACTAGCTGAAGTTACATTAAGATGCATATTTAAATTTGTTTGAATTTACATCTTGTGAAACTTGCCGGTCATGTCACAAAGATATGATGACCACAGCTCTGTTTATTAGAAATAGAGAAAGAGTTAGTGAACTCTTGGGATTGATACATGATGATGTATGTAAGGTCCCATGTCTACACATGCCAAGACCGGTTCTTTATACTCCATTACATTCTCTGATGATCTCTCAAGATTCAGACATATGTTCTTGTTGAAACACAAGTCCAAAGCTTTTGAGATATTCACAGAATATAAGTTAGAAGTAGAGAACCAAAATACGGGTATAAGTATTATGTCCTTTGATGAGATCAAGGAGGAGAATACTAGAGCACGGAATTCCTGGATTATTCTAAAGGAGAATGAGATTCTCTCTCAGAATTACTCCTTCGTATACACCATAGAACAATGGTATATCGGGGCGGAGCAATAGCACCCTATGTGATATGGTGTGCTCTATGATGAGTACTACTGAGTTTCCTATTTCTTTTTGGGAGTTATGCACTTGAGAAGCTGCATACCTATTGAATAGGGTTCAAATCAAATCAGTTGCCTACCACTTCATATGTGATATGGAAAGGGAAGAGCCCATATCTTAAGTTTGTTAAGATTTGGGGTTGTCCAGCCTATGTCTAAAAGCATAATCCGGACAAGCTCGAGGCAAGGTCAGTTCTGTGGGAGTTTGTTGGATATCCCAAGCATTCGCAAGGGAATATCTTCTACCTAACCGAGAAACAAAAGATGTTTTGTTTCTCAACATGCCACCTTTGTGAAAGGGAATTTCTTGTGAAGAAATTAGAGGTCATGAGGTAGAACTGGAAGGAGTTCCAGCTATACAAACTACAGCAGAAGATTTGGTAGAACCAAAGGATTCAATAGTTTCCAACGAAACTCAGCCTCTCCGCCGATCTAGTAGGGTTCCTCACCCACCTGAGAGATACTTCGGTTTCTCTATGACAGTGGGAGCGAGGATTGCATCATGAGATGATGACCCAACTAGTTTCGAGCAGGCCATCAGGAGTGGGACTCTGTAAGAATGGCTGGATGCTTAGTGATCTGAGATGGAATCCTTATACACCAACAAAGTATGGACTTTGGTTGCTTTATCTAAAGGGTTAAATCCCCATCAGGAGCAAGTATATCTTGAGAAGATTACTTGGTGTACATGGAAAAGTTAAGACTTTCAAACCTATGCTTAAGTCCATCCAGATCTTACTTGCCACGGTTACATACCATGACTACGATATCTGGTGGTTGGGTGTCATGAATATTTTTCTAAATGATGTTTTAGAAGAGAGCGTCTATAAGTGCACAGCCAGAGGACTTCGTAGACAGTGGGAGCAGCGGAAACGCGAGCAAGATGCTTTATAGGATAAAGCATGTATCGTGGAGTTGGAACGTCTATTTTGATGTGGTAGTCAAAGAGTTTGACTTCATCAAAATGGTAGATAAACCTTGTATATACAAAAAGGTAGTAGGGAGTATGGTGGTGATCCTCGTAGAGTACGTGGATGACATACTCTTGATAGGGAAGGAGTTTCCTATGCTACGCTTGGTCAATCTCCGCTTATCACAAGGATTCTTCATATAGGATCAAGGTGATACCTCCTAAATCCTGGGTTATGGATCTATGAGATAGATCTATTTGGATGTTAGGAATCTCACTAGTTGTAGTGAGATGGTATCAATCGATCCTGGGGAGAATCACTAGATTGGTTCCAGGGTGATAAGGACGACTGAATGTCAGTCGCAGGCATTGTCTTTACTCTCAGTGGAGGGATAGTATGTTGGAAGAGTTCCAAGCTAGATACCGTGACTTACTAGACGATTAAAGGCAAGATACATCATTACCAAGGATGCTACCAAAGAGGCAGTCTGGATATATAAGTCCATGAGATGAACTTCGTTCCTACCATTGTGTGACAATGGAGTTGTGGCTTTTGCCAAGGAACCCCCCCGTCCCATCAGAAATCCAGATATAATTCTTAGGCAGTATCACCTGATCATGGAGATGGTTGATCTCCAGGGAGATCGAGGTTAGGAGAGTAGACACAGAGGACAACAGCGCGGATCCACTCACAAAGGCCTTTTCCCAGTAGAGACTTTTATGGGATGGTTGAGTATGAGATACTTCAACCGCAGCTAATTGTTGGGTATGTGATACTACAACAGATGGCCCTAGTGCAAGTGGGAGATTGTTAGTTATATGTATACCCTAGAGGCCATTACTGTACATACGATGTATATTGTAGTGGATGCTAGGACATATATAGGGAGGACTTTCTTGCTCGACATGATAGTATGCTATCTGGTTGTACTTTATCTTAACATGTACTCTGGTTGTCTCTATGTTACATGTTGATAAAGCCCTTAGGATATGTACTCGACTACAGGGACTATGATGAGATTATACTAGTGGGGCCACGGTAGTCGGCGAGTACATCCTATAACTGTTCCTAGTCGAGGGTGTATCGAGATAGGGCATCGATACACCAGAGTAGACTAGCGTATACGCATCTTGAATCATATGATGGGCGATGGATGATCCCATATCCATCGGTGTTTTACATCAAGGATGGTGTACGGGTGCTCAGTAAAGACTGGATACACTGGACGGACTCGCCGAGAACTCCCAGATGGTATTATACCTCACGTCAGATGGCAGTTCTCCGGTGACACTGGTACAGAGTAGTCTGTTGACCCGAGATCGTCATAGAGTCTTGTGTGATTCCCACTGTGCTTTGATTTCCATCATACCACGTCCAAGAGGGCGTGCAAAAAGGTGGCTTTTGGGTACAGTCCCGAATCACATGGAGGCAATGAGCGATAGGAGGGGATTCGTCTCTCCCGGTATAGGGAGTTGATGTTGTGCTGTGTTCGATTGGCTATAACTGGAAATCCCTGGCCAGGGTTGCTGAGATTTACTAGTAAGTGTTATCAGTAGTTTCTCGAACTGTTATAGACCTCATATCGACACGACTTATCAAGCTGCTGGGGTCTGACGTTTACTACCCCTAGGCGAGATATGCGACATATCAGACAACGAGACCGGACTATACGGGAGTGTTACTGATTGGATTCACAGGAGAATGTACAGGCTTGCTTGTTGATCTTCTGAGCGCTCAATACCTGGGTAGCTGTTACGTTTAGCTGACCGCTTGCAGCTTGTGGGTGTTTGATATGATCATCACCTACTGCCGGCGTATTGACGATTCTTTAGAGTCCTACACAGAGGTTTCTTGACTCAGGCGAAACGGAGTAGGGGCACATATGTGATATGTGCAGGACCGAGGATAATGCGATATGAGATACCGTATTCTATTCTCACGATATTTGATATCAGCCGGGTCATCGGATCAAGTGTTGATTCGATGAATCGGTAAATGAGATATTAGTCGGTTATATGCGATATAGCCGGATTGTCGGATCAAGTGTTGATTCGATAATTTAATGTATAATAATATATATGATATATTAAATTACATTAACTAATATTAGCTCACTAAAAGATTCTTTTTCTCACTCGGGTAATACATTGATATATATGTGATATATATTAATTGTATTATTTTATTTTGTTACAATAAATATTATATATGTGATATATAATATTGTAACATGATGTGGTTATTTATGCAACATATTTAGTGGAGATTAAACATGGTTAGGGTTTGATTAGGGTTAAGCTTTTCTAGAAGTTTCTAGAAGCTTTCATTTTTTGTTTTGGAAAAGATATTTTATGAAGATATTTCCTTAACCCAACCCAACCCTTTAACCTTGGTTAATTTTCTACAATGGTTACTTAAACCATGGTTGCATTTCTAACCTTATCATTACTTTCATTATTCATCACAAAATGATTAGGATTTATTATTCTTCTTTCTTCTTTTCATGGAAAAAGCTTTCTAGTTTTTCTAAGTGATAATTATGTGTGAGAAAAAAGATTATAAATGAGAGCCAAAAATCCTACTTCATCATCCTCATATATCCTTGCCATCTAGATGAGGGTGTTCACTTCATTTAGTGAGTGTTAGCTTGTGTTAATGAAACTTCAAGGTAGATCATCTTTGTTATCGAAGATCGGAAGCAAGACTGTATCTTTCTCTTCGTGGAGCCTCTCGAGAGTCCGGAACACGATGATCACAGCGAAGGGACCACAACACGGAGCTTATGAAGTGAAGGACCGGATCTACAAAGGTTGTAATCCCTCTCACTTAGTGTTAAAGTGTTTAACATGCTTGTTTTCGCCTAATCTCTAGTTTAAAGATCTTGTTAAGGGTTGTTCGGCACTGCTAAATTTTTAATCGGGCATGGTTGATGCCTCGTAGAACCTTATTAGATTGCCTAGCAACCCTACAGTAGCGGCCCGCTAGCACACAGCTTTCTTCAGGGGGTTTTGCTTTGGTAGATGGGAAACACATTTGGATCTTGACCACCCTTATACCTACTTATTTCTGTTGTATCTAGTTAAAGCTCCATCAACCAGAAACCAGACTTGTATATTCTTGGGACTTAGAGCGGGATGGATGTATTGTCTTTTATTTGAGCTGATGATATCTTGGTCTGCTTTATTTTCATTCTGTGATTGATCTTTGCCGTAGGGCGTCGTATATGTATGCTTTGTAGCATGGTTGTGATTCCTCCAATTGGCGAAGAGTTAGGTCCCGCTTGGAGATGCCTATATTATTGCATGTGTATGGTTTTGGATCAAAATATACAGGAGAGGTGCTGCCCAAATTTCAAGGACGAAAATGTTTTCAAAGATAGTATGTAAACTGTTGCATTTTCATATGATATTACTTATACTGTTAAAAGAGGGCTAAATTCTTGATGCCGATATTTCAAAACTGCACCTCCATTATTTTACGCAAAAAGTTTAGATTTCTGGATTTCGGCTTACTTGAATTATGACGGGGTTCTGTAGACTTCACGTAATTCTCGTGCCGGTCATATGCCAATTCCAGGTCGTGACAATTACTTCAGCCAATATGTTCAGGGGTACCTTAGGCAAGTTGCGGTGGGAAATGATCAACCGTGAAAGATCGTTGGTAAAAAGACGATCATCTTGCAACCGTCAGGAGGTGATCAATTAAAATTGAAGAATACTCGTCATATTCCAGATTTGAAGAAGTGCCCGATTTCTACTAATCATCTTGACAATGAAGGTTTTATTACGACGTTTGTGAATCCGCAGTGGAAGATTACCAAAGGGTTTTTGGTTGTTTCTAGGGGCAAATTGAGCAGTTCGTTGTATTTTTTCAGTGGGAGTAGTGAAGCTTCGGTTCATTGGCAACGGGTTCAGAATTAAATTCGGAGATTTCATTGTGGCATAAGCTATTGGGGCACCTCAGCGAGATGAACATGAAAATTCTTCAAGAAAGGGGGCTTCTTTTAGGGCTAAAAAAGGTGGAGTTGTGGCTGTGCGAAAGTTGTGTTTGCGGGAAGCAAAATACGCTCAAATTTCAAATTGGAGGCGTAGCATAGAAGACCAAGAAACTGGAGATGGTGCATACGGATGTATGGGCTCCAACATCGATAAAGTCTTATTGAGGTAATCAGTACTTCGTGATGTTCATCGATGATGGAAGCAGGAAAATATGTGGTTTCACGATGAAGAAGAAGTCTGATGTATTTGGTATCTTCAAACATTGGATTGCGTAGGTGGAGAACCAAACGGGGATGAAGGTTAAATGTCTTAAATCCGATAATGGAGGGGAATATTGCACACATGAGTTCGAGGGGTTTTGGGTATTCATTGGCTGATGATGGTACCGGGGACACCACATCAAAATTGCATCGTTGAAAGGATGAACAAGGCAATCCTAGAGCAAGTGCGGAGCATGAACTTGGACGCGTATGTGCCAAAGTTCCTATAGGCAGCGGTAGTTGATACTTCTGTGTACTTGATCAACAGAAGCCCATCAAGTGCGCTTTATGGAAGCATTCCAGAAGAAAATTGGTCGGATAAACCGGTTGATTACTCGCACCTAAAAGTATTTGGCTGCGTTGCGTATTCTTTGATTAATAAGGCAGAAAGAAGTAAGCTTGACTCCAAGTCTAGGAAGTCTGCTTTCATCGGATATGGTGGGGATGAGTTCAGATATAAGCTGTGGGATTACACAAATAAGAAAGTAATACAAAACCGGAACGTCATCTTTAATGAGCAACATTTGTACAAAGAAGAAAAGTAAGCCAAGAAAGGTGCAGTACGTGAGTTCGTCGAGCTAGATGGAACTCAAAAGAGTATTCAGGTTCCTACAGATGGTGATCAGAACTTGGATGAAGCCGCAGTGCAGGATCATGTTCAAAAACAGGATGGTGACCATGTTCAGCAACCAGATGTGCCGGTTCTGAGAAGATCGGTGAGAGAAAGGAGGATACCCGAAAGACTTATGACCGACTTCATTTTGTACACAGATGCGGGAGAGCCCGAATCCTTTGAAGAAGTAGCAAACGATAGTGCTAGCAAGCAGTGGGAGTAAGCTATATACGGGAAGATGGAATTTTTGAAGAAGAACCATACATGGGACCTAGTGAAGCTACCCAAGGATCGAAAATGTTGTTTAATAGGTGGGTGTACAGGATTAAAGATGAGACCGATGGTGTGAAACGGTACAAGGCTCGTTTGGTAGTCAAGAGATACTATCAAGAGATTTTTTCCATTGTGGTAAAGATGATATCTATTCGGTGTTGGGGTCGAAAATTGCACCCCGGTTGACCAAGTCAAAGCCAAGGTCAACCCCAAGACAAGTGGGCCCAAGCCCCGATCAAGTGGGCCCATGCCCAGGTCGAGTCCGGACATGAAGCGGCCGGCCCTCCTCCATGCCCAAAATAAAATCATGTAATAAATAATTTTTATGTAATTTTTATGCATGAATGGGCATAAAACCAAATTTTTGTAAAGCCCATGGCTTATGTGCAAAAAGAAATGGCACATGAGCCATGGGATGGGCAAAATACTATTTTGTAAAGCCCAATGGGCTATATGTAAATATGTAAGCCTATATAAGGCAACATGATGATGAATAAAAGATATACTTTTCATTCCCCAAAAATTAGGGCATGTGCCTCTTTCTCCTTCCTCAAGGTTTTAAAACCTTCTTCTTTTCTTTTAAATTAAATCAAGAGTTTTACTCATTCTTTTCCAAAACTAAATAGTTTTTCACCACAAAACCCATAAAGGGAAAGTTGGATCTACTATTAGATCTCAAAAATGGGAGATTTTTAAGTCTCACCCACTTTTTCCAAGATCCGGCCAAACGACAGGAAGAAGAAAGAGACTCATCTCCAGAAACCCCACTTTAGGGAAGATCCAGGACTCAAGGGGAGAAGCCCCATTCATCAGCTTCAAAATATCTTAGGAGTTCAACTCCTCATATATATACATATATACAAAATAATAAGTGCTCTTTTCTGGGAGTACAACTCCCATTGCAGGGACCAAGTCCTTTTGCCTCCCGAGTGCCCACGTGCCTGACACGTGAGGCGCTGGCGTCCAAAGCGCGAGCGCCCTTACGCTCAAAGCTCTAGCGCCCCGAGCGCCCACGTGCCTGGCACGTGGGACGCTAGCTCTCAAAGCGCTAGCGCTCTTGCGCCCAAAGCGCTAGCGCCCGGCACCCACATGCCTGGCTCATAGGGCGCTAGCACTTAAAGCGCCAGAGCTCTTGCGCTCAGAGCGCTAGCGTCCGAACGCCCGCGTGCCTGGCATGTGGGGCGCTAGCACTCTGACGCCCAAAGCGCTAGCGCCCGAGCGCCCAAAGCGCTAGCACCCTTATGCTAGCGCTTTCTCCCATGCATCCTTTGGATGCCTCCTTTTACCTTATATATATATATATATATATATATATATATATATATATAGAGAGAGAGAGAGAGACACACACACACACACATACTCCACACTAAAAATACCTCTTCCGTTAGAAAAAAATTTCTAACGGGGCGCTGCTCCACACCCCGCAAGGGGCTGTTAGCCCTCTTAACCCCCAGCCCGCTATCCGGGTAGCTGGACCCCCGTAAAAACTCTGCGGGGCCCCCGATATATCCAAAACCCCCTCCAAAACACAATACTGCACATTGAGTTCGCATGACCAGTTTAACCCGTTAATCGGAGGTTCTCTCGCTCCAAAAGCGAGGGGTAATTAACGACAGCTTAGTCCGTGGCTGCCGGAGATTCGGATCTCCACAATCAATAAACCCCGGCCTATCCTAGGCAGGGAGAATCTGTACTGCGCCTGACAAGCGCGCACGTATTCCCATCTCAATGGGGTGACGAAAAACACCTTACATTCAGATGATCCTTAATATTGGAGCAATGGAGAATTTGCACTTAGAGCAGCTAGATGTCAAGACTGCGTTCATTCATAGAGATTTGAAGGAGAAGATTTATATGATGTAACCACCGATATATGAGGTGAAGAGGAAGAAGAATATGGTGTGTAAGCTGCGAAAGAGCTTGTATGGCCTCAAGAAGGCTCCTTGGCAGTGGTATTTCCAGTTCGATCGGTTCATGCCAGAGACAGGATTTGTGCGGAGTGAATCAGACCACTGTAGAGTGAATCAGCTACATTCAAACTTTCAAGGATGGAGACTACATTATTTTGTCATTGTATATGGATGACATGTTGGTAGCGGGTCTGAGTTTCGAGAAGATTCAAAGTTTGAAGAAGGTGATGGCCGAGAAATTCGCTATGAAGGATTTGGGAGCGGAGAAGCAAATCTTGGGCATGAAAATCGTTCGAGATAGGAAGCAACAGAAGATGTGGTTATTGCAAAAGGACTACATTGAGAAATTTTTGAAGCAGATCAACATGGACAAGTTAAAACCGGTGAGTACGCCCTTAGCGAAATATTTCAAACTCATGAATGAGTTGTGCCCAACAACTTAAGAGCAGAAGGATGAGATGGCGAGAGTAGCATATGCTTCTGCAGAAGGGATTTTGATGTATGTGATGGTGAGTACGAGACCTGATATTGCAAATGCAGTGGCAGTTGTTAGCCAATATATGCAAAATCCGGGGAAGGAGTATTGGAATGTGGTGAAGTGGATTCTATGATATCTCAGGGGTATATCTAGTCATTATTTATGCTTCGAGGGTGACTATCTAAAGGTGCAAGGGTACGTTGATGCGGACTATTTGGCATATCGAGATAGTGGGAAGGGCACAACCGGGTGCGTATTCACGGTTGGAGGAATAGCAGTGAGTTAGGTCTCTCAATTACAAAAATATGGTGGCATTGCCAACTACGGAAGTGGAGTACGTGGTGATCACGGAAGCCAGCAAGAAGATGATATGGTTGCAAGGGTTTCTTAAAGAATTGGGCGAAAAGAAAGACTTCAACACCTTGTGGCGCGACGGCCAAAGTGCGTTACATTTAGCGAAGAATGTGGCATATCACTCTCGGACGAAGCACATCAAAATGGTGTACCATTTCATTCATAAAACGATTGAAGAGGAGGAGTTGATATTGCAGAAAATCGCTGGAGAAAATAATCCGGCGGATATGTTCACCAAGATCGTAGACAGAGATAAATTGAATCTCTGTTACAGGTTGGTGAATCTCTGTATGAAAATCTGATGAGGAGAGCATAGAGTGGAGTCGCGTGAAGTCCACTAGCATCGAGAATCAAGGCTAAAGAATTTCCAACTGGGAGAATATTAGAAACAGTAGAACATACTTTAGGTCAGATGTCTGAAGCACAATCAACGGCAGACGTCTGAAGGTGTAATCATATACACTGGAAAACTCAAGTTCAGACGTCTGGAAACTACACGAGAAACATGTAGACATCTGCAGTTCATCGGGACAGACGTCTGAAGAAGCCGTGAAACCCAATTTAGAGCCTGGGCAGACGTCTGGTTAGGTGTGGTTCAGACGTCTGTTCTTAGGAGATAAATATTTACAGAGCGTACGCAGACGTCTGCCTAAGTGTGGTTCAGACATATGCCGACGGGACTTTTTGAAGAAACCTCTCATATGTATTATTTATAGCCAATTGAGAGAGATTATTGTATGAGAGGGTGACGTCTAGGGGTAGATATTTTTGAGAGAAAATTCCTAGGGTTTGCTCGTTAAATTGATTCGAAAATTATAGTGGAGACTTTGCAGATTCCGTTTTGCCGGGAACTAGCCATACGATAAGTGAACCCCGTTAACAAATCTCTTACCTCTCTGTGTTTGATTTCCTATTTTATTCTCGAATATTTATATTGTTTTTTCATCATTTAATTGTGTAATTGTGTTTGCGTGATTTAGGTGTTGTCGTGAGTATTGTTTCGCGTTTTGATCTCTCCCCGTCGATCCCCAACATAACTTAAGAGACAAGAAGCTGCCTTTTTTTAACATTACGTATTTAAATAATGAATAAATCATTATATTAGAATCCTTCAATGTCCATTACTTAAAGTCATGATAAGAAAAAGATCTAATACATATAAAGTCATTCTAATGGAAGAACACTTTTATTCAAATTTATTACATCTCTAACCGCATCCTTTTCTTCTTCATATTTTTGTATTTGCTTGTATAGTAATTGAAGAATATTTAGTTCTCGGTTAGTTCTTGGTTTTCAAATACTGCTTGTATGGTAATTGAAGAATATTTAGATCTCGGATAAATCGTTAACACAAAATATAAACCTGAAAAATGATATCAGAGAGCAAATACAAAGTTGTCATGTTACTTGCATTCTTCTGCTTCAATTTATATTTTTAGCTGGCTCATACTTGATATCCCATTATGATGGGCCATATCTTTCTTCGTCATATCTGCATTGCTTGATGCAACCCTCTTTCGCAACCATCGGGAATCACTAACAGCAAAAGATATGTATCATTGTTATTATAAACTCTTGTATAAATAGCCAAATAATCACTTAACCAGTACACATTTGTCTCCTAATAGCCTAAGATGTAGCAAACTGGATTGAAACAACTCGAGCATGCAAATTCCAGTAACACTGCCAATCTTTCTTTTATTTCTTAAAATATTTCTCCTTTTGTATATTATTGAATTCAGAAACCTTCTCTTTTATATCTGAGTGAAGACATGTGTTCACCTTTGAGGATTATCATCCATGACATAAAATAGATACAAAATTTAGAAATACATAAATGCTTCACTCATTTACACCACAAAATAAATATGAACTGTATTACCTCCAAGTCTCTCCAAGCAGTTCTAAGTGTCTGTATGAATTTTCCAACCACAATAAAATAATGATCGAAAAGATCTTTACCTTTGCAAAGTAACACGCGATAGGTATTAAATTTTCTTCCCCGACCCCCGACAAGCTTACCATCTTCAGGCGTACATCTTTTTGTGTTGTTTCCATCAAGTCTCTCCAAGACATTTTTCTTAGTGTATGAAATAGATGTTCTAACCATAATAAAATAAGGATTGAAAAGATCTGCACGTTTGCAAAGTTACCCAATTAGATATGAAATTTTCAGCCTCAATCACAGTGTATCTACAAGTCCATTCCATTGTATAACAATCTGTTTACTATCTTCAAGCGTACAACATTCTGGGTTGTTTTCACCTTATCTATAAAACAACTTTTAAAAAAGAAAAGTTACAAGCTTAAGTTTGTAAAAGGCAAAGCATAATCCTTGAGATAGCTCAGGTTCAAAATCAAATCGAAGCTGCATAAAATATCTTTACTATTCATCGTATCAATAACTTATATAATTCTTGGTTATTAAATATATTTGAACGCATACCTTATGTGTCCCTAAATATATTAAATTAATGAAACTGTTATTTACAACAAAGACTTTTACCATCTATACGCTGTGTGATCTTCATCTTGGCCGCTTGATACCTGTTGGGACTTCACCCGCGCATGCTTTTATGGTTTTGAAAGAAAAGGTTTTGGAAATGCGGCGCACGCATGTTCGGTCTCGTTTTAAAATTTATAAACCGCAAATGCACGGCACGTTGTAGCGAGCCGGCAAGTACGGTCGATCCACATGAAATTGATGATTAGGAGTTATCGTTAAAGGCTCTAAGAGAAAGAATTTGGGTTTTGTCACAACATTAAGAAAAATACGAAACTATAGGACAAGTTAAGAAAAACGGCCGTAGCTCCGATTCGGATGGTTGAATAGTGGAGAATTCATCAACGCCCTCTTGATTATGAGTTGTTCCGTTCTTCTGTTGAATCCGACGTGAAGTATGGCTTGCCAAGACGTTTGCGAAACACAAGTCATCAAGATATCGAAGTTCAACTTTAGAAACAAAACGAATCCGTATTGTTCTCACTTACCGTTTGTATGTCCAAATTTGAATTATCAATACTAAGCACAAGGATTAGCAAGCATATATCAACAACAACAAATACATAAATTGGCACATGAGAGTAAGTGGTTTTAATATTAAACTTGCTAAGTGAATTGTGATAGTATAGAGTATGAAATGAAGAAGAGTGTCAATCAACTTGTTAAGAATATATCCTATCTAACACTTAGTAATTTTAATATTAGTTGATTTTAACTTAAATATTGTAAAATGGAGACATAGAAAGAATATGGTATACGATGAGGTTATCAAGTAACCATGAAATCAAAATACCATATCGCACCAATACCATAAAACAATCTTGAAATTATAATCCCATTTTAAGCACATTAAATATTCACAAGAGGAAGAGGAAGGAAAAACCATTTATCTCACATCCTCACCATCACCATCACCACAACCATAAAATTACACAAACATTGCTTAAAAGTGAAAACAAAACATAAGAGAAATGAAAAACGCTGAACAAGTAAAAAAAATGAAAACAAGTGCAATTCTTTATTAACAAAATGGAGGGATTAGAGCTACAAGTTAGATAACAATCTCAACCTGCTTAATGGAGCTCTCAAATGAGAACTCAAAGAGGGACGAAGAGGAATCTATCAAATTTTACACACTCAAGTTCTCACTCCAAAATCCAACCATGAACTTAATCTAATATCTGCTATATATAGGTAACTCAAAATCAAAAGTTGCGTATAAAAATAGACTGACAAGACTACCAGGAACCCACCAAAAGAGAACGACCCAAATTAGACCGTAAATTGCGGTTTTATTGAATAAATTTGTGGTCAGTTTTTGGAGGATGGGGCCACCTTTTTACTGTAGTCTTCTGAGCACATGAGCATCTCCCTGTAATATAAATTTCTTTTAATTCACACATGGTGAAATCTGGAGTAATGAATAGAGAAGGGATCAAGTGGGTATATGTTGTGTTCACACTTCAAATCATTTCTTTTCCAAATACTTATAACCATGCCCACATGTCCAAGCCACTTGTGTCCCCACTTGCAAGACACCATGATGGTGTTTGCGACTTGATGCCCTATGATGGCTTATGCCCACTTGGTGATGGTTCATCCCCCTTGGTGCATATGATCCAATACTTATTCACACTTGTTCACACATGATCATGTTAGACCAAAAGAATGAATATATTTGTACACAACTTCATTTGTTGCAAACACATGTGATTTGATCTGTATTCTGTCTTATTTGGAATTCCGGCTAAAAACCGTCGTTTCTGTGTAGGTTGTGTACAGTTTCCAGTGTTTTTGCCTGTATACCTGTAATCTGTACTAATGAGCAGACACAGATTAAATAACACTATTTATTGACAAAATGATAGGAAATGAGCGGTATTAAAATGTAATAAATCGTGTTGAACAAATACCCCCAAACTTATCTTTTGCTCGTTCCGATCAAAACAAAATCCTAACCTCATTTTCGCAGGCAACACGATTGTATTGAGCCCATGCAACAAGCCGTTAAATCTCTAAGTGTTCATAATAGAACGAGTTTTGTCTCCTGAGGGTTTTCAGCGGATTACACCCAAAAATCCCATCAAGCTAGTTTTGTGAGGAAACTTTCGATTCTAATTTTAAGGTTTAGTATCGAAATTAGAAGTTCTATTATCCTAGTCAGAAACATCCAACCTTTATTTTTCACTCCTCACATCTTATTTGATATCAGTTCATATACGTCTTCGCGTTGCTATGCAAATAGTGTCGTTAAGTTTTAAAATTTTCGATTAGGGTCATCATGTCATAAATACAAACTAGAAAAGACTTCTAAAGGATCACACAAGTTTGAAAAGACTTAAGATTTTCTCAATTTTCATTCTCCAGTTAAGTTTTAAGTCAGAAATTATATCATTTTTAACGGAACTAAATCTTATTCTTCACTCATACCCTTCACCTATCTGCAATCATACACATTTTTCAGGATCGTGCAAAAAGTCTTATATTCTTTATAATTTAAACCTTCATATCTTCGCTAGAAAACTGTTTATAATACAAAAACTCGTCCCTGCCAAGATTATTCTCCCACAAAAACCGTGAGAACTTTTTACTCAGAGAGAATACTTGCTTGGCATGTTTTATTTGACGATTGGAGACTTAGCGAGTTTTGAGTCAATGACTCCCAAACCAGATGGTTTTTAAGGCATTATGTGTGAAGATACCCCTAGGACTTAATTACCCAAGTCACCAAGGCTACAAAACAAAAGACTTATTTTGTTGTTGTTCATCTCAGAAAACTGTATTTTAATACCGCTCATTCATTATCTATTTTTTTATTTATCGGTGCTTTTAACCAGTGTCTGCTCAGTAATTACAGATTACAGGTGTTCGTGATTAAATACTGGAAACAAACTAAATATCATGGAAATAACGTTTGGGAGCTGACACTGCAAACAGAACAGAAAACAGACCGATACCTAAAGAGTTCTTTTTGTAAATAAATATGTGCACAATAATTTTGGTCCAACACATACAAGTGTGCACATGACTCTTTGGCATGGACCATGATGCGGGGCTGTCTTTCGCACAAATTGTGCATGTATGGTGTGATGTGCATTGAATGGGCAATAAATGCAATAAAGTTGTGATGTGATATTGGTATCAAGTTTCCCTCCATATTTCTGAATGCAAACCAGATTTAAATAATAAAATCAAGCAGCATCATTGTGATTGTGGAGAGCACACATGACCACCATACCAAGATGAGCCCATGTGCTCGGTTTTGGACCGGCCACATGCCCAAAGAATACGGCGAGCTCGGCCCCCCTTGCTCCAAACTTTCCCATTTTTCTTCTGGTCATTTCTTTATGTCACATCACCTTATTTCTATAGTTTATTTATTCAGATGTTAGGCCTATAAATACTATAACAGAGTTGAGCAAAGAGACCATATGTAATATATAGTTTTGTTTTTAGTTCATTTTTTGTTTAGGCTTGAGAGTTCTGTGATCTTAACTTGGTCTCTTCTTCTTCTTCCCTCTTGAAGCTTTCTTTGGAGAGCTTCATTAAGGAGGTTGAACAAGTTACCAACATCTTGTAACTCACTTTCAAGTGTTAATAATATTTGTGTTTCTTTGTTTACTTGCTTTCTTTTCTTTACTTGCTTTGTTTTTCTTTTATTTATGATACTTAACTAATCTTCTTTGGTTTTGGTTATGGTAAGGAAGTGAGATGAAAGGCTTTGCCTTCTCCTCCTCTTGTTAATATTTAATGTGCTTAATTTTGATCATAAACATAGTATTATAACTTGGATGGGTTGATACGGTATGTTGATTCTATGGTTACTTTGTAACCTCATCACATCCCATATTCTCCCCACAAACCCCATCTTCCAAGCCTAAGATTAGAATCAATTTGGTGTTAAGTTTTCTAAGCTTGGATATGGTATTTTGTGATTAAAGGACTTGAAAAATCTCATGGTTTCATATACCATATACCATCGTAAACCCTTAGCAAAGTTAACACTAAAACAATTTTCTCTCACTCACGAAATGTGTTTTTGATGTTGTGGTAAGCTTGCTATCCCTTGTGCTTAGTGTTGTTACCCCAAGCTCGGACATACAATGGTAAGTGAACAAAACGGACTAGTTTCATATTTTGCGGAGAATATCGGAATTTGACGACTTGTGCCTCGCAACCTCTTTGACAAGTCGTGCTTCATGCTGGGATCAACATGAGGACGGAAAACTCATGATCAAAGGAGCGTCAAGGGAATCATCGCGATTCGATCTTCCGAGCCAAAGCCACGACCATTTTTTCTTAACTTGTTTTCCTTGTTTCTTTTTTTTCGTATTCTTTCTATTTTTTTGTGACAACCAACTCAATTCTTTAATTTGTTGAACCTTAAATCACAAGACCTAATACATAATTTCCTGTGGATCGACCCGTACTTGTCGGCTTGCTACAGCGCGCCGTGCACTTACGGTTTATAAATATTTAAAACGAGAACTATCTCGCGTGCGCATTCCGTTTCCTTAAAAGTCATATCCGTTTCAAAACATACGCGTTTGCGCGCGGGTGAATTACCAACAAGTTTTTGGCGTCGTTGCCGGAGAGTTGGAAGTATTAGGTATTGTTATTTCTGCTTCTTACTAACTCATTAACTACTAACTCAATTTTTTTCAAAAACTAACACAAACTAACAAATTCTTTCATTTTTTTCTCTGTCCTTACAACCTGCTAGCACTCTGTGATTCAACTGAAAAATCAAGTTATACCATTAGAATACTAATATAGCCTTAAGGTGTCACACAAAATTCGAGCACAAACAAGATTCATTTGGCCGGCGACATCAATGGGAAATCCGAGCCCGTCGTCCCAATGATGGAGTTTATGATTTTTTCTTTTTGAGTTGTCTCCAGTGTGTTGTCAGCGCTCTCGTGGTATTGTTTGATTTTTCTAATTTTAAGTGTACAGGAGTTGGGGCATATATATTGCTTTTTAACACTAAATATCGTATTTTTCCGATATTTCAGATTTTTAAGGAATTACGACCAGCGATCGTGCGGAGTGAGGCTCAAATTCAATTGCAAGACGTTAGTGAAGTATAGTGCCAAAGATCCGGATAGTTTGACCCGCGCAAGCGAACAATCGAAAACTCGGATCACTTTCAAAGAGGTTTTCTTAACCAAATCACATTGGTATGTATTTCCTAACCCATTCCTCTTGAATCCGACGCATTCCACCATTCTATCTTCTGCAGGATTCTTCGCACAAGCTTGCCACCCATTGAACAGAGAACTAACCGTATTTTTTTTGCAGCGCTTAAATTAAAATGAAAAAGAATTGCTAAATTGCTTGATTTTTTTTTTGAATTCTTTTAATGATTACGCATTTGCATCTTAATACGGATTTAAGGGCAAAAAGACAAAACAAGATATGCTAAAAGATTTCATCACCTTTTTTCGTAGCCCACAAATCACAAAACTGCATTCTTGCATACCCACAGTAATTTAAAATCAACAAGAAGTTTGACTCTAAGGATTTCGCGCTCATTAGGAGAAGTTAACTGTGTTTAGAACACCGCTTAACGGTATATCGTTCATGGGGTGTCTAGTCAAGTGTTCAAGAGAAAGGGTTATCTAATTAAGGAATTTCGCGAAAGCGTTGGAAAACCTCCCCTTATCTCTTGCACTTACCTAGCTTCGTGATCCGTATATCTTGAGCTCGTTTCTCAACACGGTTTTATTTCAACAATCAGGTTCTTGAGCAGGTCTAGTTGACTAGCATACCATACACTGCTAGGGGTATGATATTCTTTATTTTTGTGATATTTGTGAATTCTTGTTGATATGGGTGATACACAATTTACTTCAATTTCTCACGATTCTTATTCTTTTGTTTATACTCATTCTCAATTCTTTTGTTCAAACTGTCATGATTTTTCCCACATTCATGAAAATTGTCCTTTTCTTGGGGTGACCAACCGTCTCAGAGTTTTGCTAACGGTCACCCACCTAACACTCTTGAACCCAGTCCCACTTCAATTAGAGACCTAATGATTGAGGATTTAGAGAAAGAGGTCGACAGATTATCTGTTTTAGCATCACCACCGTCACAAACATGTTTACCTGAAACAACCGACCCATCCTTAAGGAATGATGGTGAGATAGATGCTAGATTGACCGCTTTAGAGAAATGTATTGAAGTGATGATTACGGTCGAGAATCAAACAACTGCAACGCTAGCCTTGTGTATACAGCAGTCTGAGCAATTGTTTCACGCTCAAGCTCAATCTTTGGATAGAATTGAAGAGCATATAGCTGTAGTGATTCTAAAGAGTGAACACAGTCAATTAGAATCACATAATGTTGATATCTGTCATCTAGGAAGTCACTCAAGTAAAATAAACGATCAATTGAATTTTGATGATTTCATAGATGACGATGCAATTGAATTGACCGAGTGTTACCAGGACACACAAGAAAGTCCACCGACTGATTTTACATTCCAATTTTTGAGGAGGAATCTTGTGATTTTGACAGGTATGGTTTGGATAGAGTGTTAAAAGAGATCAATGATCAGGAACTCACGATTTCTGTATCACCTGGTGATATTATTTCGGAAGAAACGTTAGGGTGGGAACCTACCTTTTTAAATGACATGAACCTACCCAGATATGAATGTGACGAAGAAGAACGTGTTTTGGGAATTGTGAGCTATAGCAGTGAGTATAGGATTGTGCAGAATTATAGGGAGGAAGATAGTCTTCAAAACCAATCTTTCATACAGAGTTTTGAAGAATTATTTGCGGATGAACTGGATATCCTCGGTGAGTGTGAGTCAGTATCAATTACGGAACATTCCTTGAACCTTTCCTTTTCCAAATTTTTTGCGAATGGAATCCAATTTTTAAACGAGATTGGCTCCGAAACTCGACATGTGCTTTTTGAACATTCAATTCATCCGGGCAACAATTCGTTGATCTCTTCAAAATTTCATTTTCACTTTCAAAGTCTTTTGATCCCTACACACACACACCCATGCCCTTCACTAACAACTAACACATTCTTTTTCTTTTTCTTTTTTATATACATATTCTTTTACTAGCCCCTACATTATATCGACAATTTTTTTTTGTGGCTGGTATTAATTTCTGGACTAACCATGTCGTTTAGCTTGTGAATACTATACTTAATTTTTGTTTTTCCTAGTTTTTTTAAAATAAGATCTCACCCGTTAGAGGGTGAGTGTTGATTTTTGGGAGATAAGGCTGATTTCACTTTTTGTTTGAGTATAATTGTAAATAAATGGGGTTTTCTTGTTGTGTTTTTTTTTTGTAAAATGACATTTATATTGCCTGCAGCCCATGACCCCGGCCCTCTATCCTCATTTCTCAAACAGCAGCCTCTTCTTTCTTCTCTGTCCCCGCTCCCTCCTCTAAAACCCTTGCCCCTTTCATCTAGCCCCATTCATCCAAATCGGACAGGCGACAGCACCTAAAATTCCGGCGACACCGGCCGTTTCTCCTCCAATCTTCGATTGGCTTCATCAGTGCTGTAAGATTTTCTCTTCCCCCCTCTCCTGCACTGTTAATTTTTCAGCAAATTCCCCAACCTACAGAACATGGCCCCTTTCGAATTAGAGCGAAATTTTGTTGATGTTTTCACCCATGAGGTGTTCGGGAGCTATTTCCACGATGCGATCCGACAGTTGGGGTGGGAATTTCTTTTGTATGGGGAAGAGGGGTTATGCGCTTGTGAACACTTGGTTGATGAGTTCTATGATGCGTTTAGAAATGGAGAGATACTCCAGGATCGGATTAGGTTTCACTTTCAGGGTAGACGGAGGGTATTTTCAGCTGATACAATATCCAACGTCACCAATATCCCGATCCGATCTGGTTTTCAAAGACCATTAGAGCTGGCCCAGTATAGGACGATTATGGGTGACAGGTGCGAGCTATGAGATGCTGGGCTAAATGCCCAGCAGATTTATAGGAACGTCTATACGGCATGTCGCCGGGCTTACCGTAACGTCAGGGATCGCTCGAGTTTCATCTTTTCCAGCGATTGTGGGGCACATGGTTCATTGCTTAATGACCAGGGATTACCAATTTTATATGGCGAGCATGCTATTTGCCATAGTCAAGGAAAGTATAGCCGCGCGCAAATCTTTACTTCCCATCCTCGTTACCCAGATTTGTCGATACTATATAGAGGATGATGACTTCGCGGCCTGCCTCACGATGTATGACACCGTCCCGGTGGAGATAGAGAGGACTCACCAGGCTACACAGACCCCTGGAGTGAGCAGCAGATTTGGTGTAACATTTCAAAAAAATAAAATATTATTTTTGGGAATTTTTATGATTAAATAATATTATATTGAATATTTTAATATTTCGGTATAATTAAATACCGATAAATTGGGGAATTTTTTTGAAAATTATAGAAATTACTAAAAGAGGGTGTTTTATGTGAATTATGCAAATTTTAAGTTTTTGGTGATTAATTTGACACTAATTTTGTGCTAATCGCGATTAAAAATCGCTAATCGGATTTTAAGCGGTTTTTGTGCAAAACATGCACCATTTTATTTTTACACTTGTCATTTTGTTTCATGGCTTTCCTTCATGTTTATATCATGGTTGTTGATATTTAGAGAGAAGAAAAGAAAAGAAAAGAAAACAAAAGAAAAGAGGTATATGGGGCACTATTTGAGACATGGGCATTGACTTTGAACACCCACACTCTTTCTCTCTCCCCCTCACTTTCCCCTCCTTGGATGCTCTCGGCCAGAGCACAGCCCCTCCCACTCATCTTCTCCTTCTTCTTCTCCTCTTCACTTAAGCTTCAAAACTACACCAAAACCTCATTCCCACTTCACAAAAAAGGTGCACAAGCTCACAAGCTATCTTATGGACCAAGAAAAATATGATTTTGGCGCTGTAGGTGATTCTCGGGAGCTGGATGAGGTAACCCCTTTCACAATTAGTGTAGTGTTTCATGTGATTTAGCCTCATTACAAGTTTAACATCGTTTTGGCGAAGTTTTGTGGACTTTGGAAAAGCCTAGAAAGGGTTGAGGTTATTTTGAGTTGGATTATGTGCTAATAAGCCTTATTAGTGACCTAAAAACCCCCATGATGGAAGAAAACCCAGACCAACCAAACCTGAAACCCAAAAATACGAAATTTCATAACTTTCATGTCGGTTTATGAACTTTGAGTGTGCAGGAAAATCTGGAATGAACTGGGATTTTTACTGGAAAAATAAACAACAGAGACCAATTGGAGACCATAGGAACCCACTGTAGAAAGATAAACCACAATGGGGACCACCAGGCCGGCGAGACCGGTTTTGCTTAGGTGAGGGCTCGGCCACTTGGTGTGGGGTAGGGTCCAGGTTTCTTCTGTAGGTCACACATACCCTATATATCATCCTAGTGTTGTTTGCTCGCATGGTTTTCACCATCACACAAATCTGGGACTAATTTCCTACAGTGTAGTATTATGACATTGCCACGACTTAAAATTTACATACCAAATCTTGGTTTTGTGTTAGATTGGTAGCCCACAGGGAATCTGGAGTGACCCTAGACGCTTACTGGAAAAACTAGCAGGACCATTACTCCATATTGACTACCAGGAGACTACCCTACAAACCTGACACCCCAATTCCCTACCAGGGCCGGCGTCGTCGGAATTCTAGGGTAGGAGGCCGGCCACCTTGTGGATTCAGGAATCCTGGTTGCTTTCATAGCTCGTTTACACTTTATACATCACTCCAGTATTGCTTTGGAACATTGGTTGCACCCTAATCAAAATCTGGGACAGAGTACATGTGTTGCTATTTTTATTCAAGTTATGGTTTTGCGTATTTTAAATTCTGGATTTTTGTATTTGTGCTTTATCTCGATCATGTGACGTTTGTACGTCTATATCGAGTGATATCGGGTTGTTTTGCGAGAGCAAACCATAGGTTCTAACCTATAGGCTTTTAAGCGTATCGTTTTGGTTTTCGTGTGTCGTTTCGTTTTCGATGTGATTTTAATACGCTTTGCGATCCATTATGATGTATAGGTACCCCACGAAGACTTTGAGACGACAAGAAAGCGCGTGGCGGCGTCGGCAATGGAAAGCGAAAGCAAGGTGAATAGATTATATCTATGGGGGAAGTCGGGTGAATGGCGTATAGCACCCCCGCGGTTCGATATTTAGTATACTATATATATATATATCGATATGATAGCTTTATGCGTGACATAGATATTCTAGATATTTAGGTGTATTATGGTTAGATTAGGGTTTAGAAGTAAAATAGTATAGTTTCCTAGTTGCGAACCCTAGAATAGATTTACACCCACACGCGTACACATGCTTATTTGTTATACTTATACCTGGATGATGAGGATAGTGGATGATATTGGAGATGAGTCGATGAGATTGGGCATAGTGCCATGAGATCGGTGATATGATGTGATTCGTATTTGGGATACGACATGAGATTATAGCGGGCCTTTGGATGTGTGTTTCACACACGCATTTATATTTACATAGATGGTATCGGTTTGTACTAAACTTAGATCAGTACCCCAGATCATGAGATATGATGATAAGGATACCAAATAATTGATGAGATGGATGTGATATTGCCCCGCACCCAGCTTTTGGGATGACGTACGATGATTTACCGTACGAGCTTTATTTGATGATAATATCCTCACTCATGACATGAGGATGTCATATGATATTGTATCGTACGCGGTACCATTGAGGCGGGATCACCGACTATTGTATTTATATAGATATATCGACTCAGATTTAGGTGGTTTCCATACCCCTCCCGATTAGCTTGTTAGTTAGATCTGTAGTTTGCTTAGTAGATGTTAGGTTAGACCGAGTCATACCTATTTCAAAATTAATGAATCGGGAGTATTTTAAAGATAGGCAAAGGGATTCTACGGATAGTTTCAAAAGACGCATCTTTTCTTAAAAACACCGTAGCCCTTATTTTACTAAAAACCCCGATTCGTCTTATTTCAGATGGCAGAACTGTATGACATTTTTATATAGATGCAGATTATTCACTGTTGTGTTTATTAGTAGATTTTCCGCATATTCTTGCTTTTCGCATTGCATTGCATGTTTAAATATGTTGATTGTTATATTAAAATCATGCTGCTAGGACACCAGCACCATTATCGATGATGCATATGTTCCACGTACACCTGCTTGCCGGCTCACACACTTCATCATCGACGATTGCCATGTCACTACACTGTAGTACTGTTGCATTCAGGATATGATCCCTTGCGTGGCATACCTGTCCATATTGCATGATATACTGATATGCTTACGTTTTTTTTACATGTCACATACATCATGCTTTTGATTATACGCATTGAGATATGTTGTTTCCATGATATTTCTGGATTTGGGAACTGTGGGTATTTGAAAAGAGAGTATGTAATTGTTTTAAAAACCCGGTTACCCTTGATATGATATTTCAGTGCGTCCACCATGTGTTTTCTCGGTGCTGAGAGCGACATGTGAAACCCAATTAGAGGAGGCGGATGAGGCCGATTGCGGGTACATGGTGGACCCGGTATGGTTCCCTGGGGCGAGAAATGTTTTTCGTGGAGCAGACGATGAGCCTGTCAGGGTGGCGAGTACCTACCGGTGATAGTATTTGGGCCCGGCGGATATCCGGAGGATACCGACCGGAGTCTAGAGATGATGTGGGCCGATCCGCACTTACGGAGCCCGATATATGAGGATTTACGTGCCGATGCTAGGCACAGGTTTCATGATGTTTTCGAGTGTCGATGCTAGACACTCAGGTTCCATGATTTTGATATGTCGCGAGCGACACTTGTTGATTTATATCCCCATATTTCCATGCATATGCTTTATGATATTTACATGCATGATGTTTATTGTCATTGGGTGACACGTGGACGAGATCCACATACATACAGACATTGATCACATAGTTGGATGATATCCACATACTCTTAGACTTCCTGATATAGTTGACATTGATTATATTGATTATACATCATATTTATGATATATTGTTACCTGAGGCACTGGCACGAGCTTTTAGTACTACACTTATGTATAGATGTTTACCCTAGCCACCTTATCATACTTCAGACTTATTCATATTGAGGATATATTATTACTGATCGTATTGACCTAGGATTATGTCACGCATACGATTTCTACTCTGCGATGTTTTCTATTCACGAGTTGGCAACTCAGCCCCGTTGTGCCACAGTTTCTTGCAGGTTTTTCCATACAGGTCCCATTGCGGCTTTCTGGCACACTGCTTCCCTTACGGGTGACTTGCTTTGGTAGGTGGATTCTTTTGCATCAGAACCACCATTGTATATGTATTATTCAGTTGTATCTAGAAATTCCATCAACCAAACTTGTATATTGTGTCAGACTTAGAAAACCAGTTATGTATTATTTCGACCTTAGAGTCGCGCGTTGTAGTATTACGGTTTTCATGCTGTTTTGAGTTACTTTTTGGGTTTTGATTCTCGCCCTTCGGCGTTGTATATTATATTGATTGTGTGGTTGTGACCGTCGATTGACGAAGAGCTAGCTCCCTCTTGGGGATGCCTTTTATCATTGTATATATGTTATTCTTGTTGTACCCCGTCCGGGGCCAGTATTTACAAAGGAAACTCTACCGAAATTTTCAAAAAAGACTGTAGATTTTAAAAAATGCATTATCGGCTTACTTATTTCAAAACCTTGTTTTTTTTTAAAACATGTTTTCTTTACTTCTTAAAAACTAGTTTTCTTTATTTACTCCTTAAAATGGTTTTAGATTTCTGGGCTTTTGGCTTACTTGAATTAGATGAGATCCTATAGACTTCATATGATTCAAGGGCCAGTCACGGACTATTTCGGGACGTGACAAAGTTGGTATCAGAGCGCTAGGTTAACCTTGGTTCGAGTCTAAGTTTGACTATACGGAGCCTAGAGCGTTTATATATATACGGTGTAAGTGCACGGCGGCGCCCCGGCCGTCAATCCGACGGCCAAATGCGGAAGCGGTGATAAACTTTAATTTTGCGGACTTAGCAAACCGGCACCACCGCGCACTAAACCCCGGATCGTGCCATTAAACTTATTCTAGCTAACTACAAGACGGGTTAGAGATATACCGAATGATCCGAGTCCTCCGGTGTTCTCCTTGACGTCCCGATCTCCTGCGGAAACTCCGGTCGTCGCCTCCTCGCCGGAAGGGCACCACATCGCCTGTATCTTTTACGGGCTCCCACCTCAATACCGAGGCAACTCGGGCGTGAAGTAGGCTAGCCGACGCATCCAAGAATTGCTGTAGAATGTGTAGGGTTGAAGCTATGTCTCACTTGGGGTTTGTTGCCATTTGAAGATGATGGAGGAAACAAGATAAGAAAAATGGTGCTTGCATTTTTCTAGCATGAAATGAGATCAAGAAATGAAAATCTCAAGAATGAAAACTCTCATCATTTTCTTTCTCTCAACCATGAAAAAACTTATCCTCTTAGAAATGGTGGAGGAAAGAATATGAAGCATGAAGGGAGGTGATGGTAGGAGCACAAGTGGTGACCACATCCAAAACATCATCATAACCATCTCACATCAAACTCTAATCACTTCTAATCAACAAAAAGCAAGTGATAATGATGGATAAGAATGGTATCAAAAGATGCTTTCATAATAAATACATTTGCAAGAAAAACCTCCACAATGTGTTATTTGCAAACTTGCAAATAATCCCCTCCATCGGAAAAGTCCGGCCGGGAAAGAACAAAGGAAAACCGGCCGGAACGGAATGCAAACTGGCAACTCCAGAAAACTGGTCCCGTAATAAATTACAGGAAAACCCCGATACTGTGCATACACACCCGCATCTGTATTCCGTCCGGATACAAATGCAATGAGACAAAATCTACACTGTACTATACTAGGATCCGGCTTAAACCAAAGCCGGCTAGTAATATCCGTCCGATCCTGATCCGTGCAATACCGCACGTATCTGATCGAACGCTGCCATATAACCATACGGCCTCTAGTACAAACCGTCCGATCCTGATCCGTACAATACCGCACGTATCTGATCGGACCCTGCCATATCTCCATACGGCCTCTACAGCGTTTCGCCCGAAAGCTTGAGTAACTGAAAGTGTGGTGGACTCTAAAGACTCGTCAATACTATGGCTGTGGATTAAACCACTAGCACGTCAGAGGTATAAGCCAATACGTGACGGGCCACCAGCTATTGACCAAAAGGGACGTCGATGAGCGAACTCATCCTGACACCCTACTGAGCCTGTCAGTGACAATATCCGTACAGTCCGGTCCGTTCGTCTATGAGCATTGCATGTCGGGCCTAGGGGGTTGGTAAAAGTCAGACCCCCAAAAGCGGTACAAGTCGTGTCGGAGTGTAGCCCAGAACACCCTGAGATACTACTGGAATACCTACCAGTAAATCTCCTGCCTTGGCCAAGGTCTTCGTGTAATAGCTCTCCTAGACACAGCGCGACCTCACCCCCAATACCGGGAGAGACGAACCCCTGAAGATCCGCTCACTGTCTCCATGTGGCTCGGGACTGTACCCAACTAAAACCTGTTTGCACGACTCTTTTGAGCCGTGGTAGGGTAGTAATCAAAGTACAGTGGGAACTCACACGAGACAAATGACGATCCCCAGGTCGATGAACTAACCTGTACACATGTCACCAGGGAACTGCTATCTGACGTCCGGTATAAGACCAACTAGCATGTTCCCGGCGAGTCCTGTCCGGTGTACTCATAACCCAATGAGCACCTGTATACATCTTAGGTGAACCAACTGACACCAGTGGCTTGTGAGACCGGCCACCGCCCCTCATCGGGGTCTCGACTGTATACACTAGTCTACTCTTGAGTATCGATGCCCTATCTCGAAACTCCCACGACTAGGGACCTTTTAAGGATGTGCTTATAGACTACCAGCTCCCACGTATATGATCGCCCTCATACTGCCGGTAGTCAAGCAAGAATCCTAGGGGCTCTATCAACGTGCAATAGCGACCTGTCATGTCACCTAAAGCAGTACACGATGATAAAGGTAAACCAGATAGCATACTATCATCTCGAGTAAGACTGTCCTACCGGGATAGGTCCTCCCTCAATCATTGCAATCACGTGCCTGTGATCCAATAATCGACTCTGAGGGCACTATCTCCAACAATCTCCCACTTGCACTCAAGGCTAATTATTGCAATGTCGCATACTCACAGCCCGTGTGATACCGAACACCCAACTCCTCTACTTGTCAGTCTCACAAAACTCGTTTGTGAAACTATTGCGTTCGAGGAATAGCCTCAGTGAGTGGATCCGCCTGTGGTGTTTCTTTCTATGTCTCTCTATATCTCATGTTCGCGGAGAAAACCATCTCCCGAAATGAGCAATACCTGTCTTAGAATGTCTGGATGTCTGATGGGACCTAGCTCATAAATGAACTCCAAATCCAAACTTCTTAGACTGTATCGTCAACTGAACTTAATCAGTTTCCTGCGCCATGCCACCCTCAGTATTGCCTTGGACCACCTGTCCAAAATACTGCCCCTCGTCAGAAGGAAAAATATAACTCTGACAACCTCCTTGTCGTCCATGTCACCTTGGAAGCCTGGAATGATAATTGTCTCTCAAATGAGGCTGTCGTTATCATATCCCTAGAATATCCACTTATGTTCTAAAACTGCTTCCGACTGTTTCTCCAGGATTGGATCAATGTCAACTTATTGTATCTAGTGCAAAAACAACATCTGGTGTTGTACTTGACCTCTCATGATTGACTCAATTGCCTAAGCAAGTGATCTGCCGATCATGCGCATCCCTCTCTACTTTAGTCTATAAGACACCTTTAGAGAGGTGACTCCATCACCTGCAGGTACACTACCGTGCCAGGAGTCGTCCATTCTAAATATTCTTAGAATTCTGTCAAAGTACCCTGATTGGGAAACCACCCAAATCTAGATCTAAAACCATAGATCTAGTAACCAGTATGTCTGATATAATGTCCAAGTCCTTTGTGGAGAAACCACTGTGTGACGACCAAAGTATAACCGATCGTAGTATAGGAATATCACTTCCTACTACCTTCTCAACAGATCCATCCCCTATTCTGATGAAGTCAAACCTATGACTGTCACATCAGAAATAGATGATCTATCTCCGCTACATCTGCTTTAGTCTATAAATAGACATAAGCCTGATGTCCACCAATGCTTCCGCTGCTCCCACTGACTACGACAACCCTCTGGCAGAGTCATATAGACGTGCACTTCTAAAGCAAGTTTAGAACGACGCTATACTCATCCTCCTGCCGGGTCTCGCAGCCTGGAACAAAAACAATGGCAAGTGTGGGTAAACAAGAACTTCCCTGTCACCGTCCTTGAGGCTACCGGAGTACCTTGTTCATATCAGATTTTTGCATTTTCATACCGCCCAATTTTTATCACATTGCATATCGGTAGATACTCTTGAGCCGTGTTTGCTAGTCAATTGCAGGATACAGGTTCTCGGTTCTAAAACGGTGAAATTCATGGAAAACACAACAAAATCCGGGTTCCTGCCAACCACTGAGAAAACACGGTCTCCGCTCGTCATCTGTATGTTGCCAGATACCAGTTTAGGAAGACAAAATGTCAAATCAATGTCACCTTCATGCATAAGGCTCAATGGTAGCACAAAATCCAAGAGATTTACGCGGAGCTCGAGGCAATCATGACAAAATCTTGACAAAAAGTCCACCTTTCCCTCAACAGAAATTCTGGAAAAATCGGGGAGCCAAATTGAGAAAATACATATTCCAGAATAATGTACACAGCAAAACAGGGTGCCACAAAAAAGACCAAGTGCCAATTCATCAAGAAGGCCGCGGATCCGCGGCCAAAGTAGGGTCCAGGCCGCGGATCCGCGGCCGTTCTGGCGCCAAAGCTGCAGGAAATTCAGGGGTAGAATTGTCTTTTCGTGTGTGGTCTGGTGGTTGCCCTAGGGTTTCATTCTCTGGCCTATAAATAGCCCAGAACTTTGTGAAGGAAGGGGTCCAATTCTTGTATTTCTTTTTGCTAGGTTTTAGTTACATGTTCTTCTTCCTCTTCTCACCTCTTCTCCATTAAACTTGTAAGTGAGCTTTTGAGTGAAGAGTGATGAATAATGAAGACCATTTTATTATCATGCTTGTCTCCTTATATTTATGCTTGTTGTAACTTTAAATTCGTTAAGTAATTGTTGTTATTTCCTTGTTGTTTCTTTCTTCTTTCTTTTTCTTTATCCTTACATACGACAATGATACTTACGCTTGATCCTCGCCAAGGTGAGGTCGCAAATAGTTAGTCGTATTCTTCTAGTCTCCTTCTTTCTATCTTCCTCTTTTGTTTGTTTTATTTTTCCGTATTATGAAGTGTGAGTAGTTTTATACTTGTTAGGGTAGGATAAGGGAAGTTTGAGAGAAGGAAATCTCTCTCACTCTTTCCTTGCCCAACAACTTAAATCAACTCCCGTTAATTGAACCACAATCCGCTCCTTATGGCACCCTATCCTACATGATAGCGGTGATTCCGTAGTGAGACCGGTTGTGGTTGAATTAACCGGAGGTTATGGATAAGAGCCAAGAACGGACGGACAAGCACCAAAAGGAAGGACTATGCGTTGGAAAGCCTAGCTTATACTCGCAAGTTCCTTCCTAGTCGTGCTAATCCCCGTTGTTGCCGATTACCGTAACACCGATATTAAGTGGGGCAACGAAAGATGTGGAGACTCCTAACTCAAACTAACCTAATCCTAACCCTAACAAGCTCTCTTTAAATATCAACTCAACACTTAGATAGTTACAAACAAAATCTGAACTTTCGGACTTAACTCGTAAAAACACTTTGAAAAAGACTCCCATCTCCCTGCGGACGACCCTTACTCAACCGGCTAGCTACAAGCGAAACCGTCTTGATTGCGGTATTTAAACTAGAACTTGAACACGCACGTATTTTACCAATCAAATGGCGCCGTTGCCGGGGAGACGGTAGTTTGTTTCTTTGTGAAATTTCGGGTTAATTTGTAAGTATAACTCTAACCGAAAAACAAAAAAAAATATATATACATTGTAAACAAAACCATCTTGTTGTTTTTGATTAGTTTTTGTGCAAGTGTGAAGGAAAATACAAGTTTGAGTTCAGTGGCCAAGACGCTGAAAATACGGAGTTCAAGTACAGTGCCAAAGACGTGGGAAGATAGACCCACATTTTCGCGGCTACACCACGACGGACAAAAACGAAGCATCCGGTCTACGGTAAAAATCTGGAGTAGATACAGTGAGCAACTCAGCATTCCACACATCCAGAAAAACAGAGGACACCAAACAGAGCCCACACCAGAAAATTGATGGCCCAATACCCACTTCCTGCCGTGGATCCGCGGCAATAGAGGGGAATAGGCGGCGGATCCGCGGCCACTTGGTGGCTTCAGAGCCCCAAAATTTCTCTGTAAGTCCCTCTGCCTCTCTCCACTCCTCTGAACTCCACTGAACTGTGTTTCTGCAGCCTTCTTTGCGCAAACTCTTCTCCCCCTTCCAATAAACTGTTCTTGTGCAGGATTCTTTGCGCCACAAATAAAAATTTTTTGCAGTTGATTTGTTATTGCTTTGCATTTCTTTAATACGGACTTAAGGGGCTTGAAACCAATCCAGATTGGGTGGGGATTTCATCACCCTTCCCAGGACCCCAAAAATCACTAAAGCATATGCATTGTCCATTGTAAATTAAAAAAATACTAGACTTCAGCCCTAAGGACTTCGCGCTCATTAGGAGAAGATAAACCGTGTTTAGAACCTCGCTTAACCGTATATTGATTACGGGATGTCTAGGAAAGTGTTAAAGGCGCAACAGCCGAAAGAGAAAGGGTTATTTAATTAAGGAACTTCGCGAAAGCGTTGGACAACCTCCCCTTATCTCTGCACTTACCTGGCCCCGTGATCGGTGTATTTTTAAGCCTGTTTCTCGACACTGTTTAACTTCGAAAATCAAGTTCAGGAGCAGGTCTAGTAGACCTAGGCGACCGGAGATCTAGGTGTGATTGTGCATATCTTGTTTGTGATTGCTTAAGCCGTATTTCCGTACATATTTCTGTAAATCTCTTTCTAAAAAAAAAAAAATCAAAAACTTTTATAAAAACTTGCCCTTTGTCGCCAAATCCATTTTCACCCACCACCCATCGCCTTTCTTCATTGACGTTTTCTTACCCTCACCTTCTCCGCTTTGACTATACTAAACTCGTTTAGTGTATGTCCGCTTGGACTCGGGACACTAGCGCCCGTCTAGTCCGCGTTACGTTAGTCGCGACCGACTACACGATCGACTCCGAAGTCGATACTCCGTCCACTCCTCTTTCACCCCTTCCGTTGCCGGCCAACTCCGACGTTGACCGGAATTCTGTTCATACATCTTCACCTTCACCTTCACCTTCACCAACCTATTCTTCCGCGATGTCGGGATTTAATCCGAACATCTCTTTGACCACCGCTGGATTGGCTCCACCTCCTACGGAGGCCAATATCCCACCACCTCCGCTTGTTGTAGCGCCGCAGCGAATTGCGCTCCAGGATCGTTTCTACCCCACCCGTTCTGCACTTCCCACCTGCCTTTCTCTTCCTCCGGCCAATGGGGACAACTTTGAAATTAAGCCCCATTTCATCAACATGCTTCCACGTTTTCATGGGCTTGAATCTGAAGATGCCTATATCTTCATCAATAAATTTCAAAACGTCTGTGCCATGATGAAAACCACCCAGCTGTCGGACGATGCTATACGTCTACGGGTCATTCCGTTCACTTTATGCGATCTTGCTGAAAAATGGCTGTATAGCACCGCTTCCCACTCAATCACCAGCTGGGAAGAGTTTGTTAAAGCGTTTCTGAAAAAATTCTATCCAAATCATAAGACCGCAAGAATTCGAAATGAAATCAACCAATTCTCCCAGCTTCCTTCTGAACCCTTCTGGAAGTGCTTTGACCGGTACAAAGACCTTCTTGTTCAGTGTCCTCACCACGGTATAGAGAAATGGAAACTCTGCCAAACCTTATACGAGGGACTGAACCCAGCAACGAAGCAGTTGCTGGAAACCATCTGTCAGGGCCACTTCCTATCGAAATCAGACGAGGAAGCGTGGCAGTTCTTTGACGATCTTGCGGAGCAAACGCTACAGTGGGAGAGCACCAGACCGACTTCTTCTTCTTCTACCTCCACTTCTACCGGTCAGTCTAGGGTAGGAATCCACCAACTCAATGTCTCTATTGCGATGAAAGCTGAAATGGCTGCAATAACAAGAAAGCTTGAAGCAATAGAGAGCAAATTTTCTGCTCCTGCTCCTGCCCCTGTTCTCCCCCTTCGTACCATCTGCGCTTGTTGTTCCGATCCTTCTCACTTGACCGAAGAGTGTCCCTACAATCCACCATCGCAAGGACAGGATCAGGTTAATGCATTCCAGCAAAGACCGAGGAATGATCCATACTCTTCCACCTACAATCCCGGTTGGAGGAACCACCCCAATTTCGCCTGGAATCAGAATCAGAATCAATTCTAAGGCAACAATTTCCAAAGGGCCCCTCCGCCGCAACAACAAGCGCAACAACAAACTCAGTATCAGCAGCCCTTCCAACCCCAACCTTTCCAAAACCAGACGAACAACTTTGCGCCAAACAACTCTTTTCCACCAAACAACTTTGTTCCGTCGAACAACGATAAGGTTTCCTCGCTCGAGCGAAGTCTGGAGGCATTTGTTAAACAATCGACTCAATCCACCGCCAACATCCAGTCTTCGATTCAATCTTTAGTGCAACACACTGCCGCACACGGGCAAAGCATCAAGACCATTGAGGCCCAGATTGCACAGCTGAACGCGGCCTTGAGCGAGCGAGAGAAGGGGAAGCTCCCGTCCCAGCCACTTCCAAATCCCGGTCACCCACATAATGCACATGTTGCTCTTGAACAACAAAACCATAATGTGAGTGCCGTGACTACACTGAGATCGGGAAGGATGCTGCAAAACAACATTGGCAAGCGAACCAACGATGACACCCTGGCCGCCGCTTCTTCTTCTTCTCCTTCTTCTTCTTCGTCTTCCGAGCCTATTCTCCGTTCTTCAACAGGCTCTCCTTCCTCTTCTTCTGCTCTGAACGGACCCACTTCTCACTCCACGAAAACACCTATTCTGGGATCCGTTCCAACTCCAAAATCTCCTCCTCCAGCATTAGACTCAACCAATTTTCAAAATGTTCCATTTCCAAACCGGTTGAGGTCTAACAAACAAAATCCAGAAATGGAGAAGATTTTGGAGTTATTCAAGCAAGTTAACATTAACATTCCTCTTTTAGATGCTGTCCAACAAGTCCCGTCCTACGCGAAAATCTTAAAGGACTTGTGCACGAAAAAGAGGAAGTCTCAAGTACTCAAGAAAGTTTTCTTGGCTAGTGCTGTGAGTGATGCCCTTACCCAATCTTTACCACAAAAACGTAAGGACCATGGCTGTCCTACGATTTCAATTACCATTGGGGATAAGAACATCAACCGCGCACTATTAGATCTTGGTGCCAGTGTTAACTTGCTTCCGTATTCAGTATACGAGCAATTAGGCGTCGGAGAGTTGAAACCCACACACTGCACTCTCCAAATGGCCGACCGATCGATCACCCACCCTAGGGGTGAGCTAGAGGATGTGTTGATAAAAGTCGGGAACTTCATATTCCCCGTCGACTTCATTGTATTAGATACACAGCCTGTAGCTAACCCCCGGAATCAAATTCCGGTGATACTCGGTCGCCCATTTCTCGCAACCTCAAATGCTGTGATCAATTGTCGCAACGGTTCGATGAACCTCTCTTTTGGAAATATGACGATTGAACTCAACATTTTTAGGTTGGGGAATCAGCCCGCCGAACCTAATGCTCATATACTGGACGTCTGCTCGATCCAGGAGATCACACCAGAAGAGTGTGAATTCGAGGAGTTTCTGTTTGACCACGATAATCTTGACGCCACTAGTGCGTTTCTCTTCGAACCTGCTGCTGTTTCTGCGCCCGATAACGAATACGAGTGTTTCACATTCTCGAACGATCTTAGCCGCGCACAACCCGAGTTTGAATCTTTCGACTTTCCGGATGAGTTACCTGAACCATCCGACTCGGTTGCCTACACTCGTTTTGAACCTTTGCTGGAGTCCTTTGAGTTCGAGACCTTTGCACCAGTCTTGCCTTCCATCATTTCACCTCCAACGCTCGAACTCAAGCCGTTGCCGTCTCATCTTAAGTATGCTTACTTAGGTGAGAACGAGACCCTCCCTGTCATCATTTCGGCTTCTCTAGCTCCCGAGCAAGAGAAAGCCCTTCTCGCGGTCTTGCACAGCAACAAGCAAGCTTTTGGCTGGTCCATGGCGGACATCAAGGGGATTAGTCCCCTGATCGTTGAGCATCACATTCATCTGATGGATGATGCCAAACCAGCCCGGGATCCACAAAGACGTCTTAATCCAGTCATGAAGGAGGCTGTGAAGAAGGAGATCGTCAAATGTCTAGATAGTGGTATTATTTACCCTATCTCTGATAGCCAGTGGGTTAGCCCCATTCATGTTGTCCCCAAGAAGTCGGGCATCACGGTCATAACCAACGAGGCGAATGAGTTAATCCCTACTCGCACCCAAACTGGGTGGCGAGTTTGCATTGATTACAGAAAACTCAACGCTGCAACGCGGAAAGACCACTTTCCGCTACCTTTCATTGACCAGATGCTGGAACGATTGGCCGGACATGAGTACTACTGCTTTCTTGATGGCTACTCCGGCTATAATCAAATTCCCATCGCCGAAAAAGACCAGGACAAGACCACTTTCACTTGTCCTTTCGGCACGTTTGCATATCGACGCATGCCCTTTGGGTTATGCAATGCGCCCGCTACCTTCCAGCGGTGTATGATGGGAATTTTCTCAGACATGGTGAAGAAATTTTTGGAGATTTTCATGGATGACTTCTCCATCTTCGGCGACTCCTTTGACGAGTGTTTGCTGCATCTTGACGCTGTCCTTACCCGATGTAAGGACAAGAATCTCACTTTGAACTGGGAGAAATGCCACTTCATGGTGCGCGAAGGTATTGTCTTAGGACATATCATCTCGCAAAATGGCATAGAGGTTGACAAAGCAAAGATTGAAGTCATTTCCAATCTGCCTCCTCCCCGATGAGTCAGAGATATCCGAGCCTTCCTTGGCCATGCCGGTTTCTATAGACGGTTTATCAAGGACTTTAGCAAGATTGCTAGGCCCTTGACGCTTTTGCTGGCTAAGGATACACCTTTTGACTTCAACTCGAGCTGTGTGACTGCATTCGAGTCACTGAAACGCTCACTAACTTCTGCTCCCGTTCTCTCTTCTCCTGACTGGACGCACCCATTCGAGATTATGTGCGATGCATCCGACTTTGCCATCGCTGCTGTCCTTGGACAGCACATCAACAAGATGCCGCACGTAATCTATTACGCGAGCCGGACCCTGAACGACGCCCAACTTAACTATACAACAACTGAGAAGGAATTCTTAGCTGTTGTATTTGCTTTAGAAAAGTTCAGGCCCTACCTCATCGGCTCTCCAGTCATTGTCTATACGGACCATTCAGCTCTACGCCATCTTTTTGCGAAGAAAGATGCCAAGTCTCGGTTAATACGTTGGATCCTCTTGCTTCAAGAGTTTGACCTTGTCATTAAGGACAAACGAGGATGTGAAAACGTAGTTGCCGACCATCTCTCACGACTTCCTTCTTCGCCTTCGCTTCCAATTCCGATTAACGACGTTTTCCCGGATGAACAACTCTTGACAGTATCTTGCGAACCCTGGTTCGCAGATATTGTGAACTATTTGGCCACTGGATTACTACCGACCGAATGGTCGAGTCAGGACAGACTTCGCTTCTTATCCCAAGTAAAACACTTTTACTGGGACGAACCCTACTTGTTCAAGTACTGTCCCGACCAGATTATTCGTCGGTGTGTCCCTGATGAGGAATTCAAGAGTGTGCTGTCATTTTGCCACGATCAAGCGTGTGGCGGGCATTTTGGGCCCAGAAAGACAGCTGAGAAGATCTTGCAATGTGGTTTCTACTGGCCACAACTTTTTAAAGATGCTCACGACTATTGCAAGACTTGCTCCCGGTGCCAACACATGGGCCGGATATCCCGGAGGAACGAGATGCCGCTCCAACCGATCTTGGTTGTGGAGATTTTCGATGTGTGGGGGATAGACTTCATGGGGCCGTTTCCCAGCTCTTTTGGGAACTTGTACATCCTTCTAGCTGTTGATTACGTCTCTAAATGGGTCGAGGCTGTGCCCAGCCGGACTAACGACAACAAGGTTGTCGTTAGGTTCCTTAAAGAAAACATTTTATCCCGGTTTGGGCACCCCCGAGCGATCATTAGCGACAATGGAGGTCATTTCTGCAATAAAACTTTCGAAGCCTTGATGCGGAAATACTCCATTAATCATAAGCTTTCTACGCCCTACCACCCCCAAACCTGCGGGCAGGCCGAAGTTTCAAATCGGCAAATCAAGCAGATACTGGAGAAGACGGTTTCCAAGAACCGTAAGGATTGGTCTCTGAAACTCACTGATGCCCTTTGGGCATTTAGAACCGCTTATAAGACCGACCTTGGCATGTCTCCCTATCGGCTTGTGTACGGAAAAGCCTGCCACCTTCCTGTCGAAATCGAGCATCGCGCATTTTGGGCGATAAAGGAGCTGAATCTGTCTCTTGAGAACACGGGCAGCCATCGGAAGCTGCAGCTGAACGAACTATGCGAGCTTAGGGATGAGGCTTACGATAACGCGGTTGTCGTTAAGAATCGAACGAAGGTGTTTCACGATAAACACCTTTTGCGCAAAACTTTCGTACCTGGTCAGCAGGTACTGCTTTACGACACCCAACTTCATTTCCATCCAGGAAAGCTCAGATCTCGCTGGAAAGGGTCGTATTTTGTGCGGAATGTGTATCCGCAGGGCGCTGTGGATTTGGAAAATCCAAAGGACGGTTCACTCTTCAAGGTAAATGGACACCGATGCAAACCGTACCTTAGCGCCGAATTAACAGAGGAGCTCCTGTTCTTACAGGAGCCGGTTTACCCTGAATGATCTTCCTCTGCCTACCTCCAAACTTCGGTTATCCAGCCAAGAACAGTGGACACTGTTCCAAATAAGTTTGGGGGTATGTACAAACCATTTTGTATATATTTGTGTATATTCCTTTTCTTTTCTTTAAAAACAAAAACAAATAAAAATTGTGTATCACTAACCGACAATTTTGAACCTTCCAACTGCTCTCTTCATGCCACGACAGTGAGGACACTGTCCAGTTTAAGTTTGGGGGTACGCTCGGTACGCATTTCTTACCTTCGCATTCATATGTATATTTTGCATCTGCATATTAAAATCCATAAATCCATAAAAATTTGAAAATTTTCTAAAAAATATAAAAACTTTTTTGTCAAGTTAGCTTGTGGAAGAACTTTGATTCAACATTTCGACGGTTTTTGTTTGAAAAAATAGGAATAACTAGATCTTATGTTTGGATTTTGAAAACCTGAAAGATAACTCTCCTTTGAAGTTAACTATAGCGGATATACGTCTTTACATCATACTACACGTGTCGTAAGATTTTGGGAATTAGATGACAAGTCTTTCATGTTTAAACTTTTAAACAGATAAATGATTTTCTGAGTATCAAATAGGTTTGTTCTGAAATAAGTAATGTCAAGAATAGTTTATGAAGTAAAGCGAATATGAAGGAATGTTATTGATGCCGTAATTGGAGCTAAGTCTGAAAAATAACCCATCTAAAACTTCATTGGAATGATTACACACCAAACACACTAAACACGTCTTTTATCCAAAAAAAAATATTTGAACTGCCGGTTATATCTCCGTTCGTATTAAATCATCTGATTTTCACGCCAAACTGTTTTTTGTTTTTGGACCTAGATAACTTGAGTAATTAACTGGTTTGGGTGCATTGGCCCAAAGCTCGCTAAGAAGCCTAGAAAGTCCAGTTTAAAACAAAGTCAAGCAAGTGTTCTCTCCGAGTTAAAATTCCTAACGGTTCTTTGTGTGAGAATAATCTTGATAAAAGACAGGCTTTTATAAAAATTTTAACGGAGATATGAAGGTTTTTGTTCCCCTCCGAACGGCGGCCGAGACGTTAGGACGTCCTGTGCCTGAGGTTCGGGGCAGATGCTATTTGGTTTTATCCGTCTATCTCTCCGAAGATGCCAAGTTGATTTATGGCACCTCGTATCGGAGGTTTAGACGGATGCGGCCGATGTAGCAGACTTCGTCAGATTCCCCCTCAGGGTGAGGGGTTTTTGATTGTGAGGACGCTCTTCCCTGCAGGCGCAAGCCCCTGCAGTTAATTACGCTACCGCATCGCGGTAACAACTTTCTCCTACTCCAGAGTTTCACTTCGTGTCGTGTGTGTTTGTTTTGTTTATAGTTGCCCGTGGATTGTATACGGAGACTGGGTGATGTTGTCACCCGTAGGACGTGGGTTAGTCCAAATCCGTATTTAGTTAGATTTGGGTTTGGTATTTTTAGTTTAAGGATACGTTAGTCGCGTTGCGGCTAAGATCAACTTAAACGTTCGTCAAGGATACGTTAGTCCTGTTTTGGACTAAGATCAACCTGACGTGGTGATTCATTTACTTTATGGTCGTCGGGACTCATCACCTCCCTAACATCGTTGAAGGATTACAACGATAGGTGTCAGAGGAGCTCAGAGATGTACCCTTGAACCAAAGCCAGTTGACTTAGGGTTTATGAAATCTGTTTGAATGTTTAAGGATACGTTAGCCGTGTTTGGGGCTAAGATCAACTTAAACGGGACCGTTTAGATCCGGCAAAAGAGCATTTGGGCCCTATTGTTCCAGTTTAGGGACGTAGTGGTCCATTCTTAGTTTAGGGACGTCTCGGTCCAATGCCAGTTTAAGGACGTGGTGGTCCAATGCCAGTTTAAGGACGTGATGGTCCATTATTAGTTTAGAGACATTTCGGTCGACATTAGTTTAAGGACATCTCGGTCCAATATTAGTTTAAGGACGTCTCGGTCCAATATTAGTTTAAGGACGTCTCGGTCCGATATTAGTTTAGGGACGTTTCGGTCCGTCGTTAGTTTAAGGACGTCTCGGTCCATCGTTAGTTTAAGGACGTCTCGGTCCATATTAGTTTAAGGACGTCTCGGTCCATCGTTAGTTTAAGGACGTCTCGGTCCATCGTTAGTTTAAGGACGTCTCGGTCCATCGTTAGTTTGTGGTTGTTGGGACCCGTCACCTCTTTGACGTTGTTGAGGAATTACAACGATGGATGTCAAAGGAGCTCGGAGATGTACCCTCGAACCGGACGTAGATTGATTTAGGAGAGCCATTTTGCTCAGTCAATTTAATTTAAGAACTTATGGCCACGGTTGGGCTAAGTCCAGTTCAACACTTTATTCGCATTGCATTTTTCTTATTTAGGCTCTACAAAAGATATAGAGTATCAGTTTATTTTGGGCTCTGCCCATTTGCAAAGCATCTACTTTGTTTTGGGCTTTGCCCCTTTTAAAATGAATAGCATTCTGAATGATGCAAAGCATATGTTCTGGTTTGGGCTCTGCCCCTTAAAATAATGCATTTGCGCTTTGCGCTAAGCCTGTTAGGCCTTCTCCTAATTGGGCTTGGCCCTTTTTAATGCATCTGCGCTTTGCGCTAAGTAATGAGCGCAAGTTCATATGGTGATGACACGTGTCGTGCTCTGATGAGCGCAAGCGCACTAGCGCAGTGCGATGCGCAGTTGCGCTGCGCTATTGCGCTGCTGACACGTGGCGCGCTCTCAGCGAGTTGCGCCAATTCCAGAGAGCAAAGCTCTATCTTAAGGGCGCTTAGCGCAAGTGGTTTTATAGCCGACACGTGGCGCTCTCTTAAGAGCGCAACGACGCAACTTGGAAGTGCAAAGCACTAAGAATCTTTTAGATTCAAGAAGGGAAGTGCAAAGCACTGTTTAATTCTTCGTCTAAATTAGATCAAAGAAAAATAAATTTTTCTTTATTCGAGAAGAACCAGAGGTTCTTAAAAGTGCAAAGCACTATTCTTTTATTATTTTATTATTTTTATTGTTTTTAAAGAACCGAAGGTTCACAAGAAGTGCAAAGCACTGTTTTTTTTTTATATAAAGATCATTGATCTTATTTTTAGATCAATGATCTATTAGAAGGCCTTTCTTCTACCTCATGAAGGTTCTTTACCTTTTTCTTGAAATCTTCTCAGAGTTTTCTCTGTTTAGAGTTCTTGATTTTTTCGAGAAAATTGTTGATCCCTTTGAATTTAGGCTTAGGGTCCTATTTATAGTGACCACAAATCTGTTGAATTTGTTAACAGGATCTTTCCTGAGTGATTTTGGGAATTTTCCCACTGCTGGATCTTTGATCCAAAGGCCGAAGAAAATCTTCTAGTTCTGGAAAGAACAGAAAAGATTTCATAAAAATCTTAATTTAGTTTGGCGCAGATGCCCCAGCGCATGACACATGTCGCGCAGCGCAGAGCGCAGCGCAAGTGCGCTAGCGCATCTGCGCTGACACGTGTCGCGCAGCGCAGAGCGCAGCGCAACTGCGCTAGCGCATCTGCGCTGACGCGTGTCGCGCAGCGCGGCGTGCAGTGCAGTTGAAGCGTTGCTTCCTTCAATCAGAGCTTTTCTCTGATTGGGTGCGCTTTCTTGGGCGCTGCGCGCGGGACTTGAAGCTTTGCTTCGAAATTTGAATTTTGAATTCAAACAGAGCTTTGCTCTGATTGGACGAAACAAATGCCCCCCACCGTTGCGCTTACGTGGTCTCCTAACGTGAGCGCAGCGGTGGCAGACTCCGAACCGTCGCGCCATCTCTTGGAAGCTGAAAGGGCACTTGATGCCTATAAATAGGACCTTTGGTCCTTGAAAAATTCTTTACCACTTCAAGAATTTTGACTCAGAGCCTTGCTCTTGCTTAAGAATTTTCAGAGCCTTGCTTTTGATTTTTTTCCAAGAACTCCAGAGTTCATAACCATCATAGGTAAAAATTAAATTAAATTAAAGCTGATTAATAGAGCTTTGCTCTCCATAGATCCCTGATCTAAAGAAAACCTATTTAGGGTTTTATTTAGCAGAGATTTGCTCTAAAGAGGTCCTAAGAGAACTCAGGAGAATCCTGTTAGGGTTCCATTAATAGAGCTTTGCTCTACAAATTTTTTTTCTTATATCTTCTTAATTAATGGAGCTTTGCTCCTCTCAACTTATATGGCACTTGAGAATATTATTATTATTATATCATTTTTTTTCCAGAGCGGAGCTCTCAATATTTTCAGGGAATTTTCCTCAAATTCTCCTCATAACTGATTTTGACTGGTGTCGCTCCTGTCTGCAGAGCATTGCTCTCGAGGAGTTTAACTTTTAACTTTCTGTATTTTCTTGTTTGTTAATATCCCTGTATTATTTTCTTCAGGTATTATGGCGGTGCGTCTATACAGCTTGCACGAGTTCATCACTTATGAGGATATCCGTGTACAGGGCCGTCAACAGAACCAGGAGTTTACGGATGCTCAATGTGCAGAGGTCATGGGTCGCCTGAATGCCAGCGGTGGCTGGCTGCTACCTCGTCGTTCGGCCCTTTTGAAAGTCGTGATGGGGTCAATATGGAGAGCACTCCCAGGTCTTCACGAGGCCTTACCGCTCAATGCGCTAGATGATGCCGAAGATAAGGTGCATTCAGTGTACCTGACGGGGCTGATTTCGAAGAAACGGCGAAACAACCTCGTTGACATCCTACATCAAATCTTTCAGCAGACGACAATCGTTGCTGCTTATCGAAGGCCGGAGGGGCTTGCCGATGATATTGACACCGAGGAGCGCGAGAGGCTGCGCATAAGAATAATTAGAAAGGCCAGAAGAAGTTTGGACGGCCTTACTTTTGAATTCCTCAATCCCTGCCCCGGATCTGAAGTTATTCCATTGTAATAATGTTTTCCTTTTACCGCTTTTCAAAATTGTAAGAATTTTTGCCAATATGAATGGAAACTTTTTACTTCAGCTTCTCTTATTTCCCGTCCTGAGTTTTCTGTCCATGCATAAATGAATGCGTCACGCATGCCAGATCAAATGTAGACCGGATATTCTCTCTGTCATCTTCTTTCTTTTAAAGTCAGCAGGCTGTCTTAATAACCATGGTTGATGGATGTCTAAAACGAGTATTCTGACTTCCTCAGGAAATAGCGATGGCTTAGGCCGCAGGTTCAGGTCTAATGCCTAAGACTTTTCAATTCTATGAGCCGTGAGGGTCTCATAGAGGCTTTTCTCCCTACGGATCGAGAGGATCTCATAGGTGGATTTTCTCCTTAGGAATCGTGAGGATTCCTAAGTGTGGTTTTCTCTTATAAGTCGTAAGGATCTTATAAGAGAATTTTCCCTCTTACGAATCGAGAGGATTCGTAAGTGGTTGTTTCCCTCCTCGTCGAAATTCGACTTCGGAGAGTGAGACCCGTGAATAGTATGCAAGAGACCAGTTTGGATTGACTTGCAGGGCCCCATTGCTCAAAAAGCAAGCTTTTCAATCCTTGCTGTCTAAGACTTTATCTCACGAGTCGAGCCGCCTCGACAATTTTTCACAAGTCGAGACGAATCGAACGTTTCTCGCAAGAACATCTTAACGTCGCATTTAACCTCTGCTCTTTACGACAGAAGCCCGTTAAGATCGGTGGTACTTAGGGTTTTGGCCATCGTACCGTCGCATAAGCTGATATAGTCCTCGATAGGCAATCGTGCTGTTCGAGTAGCCCCGTGACTGCCGTGTCTCTGATCCCTTCGGGGGCTGGACAAGACGTCTTCAAGCAATCCTCCTTGGCAGTTTGACCGTCGGAAGAGCAAGCGCTAGGAATTTGCCATGCCGCTTTTTACTTAAGGTTAGGCTCATTTTGGAAAGCCCCGATGAGTCATAACCACTCCGCGCTGGTGTGGGATGATCTCCGATAGTCTTTCAGGCTTTATATGACTTGCCGTTAAGACCCTGAAGCTAGGAATTTGGCCTTTGCTTGATTTGCTGGCATTGCGTCCTCTGTATCGAGACGAATGTCATGGTGGGAACTAGAGATTTTGCCGTGGCTCCGTTTGTTTGATGACGTTGCGTCTGCTGTGTCGAGACGAACGTTGGGGTGACATCTCGTCTGCTGTATCGAGACGAACGTCAAGGTGGTGACCACTCTGTGCTGATGCGAGATGTGTAAGTCCATGTTGCCCACCCCGGTGCTTACGGGGAGGCGGAAAACATAATAAAAATCGGATTTTTAATGACTTAGGCAACATGGACCTTGTTTGTGAGGATCTTTACTAAACGAAAACTAGCTAAAGCAAACTAACAACTAGTTAAGTTGTAGAAAGGTTATACCTTGAGCTCGAACTCCTTCTCTCCTTGCTCGTCGGAATGGTAGAAAGGCCTCACCTTGCTTGTCTCCTTCCGTCAAAGAACGATCCACCCGAAAGCCTCGACCTTTAGCTTCAACTCCAAGCTAGGAGTAACTAGAGTGCAAGAAATGCTAAGACTTGAACCCTAGAAGTGAGTAGAGAAGATCAAGTGAAGGTTTTTCTCAAGCTTTTTGTTTCTCAACACATGAGAGGGAGAGAGCTTGAGGGAGAGGATGAGCAAGAGAGAGAAAAGATATGATAGAATGAAAAATTAGTGAGCCATTCTCACTAATATGTGTGTAATATTTTAATTCCATAATTAGCTAGAAAATTGTCATGGTTTAATCAAGAGGTGACCATTATCATTTCACCATTAATGCAAATTGCAAGGATCAAAGAGCATCTTCCAAATGAAATGATCATGGTCAAATTGTCAACTTGGTCAACAAGTCAATGAAGTCAAAAGGTCAACAACAACAACCATGCACAATAATTAAGCTAATTATTAATTAACAATAATACACACAAAAGCAATAGGGTTAATAAAATGACAATAGTCATTAACCCTAAACAAGGTCCTCTCCCTCAATCTCAAGCAACTGTGCATACGCACCCACATTCGTGATCCGAGGAACACGAACACAATGAGAAAAACCAATCTCAGATCATATACTAGGATCCGGCTTAAACCAAAGCCCGCTAGTATAAACTGTCCGGACAGCAAACGTGCACAAGTGCGCGGATGCGAACGAACCCTGTCGCAAAAACCATGCGACCTCTACTCGTTTTGCCTAAAGGCGAATAACTCTCTGTGTGGGACTCTAAAGACTCGACACTACGCTGGCAGTGGGTTTAACCACAGACCGCAAGCGGCACTAGCTGTACGTAACGGTCCCCAGGTAGATGTCGATAAGAAGACTGACGAGGTGAACCCCATCTGCACTCCTACTGAGCCTGTATGTGACAATCTCCGTACAGTCCGGTCTGTTCGTCTGATACATCGCATGGCGGGCCTAGGGGGGCGGTGAACGTCAGTCCCCTAATAGCGGTACAAGTCGTGTCGGAGTGAAGCCCAGAACATCTTGAGATAACACTGGAAGCCTACCAGTATATCTCTCTTGCCCTGGCCAGTGACTACTCGTGTAATGGCTCTCCTGGACACAGCGCGATGTCAACCCCCAATACCGGGAGAGACGAATCCTGTCTAACCGTCACTGCCTCCAAGTGCTTCGGGACTGCACCCAAAAACTACCTGTTTGCACGACTCCTCTGAGCCATGGTAGGGTAGTAATCAAAGTGCAGTGGGAACACACTCGAGGCGAAGTGATAGTGTCAAGTCAGCGGACTAAGCTGTACTCATGTCACCTGGGAACTGATAACTGACGATAGGTATATTACCAACCAACAGTTCCTGACGAGTCCTGTCCAGTGTACTCGTAACCTAACGAGCACCCGCATACTATCCCAAGTACGACGTACTAACGGCTGTGGGACAGACCGTCTCCCACACTGGGATGAGAAGCGCATACGCTAGTCTACTCCGGAGTATCGATGCCCTGTCTCGATAGTCCAACGACCAGGGACCTGTATAAGGATGTGCTTATAGATTACCCAGCTCCCACGAGTGTGAGTGCCATCACAACGCTGGTAATCAAGCAAAGATCCTAAGGGCTCTACTAATATGTATACCAGCAATATGCTAAAAGAAACACATGCACATATTAAAGCAGAGACAAACCAAGTAGCATACTACCATTTCGAGCAAGATTGTATATACAACTGTGAATATCCCAAGCTTCCATTAAGTAATATACAAACTAGTATGATACAGTAATGGCCTCTAGGGCATATACACTAACAATCTCCCACTTGCACTAAGGCCATGTACTGGCGTATCGAAGACCTATCATCTCGATCAGCCGCTCGAACTGAGTCTGGGGCAAGGCCTTGGTGAATGGATCTGCTGTGTTATCCTCTGATGCAACTCTCCGGACCTCGATCTCCTGGCGATCCACAATCTCCCTGATCAGGTGATACCGCCTTAAGATGTGTCTGGATTTCTGATGGGACCTGGGTTCCTTCGCTAAAGCTATAGCCCCGTTGTTGTCGCAATACAGAGGTATTGGGTCAACAATGGACGGAACCACTTGAAGTTCTTTCAAGAACTTCCTCATCCAGACAGCTTCTTTTGCGGCATCAGATGCAGCGATGTATTCCGCTTCCATAGTCGAGTCAGCAACGGTTTCCTGTTTGGAGCTCTTCCAACACACCGCCCCTCCATTGAGGGTAAAGACAAAACCCGACATGGACTTGGAATCATCCTTGTCACTCTGGAAGCTGGAGTCAGCAAAGGCCTCAATCTGCAGGTCTTTTCCGCCATACACCAAGAACATCTCCTTAGTCCTTCTCAGGTACTTGAGAATGTTCTTTACTGCTATCCAATGTTTCTCCCCAGGGTTTGACTGATACCTGCTTACCACACTCAGTGCATAAGCCACATCCGGTCTGGTACACAACATCGCATACATTATAGAGCCTACCGCAGAAGCGTAGGGTATAATAGACATGCGATCCCTCTCCAAATCAGTCTTGGGAGACATCTCTTTGGAGAGGGTGATCCCGTGACAAGCCGGTAGATTACCGCACTTGGAATCTTCCATACTAAATCTCTTCAGTATGGTGTCGATGTACCTGGACTGTGAGAGTCCTAATATCCTCTTGGATCTGTCACGGTAGATCCGGATACCCAGAATGTATGAGGCATCACCCAGGTTTTTCATGGAGAACCTGTGTGACAAGAACCCCTTGACAGATTGTAGCATAGGAATGTCATTTCCTATTAAGAGAATGTCGTCCACGTATAAAACGAGGAATACTACAGTTCTCGCTACAAATCTACAACAGATGCATGGTTCATCTGGATTTTTGATAAAGCTAAATTCTTTGACCGTCTTATCAAAACAGATGTTCCAACTCCGCGATGCCTGCTTGAGTCCATAAATGGACTTGAGCAACTTGCACACCTTTCCGCTGCTCCCACCCTGAATGAAACCCTCTGGCTGGTCCATATAGACACACTCCTCTAAATGACCATTTAGAAAAGCTGTCTTTACGTCCATCTGCCAAATTTCATAGTCGTGGAAAGCAGCGATGGCAAGAAGGATCCGAATGGATTTCAGCATAGCTACTGGAGAAAAAGGTTTCGTCATAGTCCAAACCAGGTCGCTGACGAAAACCCTTTGCTACCAGTCTAGCTTTATAGGTCTCAACCTGTCCATCTACACCAATCTTCCTTTTGAAGATCCACTTGCATCCTACGGGTTTTACCCCGTCTGGAGCAATGTCCAACGTCCATACTTTGTTGGTGTACATGGACTCCATCTCGGTCCACATTGCATCCAGCCATTTTACCGAGTCGACGCTCTGAATGGCTTGCTGGAAGCTAGTAGGCTCATCACAATCTAGGATGCAGTCCTCTCTATCCCCGTCAATGAGAAAACCGTAGTACCTCTCGGGCGGATGAGACTGCCTACTACTCCTGCGGAGTGGCACGGGAATGTCTTGATCTTTCGAACCCTCTGGCTCTACTAAGCTTTCAGTAATAGCTTGCGGTTCTGGAACTTCTTCCAGTTCTATCGCGCTCCCACTTAATTCTTTTTCTATGAACTGATGTTCTAGAAAGTGGGCATGGCGAGAAACAAGGACTTTTTGTTCCTCTTCGCAATAGAAGTAATATCCCTTGGAGTTCTTCGGATATCCCACAAACTTGCACTGTACTGAGCGTGCCTCGAGCTTGTCCGCATGCTGCTTTTTTACAAAAGCTGGACATCCCCATGTCTTGATGTGATTAAGATGGGGTCTCTTCCCACACCACATTTCATATGGTGTAGTAGGCACAGTCTTAGTTGGAACTCGGTTCAAAAGGTATGCTGCTGATTCTAGCGCATATCCCCAGAACGATCGCGGTAACTCAGCGTTACTCATCATGGACCGTACCATATCCAATAGGGTCCGGTTCCGTCTCTCCGATACACCATTATGTTGCGGAGTGTATGGAGGAGTAAGCTGAGAGAGAATTCCATTCTCTTTTAAGTAGTTCAGGAATTCGGCACTTAAGTATTCTCCTCCTCGATCCGATCTTAGGATCTTGATACTTTTGCCGGTTTGTTTTTCTACTTTATTCTTATATTCCTGGAATTTTTCAAAAGCCTCGGATTTATGTTTCATTAAGAAAACATAACCGTACCTTGAAAAATCATCCGTAAAGGTAATGAAGTAAGAAAAACCGCTTCGCGCATGTGTAGACATTGGACCGCACACGTCGCTGTGTACGAGTCCCAAGAGCTCGTTCGCTCTTTCTCCGTGTCCAGAAAACGGAGCCTTTGTCATCTTTCTTTTGAGACAGGATTGACAAGTTGCATACGATTGATATTCGAACGGATCCAAATATCCTTCAGTATGTAACTTAGTCAATCTTCTCTCATTGATGTGACCCAGTCTACAATGCCATAAGAAAGTTTTATTAATTTCTGGAGACTTTCTTTTGTGTGTATTCTGGATATTGAAAACCTGCGGTTGGTTTAAAACGTATATACCGTTGTTCAATGTACCTGACCCAATCAAAACTTGATTAAGGTGAATGTTCACTACATTACTTACAAATGCAAATTCATAACCTTCTTTAGATAATAAAGATACAGATATGATATTACAGGTTGCATTTGGTACATAATAACAACTACGTAAAACCAAAAAGTGTTCATCAGATAATCCCAGGTGATAGTCCCCCACGGCCTCTGCATCCATGCTAGCACCGTTCGCAACTCTGAGGGTCATGTCACCTGCCTTCAAAACTCTACGCTTTCTCAACGCCTGCAAAGAATTACAGATATGAGATCCTGATCCGGTATCCAATACCCAGGATGTAGAGTTTATTGATAGACAGTTTTCAATAACATACACACCTGAAGCTGAAGCTGCAACTCGCTTCAAATCCTGTGTTCTGGCTTTCCAAGCCTTGCAATCCTGTTTCCAGTGACCACTTTTGTGACAATAGAAGCATTCTTCCTTCCCCACCATCTTCCCCGCTACTTTTGTTGCTTTACCCTTTCCCTTCGTATCCACTTTACCGACACCGCCTCTTGGTTTGGCGGAGGCTTTCTTCTTCTTGCCCTTGGCTTTCGCCCTGGACCTAGAAGAGGAAGATCCTCCTACAAACAAAGTGGATGTCTCCCTACCCTTCTGTAGGGTGCCCTCAGCAGTCCTCAACATGTTCAGAAGCTCGGCAAGTTCAACCTCCTTTCCTTGCATGTTGAAGTTAAGAACGAACTGGGCGTAAGTGGAAGGAAGGGACTGGAGAATCAAATCGGTATAGAGTTCATTCTCCAACGTGGTCCCAAGGTCCGCGAGCTCCTCTATGTAGCCGATCATCTTAAGCACGTGGTCCGCTACCGATGATCCGACGGCCAACCTTGCCGAAAAAAGCTTCTTCGACACTTCGTATCTAGCGATACGAGACTGCTCTCCATACAGTTCTTTTGTATGGAGAAATATGGACTCTAGGTCCATATTCTCGTGCCTCCTCTGATGTTCGTTGTCCATCGAGGCTAGTACGAGGCATCTGGCCCTCGCGCAATCTATCTCCCATGTCTTACGGATTTCTACATCCGCGACGCTGGAGGTGGGACCTGGGACAGGGGGAGCTTTCGTGGTAAGTATATACCCCAGCTTGTCATAAGTGATCGCCATCTTGACATTCCTGAGCCAATCTTTGTAGTTTGGCCCTGTCAATATATTTTTATCTAACAGTAACTTAAGTCCGGTCATGTTGAATGGTCACTGCAATTAGGAGAGAGAAAAGAAACACTTTAGCATGATGCTCTTGCAAGTTTAGAGTGGTTTTTAGTTTGTCTAAACTGGATGGCTCCCACTGTTTCTCGAATCCCTTCTCAAACCATAAAGAAAAGGATTAGCCGGGATCATTTTCACCGTACAATACTTGCTTAACCGTTCAGCCAGGCCAGTGTCGGTACTTCGAGGGAGGTTTTCCAACGCTTTCGCAAAGTTCCTTAATTAAGTAACCTCTTTTCCCTGTGGGCGTAACCCCGCTAACACCTTTCTAGGCACCTACTAGGTTTATAGCATTGATCGTTAAGTGAGAGTTTTCCCGAGGAGTAGCATATACTCACAGTAGGATCGGGATCCAAATATCATCGCGTGACGAAACTGAAGGAATCCTACCAGAATCACCACACTCCAAATGGTATGCAAATCTAGCAAGTTTCAGTACTTATGAAACTCCCGATGTGGATTTTTGCCCCATGCTCTTATGACCTTGACTTTGGCCAAAATATCATAAGTCACATGTCAAGTTCTACCCGTCATTCTCCTGGTTAATTTGGACCCACCCGCACCTACCCTTGACTTTGGCCAAAATGGCAGCACGACTGTCCCAAATCAACGCATCTATCTATGCTGCACATGAATGCCCAAACGCTACCAATTACTATGCCTTGACTTTGGCCAAAATACACAGCTTGAATACTTTTGACCATTCATGTGGAATGACGGAGGGCTACGAATGGTTTTGGCGAAACCGTGAACGTAGTGAACTTGATATAATCGATGGAACGAGATAGCTTTTAAAAGGAGTGGTTCAAGCTCCGCGTTTAAAAGTTTGGTTTTGAAAAGAACCGAGTGGTTTTCAAAGTGTTCCAATCGACTTTTACTTGGTTTATTTCTTGCATTAGTTCTTTTAATGCGTCCCATCATTTAATCCTACCATTGCAGAAAACAACCAAAATATGACGTACGCTTATGCCATTCGCATTCGCCACGGGGCCCCGTCATCACCCGTTTGGTTACTTAACTAACGACAGAGCGGGGGCTGGGCTAGCGCGGCTGTAAAACATAAGCAACGCCTAAATAGTTATTATATATAAATATACAGCAATGATAGACATTACAGATCACAGATGAATACATTGGATATACTAGGAATCCGCAATGCGTTCGAGCCTGCAACGCAAAGCGGATTACACGGTCGCGGTGAATAGCCAATACCCCACCCAAGACCCCTACGGGTGCGGCAAACTACCCGCCAAGCACCCGAAGCGAAGCAACCTCCCTCACCACCGTGAGTAGGCCACTCGGCACTTTGAGATACCCGGTAGTTTTTGCACCCCTCCATGGGTCTATCCTAGGAGCAAAAACAGTAAAAAGAATTATACAATGACGGCTACAACCCCGACCCGGTTGTGCGGCCATACAAAGAATATTATTACATCAATTTACATGTTACAAATGAATGAAAGAAAAACAACGCTCATCTCACATCCACCCCGGCCATTCACCCGCGACAATCCAATTCATTCATATCCACAAACCAATAACAATCACAGATCATGTATAACCCCGACTAATCGTCTTATAGCGATTAGCCGACGTTCAATACATGCAAGCATTACAGATATAACCGATGTAGTTAAAGTGTAGTGAAGTTCCGAAAAATACGGATTTATAGGCCCCCAAAAGTAAATTTTAGTTCTGGAAAATCTGGGCATATAATATATATCCTAAAAATCCCAAAATCAACACAGACAGACACTGCACCAAAAACGATGCAGAGAGGGGACAAGACGGCCGCGCTTCCGCGGCAGGAGCTTCCTCTTGCCGCGGATCCGCGCTCCTCTGATCTCCTCTCTGGTTCGTATTTGGTGGTTATTGACACAAAACCCTGAGATAATTTTTGGTATATAACAAATGTCATTTTGACCAGAAAAAAAATGAACAGAAACTTGGGTTTTGCAAAGTTTGGTTTTTGGATTTTCCGGTTTCGAAACTTCGTTACACTTCACTACCTTGCTAGTTTGAGTTTAGTTAGGCTCTGATACCACTGTAAGTCCATGTTGCCCACCCCGGTGCTTACGGGGAGGCGGAAAACATAATAAAAATCGGATTTTTAATGACTTAGGCAACATGGACCTTATTTGTGAGGATCTTTACTAAACGAAAACTAGCTAAAGCAAACTAACAACTAGTTAAGTTGTAGAAAGGTTATACCTTGAGCTCGAACTCCTTCTCTCCTTGCTCGTCGGAATGGTAGAAAGGCCTCACCTTGCTTGTCTCCTTCCGTCAAAGAACGATCCACCCGAAAGCCTCGACCTTTAGCTTCAACTCCAAGCTAGGAGTAACTAGAGTGCAAGAAATGCTAAGACTTGAACCCTAGAAGTGAGTAGAGAAGATCAAGTGAAGGTTTTTCTCAAGCTTTTTGTTTCTCAACACATGAGAGGGAGAGAGCTTGAGGGAGAGGATGAGCAAGAGAGAGAAAAGATATGATAGAATGAAAAATTAGTGAGCCATTCTCACTAATATGTGTGTAATATTTTAATTCCATAATTAGCTAGAAAATTGTCATGGTTTAATCAAGAGGTGACCATTATCATTTCACCATTAATGCAAATTGCAAGGATCAAAGAGCATCTTCCAAATGAAATGATCATGGTCAAATTGTCAACTTGGTCAACAAGTCAATGAAGTCAAAAGGTCAACAACAACAACCATGCACAATAATTAAGCTAATTATTAATTAACAATAATACACACAAAAGCAATAGGGTTAATAAAATGACAATAGTCATTAACCCTAAACAAGGTCCTCTCCCTCAATCTCAAGCAACTGTGCATACGCACCCGCATTCGTGATCCGAGGAACACGAACACAATGAGAAAAACCAATCTCAGATCATATACTAGGATCCGGCTTAAACCAAAGCCCGCTAGTATAAACTGTCCGGACAGCAAACGTGCACAAGTGCGCGGATGCGAACGAACCCTGTCGCAAAAACCATGCGACCTTTACTCGTTTTGCCTAAAGGCGAATAGCTCTCTGTGTGGGACTCTAAAGACTCGACACTACGCTGGCAGTGGGTTTAACCACAGACCGCAAGCGGCACTAGCTGTACGTAACGGTCCCCAGGTAGATGTCGATAAGAAGACTGACGAGGTGAACCCCATCTGCACTCCTACTGAGCCTGTATGTGACAATCTCCGTACAGTCCGGTCTGTTCGTCTGATACATCGCATGGCGGGCCTAGGGGGGCGGTGAACGTCAGTCCCCTAATAGCGATACAAGTCGTGTCGGAGTGAAGCCCAGAACACCCTGAGATAACACTGGAAGCCTACCAGTATATCTCGCTTGCCCTGGCCAGGGACTACTCGTGTAATGGCTCTCCTGGACACAGCGCGATGTCAACCCCCAATACCGCGAGAGACGAATCCTGTCTAACCGTCACTGCCTCCAAGTGCTTCGGGACTGCACCCAAAAACTACCTGTTTGCACGACTCCTCTGAGCCGTGGTAGGGTAGTAATCAAAGTGCAGTGGGAACACACTCGAGGCGAAGTGATAGTGTCAAGTCAGCGGACTAAGCTGTACTCATGTCACCTGGGAACTGATAACTGACGATAGGTATATTACCAACCAACAGTTCCCGACGAGTCCTGTCCAGTGTACTCGTAACCTAATGAGCACCCGCATACTATCCCAAGTACGACGTACTAACGGCTGTGGGACAGACCGTCTCCCACACTGGGATGAGAAGCGCATACGCTAGTCTACTCCGGAGTATCGATGCCCTGTCTCGATAGTCCAACGACCAGGGACCTGTATAAGGATGTGCTTATAGATTACCCAGCTCCCACGAGTGCGAGCGCCATCACAACGCTGGTAATCAAGCAAAGATCCTAAGGGCTCTACTAATATGTATACCAGCAATATGCTAAAAGAAACACATGCACATATTAAAGCAGAGACAAACCAAGTAGCATACTACCATTTCGAGCAAGATTGTATATACAACTGTGAATATCCCAAGCTTCCATTAAGTAATATACAAACTAGTATGATACAGTAATGGCCTCTAGGGCATATACACTAACAAGATGATCTCCGATTGTCTTTCCGGTTTTATGTGAGTTACCGTAAAGACGTTGAAGCTAGGAATGTGGCCTTCGCTTCATTTGCTTTGTCATGTCTGAATCCCTGCTGGAGGAAGAACGCTGAGGTTGACATTTCGTCTACTGTATCGAGACGAACGTTATGGAGGTGACCACTTCATGTGAGATGGTCTCCGATTGTCTTTCCGGTTTTATGTGAGTTACCGTCAAGACGTCGAAGTTAGGAATGTGGCCTTCGCTTCGTTTGCTTTGGTGTGTCCAAATCCTGTTGGAGGAAGAACGCTGGGGTTGACATTTTGTCTGCTGTATCGAGACGAACGTCAAGGTAGTGACCACTCTGTGCTGATGCGAGATGATCTCCGATTGTCTTTCCGGTTTTATGTGAGTTACCGTAAAGACGTTGAAGCTAGGAATGTGGCCTTCGCTTCATTTGCTTTGTCATGTCTGAATCCCTGCTGGAGGAAGAACGCTGGGGTCGACATCTCGTCTGCTGTATCGAGACGGACGTCGAGGTGGTGACCACTCTGTGCTGGTGCGAGATGATCTCCGGTTGTCTTTCTGGTTTTATATGAGTTACCGTAAAGACGTTGAAGCTAGGAATGTGGCCTTCGCTTCATTTGCTTTATCATGTCTGGTGTATTGAGACGAATGCTGAGGTGGAGCTGGGATTTTGCCATCACTCCGCTTTGTTTCGACCGTGAGGTCTTTTGTTGACGTTGCATCTGCCTTCAGCTGGACTGCGGAGGAACGCTGTTGTTGACATTGCGTCTACTGTATCGAGACGAATGCTGAGGTGAAGCTGGGATTTTGCCATCGCTCCGCTTGATGGTGTAACATCTGTGTCCTGTTGGAATGAGGAGGCACACCGTTGTTGGTCTCTAGGCTGTAGACGTTGACGTCGAGATCCTGAAGCTCAGGATCTTCGTTTGCTTCATTTGTTGACATCGTGTCTGTAATATTGCGACAAATGTCGAGAAGGTCTCTAGGTTATCTATGAACCGTCGAGATTTGGCTTCGCTTTCTGGTGGAGCCTGTTGGGAAGGTATTGTTCCCTTTTTATCTGTGCCCCTGGATTGTATACAGGGATCGATGTGATTTCACCTGTAGGGAAAAAAGTTTCATTCTTTCAATTTTTTTTTCCGCAATGCTCTATCATTTCAGCTTTTTATATTGCGGAAATCGCGATTGCCCAATCATTTCGGCTATTTTTCGCGATGCCCAATCATTTCGGCTATTTATTTTATTTTTTTACTCGCTGTTTTTTTTTATTGCGAGTTGCCCAATCATTTCGGCTATTTTCCATGCATACATTTTTTTTACTTGCTGTTTTTTTTATTGTAAGTCGCCCCATCATTTCGGCTATTTCGTATGCATGTGCGGCCTACTGGTTTTTCGCTGTAAACCTGAAATTGGACACCGATTTCGGCATCAGCACCACTACAACTGGGATATTGCCAGGAGCGAATCATCATTTGCCTCTGTCGTTGTCGAACAAAGGAGGCTTAGCGACCAGGGTTAGGGTCCTGTCGGCTAAGGCTTTTGACTTCATGGGCCGTAAGGATCTCATGAAGGTGTTTCTCCCTACAAGTCGTGAGGATCTTGTAGGTGTATTTTCTCCTTAGGGGTCGTTAGGATCCCTGAGTGTTTGTTTCTCTGTAAGTCGTAAGGATCCTACAGGAGGGCTTTCTCCTTGTAAGTCGAGAGGATTTACAAGGGTTGTTTACCATGCAAACATATCCCTAGTTTCAGATGGGACTTAGTTAGGGAAATGTTTATTCGCGCCCGTGGATTGTATACAAGGGTCAGTATTGAGCCACTTGTAGGGCAATATTGGAAGTTTGTGGGGGTTTGCTTAAGCACAGGTTTAGGTCTCTGTGACTTAAGACTTTCAAATCCTATGAACCGTGAGGGTCCCATAAGAGAGTTCTCCTTACGAGTCGTGAGGCTCTCGCAAGCGTATTTTCTCCCTAGGAATCGTGGGGATTCCTAAGTGTGTTGTTCCCTTGTAAGTCATAAGGATCTCACGCGGGTGGTTTCTCCTTACAGGGTCGAGAGGACTCCATAAGGGTTCTTTAACGAAGTTGCGCCCTTTCGGGTTTTCACAAACATTCGCCGGTAGTCCTGCTGTTTTTACTCACGGAGCCCTTTCGGGTTTTCATCCGTGCCCATTTTGCTTATGGACTTACCGTTTTTTTTATTATTATTTTATTTTTATTTTTATTATATTTTTTTAATTTATTTTTATTCGTCTCGTCAGCCCAAGGATGCTGCAGTATTAGTTTAAAGACGTTTCGGTCTGCTATTAGTTTAAGGACATTTCGGTCCGGTGTTGAGAGGGCTGGCTACTACTTATAAAGCTTGAGCTTAGGAAGATAGCGAGCGGACATAGTCGTCGTCATCTACCATTGACCTAGGCTGTGGCTCATTAAGCGTAGTATTTCTTTAGGAAGCGACCGTTTATTGGCCTGAAAGGCCTTTCACCGTGCATGTCTATGAGTAGATAGGCCCCACCTTGGTAGACCTTATCAACGATGTATGGTCCTTCATAGTTTGGCTCAAACTTTCCCCGCTTGGCGCGATTGGGGATCATGGGCCTTTTGACCACTAGTACGAGTTCGCCTTGGTGGAATGTCCTCGGGCGGCTCAATCTTTCATATGAGCGCGTCATCTTTGCTTTATAGGCTTCCAGATTTTGTTGTGCTAGAAGCCGGATTTCATCAAGGGCGTCAAGCTCTTCAAACCGAAGGTGAGCATTTTCTTCGTCCGTCAGCTCGTAGTGGACTGCCACTCGTAGAGAGGGTAATTCTATTTCGAGAGGGAGTACTGCTTCCGTCCCAAATACCAACGCGTATGGCGTTGTGTTTGTGGCCGTTTTGAACGTAGTTCGATATGCCCAGAGAGCTTCTTGCAGTCTTTCGTGCCAATCTCTCTTATTTCGTGACACTGTTTTCTTTACGATCTTCGTCAAGGTCTTGTTGAAGGCCTCAGCTAGACCGTTAGCTCGCGGGTTATAAACTGAGGAATATCTCCAGTCTATATTGTGCTGCTGTGCGAAACGGCTAATTTTATGACTTCGATAGGCTGGCCCATTATCAGAGATGATTCTTCTCGGGGTTCCAAACCGGTAGATGACATGCGTTTTGAAGAAATGGAGGATGTTCTCCGTCTTCACTTCCCTCAGTGGTACCGCCTCTGGCCATTTGGAGAAGTAATCAGTCGTCGCCAAGATGAAACGATGTCCTTTTGACGATGCTGGCTCGATGGGGTCGACTATGTCAGTTCCCCACATTTCGAATGGCCAACTAGCCACTGTTGGATGCAGTGGATTGGGATGCTGATGGATGAAGTCCCCATGAATTTGGCATGTATGACATTTCCTCGCGTATTCCAGGCAATCCTGCATCATCGTGGGCCAGTAGTAGCCCATCCGCTTTATCTTTGATTTCATTTTAGGGCCTGCTTGGTGGGAGCCGCAGAGTCCGTCGTGAACTTCTTGGACGACCCTTCTCACTTCATCAGGTCCTAAGCATCTCAGCCACAGAGAATCGAATGACCTCTTGTACAAAGTATCATTGACGAAGGCGAAAGACAGAGCTCGTTTAATGAGCTGATGTCTTGTGGACGCCTCTTCAGGTATTCGGTGGAATTTGAAGTAATCTATGAAGACTTCTCTCCAGTCTTCGGTCTTCTCATGGTCTTTTATTTGTAGGGTTGTCTGCTCAGTTGCTCCCTTTTCTTTATATGATTCTGGAGGTGTTTCTGCTGGGGAGAGCACTCGGCGGCTTTGTACCACGATTCTAACGTCATCGAGGTTCTCGTCACCCAATTCTTTAGCAAGTTTGGCCAGTGCGTCTGCTTTGCTGTTTTCCGCACGCGGTATACTTTCCAACGTATAGGAGGGAATTTGGGTTAGCAGTTGCTGCACTTTTTCACCGTATTTTACCAATTCCGGTTTGCATGTTTGGTAATCGCCGTTCACTTGACTGACGACCAATTGGGAGTCCCCGTATATGAGGAGGCTCTCAATTCCCATATCGACGGCGATCTCGAGGCCTGCTATCAGAGCTTCATATTCAGCTTCATTATTCGTTCTCGGCTCTGTTAAGGAGAAGGCGAAGCGCATTATTCCTCCTTGTGGAGTCACAAAAATGAGTCCTACCCCCGATTTGATCATTGGCGTACTTTGTTTGTGCTTTTTCATGGAAGATGCTCCATCGAAATAAAGCTCCCAACGGGTGTCACTACTGTCGATTGCGTCAAACGCATGTCTGTCTGGCAAGTCGCAATTTAAAGGAGAATCGGCAGGTATAGGATGCTCAGCAAGGAAGTCGGCGATGGCCTGGCCTTTTACTGCCTTGAGAGGTTGATATGTTATCGAAAATTCCATCAAGAGCAGGGCCCATTTAGCGAGTCGCCCTGTCAATATGGCTTTTGACATTAGATATTTGAGAGGGTCCACTTTTGAAATAAGACGGACCTCGTGCGCCAACGCATAGTGCCTAAGCTTTGTTATTGCGAAGATCAACGCCAGGCAATGTTTTTCAATGGGAGAGTAGTTGCTTTCTGCCCCCAGCAGAACTCGACTTAAGTAGTAGAGTGCTCTTTCTTTCCCTTGATCGTTCTCTTGTGCCCATAATGCGCCTAAAGAACCTTCGAGGGCGGTTGTATAAAGAATGAGAGGCTTCCCCTTAACCGGAGCAGCCAACACCGGCGGGTTCTGCAGGTATTGCTTGATCTCGTCCAGTGCGTCTTGGCATTTTTGATCCCAAACGAATGGGGTTCCCTTCTTCATCAGGTGACTATAAGGACGGCACTTTCCTGAAAGGTTGGCTATAAATCGTCGTATGTATGCGAGTTTCCCTTGGAGAGATCGCAGCTGTTTGAGAGTCCTCGGCGGAGGCATTTCCATGATCGCTTTAATCTTTGACGGATCTATTTCAATACCTCGGTGTCGAACAACGAATCCCAGGAATTTGCCCGAGGAAACCACGAACGCACACTTAAGAGGGTTCATCTTCAAATTGTATTGCCGAAGGCGTTGAAATACAGTCTTCAGATGTTCGAGATGTTCCTCGTATGATTTGCTTTTAACCACGAGATCGTCGATATAGCATTCAACGATTTCGTGTATAAGGTCGTCGAAGATCTTCGTCATGGCCCTCTGATAAGTAGCACCGGCGTTCTTCAAACCGAAGGGCGTCACTTTATAACAAAATATACCAAGAGGAGTCCTGAAGGCTGTATGCTTCTGGTCTTCCGGATGCATTTTTATTTGATTATACCCTGATGAGCCGTCCATGAAGGAGAAAACCTCATGAGTGGATGTGTTGTCTATCATCAGTTCGGTGACTGGCACTGGGAAATCATCTTTTGGGCAGGCTTTATTAAGATCCCGAAAGTCTACGCATATGCGCACTGTCCCATTTTTCTTCATCACCGGGACGATGTTGGCGATCCATTCAGGGTATTGGACTTCCTGGATGAAGCCAGAGTCTATCAGCTTTTTGACTTCGGCGTTGATGCTCATCTCAAGCTCGAGCCTCATTCTCCTCGGCGCTTGTTTGACTGGCTTGATGTCCGGGGATATCGCCAACTTGTGTACAGCAATTTCTGGATCTAGTCCCGGCATTTCGGAATAGTTCCACGCGAAGCAATCTTTGTGTTGTAGAAGCACATCCTTTAACGCAGCCACCCTTTCTTCAGATAGCAGCTCGCTGATGAATGTTGGTCGCGGGTCATTTTCCGTCCCCAACTCAATTTTCTTGAGATTATCTGCAGTGGTATGTATTCCATCTTCCAGCTCTTTCGGCGCTGGGGGAAATTCTGAGATTACCTCATCACTGCTGTTTTCGAGGCACCAAGGGAGGCTGTCCAGGTTCTCGGACTCTTCTCTCAATGTCGTTATCATACGACAGGTGTGAATTTTCTGCCAACCCCAATGTGGAACTGGTTTTTCTTTCGCGGCTTCGGGCTCGTGCTTCTGTGGTGGCGCTACCCTCCAGTTATCAGACAACGCGAATTTGCCAAGCTGATATTGATCTTCAACCCAATTCTTGAAGGTGAAGCAATCTTCCATAGGGTGTCCCATTGCTCGATGGTAAAAGCAATAATTTGAGTTGAACACCTCGCCTGCGTGCTCAGGGTGTTTAGACTCTGGCAACGTAAGCATTTGATGCTTTAGAGCGAGATCGACTATTTTCCTTGTTTTGTTCCGAGGAAATGAGTATGTTTGACCCATTTTCTTCCTGAGGGCTAAGTCAATAACGCTCGATTCTCGGATGCGTGGCTTCTTTGCTCTGCTTTGTGTTTGTCGAGCACCTCCCTTGCCTTTCGACTTGTTTTTGTTTTCGCGTCGAATCTTTTTTGTAGCAGGCTGACAAGGAACGGCATCTTCGTTCTTTACTGCCTGTTGAAGGAGACGCTGTGTCTTAGCTTTCTCATAGATTGCCATTTCACGATCGTGATCATCCCGGGCTTTTTGACTCGCATCCCCTATAAGTTTGCTCATCTGGTCTTCGGACGATGAACTGGGCGGTTTTGTATCGGGAACTTTTGCTGGTTCAGGATTAGCATCTTCCCATTGAGCGTCCGCCTCTTCATCGAAGTCATACATGGCATAACAGCTGTTTACTAGCTCCCGCTTCTTTGGCCGGATGTACCCAAGCCCTTTGGTTTCTACTCTCCCGTTAGGTAGTTTGCATTGGGTCCCGGGAATGTTCCAGACTTTTTCATAGAATCTGGCCTTCCTAACAGTCTGTTCGAAGGGTATCCCTTGGCGTTTTAACAGTCGTTTCAAGCCTTCCGTATAATACCTAGGTAAACGAATGGATTGAAGCCCGTCCAGCGTTGGATCCGTTCCATACCAGATTTCTTTCTCCACTTTATTTTCTTCAGAGCGGTAAAGAAGAATTGCTTTCTCTCTCTTTCTTCTGGGAGGGATATAGAATGTCCGCAACTCTTCTACACTGTAGATATTAAGTGCATCCAGTTCTTTACGGTGTCTAGGCGGCACCATGGCTATTTGTAGACTTCGCTCTTTATCAGCAGAAGTTTGTATTGACAGTCGAGCAGGGAATACAGCATGAACTTCATCCTCTGAATCACTACCGAAGATCAGCGAAGGAATGGATGGTCCTGGCCTGGCAGATTGGGATGGACCTGAATAAATTATATCCTCTTCCTCGGTGTCACTGCCGAAGACAGGGATGGTGGCATTAGTTTTGTTCTCCGGTTTGTGACACCTTTCCGTGTCTTCGAAGCTCGACAAGAAATATTTGGCATCTTCATACTTGCGAACTTCGTTCACGGAAAACGGATTCAACTCTCCGGCCACAGTGTACTCGAGGCCATCCCTGGAATACTTCATGCACTGATGCTGTGTAGAAAGGATGATATTGTACTCGTGTAGCCATGGTCGGCCGAGCAGAGCATTGTAGCACGTCTTGGCGTCTATAACATGGAATTTGATGTCTGTGACGAGCAACCCGAAGCGTAGCGTCAATATCACAGATCCAAGAGTCTTTGAGGATTGAGAGTCGAAACCGGAGATAGTGATCTTGTCTCGGGCGAGGTGTTGGACACTCATGCAAATTTCTTTTAACACCCGTACATTGAGTAAATTGACGGACGATCCGTTATCGACCAAGATTTTACCTATCTTTATGTCATGGCAATATCCTGAGACATAAAGGGGGCGATTATGTTCACACGTCCCGAGGAGAAGGTCTTCATCACCAAAAGCAACGTCGGCTGTGTGCACTTCTTCCAATTCGTCTTTCATCTTTTCTTCGGCTAAGAAGGCTTGGAACTGGTCCAGATCTTATAGCGCCTTAATCAAAGAGTCTCTGGCTTCCTTTGATAGTAACAAGGCATCAAGGATACTGAGCTGAGAGGGCAGTTTCCTCAGATGTGCCAGAACGTTGTAATCCACCTTATTTCTCTTCGGCGGGTTCTTGGCGTTTAGCTCTTCCAGAACTTGGTCATCTAAAACGATGTCTTCAGAGACCTTTTCTTTCCCTTTATCTTTTCCATTCGAGGGTCCGAGGTTCTTTTCAGGCAGTGTCCGATTCCGCAGCCGGATATTTTCGCAAACCACTGGCTCCTCTTCTTTTCCCGAAGTTGACTCTTTAAAGAGAGGGGCAAGCTCTAGCTCCTCATCAGAGTCGCTCCCAAACGTAGGCATTTGTGACCTGGTAGTGTTAACCATGTGACAGTTGCCGGCAGTTCTTTCAAGTACTTTGGTCGTGTTTCTTTGTTCCCGACGAATCTTACGCTTTTCCCGTTTAAAGCGTTGTTGATTAGCGACGTAACCTTGCCACCATCTATCGAACGCTTTGCACTCTTGGGTAGAATGTGAGACCTTCTGATGATATAAGCAATAAGAGGGGTGCAGTTCTACCACGCTAGTAACTTTTTCTTCTGAGGGTGGTAGCTTCATGCCCATCGATATGGCCTTAGCGAACTTCTTTTTTATCTTGAATTGTCTTTAGTCAGCGGTGGAGGCATTTTGCTCCAGTGGGATCATCTCAGCTCCTCCCTCAAGTCGCTGGCGCTTGGCCGTTTCAAATATCGCTATCTCGCGTTCTTGATCAGCTTTACTTTTCAATCGAGCTTTACTAAGAAACGCGTCAATCATTTCTATTGATAATTCCGGAACTCTTGACTCGGTATTTGCCCCCGGCATTTTGGTGCCAGAAGTCCCTTCATCGTTCGAGGTCGAGTGAGAGATCATATGACAGCTTGCCACAAATTCTTCGGATTCATCCGATGAAGTTTCTTCCTCATCTTCTTTTCGAAAGACGTGATCAAGGAAATCTTGGAGCGTAATGGGAGTCCGCGCCTTTTGGTTGTACTCATCCAGTGCGTCGATCTGCTTCTATAAGTCCGTGCGCTTGTCGCCAGGCTTCATGGGCTTCTTAGATTTATTCTTCTTCTTTTTCGAAGATTTTGACGGCTGGTTATGAACGCTTGAACTACCACCATCGGCCTTCGGAGTCGGATGTGGCTTCAACATCCCCTCTATAACCTGCGGCTCCAAGGGGTTCTTCTACTTGACCGCTGGACAGGTCTGAAGATCATTTAGCATTCTCCTCGTTTTGGCCGACAATACGACTTCCCAGGGAGTTTCTTCAACGACGGAGCATGTTGCCCCCGGCGTATTCGTCCCCTTAGAGGTGTGGGGCTGCGGGGGATTTACCTTCCATTTGTCGGATAGCGCAAATTTGCCCTGGCGGTACTGGTTTTCAAGCCAATTTTTGAAAACGTAACAGTCTTCGATCGGATGTCCCAGCACTCGATGATAAGGGCAGTAATTAGGCTCGTTGACGTCACTCGGTTGCGACGGACGTTTTGGGTCTGGCAGATTTATGAGCCTGTTGCGCAATGCCAGCTCGAATAGCCTCCTCGTTTTATCACGGGGGAAGGAGTAAGCACGTCCCATCCTGTCCTCGAGGGGTACGTATGGGCGCGTATTGTTTGGACGAGCAACCGGCTTTGAGTCGTTCGGTTGCTGTTGGGCATTAGCGACGATAATCGCTTTTCCCTTTCCTTTATCATTTCGAGAATCCGGCTTCGGGAGAGGGGTTTATGGCCCATCTGGTCCATCTGCGCCAATTTGTCGATCAACGCCTGGAAAGAAGTCGGCTTGAAGAACATCATAAACTGCGAAATGGTTGCTTGTGGATCAAGGGTTCCAACAAACATTCCTACCGCAGGGGCTTCTTCTATGCGCTGTTCACACTTAGACCATAGATTACGCCACCATATAGCGTACTGGACCCACGTCTCGCTGGGCTTTACCCTGGCGTTAATCAGCGCCGTCATCGGAGTACGCTCACTGGCGCTTGCAAAGCGTTGGGTGAAGAGCAGCTCCATCTCTGCAAAGGTTTTAATAGAGTCATTGGGGAGGTCGGAGTACCACTCGAACGCCGTATCTGATAGGCTTCCAACGAACTGGCGAAGCAGAAGCTTGTCGTCGCCGCCGGTGTTACCGCAAAGCGCCCTGAACTGGGCGACATGTTGATGGGGATTGCCGGTCCCTTTGTAGACATGAAATTTGGGAATTGTATAACCTGGCGGATACTTGATTTGGTCATACCAGCCCGGATATGGCCGCCCCGTTTTTACAACGTGGCCGGCTGCTTCAGCCGCGTGATGGACCTTTATCTGCTGGGCTATATATTCGTCCAGATCAGTTTTAGAGATTGTATCCTCTTTAGCTGTTGATATAACGGGCTGAGGGTTTGATGTTTCTCCCCTATCATCCCCAAGGACGATCGGGGGTTCTTCAGTCGGGGGCTCTGGTTGTATCATCATCCCTATCATGTCCTGGAAGAGAAGGCCCATACGTTGTATATTGGCTGCTTGTTCAGCAGCCTCTTTGTCCCTCTTTTCCAGTACTCGGCGGAGGAATTCAGCGTCGGTCTCTTCCTCTTGGCGTTCATCTAAAGACGTCTCAGGATTCTCTTTTGGTCCCGTGAGTGCAGCCATTGTAGTCATCATCTCCTGGAGCTTTTGTTGCTGCTCCTGAGACTTGGTCACTGACCGCGTAAGCGGTCGGTGTCCCGTAGAAGTACGACTTTCTTCCTTCCCCGAAGCCATATAGACCGTATGAACTGCTATGCCCCCTGACTTGGGGCGTTTAGGTTCGCCGCTTTTAAACTTTTTCAGCGTCACGGGAGCTTTTTCTGGCCTCTTTCTTTTATGGACCTTTGAGGTTGAAGGAGCTGTTGAAGCGGGCATTCTAGCATTTGTTGCCCCCTGCTGTTTAATGGGGCGGTTCTTGTCTTTTTCCACTTTTGCCCTTTTCTGGCGACGGAAGTGGTCTGAGTCAATCACGGAGTCTTGAACCCTCCGCCAAACTTTATAAATCTTTGACGACAGCCGTTGAGGGGGCTGTTCCTGTTTCGTCTCCGGAGCCTTTTCCGTGGGTGGAGGAGACTTTTTCAATGTAGCAACCGGGGAGTTCTTTCTCACCTTCTTCAGCAATTCAAAGCTGTTCCCAGTTGGAACAGCAGCATCGACCTCCACCACTGGAGCAGGTGGGGTTAGTCCTGAGGGGGAGTTGCCCCCTGCCTTCCTTATTCGCTGCTAATGGCGACGTCGCGCACGACGAGCCGTTGGGACTGGCTCGGAAATCGAGATGGTTTCTAGCTGCCCCCTGATTGAGCGTGGAGTAACTGCTGATGTCAGCCTGTCGAAGACTGATGCCTTCTGACCAGCTGGAGGAGGAGTAGGAACCGTCAATCTTGTGAAGACCGACTCTCTGATGGGAGAAGCCGTTTTAACGACTTCCAAAGCAGCGGCCGTTGCTCTCTTTGGGACAGCCACTTTACAGTTCTGACCCAGCCTGGTGAAAACAGAGGCTGTCAGCTTAGTAGCGGATGACCCGTTGACAGGGGTCGTGGTAGCAGTGAGCCGGTCGAATACCGACTTCTTGTTCACTTCTGGTGCGGATATCGGCGCAGAGAAGCTTGTAGGTGGGACCATGGTCCCGAAGAACAAGCCGGTGGTGGCCTGAGTCACCTGGCCTACCGGCAGAGTCAGGAAGGAAGCCGCCTGGGGCCCATATGCTACACCTCTCGGTGAGGTGGAACGTCCGTTGCAGTGGCATTTCGAGCAGTTGGTGCAGTTAGTGGCCATTGAATGCTTGAGTTCTGCACCAGACAAAAGACCAAATCTTAGCAACTTGAAATCCGAAGGCAACCATTTAACAAACCGCGATCGGTTCGCGACGACGACACATGAAGTGTGGAGTGGAAAGAGGAAAAGGTCCCACCGGGCGTGCCAGAATCTGTTCCCCTCCGAACGGCGGCCGAGACGTTAGGACGTCCTGTGCCTGAGGTTCGGGGCAGATGCTATTTGGTTTTATCCGTCTATCTCTCCGAAGATGCCAAGTTGATTTATGGCACCTCGTATCGGAGGTTTAGACGGATGCGGCCGATGTAGCAGACTTCGTCAGATTCGCCCTCAGGGTGAGGGGTTTTTGATTGTGAGGACGCTCTTCCCTGCAGGCGCAAGCCCCTGCAGTTAATTACGCTACCGCATCGCGGTAACAACTTTCTCCTACTCCAGAGTTTCACTTCGTGTCGTGTGTGTTTGTTTTGTTTATAGTTGCCCGTGGATTGTATACGGAGACTGGGTGATGTTGTCACCCGTAGGACGTGGGTTAGTCCAAATCCGTATTTAGTTAGATTTGGGTTTGGTATTTTTAGTTTAAGGATACGTTAGTCGCGTTGCGGCTAAGATCAACTTAAACGTTCGTCAAGGATACGTTAGTCCTGTTTTGGACTAAGATCAACCTGACGTAGTGATTCATTTACTTTATGGTCGTCGGGACTCATCACCTCCCTAACATCGTTGAAGGATTACAACGATAGGTGTCAGAGGAGCTCAGAGATGTACCCTTGAACCAAAGCCAGTTGACTTAGGGTTTATGAAATCTGTTTGAATGTTTAAGGATACGTTAGCCGTGTTTGGGGCTAAGATCAACTTAAACGGGACCGTTTAGATCCGGCAAAAGAGCATTTGGGCCCTATTGTTCCAGTTTAGGGACGTAGTGGTCCATTCTTAGTTTAGGGACGTCTCGATCCAATGCCAGTTTAAGGACGTGGTGGTCCAATGCCAGTTTAAGGACGTGATGGTCCATAATTAGTTTAGAGACATTTCGGTCGACATTAGTTTAAGGACGTCTCGGTCCAATATTAGTTTAAGGACGTCTCGGTCCGATATTAGTTTAGGGACGTTTCGGTCCGATATTAGTTTAGGGACGTTTCGGTCCGTCGTTAGTTTAAGGACATCTCGGTCCATCGTTAGTTTAAGGACGTCTCGGTCCATCGTTAGTTTAAGGACATCTCGGTCCATTATTAGTTTGTGGTTGTTGGGACCCGTCACCTCTTTGATGTCGTTGAGGAATTACAACGATGGATGTCAAAGGAGCTCGGAGATGTACCCTCGAACCGGACGTAGATTGATTTAGGAGAGCCATTTTGCTCAGTCAATTTAATTTAAGGACTTATGGCCACGGTTGGGCTAAGTCCAGTTCAACACTTTATTCGCATTGCATTTTTCTTATTTAGGCTCTACAAAAGATATAGAGTATCAGTTTATTTTGGGCTCTGCCCATTTGCAAAGCATCTACTTTGTTTTGGGCTTTGCCCCTTTTAAAATGCATAGCATTCTGAATGATGCAAAGCATCTGTTCTGGTTTGGGCTCTGCCCTTTAAAATAATGCATTTGCGCTTTACGCTAAGCCTGTTAGGCCTTCTCCTAATTGGGCTTGGCCCTTTTTAATGCATCTGCGCTTTGCGCTAAGTAATGAGCGCAAGTTCATATGGTGATGACACGTGTCGTGCTCTGATGAGCGCAAGCGCACTAGCGCAGTGCGATGCGCAGTTGCGCTGCGCTATTGCGCTGCTGACACGTGGCGCGCTCTCAGCGAGTTGCGCCAATTCCAGAGAGCAAAGCTCTATCTTAAGGGCGCTTAGCGCAAGTGGTTTTATAGCCGACACGTGGCACTCTCTTAAGAGCGCAACGGCGCAACTTGGAAGTGCAAAGCACTAAGAATCTTTTAGATTCAAGAAGGGAAGTGCAAAGCACTGTTTAATTTCTTCGTCTAAATTAGATCAAAGAAAAATAAATTTTTCTTTATTCGAAGAACCAGAGGTTCTTAAAAGTGCAAAGCACTATTCTTTTATTATTTTATTATTTTTATTGTTTTTAAAGAACCGAAGGTTCACAAGAAGTGTAAAGCACTGTTTTTTTTATATAAAGATCATTGATCTTATTTTTAGATCAATGATCTATTAGAAGGCCTTTCTTCTACCTCATGAAGGTTCTTTACCTTTTTCTTGAAATCTTCTCAGAGTTTTCTCTGTTTAGAGTTCTTGATTTTTTCGAGAAAATTGTTGATCCCTTTCAATTGAGGCTTAGGGTCCTATTTATAGTGACCACAAATCTGTTGAATTTGTTAACAGGATCTTTCCTGAGTGATTTTGGGAATTTTCCCACTGCTGGATCTTTGATCCAAAGGCCGAAGAAAATCTTCTAGTTCTGGAAAGAACAGAAAAGATTTCATAAAAATCTTAATTTAGTTTGGCGCAGATGCCCCAGCGCATGACACATGTCGCGCAGCGCAGAGCGCAGCGCAAGTGCGCTAGCTCATCTGCGCTGACACGTGTCGCGCAGCGCAGAGCGCAACTGCGCTAGCGCATCTGCGGTGACGCGTGTCGCGCAGCGCGGCGTGCAGTGCAGTTGAAGCGTTGCTTCCTTCAATCAGAGCTTTGCTCTGATTGGGTGCGCTTTCTTGGGCGCTGCGCGCGGGACTTGAAGCTTTTGCTTCGAAATTTGAATTTTGAATTCAAACAGAGCTTTGCTCTGATTGGGCGAAACAGTTTTATTCTATGATAAAGACTATTGCACGTTCACAGAGGTGTGTATGAAATGAAAACAAGAAAAAGGTGGAGTGAAAAATACGACTTAGTTTCCTGTTATAGAAGATAGAAATTCTGAAGTTGAAACCTTACTGGAAAACGAAACTTGAAAAATGCTTAACTCTTTATAAAACTTATATGATCCTTTTTAAATTGTTATCTGGGCTTTATTGTGCGACATGATGACTTTAATCGATCCTTCTGGAACTTAACGACACTATTTGCACTACACGTAAAGACATATAAAATCTGTAGTTAAATAAGAAGCGAGGTGTGAAAAATAAAGGTTCGATGGTCTAGACTTAGGATTATAGAATTGTTATTTTCTAAAAACAAAACTTTAGGGTTTGAAGCTTAGTTATTTTACAAAACCAATTTGACCGGATTTTGTGGGTAGTATCCGCTGAAAACCCTCAGGAGACAACACTCCTCCTACTAGGGACACCTAGAGGTTTAACGGCTTGTTGCACATGCTCAGTGCAATCGCGTTCCCTGCGAAAGTGAGGTTAGGAAATTTTTTTGTGAATAAATGGGCTTTGCTCGGGACGAGCAAATGATAAGTTTGGGGGTATTTGTTCATATCAGATTTTTGCATTTTCATACCGCCCAATTTTTGTCACATTGCATATCGGTAGATACTCTTGAGCCGTGTTTGCTAGTCAATTGCAGGATACAGGTTCTCGGTTCTAAAACGGTGAAATTCATGGAAAACACAACAAAATCCGGGTTCCTGCCAACCACTGAGAAAACACGGTCTCCGCTCGTCATCTGTATGTTGCCAGATACCAGTTTAGGAAGACAAAATGTCAAATCAATGTCACCTTCATGCACAAGGCTCAATGGTAGCACAAAATCCAAGAGATCTACGAGGAGCTCGAGGCAATCATGACAAAATCTTGACAAAAAGTCCACCTTTCCCTCAACAGAAATTCTGGAAAAATCGGGGAGCCAAATTGAGAAAATACATATTCCAGAATAATGTACACAGCAAAACAGGGTGCCACAAAAAAGACCAAGTGCCAATTCATCAAGAAGGCCGCGGATCCGCGGCCAAAGTAGGGTCCAGGCCGCGGATCCGCGGCCGTTCTGGCGCCAAAGCTGCAGGAAATTCAGGGGTAGAATTGTATTTTCGTGTGTGGTCTGGTGGTTGCCCTAGGGTTTCATTCTCTGGCCTATAAATAGCCCAGAACTTTGTGAAGGAAGGGGTCCAATTCTTGTATTTCTTTTTGCTAGGTTTTAGTTACATGTTCTTCTTCCTCTTCTCACCTCTTCTCCATTAAACTTGTAAGTGAGCTTTTGAGTGAAGAGTGATGAATAAAGAAGACCATTTTATTATCATGCTTGTCTCCTTATATTTATGCTTGTTGTAACTTTAAATTCATTAAGTAGTTGTTGTTATTTCCTTGTTGTTTCTTTCTTCTTTCTTTTTCTTTATCCTTACATACGACAATGATACTTACGCTTGATCCTCGCCAAGGTGAGGTCGCAAATAGTTAGTCGTATTCTTCTAGTCTCCTTCTTTCTATCTTCCTCTTTTGTTTGTTTTATTTTTCCGTATTATGAAGTGTGAGTAGTTTTATACTTGTTAGGGTAGGATAAGGGAAGTTTGAGAGAAGGAAATCTCTCTCACTCTTTCCTTGCCCAACAACTTAAATCAACTCCCGTTAATTGAACCACAATCCGCTCCTTATGGCACCCTATCCTACATGATAGCGGTGATTCCGTAGTGAGACCGGTTGTAGTTGAATTAACCGGAGGTTATGGATAAGAGCCAAGAACGGACGGACAAGCACCAAAAGGAAGGACTATGCGTTGGAAAGCCTAGCTTATACTCGCAAGTTCCTTCCTAGTCGTGCTAATCCCCGTTGTTGCCGATTACCGTAACACCGATATTAAGTGGGGCAACGAAAGATGTGGAGACTCCTAACTCAAACTAACCTAATCCTAACCCTAACAAGCTCTCTTTAAATATCAACTCAACACTTAGATAGTTACAAACAAAATCTGAACTTTCGGACTTAACTCGTAAAAACACTTTGAAAAAGACTCCCATCTCCCTGCGGACGACCCGTACTCAACCGGCTAGCTACAAGCGAAACCGTCTTGATTGCGGTATTTAAACTAGAACTTGAATAAAACTGTGGCGAGTCTAGAACAATATTTCTATTGATCTGCCAGATGGTAGAAAGTCAACCCTCGTCATAGCCTGGGTCAACCCACAATCAGCCATTACAGAAACGTGCCTTGAGCTGTCCAGTGTCTGGTTTTTATCATAAGCCGGACAACTCCCCGTACCTTAACAACGTTAAGATATGAACTGTTCTATATCCAATATAGAACCAGAGGCACTGATTTAATTGAACCAGATTCAAATCATGCAGCTATCTCCAGTGCATGTCAACTAAATGGAAGGAGGCCGATCAGCGTTACTCAACTTAGGAATGCTTCCAATTATGAGTAACTTGAAAGAGAAGCAATTTCTCTTTATCATTACTATCAACTGAATACCATACACAAGTATCTATATCTTTGATAACTTTGAAGAATCCCGATACTTGTTACACCTGGTTCTCTACTCTATTCAAATACCTATAACTCCTCAAAACTTAGACCCTGTGTTTCTACGAAACACATGTCTAAGAACTAGAGAAGTTAAAAGTAAACAGAATATAGTATGAGGACCAACCCCTCTGTCCTAATGGACACTGGACAACATACAATACTCTGTATAAGTCCGCTGAGTCTGATAACTCATTCACTGTGTGTCGTAGGTTGAAAACTGTTCTATGGTTATGAAGAATTACACCGCTGTTTAATGCTCCTTACCTAACCATCCACTGATATAGGTAAATGTCATCGACATAATATCAAAAGGTATATCTCACTCTATGAAAATAGACGTACAGATATATCAATTTGAAATTGGTGCACAACAGCGGATATTCAAAACCAAACATTTGCCGACCGGCAAACAGCCCAGGTGATCTCCTCAAATATCACCGATTACAACGAATCCCGATATAATGAGGATGATCACCCTATTCCCAATAACTTACTCCCACTCATCATCTGTAAAACCATACAGATGTGAGAATCAAACCTGATAAATACATACCCTAGAGCAAGTGTCTAATCGGGAAATCAGTTTTCTTTTAATAGTACACAGCTGAACTGAAACATTGAAATGTTTCGATGGGGTATGCTGGTATTTCTAGTAATGCCTCTACCATTATCTAGATTCACAACTATAACCGTATAATTCTTTGCCACCTCTCCAAATCCCTTTATATGTCTTTAGTCATTACCTTCTGCACACCCATTTAGGCCAATTGGTTTTCTTCCTTCCCTGCCGTTCGGCACCAGCCTATGGCTTGGAAGAAGACTATCCAATAAGCATAATGGGTGTACTGTCCAAATCCTAGGAGCACTCGCAATGCGAGAGAAGGTGAAGATAAAAGACAACCGAATAAACCTTATTCCTGTTTCTCCTGGACCAGAATCCATCCCCGAACTGGAACAAGTTCCTTTCAAGTTCGTATATGACCATACGATGGAGTATCCAATAAACTGTGGATCTTCGTAGTGATACGGAGTGTCCTGGAGAAATACAAAGGTGATTTAGGATTGGCGAAGAAATATTTGGTTTGGTCGTGAATAGCAGTCGCAATTTACTTTGCCCTCTTACTAATCCCTTGCTTTGTCTGAACTTAATACCTTCTGTACACCGTTTAGGCTAACTGGTTTTCTTCTTTCCCTACCGGTCGGCACCAGCCTATGGTTTGGAAGAAGACTATCCAATTTGCGTAATAGGTGTACTACTCCTAGACCAAGGAGTAGTCGCAACCTGAGAGAAGGTGAAAAGAAAAGACAACTGAATAGTCCTATCCGTTTTCTCCAGAACCAGAAACCATCCTCGAAGTCCTTCGAGTTCGTATATAACCATACGATGGTTTTGTCCAATGGAAGTAGACGTTCGTAGTAATACGGGGTGTCCTGGAGAAAAGGGTAAAAGTAGGAGTGGCAAAGAGGTCTGCAACTCTGACAATCCAAAAGCCAGTGTTAAGAAGGTTCGGTCAACTTGGTCACTGAGTCATAGTCTAGGGTCAGGTCAATGGTCGCTGCCAAAGAAAGAGAGAAAAGAAACACTCAGCGTGCACTCTATCCTAGATCAGAATGGTTATCACTTTTTCTAATCAGGAAACCTCCCACTGTACCTCAAATTCTCCTCCAAACCTGAAAGAAGAATTAGTCGGGGTCACCCGAGGAGTAAACCAAATCATCAGTGGGAATCGGGATCCAACTATCATTGCATGATGACGTGACAGAATCCGCTCACGGTGTCACACTCCAGAAGGTATGCGCATATCTGACAAGTTTCAGTACTTTTGAAACTCCCGATGTGATTTTTACCCCATGCTCTTATGACCTTGACTTTGGCCAACATATCATAAGTCACATGTCAAGTTCTACCCGTCATTCTCCAGGTTAATTTGAACCCACCCGTACATACCCTTGACTTTGGCCAAAATGGCAGTACGACTGTCCCAAACCAACGCATCTATCTATGATGCATATGAATACCCCAATAGCTACCAATCACTGTGCCTTGACTTTGGCCAACATACACAGTTTGAATACTATTGACCATCCATATGAAATGACGGAGGGCTACGAATGGTTTCTGGCGAAAACCTTTAACGTAATGAACTTGATCTCGTTGAAGGAACGGATAGCTTTTTAGAAAATATAGTGACGAAAACCTTTACTAAAGAGGTCACTCCCGGTGAAGGGATCTCGGCTCTTTCCCCGTAGAATGGGGTGCAGGATATCCCAGCTGAATACCACGATGCAAAGCAAAAGTAATCGTCTATACTGAAGTTATTGCCCTGACGCAAACTTCTGTCCAAGGGGTCACTCCCGGTGAAGGGATCTCGGCCCTTGCCTCATCGACTGAGGAGCAGGATATTCCAAATGAATACCGCGATGCAAAACAAAAGTGAACGTCCTTGCAATAACAGCTTTTTGAAAAGTGTTCCAACAACATCAGAATAGGTTTGTTTAACTTGCATTGATCCGAATCAACGCAGTCCCATCAACTGATCACACCACAAAGAACGAAAATATACTGACGTACGTATATGCCATCCGCATTCGCCACTGGGTCCCGTCATTACCCGTTAGATTAGCTAACTAACGGCAGAGCGGGGACTGGACTAGCGCGGATGTAAAATGTTAGTGTTTATGCCCTAGAAGGCCATTACTGTATCATACTAGTTTGTATATTACTTAATGGAAGCTTGGGATATTCACATGTATATAACAGTCTTGCTAAACATGGTAGTATGCTACTTGGTTTTTCTATCTTAATATGTGAGTGTACGTATTGATAGAGCTCTTAGGATCTTGCTTGTCTACCAGCGTTGTGATGGCAGTCACACTAGTGGGGGCTGGGTAGTCTACAAGCACATCCTTATTCAGGTCCCTGGTCGTTGGATTATCGAGACAGAGCATCGATACTCCGGAGTAGACTGGTGTGTACGCTTCTCATCCCAGTTGGGGAGATGGTCTGTCCCACAGCCGTCAGTACGTCGTACTAGAGATAGTATACAGGTGCTCGTTAGGTTACGGGTACACCGGACAGGACTCACAGGGAAGTGTTGGTTGGTTTTATACCAGTCGTCAGTGAACAGTTCCCAGGTGACATGAGTACAGCGTAGTCCGCAGACTTGACACTGCTACTTCGCCTCGAGTGTGTCCCACTGTTCTTAGATTGCTACCCTACCACGGCTCAAAGGAGTCGTGCAAACAGGTAGCAGTTGGGTACAGTCCCGAGCACTTGGAGGCAGTGGCGGTTAGACAGGATTCTTCCCTCCCGGTATTGGGAGTAGATATCGTGCTGTGTCAGAGAGCCATTACGCAAAATCCCTGGCCAGGTAGCGAGATTTGCTGGTAGGTTCCAGTAGTTTCTCAGGGTGTAATGGGCTTCCCTCCGACACGACTTATACCGCTATTAGGGGACTGACGCTTGCCGCCCCCCTAGGCCCGATATGCGATAGTCTTGGACGAACGGACCGGACTGTATGGAGATTGTCACATCAGACTCAGTAGGAGTTCGGATGGGTTTCCTCATCGGCCTTCTTATCGACAACTACCTGGGGACCGTTACGTACAGCTAGTGCCGCTTGCGGTCTGTGGTTAAACCCACTGCCAGCGTAGTAGTCGAGTCTCTAGAGTCCCACATAGAGAGTTTCCTACTCCAGGCGAAACGATATAGAGGTCGCATGGTTTTGCGACAAAGGGTTCGGACGCATACGTGCGTTTACGCACGTACGACTTTCGGACAGTTTTTACCAGTCTGCTTTGGTTTAAGCCAGTTACTGGTATCCGGTTATTGGATTTTTACAGTCTAAAGTTTTTCCGTATTTTTGCGGATTGGAGGGGCGTTCTCGTAATTGTACGAGAAGCTTCTAGAAGATGTGACTAAGGAGGTTACTTATGGATAAGAAAGTGAGTCATGAGGTGATTCATCATTATCATTAATTGCACCATAAATGATAATGACACATGCTTAATGAATCACCTCTTTTCATTTATGAAGCATGCTTATTCATTTCTTTTATTCATTTTTCTTAAATAAGAATGCTTCATAATATATTATGATACACTCTCTCTCTTCTCATTATCTTATCTCACATTCTCTCTCCTCAAGCTCTCATCTTCAAGAAACTAATCCTTAATCCTCATGTGTTGAGATCAAAGATTTAGTTAGACTTAAACATCCATTACCTTCACTCTATATCATCCTTTCTTCTTTGATTAGCAATCAAAGTAGATTAGTTACCTCAAGTTAGAGGTGTAGCTTGGTGTTTTGCTCTCGGGTGGATCGTCTACTACCTAGAGAAGGTCGAGGAGAACAAAGGAGGACACAAAGACGAAGGACCGGTTTCGATAGGTATAATCCCTAAGCATAGTAGTTTAGAATAACTATATGTTTGGTTAGTTATCGTTTAGCTTCGATTTAAGCGGTTAGTCGATGTTCGTTCTTTAAACATGATCGTTTTTGAAAATTCCGCCTCCCCACAAGTACTGGGGTGAAGTACATCGACTTACAGTGGTATCAGAGCCTCGCTAAACAATAAATAACTTAATTGCGAATTTGTACGAATTTCGAACGGAAAAACGAAGCCGGAAAACCCTAAATCTGTTCAGTTTCTGTCGAACTTAAAATGAAGTCCAAAAATTTTTCAGGTGTGCTCAGAAAGCTAGAAAGGAGTCCAGGAGAACACCCAAGAAATTCGAGCCCATGACTCGGCAAAAGCGCCGCGGAAGGGCGGCGGATCCCACCGATCCGCCGCGCTTCCGCGGCCGAGTTGCCGAGTCATGGACTCGTATTTCATGTGTGGGTCCCCTGTGATATTTGGGGTTTTCTGGAATATTTAATATTTGCTCAGGTTACTGTTTAACAGAGCAGATTTTGGAGCAATATTGATGTTGTTTAATCGATCGAAATTGTACAGTATTTGCATATTGGATTATATCTGTGATTGTTTAATGTGTTCGTAAACCTCCCCCAACTGCTAGTATGTCGGTTGGCAGGGGGTTGCACATTTCTGAAATGGTTATATCTGTTTGTGCATATAAACTGTATTGGACTGTTGTGGTGTATAGCCGGGGTTTGCAATGGGTTATTGTTTAATTCATTTGTTGTAAATGTAATTTGTTATAATATTATTTTTGCGGGGCACTTCCAGGTTGCGGTCGTAGCCACCGTTGTATTATTTCATTTTACTGTTTTTGCTCCTAGGACTAACCCAAGGTGGGGTACACAAACTGCCGGGTGGGTAGTTTGCCGTACCCGTAGGGGTCGAGGGTGGGGTAACGGCTAGTCATCACAACTGTGTAATCTGTCTTTTCTTGCACGCTCAAAAGAAATACAGATTGCTTGCAAATCCAATATTGTTTATCTGTGTTCTGGAATGTATATCATTGCGTCAGACGAATGTAAAATATCTATATTTATTGTAGCTATTTAGACGTCACTTATGTTTTACACCCGCGCTAGCCCAGCCCCCGCTCTGTCGTTAGTTAAGTAACCTAACGGGTGATGACGGGACCCCGTGGCAAATGCGGATGGCATAAGAGGACGTTGTATTTTCGTTGTTTTCTGCAATGATAGGTTAATGATGGGACGCATTATCTATAATGCAAAGTAAAACAAACCAAAGTTTAATCGTTGGAACAATTTAAAAGAAACCACTCGGTTATTTTTAAAACAGATATTTTTTTAAATGCGGAGCTTTAACCACTCCTTTTAAAAGCTATCAGGTTCCTTCGGTTATATCAAGTTCACTACGTTCACGGTTTCGCCAAAACCAGTCGTAGCCCTCCGTCATTTCATCTGGGTATTCAGTAGTATTCAAGCTATGTATTTTGACCTAACACCAAGGCATAGTGTTTGGTAGCTGCTGGATATTCATTTGTTGCATAGATAGATGAGTTAGTTTGGGACAGTCGTATTATCATTTTGGCCGAACGTCAAGGATATATACGGATGGGTTCAAATTGACAAGATAATGATTGGTAGAACTTGACATGTGACTTATGACATTTTGACCTAACGCCAAGGTCATAAGAGCATGGGGCAAAAACTTATATCGGGAATTTCTAAAGAAACTGAAATTTGCAAAGAGATGCATACCATTTTGAGTTTGATGAATGTTGGTAGCATTCCTACAACATTATCAGACGATGATATTTGGATCCCGATCCTACTGTGAGTATTTGATACTTATCAGGATATTCGTCACTTAACGATCAATGCTATAAACCTAGTAGGTGCCCAGAAAAGTGTCAGCGGGGTTACGCCCCCAGAGAAAAGAGGTTATTTAATTAAGGAACTTCGCGAAAGCGTTGGAAAACCTCCCTCGAAGTACCGACACCAGCCTGGCTGAACGGTTAAGCAAGTATTGTACGGTGAGAATAGTCTTGACTAATTCTTCTTTTATGGTTTGAGGAAGGATTCGAGAAACAGTGGGAGCCATCCAGTTTAGATAAACTAAAAACCACTCTAAACTTGCAAGAGCATCATGCTAAAGAGTTTTCTTCTCTCTCTCCTAATTGCAGCGACCCTGAAAATGACTGGACTTAAGTTACTTTTAGAGAAAAATATACTGACGGGGCCAAACTATAAAGATTGGCTGCGGAATGTCAAAATGGCTTTGACCTATGACAAACTGGGGTACGTCCTCACCGCTACGGCACCTGCTGTCCCTGGTCCCAAATCCAGTAATGCGGATAAGGAAATCCGCAAAACCTGGGATTCAGATTGCGCGAGAGCCAAGTGCATCGTGCTTGCCTCGATGAACAATGAACATCAGAGGAGGCACGAGGATATGTCCCTAGATGGCATATTTCTCCATACAAAGGAACTTTATGGAGAGCAATCTCGTATAGCAAGATACGAGACCTCTAAGAACTTGTTTCGAGCGAGGTTGGCTGTCGGGTCATCGGTAGGTGAACATGTCCTAAAGATGATCGGCTATATAGAAGAGCTCGCAGACCTTGGGACGACTTTGGATAATGAGCTCTATACAGACCTTATTCTCCAGTCCCTTCCTCCCACCTACGCCCAGTTTATCCTCAACTTCAATCTTCAAGGAAAAGAAGTTGAACTTGCGGAACTCCTGAACATGTTAAGGAGTGCAGAGGGCACCTTGCAGAAGGCAAGGGAAACACCCGCTATGTTTGTTGGCGGTGCATCTTCTTCCGGGTCCAAGGCTAGGGCCAAAGGAAGGAAGAAGAAGGCCGCACCCAAACCTAGAGGAGGTATTAGTAAGGTGAGAGGGAAGGGAAAGAAAAAGACTGCAGTACCGATAGTTGGTCAGGATGAGTGCTTCCATTGTCACAGGAAAGGGCACTGGAAGAAGGATTGCAAGGCGTGGAACGCCAAGAACCAGGAACCGAAGCAAGCTGTGGCTTCGACTTCAGGTGTGTTTGTAATTGAGAATTGTCTGTCGATCAACTCTACTTCCTGGGTATTGGATACCGGATCAGGATCTCATATTTGCAATTCATTGCAGGCACTGAGAAACCGTAGAGTGCTGAAGGAAGGTGATATGATTCTCAGGGTTGCTAACGGAGCTAGCGTGGGCGCTGCGTCCGTCGGGGATTATCACCTAGGATTGACGAGTGGACACATTTTGGTTTTACATAACTGTTATTTTGTACCCAGCTTAACGTGTAATATCATATCAGTTTCCTTGTTATCAAATAAAGGTTATGATTTCACGTTTGTAAGAGATGTTGTCAACATCCACCTTAATCATGGTTTGATTGGGTCCGATACTCTAAATAACGGCATATATGTTTTAAACCAACTCCAAATTTTCAACGTCCAAAACACACTAAAAAGAAAGTCTCCAGATTTGAATAAAGCTTTCTTATGGCATTGTAGACTGGGTCACATCAATGAGAGAAGGTTGACTAAGTTGCATAGAGAAGGATATTTAGACTCGTTCGAATATCAATCTTATGACACTTGTCAATCTTGTCTTGAAAGAAAGATGACAAAGACTCCATTTACTGGACAAGGAGTAAGAGCGAGCGAGCTCTTAGGACTCATACACAGCGATGTATGTGGTCCAATGTCTACACATGCGAGAGGTGGTTTTTCCTATTTCATTACTTTCACGGATGATTACTCAAGATACGGATTCATTTATCTGATGAAACATAAATCCGAGGCTTTTGAGAAATTCCAAGAGTATAAGAATGAAGTAGAAAACCAAACCGGCAAAAGTATAAAGACACTTAGATCTGATCGAGGTGGAGAATACTTGAGTGCCGAGTTCCTAGGTTACCTAAAAGAGAAAGGAATTCTCTCTCAGCTTACTCCTCCGTACACTCCACAGCATAATGGTGTATCGGAGAGACGGAATCGAACCCTATTGGATATGGTACGATCCATGATGAGTAATGCTGAGTTACCTCGATCTTTCTGGGGACATGCGCTAGAATCAGCGGCATATCTTTTGAACATGGTACCTACCAAGACTGTGCCTACCACTCCATATCAAATGTGGAGTGGGAAGAAACCCCATCTACAGTATATAAAGATTTGGGGATGTCCAGCTTTTGTTAAAAATCAGCATGTGGACAAGCTCGAGGCACGATCAGTAAAGTGTTTGTTTGTGGGATATCCAAAGCACTCCAGGGGATATCTATTCTATTACGCAGAGGAACAAAAGGTATTTGTTTCTCGTAATGCCCATTTTCTAGAACATCAGTTTTTAGAAAAGGAAATAAGTGGGAGCGAAATAGAACTGGAAGAAATTCCAGAACCACAAACTGCTACTGAAAGTATGGTAGAACCAGAGGTTCAAGAAGAACAGAACATTCCCGCACCCCTCCGCCGAAGTAGTAGGCCGTCTCATCCGCCTGAGAGATACTACGGTTTTCTCATAGATGGGGATGGAGAGGATTGCATCATAGATGATGATGAACCTACTGATTTCCAGCAGGCCATCCAGAGCGGCGACTCGGTACGATGGCTAGATGCAATGCGGACCGAGATGGAGTCCATGTACACCAACAAAGTATGGACTTTGGACTTTGCTCCAGATGGGGTAAAACCCATAGGATGCAAATGGATCTTCAAGAAAAAGATTGGTGTAGATGGACAGGTGGAAACCTATAAAGCTAGACTTGTTGCAAAGGGTTTTCGTCAAAGACCTGGTTTGGACTATGACGAAACTTTTTCTCCAGTGGCTATGCTCAAATCCATTCGGGTCCTTCTTACTATTGCTGCCTTCCATGATTATGAAATCAGGCAGATGGACGTAAAGACGGCTTTTCTGAATGGAAATTTAGAAGAGTGCGTCTATATGGATCAGCCAGAGGGTTTCAATCAGAGTGGGAGCAGCGGGAAAGTATGCAAGCTGCTTAAGTCTATTTATGGACTAAAGCAGGCATCGCGGAGTTGGAACATCTGTTTTGATGAGACAGTCAAAGAATATGACTTTATCAAAAATCCAGATGAACCGTGCATATATAGTAAAGTTGTGGCCAGAAGTGTCGTATTCCTCGTCTTGTACGTGGATGACATTCTATTGATAGGAAATGACATTCCTATGCTACAATCTGTCAAAGGATTCTTGTCACACAGGTTCTCCATGAAAGACCTGGGTGATGCCTCTTACATTCTGGGGATCCGGATCTATCGTGATAGATCCAAGAGGATGTTGGGACTTTCGCAGTCCAGGTATATCGACACTATACTGAAAAGATTCAGTATGGAAGATTCTAAGCGCGGTAATCTACCGGCTTGTCACGGAATCACCCTCTCCAAAGAGATGTCTCCCAAGACTGATTTGGAAAGGGAACGTATGTCTATTATACCCTACGCTTCTGCGGTAGGCTCTATAATGTATGCGATGTTGTGTACCAGACCAGATGTAGCTTACGCACTGAGCGTGGTAAGCCGGTATCAGTCAGACCTAGGGGAGAAACACTGGATAGCAGTAAAGAACATTCTCAAGTACCTGAGGAGGACTAAGGAGATGTTCTTGGTTTACGGCGGAAAAGACCTCAGGTTGGAGGCCTTTGCTGATTCCGGCTTCCAGAGTGATAAGGACGATTCCAAGTCCATGTCGGGTTATGTCTTTACCCTCAATGGAGGGGCGGTGTGCTGGAAGAGCTCCAAGCAGGACACCGTTGCCGACTCGACGATGGAAGCGGAGTATATAGCTGCTTGCGATGCCGCAAAAGAAGCAGTCTGGATGAAGAAGTTCCTAACAGAACTTCAGGTTGTTCCTACCATAGTTGATCCAATACCTCTGTATTGCGACAACAACGGAGCTATAGCTTTAGCGAAGGAACCAAGGTCCCATCAGAAGTCCAGACACATCTTGAGGCGGTATCACCTGATCAGGGAGATCATTGATCGTCAGGAGATCGAGGTTCGGAGAGTTGCTTCAAAAGAGAACATTGCTGATCCATTCACGAAGGCCCTTCCTCAGATTCAGTTCGAGAGGCTACTCGAGATCATTGGTCAACGATATGCCAGTACATGGCCCTAGTGCAAATGGGAGATTGTTAGTGTTTATGCCCTAGAAGGCCATTACTGTATCATACTAGTTTGTATATTACTTAATGGAAGCTTGGGATATTCACATGTATATAACAGTCTTGCTAAACATGGTAGTATGCTACTTGGTTTTTCTATCTTAATATGTGAGTGTACGTATTGATAGAGCTCTTAGGATCTTGCTTGTCTACCAGCGTTGTGATGGCAGTCACACTAGTGGGGGCTGGGTAGTCTACAAGCACATCCTTATTCAGGTCCCTGGTCGTTGGATTATCGAGACAGAGCATCGATACTCCGGAGTAGACTGGTGTGTACGCTTCTCATCCCAGTTGGGGAGATGGTCTGTCCCACAGCCGTCAGTACGTCGTACTAGAGATAGTATACAGGTGCTCGTTAGGTTACGGGTACACCGGACAGGACTCACAGGGAAGTGTTGGTTGGTTTTATACCAGTCGTCAGTGAACAGTTCCCAGGTGACATGAGTACAGCGTAGTCCGCAGACTTGACACTGCTACTTCGCCTCGAGTGTGTCCCACTGTTCTTAGATTGCTACCCTACCACGGCTCAAAGGAGTCATGCAAACAGGTAGCAGTTGGGTGCAGTCCCGAGCACTTGGAGGCAGTGGCGGTTAGACAGGATTCGTCCCTCCCGGTATTGGGAGTAGATATCGTGCTGTGTCAGAGAGCCATTACGCAAAGTCCCTGGCCAGGGCAAGCGAGATTTGCTGGTAGGTTCCAGTAGTTTCTCAGGGTGTAATGGGCTTCCCTCCGACACGACTTATACCGCTATTAGGGGACTGACGCTTGCCGCCCCCCTAGGCCCGATATGCGATAGTCTTGGACGAACGGACCGGACTGTATGGAGATTGTCACATCAGACTCAGTAGGAGTTCGGATGGGTTTCCTCATCGGCCTTCTTATCGACAACTACCTGGGGACCGTTACGTACAGCTAGTGCCGCTTGCGGTCTGTGGTTAAACCCACTGCCAGCGTAGTAGTCGAGTCTCTAGAGTCCCACACAGAGAGTTTCCTACTCCAGGCGAAACGATATAGAGGTCGCATGGTTTTGCGACAAAGGGTTCGGACGCATACGTGCGTTTACGCACGTACGACTTTCGGACAGTTTTTACCAGTCGGCTTTGGTTTAAGCCAGTTACTGGTATCCGGTTATTGGATTTTTACAGTCTAAAGTTTTTCCGTATTTTTGCGGATTGGAGGGGCGTTCTCGTAATTGTACGAGAAGCTTCTAGAAGATGTGACTAAGGAGGTTACTTATGGATAAGAAAGTGAGTCATGAGGTGATTCATCATTATCATTAATTGCACCATAAATGATAATGACACATGCTTAATGAATCACCTCTTTTCATTTATGAAGCATGCTTATTCATTTCTTTTATTCATTTTTCTTAAATAAGAATGCTTCATAATATATTATGATACACTCTCTCTCTTCTCATTATCTTATCTCACATTCTCTCTCCTCAAGCTCTCATCTTCAAGAAACTAATCCTTAATCCTCATGTGTTGAGATCAAAGGTTTAGTTAGACTTAAACATCAATTACCTTCACTCTATATCATCCTTTCTTCTTTGATTAGCAATCAAAGTAGATTAGTTACCTCAAGTTAGAGGTGTAGCTTGGTGTTTTGCTCTCGGGTGGATCGTCTACTACCTAGAGAAGGTCGAGGAGAACAAAGGAGGACACAAAGACGAAGGACCGGTTTCGATAGGTATAATCCCTAAGCATAGTAGTTTAGAATAACTATATGTTTGGTTAGTTATCGTTTAGCTTCGATTTAAGCGGTTAGTCGATGTTCGTTCTTTAAACATGATCGTTTTTGAAAATTCCGCCTCCCCACAAGTACTGGGGTGAAGTACATCGACTTACATAAAACATATACAACATCTACTAATATATATACCAATATATTATATTTCGCTTAAGGCGTGATAAAAATGCAACATCACAGAAATGTACAGCATCACAGAACAGTACAGATATCTGGGATCCCCGGGTTTCACAGAGCCACTACTGAAACCCGACGTTCCCCTGGTCGTGTGGATAGCCTGTGCAATGAGATCCTAGATCCCTACGGGCGCGGCAAGTCACCCGCCAAAACCTGAAGCGAGGCAGCCCCCTTCAGCGCCGTGAATGGACCACCCAGCACTTCACGGAATCCGGTAACTTGGGCACCCCTCCTGGGTCAACCTAGTACAGAAAGTAAAATATACATACACCGGGTACAACGACCGCAAACTGGCCGTGCCCCAAAAAATAATAATACAATCAGGCAGTGACGGTAGTCCACATGTCGGACGCTCGCCCCGCATTATCAAATGTACATAATACAACAACACTGTACTAACATTGCATCCAGGCTATCCCCACTGACCGATCCGCAACATCACAGCAATACATAGAAAATCAACGTGAAAGTCACGTTCGCAAATCCGTCTAACCGGGCTATAGCAGTTAGACTGGATTTACCGATCAAGTGACATTCACGGTCGCAGATATAATGTAAATACTGTGAAAAATGTGTTTAAAATATCCGATCGATCAAAAATTAACAGGTGGGCCCCCAAGCAATACTGTAGTACTCACAGAAATTCTGGGCCCAAAATTAATATTCCAAAACCCCTAATTACAGCCCAGAAGCCCACTGGAGAATTTCGAAGCATTGATCCCACCAACCTGCGGCGGAACCGCGGCAACAAGGGGGGTTTTGCCGCGGTTCCGCGCTCGAGCTGAGGGATCATTGTCTCGAATTTCCCCAGAGTTCTTAGAACTCCCTGCACATCATTCTGAGACCACCTGAAAAATTTTTCGAGCAAGAAAAAATTCAACAGAAAACTGATGTGAGCTAAAATTGGGTTTTTGGAATTTTGGTCGATCGGAACTGAAAAACATATCAAACAAAGCTAGACGAAGTTAATGGCCAGGCTCTGATACCACTGTAAGTGCACGGCGGCGCTCCGGCCGTCAATCCGACGGCCAAATACGGAAGCGGTGATAAACTTTAATTTTGCGGACTTAGCAAACCGGCACCACCGCGCACTAAACCCCGGATCGTTCCATTAAACTTATTCTAGCTAACTACAAGACGGGTTAGAGATATACCGAATGATCCGAGTCCTCCGGTGTTCTCCTCGTCCTCCCGATCTCCTGCGGAAACTCCGGTCGTCGCCTCCTCGCCGGAAGGGCACCACATCGCCTGTATCTTTTACGGGCTCCCACCTCAATACCGAGGCAACTCGTGCGCGAAGTAGGCTAGCCGACGCGTCCAAGAATTGCTGTAGAATGTGTAGGGTTGAAGCTATGTCTCACTTGGGGTTTGTTGCCATTTGAAGATGATGGAGGAAACAAGATAAGAAAAATGGTGCTTGCATTTTTCTAGCATGAAATGAGATCAAGAAATGAAAATCTCAAGAATGAAAACTCTCATCATTTTCTTTCTCTCAACCATGAAAAAACTTATCCTCTTAGAAATGGTGGAGGAAAGAATATGAAGCATGAAGGGAGGTGATGGTAGGAGCACAAGTGGTGACCACATCCAAAACATCATCATAACCATCTCACATCAAACTCTAATCACTTCTAATCAACAAAAAGCAAGTGATAATGATGGATAAGAATGGTATCAAAAGATGCTTTCATAATAAATACATTTGCAAGAAAAACCTCCACAATGTGTTATTTGCAAACTTGCAAATAACCCCCTCCATCGGAAAAGTCCGGCCGGGAAAGAACAAAGGAAAACCGGCCGGAACGGAATGCAAACTGGAAACTCCAGAAAACTGGTCCCGTAAAAAATTACAGGAAAACCCTGATACTGTGCATACACACCCGCATCTGTATTCCGTCCGGATACAAATGCAATGAGACAAAATCTACACTGTACTATATTAGGATCCGGCTTAAACCAAAGCCGGCTAGTAATATCCGTCCGATCCTGATCCGTGCAATACCGCACGTATCTGATCGAACGCTTCCATATAACCATACGGCCTCTAGTACAAACCGTCCGATCCTGATCCGTGCAATACCGCACGTATCTGATCGGACCCTGCCATATCTCCATACGGCCTCTACAGCGTTTCCCCCGAAAGCTTGAGTAACTGAAAGTGTGGTGGACTCTAAAGACTTGTCAATACTATGGCTGTGGATTAAACCACTAGCACGTCAGAGGTATAAGCCAATACGTGACGGGCCACCAGCTATTGACCAAAAGGGACGTCGATGAGCGAACTCATCCTGACACCCTACTGAGCCTGTCAGTGACAATATCCGTATAGTCCGGTCCGTTCGTCTATGAGCATCGCATGTCGGGCTTAGGGGGTTGGTAAAAGTCAGACCCCCAAAAGCGGTACAAGTCGTGTCGGAGTGTAGCCCAGAACACCCTGAGATACTACTGGAATACCTACCAGTAAATCTCCTGCCTTGGCCAAGGTCTTCGTGTAATGGATCTCCTAGACACAGCGCGACCTCACCCCCAATACCGGGAGAGACGAACCCCTGAAGATCCGCTCACTGCCTCCATGTGGCTCGGGACTGTACCGAACTAAAACCTGTTTGCACGACTCCTTTGAGCCGTGGTAGGGTAGTAATCAAAGTACAGTGGGAACTCACACGAGACAAATGACGATCCCCAGGTCAATGAACTAACCTGTACACATGTCACCAGGAAACTGCTATCTGACGTCAGGTATAAGACCAACTAGCATGTTCCCGGCGAGTCCTGTCCGGTGTACTCATAACCCAATGAGCACCTGTATACATCTTAGGTGAACCAACTGAAACCAGTGGCTTGTGAGACCGGCCACCGCCCCTCGTCGGGGTCTCGACTGTATACACTAGTCTACTCTGGAGTATCGATGCCCTATCTCGAAACTCCCACGACTAGGGACCTTTTAAGGATGTGCTTATAGACTACCAGCTCCCACGTATATGATCGCCCTCATACTGCCGGTAGTCAAGCAAGAATCCTAGGGGCTCTATCAACGTGCAATAGCGACCTGTCATGTCACCTAAAGCAGTACACGATGATAAAGGTAAACCAGATAGCATACTATCATCTCGAGTAAGACTGTCCTACCGGGATAGGTCCTCCCTCAATCATTGCAATCACGTGCCTGTGATCCAATAATCGACTCTGAGGGCACTATCTCCAACAATCTCCCACTTGCACTCAAGGCTAATTATTGCAATGTCGCATACTCACAGCCCGTGTGATACCGAACACCCAACTCCTCTACTTGTCAGTCTCACAAAACTCGTTTGTGAAACTATTGCGTTCGAGGAATAGCCTCAGTGAGTGGATCCGCCTGTGGTGTTTCTTTCTATGTCTCTCTATATCTCATGTTCGCGGAGAAAACCATCTCCCGAAATGAGCAATACCTGTCTTAGAATGTCTGGATGTCTGATGGGACCTAGCTCATAAATGAACTCCAAATCCAAACTTCTTAGACTGTATCGTCAACTGAACTTAATCAGTTTCCTGCGCCATGCCACCCTCAGTATTGCCTTGGACCACCTGTCCAAAATACTGCCCCTCGTCAGAAGGAAAAATATAACTCTGACAACCTCCTTGTCGTCCATGTCACCTTGGAAGCCTGGAATGATAATTGTCTCCCAAATGAGGCTGTCGTTATCATATCCCTAGAACATCCACTTATGTTCTAAAACTGCTTCCGACTGTTTCTCCAGGATTGGATCAATGTCAACTTATTGCATCTAGTGCAAGAACAACATTTGGTGTGGTACTTGACCTCTCATGATTGACTCAATTGCCTAAGCAAGTGATCTGCCGATCATGCGCATCCCTCTCTACTTTAGTCTATAAGACACCTTTAGAGAGGGTGACTCCATCACCTGCAGGTACACTACCGTGCCAGGAGTCGTCCATTCTAAATATTCTTAGAATGCTGTCAAAGTACCCTGATTGGGAAACCACCCAAATCTAGATCTAAAACCATAGATCTAGTAACCAGTATGTCTGATATAATGTCCAAGTCCTTTGTGGAGAAACCACTGTGTGACGACCAAAGTATAACCGATCGTAGTATAGGAATATCACTTCCTACTACCTTCTCAACAGATCCATCCCCTATTCTGATGACGTCAAACCTATGACTGTCACATCAGAAATAGATGATCTATCTCCGCTACATCTGCTTTAGTCTATAAATAGACATAAGCCTGATGTCCACCAATGCTTCCGCTGCTCCCACTGACTACGACAACCCTCTGGCAGAGTCATATAGACGTGCACTTCTAAAGCAAGTTTAGAACGACGCTATACTCATCCTCCTGCCGGGTATCGCAGCCTGGAACAACAACAATGGCAAGTGTGGGTAAACAAGAACTTCCCTGTCAACGTCCTTGAGGCTACCGGAGTACCTCTCGGGTTCCTGAAGTTACCCACCTAATCTGCGGAGTGGCCAATGGAATGTCAAATCAGATTGAATCTTTAGGTTCCGTATCAAATCTTCAGTAATCGTTTGCGGTTCTGGAATCACTTCCAGTTCTACCATACTCCCATTACTGTTTTTGAAAAAATCCATTTTTAATAAAACTGTGGCGAGTCTAGAACAATATTTCTATTGATCTGCCAGATGGTAGAAAGTCAACCCTCGTCATAGCCTGGGTCAACCCACAAACAACCATTACAGAAACGTGCCTTGAGCTGTCCAGTGTCTGGTTTTTATCATAAGCCGGACAACTCCCCGTACCTTAACAACGTTAAGATATGAACTGTTCTATATCCAATATAGAACCAGAGGCACTGATTTAATTGAACCAGATTCAAATCATGCAGCTATCTCCAGTGCATGTCAACTAAATGGAAGGAGGCCGATCTGCGTTACTCAACTTAGGAATGCTTCCAATTATGAGTAACCTGAAAGAGAAGCAATTTCTCTTTATCATTACTATCAACTGAATACCATACACAAGTATCTACATCTTCGATAACTTTGAAGAATCCCGATACTTGTTACACCTGGTTCTCTACTCTATTCAAATACCTATAACTCCTCAAAACTAAGACCCTGTGTTTCTACGAAACACATGTCTAAGAACTAGAGAAGTTAAAAGTAAACAGAATATAGTATGAGGACCAACCCCTCTGTCCTAATGGACACTGGACAACATACAATACTCTGTATAAGTCCGCTGAGTCTGATAACTCATTCACTGTGTGTCGTAGGTTGAAAACTGTACTATAGTTATGAAGAATTACACCGCTGTTTAATGCTCCTTACCTAACCATCCACTGATATAGGTAAATGTCATCGACATAATATCAAAAGGTATATCTCACTCTATGAAAATAGACGTACAGATATATCAATTTGAAATTGATGCACAACAGCGGATATTCAAAACCAAACATTTGCCGACCGGCAAACAGCCCAGGTGATCTCCTCAAATATCACCGATTACAACGAATCCCGATATAATGAGGATGATCACCCTATTCCCAATAACTTACTCCCACTCATCATCTGTAAAACCATACAGATGTGAGAATCAAACCTGATAAATACATACCCTGGAGCAAGTGTCTAATCGGGAAATCAGTTTTCTTTTAATAGTACACAGCTGAACTGAAACATTGAAATGTTTCGATGGGGTATGCTGGTATTTCTAGTAATGCCTCTACCATTATCCAGATTCACAACTATAACCGTATAATTCTTTGCCACCTCTCCAAATCCCTTTATATGTCTTTAGTCATTACCTTCTGCACACCCATTTAGACCAATTGGTTTTCTTCCTTCCCTGCCGTTCGGCACCAGCCTATGGCTTGGAAGAAGACTATCCAATAAGCATAATGGGTGTACTGTCCTAATCCTAGGAGCACTCGCAATGCGAGAGAAGGTGAAGATAAAAGACAACCGAATAAACCTTATTCCTGTTTCTCCTGGACCAGAATCCATCCCCGAACTGGAACAAGTTCCTTTCGAGTTCGTATATGACCATACGATGGAGTATCCAATAAACTGTGGATCTTCGTAGTGATACGGAGTGTCCTGGAGAAATACAAAGGTGATTTAGGATTGGCGAAGAAATATTTGGTTTGGTCGTGAATAGCAGTCGCAATTTACTTTGCCCTCTTACTAATCCCTTGCTTTGTCTGAACTTAATACCTTCTGTACACCATTTAGGCTAACTGGTTTTCTTCTTTCCCTACCGGTCGGCACCAGCCTATGGTTTGGAAGAAGACTATCCAATTTGCGTAATAGGTGTACTACTCCTAGACCAAGGAGTACTCGCAACCTGAGAGAAGGTGAAAAGAAAAGACAACTGAATAGTCCTATCCGTTTTCTCCAGAACCAGAAACCATCCTCGAAGTCCTTCGAGTTCGTATATAACCATACGATGGTTTTGTCTAATGGAAGTAGACGTTCGTAGTAATACGGGGTGTCCTGGAGAAAAGGGTAAAAGTAGGAGTGGCAAAGAGGTCTGCAACTCTGACAATCCAAAAGCCAGTGTTAAGAAGGTTCGGTCAACTTGGTCACTGAGTCATAGTCTAGGGTCAGGTCAATGGTCGCTGCCAAAGAGAGAGAGAAAAGAAACACTCAGCGTGCACTCTATCCTAGATCAGAATGGTTATCACTTTTTCTAATCAGGAAACCTCCCACTGTACCTCAAATTCTCCTCCAAACCTGAAAGAAGAATTAGTCGGGGTCACCCGAGGAGTAAACCAACTCATCAGTGGGAATCGGGATCCAACTATCATTGCATGATGACGTGACGGAATCCGCTCACGGTGTCACACTCCAGAAGGTATGCGCATATCTGGCAAGTTTCAGTACTTTTGAAACTCCCGATGTGATTTTTACCCCATGCTCTTATGACCTAGACTTTGGCCAACATATCATAAGTCACATGTCAAGTTCTACCCGTCATTCTCCAGGTTAATTTGAACCCACCCGTACATACCCTTGACTTTGGCCAAAATGGCAGTACGACTGTCCCAAACCAACGCATCTATCTATGCTGCATATGAATACCCCAATAGCTACCAATCACTGTGCCTTGACTTTGGCCAACATACACAGCTTGAATACTATTGACCATCCATATGAAATGACGGAGGGCTACGAATGGTTTCTGGCGAAAACCTTTAACGTAATGAACTTGATCTCGTTGAAGGAACGGATAGCTTTTTAGAAAATATAGTGACGAAAACCTTTACTAAAGAGGTCACTCCCGGTGAAGGGATCTCGGCTCTTTCCCCGTAGAATGGGGTGCAGGATATCCCAGCTGAATACCACGATGCAAAGCAAAAGTAATCGGCTATAGTGAAGTTATTGCCCTGACGCAAACTTCTGTCCAAGGGGTCACTCCCGGTGAAGGGATCTCGGCCCTTTCCTCGTCGACTGAGGAGCAGGATATTCCAAATGAATACCGCGATGCAAAACAAAAGTGAACGTCCTTGCAATAACAGATTTTTGAAAAGTGTTCCAACAACATCAGAATAGGTTTGTTTAACTTGCATTGATCCGAATCAACGCAGTCCCATCAACTGATCACACCACAAAGAACGAAAATATACTGACGTACGTATATGCCATCCGCATTCGCCACTGGGTCCCGTCATCACCCGTTAGGTTAGCTAACTAACGGCAGAGCGGGGACTGGACTAGCGCGGATGTAAAACATATAGAACATCTACTAATATATATACCAATATATTATATTTCGCTCAAGGCGTGATAAAAATGCAACATCACAGAAATGTACAGCATCACAGAACAGTACAGATATCTGGGATCCCTGGGTTTCACAGAGCCACTACTGAAACCCGACGTTTCCCTGGTCGTGTGGATAGCCTGTGCAATGAGATCCTAGACCCCTACGGGCGCGGCAAGTCACCCGCCAAAACCTGAAGCGAGGCAGCCCCCTTCAGCGCCGTGAATGGACCACCCAGCACTTCACGGAATCCGGTAACTTGGGCACCCTTCCTGGGTCAACCTAGTACAGAAAGTAAAATATACATACACCGGGTACAACGACCGCAAACAGGCCGTGCCCCAAAAAATAATAATACAATCAGGCAGTGACGGCAGTCCACATGTCGGACGCTCGCCCCGCATTATCAAATGTACATAATACAACAACACTGTACTAACATTGCATACAGGCTATCCCCACCGACCGATCCGCAACATCACAGCAATACATAGAAAATCAACGTGAAAGTCACGTTCGCAAATCCGTCTAACCGGGCTATAGCAGTTAGACTGGATTTACCGATCAAGTGACATTCACGGTCGCAGATATAATGTAAATACTGTGAAAAATGTGTTTAAAATATCCGATCGATCAAAAATTAACAAGTGGGCCCCCAAGCAATACTGTAGTACTCACAGAAATTCTGGGCCCAAAATTAATATTCCAAAACCCCTAATTACAGCCCAGAAGCCCACTGGAGAATTTCGAAGCATTGATCCCACCAACCTGCGGCGGAACCGCGGCAACAAGGGGGGTTTTGCCGCGGTTCCGCGCTCGAGCTGAGGGATCATTGTCTCGAATTTTCCCAGAGTTCTTAGAACTCCCTGCACATCATTCTGAGACCACCTGAAAAAATTTTCGAGCAAGAAAAATTCAACAGAAAACTGATGTGAGCTAAAATTGGGTTTTTGGAATTTTGGATGATCGGAAATGAAAAACACATCAAACAAAGCTAGACGAAGTTAATGGCCAGGCTCTGATACCACTGTAAGTGCACGGCGGCGCCCCGGCCGTCAATCCGACGGCCAATTGCGGAAGCGGTAATAAACTTTAATTTTGCGGACTTAGCAAACCGGCACCACCGCGCACTAAACCCCGGATCGTGCCATTAAACTTATTCTAGCTAACTACAAGACGGGTTAGAGATATACCGAATGATCCGAGTCCTCCGGTGTTCTCCTCATCGTCCCGATCTCCTGCGGAAACTCCGGTCGTCGCCTCCTCGCCGGAAGGGCACCACATCGCCTGTATCTTTTACGGGCTCCCACCTCAATACCGAGGCAACTCGGGCGCGAAGTAGGCTAGCCGACGCGTCCAAGAATTGCTGTAGAATGTGTAGGGTTGAAGCTATGTCTCACTTGGGGTTTGTTGCCATTTGAAGATGATGGAGGAAACAAGATAAGAAAAATGGTGCTTGCATTTTTCTAGCATGAAATGAGATCAAGAAATGAAAATCTCAAGAATGAAAACTCTCATCATTTTCTTTCTCTCAACCATGAAAAAACTTATCCTCTTAGAAATGGTGGAGGAAAGAATATGAAGCATGAAGGGAGGTGATGGTAGGAGCACAAGTGGTGACCACATCCAAAACATCATCATAACCATCTCACATCAAACTCTAATCACTTCTAATCAACAAAAAGCAAGTGATAATGATGGATAAGAATGGTATCAAAAGATGCTTTCATAATAAATACATTTGCAAGAAAAACCTCCATAATGTGTTATTTGCAAACTTGAAAATAACCCCCTCCACCGGAAAAGTCCGGCCGGGAAAGAACAAAGGAAAACCGGCCGGAACGGAATGCAAACTGGCAACTCCAGAAAACTGGTCCCGTAATAAATTACAGGAAAACCTCGATACTGTGCATACACACCCGCATCTGTATTCCGTCCGGATACAAATGCAATGAGACAAAATCTATACTGTACTATACTAGGATCCGGCTTAAACCAAAGCCGGCTAGTAATATCCGTCCGATCCTGATCCGTGCAATACCGCACGTATCTGATCGAACACTGCCATATAACCATACGACCTCTAGTACAAACCGTCCGATCCTGATCCGTGCAATACCGCACGTATCTGATCGGACCCTGCCATATTTCCATACGGCCTCTACAGCGTTTCGCCCGAAAGCTTGAGTAACTGAAAGTGTGGTGGACTCTAAAGACTCGTCAATACTATGGCTGTGGATTAAACCACTAGCACGTCAGAGGTATAAGCCAATACGTGACGGGCCACCAGCTATTGACCAAAAGGGACGTCGATGAGCGAACTCATCCTGACACCCTACTGAGCCTGTCAGTGACAATATCCGTACAGTCCGGTCCGTTCGTCTATGAGCATCGCATGTCGGGCCTAGGGGGTTGGTAAAAGTCAGACCCCCAAAAGCGGTACAAGTCGTGTCGGAGTGTAGCCAAGAACACCCTGAGATACTACTGGAATACCTATCTGTAAATCTCCTGCCTTGGCCAAGGTCTTCGTGTAATGGCTCTCCTAGACACAGCGCGACCTCACCCCCAATACCGGGAGAGACGAACCTCTGAAGATCCGCTCACTGCCTCCATGTGGCTCGGGACTGTACCCAACTAAAACCTGTTTGCACGACTCCTTTAAGCCGTGGTAGGGTAGTAATCAAAGTACAGTGGGAACTCACACGAGACAAATGACGATCCCCAGGTCGATGAACTAACCTGTACACATGTCACCTAGGAACTGCTATCTGACGTCAGGTATAAGACCAACTAGCATGTTCCCGGTGAGTCCTGTCTGGTGTACTCATAACCCAATGAGCACCTGTATACATCTTAGGTGAACCAACTGACACCAGTAGCTTGTGAGACCGGCCACCGCCCCTCGTCGGGGTCTCGACTGTATACACTAGTCTACTCTGGAGTATCGATGCCCTATCTCGAAACTCCCACGACTAGGGACCTTTTAAGGATGTGCTTATAGACTACCAGCTCCCACGTATATGATCGCCCTCATACTGCCGGTAGTCAAGCAAGAATCCTAGGGGCTCTATCAACGTGCAATAGCGACCTGTCATGTCACCTAAAGCAGTACACGATGATAAAGGTAAACCAGATAGCATACTATCATCTCGAGTAAGACTGTCCTACCGGGATAGGTCCTCCCTCAATCATTGCAATCACGTGCCTGTGATCCAATAATCGACTCTGAGGACACTATCTCCAACATTCGGAACTTAGGCTTGACCTTACGGAACTTAGACTTAGTCGAGGGGGTATTATACCCGAACTTTCGTCGCGTAGGATGACCCTTGGTTGATGGAGTATGTGACTTCAGTAGAGTGACGTACCGTGTGTATGTTACGCGGCATACTTACGACACGCCACTCCGCTTAAGAAACCTTAGGATGTACATTTCCTTGCACAGTATTATATTCATTCCTATGATCTATCATCATCGATATTGGCTATGATTTTGCTGCCACGATTACACGGGCGGAGAGAGCTACGGCTAGAGTTGCATCAGCACGAGCTCATCACGGACGAGGGCTGACCAGGGCGTGATCCCAGAGACGTACGATTACATAAAGAGGCGTCGTTTTAGTGTGTTTTCGCGCCATGAGCGTTTGACAGATCGCTGTTACGAGATTTCCCGGATGTGCCGATCGGCGCCAGAGGATCAAGCTACTGCTAGAGGCCAGCCAGAACGTGATGACCATTTATATACGGTTTATTCATGATGATTGAGGTGCTGTTCAGCATACAGAAGAATGAGCCAGTTGTTGCTGCAAATGACGAGATAGTGCCCAGATATTGGAGCTACTGCAGCATGAGTATATACTTAGAGATATGATGGAAGGTCGCTAGCCACCCGAGTATGAATGACTAGGACTTGTGGTTCGTTCGCTTACCCCGATGCGAGGTCATTAGATAGATTGATTCTAGCTAAGAGACGACTTCACGCAGGTACGTTGAGAGTCGATGGAGGCGATCGGATGTCAGAAACCCATATTCCAAGTTTAAAGTATTCGGAAAGACATGCAAGCGATTCTATGGACCCTGTAGAAGAATGAAACTCTAACTAAACATAATGACCGTGTGAAAGCCTTTGAACCTTAGGGTTTGCGGCAGTTCCACGGCGCCATTAGTGAGGCTTGGGTTTGCCCTTCTACGGCTGGTCCACCGACGCTATGGTATGTACTCGATACTATTAAACTGTATCCAAGATGTTGAGCTCTTAGGAGATTATGAGGTTTTGACGAATCGACCAAAAGGTTCGACATCTTTCGGATATCATATGATGGGATGCATTGCTTGGGAGACTCCAGACAAGACTATAGCCGTTGGAGCACAGTCCATGCAGCCACGAGAAGACGAGTCTGAATCAGTCGACATTGGAGCAGAGTGGAGTAAAGAGTTCGCACGAGAATTCGACGAGATGACGTTCCACTCCGCTGACATCAGAGATGCGATATATCTATAGAGACGTTGGGATGCGACCAGTTCCGAGAAAATGCTGTGCTGAGGACGCAGATGTCCAGGGAACCAGAGGTCGGCGCCAGTGACGTGCTGCTTTATGAGTGGCCGTAAGGGTTTACCGAGAGATGACCAAAGAAGTGCCAGAACGGAATCGTCCCCGTTAGCACACCTGACAGGGCCGATGAGCCGAGGGATTGCGAGATTGTTAATCCGCAGAGGAGATAAGGACCCAGAGACAGAGGACGTCAGACCGTGAGCAAGAGGCAAGTAGATATCTTGCGCTGCTAGCATTGGATGCACCGACACCTTCCCGACTTTGAAGGAGGATATATCGACGACGGTATTTATGATTTGTGATTCGTTTATCACGTATCCGTCACCTTGGATTTCGGTATTTTGGGCGATCTATTCGCATGATTTAGTCTTGATGACTGAGTTTTATGATATTTGTTGTTGTGCACCATGGTTGCACCTACTGGGTATTTATATTTTGCGCATAGTTATTACGCTTGAGGTATTGATTGTGATTTCATACCTATTTTATGCCGGTGATTTGATTTACGCTTCCAGCATAGTTCTCATGCACTTTTAGTGTTTTGATTTGATTTGTGCACGCTGATGCACATTGTTGCGAGCTTATACACCACGGTATACCTGATTTTGATTGAGCCGTATTGTATACCGTCGATTTTGATTCCGACATTGATGTTGATTTCTTGCACTCTGTGCATTTGATTTGGATTTTCGCGCATGTTGAGCGCATGTTTTGATATACGATTTTGGTGCACACCAGATGCGCTCAATCGAGATTTTTCGTGCGTGTCAGATGCACCTAATTTTGCTGTCAAGCACGCCCGTTGCCCTTGGCAAATGTTTCGTGCACACCCGTTGCACCTAGATGATGTTTCTGTGCACATGTATGGCACACATATGGATTTTGATTTCCGTGCGCACCAGACGCACAGGGTATTCTCATATACATTTTGGGATTGATTCTTTATGGAGCAGTACGCTTTTATGATATTTTCTATATGTTTTCGTACTGAGCAGGACTAGTCAGAGGACAGTACCTGGATATATTTTGCATGCATTGATAGTTATCGAAGGAATTTCCAAAAAGTGAGCTATAGCCTCAGTATTTACCTACGTGTCTGATATGGCACGAAACGTTTAAAACAAAGAAACCCTTCTAAATTATTTTCAAAACGGCGGAACATACATATTAAACAAAAGATATATACATATATGGTTATTTTCTTACATTAGACGTCCGCCACTGTTCAGTGTTATATGCATCGCACAACGACTTAAAAGGGTTTGGCATGCATTTCTTTCAGATATTTTCATGTATAGATTTGATGTCTACATGTATGGTTTCGATATATATCATATTGGTGTTGTTTTGGATTTGACATTCGTGTCTTTACCATGACTCCGATGATTGCGGGATGCTTGACGGAGTTCTGTTTTTGAGTTATCTGCTCATTGTTTTGTAAGTCCGTGTTGCCCACCCCGGTACTTACGGGGAGGCGGAAAACATAATAAAAAACGAATTTTTAATGACTTAGGCAACATGGACCAAGCTTGTGAGGATCTTTGCTAAACTAAAACTTGCTAACCCTAACTACAAAGTAGCTAAGTGATGGAAAGGTTATACCTTTGGTCTTTAGTCCTTCTCTCCTTGCTCGTCGGAATGGTAGAAGGGCCTCACCTTGCTAGTCTTCTTCCGTCAAAGAAAGATCCACTTGAAAGCCACCACCTTTAGCTTCAACTCCAAGCTAGGAGTAACTAGAGTGCAAGAAATGCTAAGACTTGAACCCTAGAAGTGAGTAGAGAAGATCAAGTGAAGGTTTTTCTCAAGCTTTTTGTTTCTCAACACATGAGAGGGAGAGAGCTTGAGGGAGAGGATGAGCAAGAGAGAGAAAAGATATGATAGAATGATAAATTAGTGAGCCATTCTCACTAATATGTGTGAGTTATTTTAATTGTATAATTAGCTTGAAAATTGTCATGGTAAATCATGAGGTGACCATTATCATTTCATTATTAATGCTAATTGCAAGAATCAAAGAGCATCTTCCAAATGAAATGATCATGGTCAAATTGTCAACTTGGTCAACAAGTCAACAAAGTCAAAGTGTCAACAACAACAACCATGCACAATAATTAAGCTAATTATCAATTAACAATAATACACACAAAAACAATAGGGTTAATAAAATGACAAAAGTCATTAACCCTAAACAAGGTCCTCTCCCTCAATCTCAAGCAACTGTGCATACGCACCCGCATTCGTGATCCGAGGAACACGAACACAATGAGAAAAACCAATCTCAAATCATATACTAGGATCCGGCTTAAACCAAAGCCCGCTAGTATAAACTGTCCGGACAGCAACCGTGCACAAGTGCGCGGATGCGAACGAACCCTGTCGCAAAACCATGCGACCTCTACTCGTTTTGCCTAAAGGCGAATAGCTCTCTGTGTGGGACTCTAAAGACTCGACACTACGCTGGCAGTGGGTTTAACCACAGACCGCAAGCGGCACTAGCTGTACGTAACGGTCCCCAGGTAGATGTCGATAAGAAGACTGACGAGGTGAACCCCATCTGCACTCCTACTGAGCCTGTATGTGACAATCTCCGTACAGTCCGGTCTGTTCGTCTGATACATCGCATGGCGGGCCTAGGGGGGCGGTGAACGTCAGTCCCCTAATAGCGGTACAAGTCGTGTCGGAGTGTAGCCCAGAACACCCTGAGATAACACTGGAAACCTACCAGTATATCTCGCTTGCCCTGGCCAGGGACTACTCGTGTAATGGCTCTCCTGGACACAGCGCGATGTCAACCCCCAATACCGGGAGAGACGAATCCTGTCTAACCGTCACTGCCTCCAAGTGCTTCGGGACTGCACCCAAAAACTACCTGTTTGCACGACTCCTCTGAGCCGTGGTAGGGTAGTAATCAAAGTGCAGTGGGAACACACTCGAGGCGAAGTGACAGTGTCAAGTCAGCGGACTAAGCTGTACTCATGTCACCTGGGAACTGATAACTGACGATAGGTATATTACCAACCAACAGTTCCCGACGAGTCCTGTCCAGTGTACTCGTAACCTAACGAGCACCCGCATACTATCCCAAGTACGACGTACTAACGGCTGTGGGACAGACCGTCTCCCACACTGGGATGAGAAGCGCATACGCTAGTCTACTCCGGAGTATCGATGCCCTGTCTCGATAGTCCAACGACCAGGGACCTGTATAAGGATGTGCTTATAGATTACCCAGCTCCCACGAGTGCGAGCGCCATCGCAACGCTGGTAATCAAGCAAAGATCCTAAGGGCTCTACTAATATGTATACCTGCAATATGCTAAAAGAAACACATGCACATATTAAAGCAGAGACAAACCAAGTAGCATACTACCATTTCGAGCAAGATTGTATATACAACTGTGAATATCCCAAGCTTCCATTAAGTAATATACAAACTAGTATGATACAGTAATGGCCTCTAGGGCATATACACTAACAATCTCCCACTTGCACTAAGGCCATGTACTGGCGTATCGAAGACCTATCATCTCGATCAGCCGCTCGAACTGAGTCTGGGGCAAGGCCTTGGTGAATGGATCTGCTGTGTTATCCTCTGATGCAACTCTCCGGACCTCGATCTCCTGGCGATCTACGATCTCCCTGATCAGGTGATACCGCCTTAAGATGTGTCTGGATTTCTGATGGGACCTGGGTTCCTTCGCTAAAGCTATAGCCCCGTTGTTGTCGCAATACAGAGGTATTGGGTCAACAATGGACGGAACCACCTGAAGTTCTTTCAAGAACTTCCTTATCCAGACAGCTTCTTTTGCGGCATCAGATGCAGCGATGTATTCCGCTTCCATAGTCGAGTCAGCAACGGTTTCCTGTTTGGAGCTCTTCCAACACACCGCCCCTCCATTGAGGGTAAAGACAAAACCCGACATGGACTTGGAATCATCCTTGTCACTCTGGAAGCTGGAGTCAGCAAAGGCCTCAATCTGCAGGTCTTTTCCGCCATACACCAAGAACATCTCCTTAGTCCTTCTCAGATACTTGAGAATGTTCTTTACTGCTATCCAATGTTTCTCCCCTGGGTTTGACTGATACCTGCTTACCACACTCAGTGCATAAGCCACATCCGGTCTGGTACACAACATCGCATACATTATAGAGCCTACCGCAGAAGCGTAGGGTATAATAGACATGCGATCCCTCTCCAAATCAGTCTTGGGAGACATCTCTTTGGAGAGAGTGATCCCGTGACAAGCCGGTAGATTACCGCGCTTGGAATCTTCCATACTGAATCTCTTCAGTATGGTGTCGATGTACCTGGACTGCGAGAGTCCTAATATCCTCTTGGATCTGTCACGGTAGATCCGGATACCCAGAATGTAAGAGGCATCACCCAGGTCTTTCATGGAGAACCTGTGTGACAAGAACCCCTTGACAGATTGTAGCATAGGAATGTCATTTCCTATTAAGAGAATGTCATCCACGTATAAAACGAGGAATACTACAGTTCTCGCTACAAATCTACAATAGATGCATGGTTCATCTGGATTTTTGATAAAGCCAAATTCTTTGACCGTCTCATCAAAACAGATGTTCCAACTCCGCGATGCCTGCTTGAGTCCATAAATGGACTTGAGCAACTTGCACACCTTTCCGCTGCTCCCACCCTGAATGAAACCCTCTGGCTGGTCCATATAGACACACTCCTCTAAATGACCATTTAGAAAAGCTGTCTTTACGTCCATCTGCCAAATCTCATAATCGTGGAAAGCAGCGATGGCAAGAAGGATCCGAATGGATTTCAGCATAGCTACTGGAGAAAAGGTTTCGTCATAGTCCAAACCAGGTCGCTGACGAAAGCCCTTTGCTACCAGTCTAGCTTTATAGGTCTCAACCTGTCCATCTACACCAATCTTCCTTTTGAAGATCCACTTGCATCCTACGGGTTTCACCCCGTCTGGAGCAATGTCCAACGTCCATACTTTGTTGGTGTACATGGACTCCATCTCGGTCCGCATTGCATCCAGCCATTTTACCGAGTCGGCGCTCTGAATGGCTTGCTGGAAGCTAGTAGGCTCATCACAATCTAGGATGCAGTCCTCTCTATCCCCGTCAATGAGAAAACCGTAGTACCTCTCGGGCGGATGAGACTGCCTACTACTTCTGCGGAGTGGCATAGGAATGTCCTGTTCTTTTGAACCCTCTGGTTCCTCTAAGCTTTCAGTAATAGTTTGTGGTTCTGGAATTTCTTCCAGTTCTATCGCGCTCCCACTTAATTCTTTTTCTATGAACTGATGTTCTAGAAAGTGGGCATGGCGAGAAACAAGGACTTTTTGTTCCTCTTCGCAATAGAAGTAATATCCCTTGGAGTTCTTCGGATATCCCACAAACTTGCACTGTACTGAGCGTGCCTCGAGCTTGTCCGCATGCTGCTTTTTTACAAAAGCTGGACATCCCCATGTCTTAATGTGATTAAGATGGGGTCTCTTCCCACACCACATTTCATATGGTGTAGTAGGCACAGTCTTAGTTGGAACTCGGTTCAAAAGGTATGCTGCTGATTCTAGCGCATATCCCCAGAACGATCGCGGTAACTCAGCGTTACTCATCATGGACCGTACCATATCCAATAGGGTCCGGTTCCGTCTCTCCGATACACCATTATGTTGCGGAGTGTATGGAGGAGTAAGCTGAGAGAGAATTCCATTCTCTTTTAAGTAGTTTAGGAATTCGGCACTTAAGTATTCTCCTCCTCGATCCGATCTTAGGATCTTGATACTTTTGCCGGTCTGGTTTTCTACTTCATTCTTATATTCCTGGAATTTTTCAAAAGCCTCGGATTTATGTTTCATTAAGAAAACATAACCGTACCTTGAAAAATCATCCGTAAAGGTAATGAAGTAAGAAAAACCGCTTCGCGCATGTGTAGACATTGGACCGCACACGTCGCTGTGTACGAGTCCCAAGAGCTCGCTCGCTCTTTCTCCGTGTCCAGAAAACGGAGCCTTTGTCATCTTTCCTTTGAGACAGGATTGACAAGTTGCATACGATTGATATTCGAACGGATCCAAATATCCTTCAGTATGTAACTTAGTCAATCTTCTCTCATTGATGTGACCCAGTCTACAATGCCATAAGAAAGTTTTATTAATTTCTGGAGACTTTCTTTTGTGTGTATTCTGGATATTGAAAACCTGTGGTTGGTTTAAAACGTAAATACCGTTGTTCAATGTACCTGACCCAATCAAAACTTGATTAAGGTGAATGTTCACTACATTACTTACAAATGCAAATTCATAACCTTCTTTAGATAATAAAGATACAGATATGATATTACAGGTTGCATTTGGTACATAATAACAACTACGCAAAACCAAAAAGTGTCCATCAGATAATCCCAGGTGATAGTCCCCCACGGCCTCTGCATCCATGCTAGCACCGTTCGCAACTCTGAGGGTCATGTCACCTGCCTTCAAAACTCTACGCTTTCTCAACGCCTGCAAAGAATTACAGATATGAGATCCTGATCCGGTATCCAATACCCAGGATGCAGAGTTTATTGATAGACAGTTTTCAATAACATACACACCTGAAGCTGAAGCTGCAACCTGCTTCAATTCCTGTGTTCTGGCCTTCCAGGCCCTGCAATCACTCTTCCAGTGTCCTTTCTTATGACAAAAGAAGCATTCCTCCTTATCCACAAGCTTCCCCGCTACCTTTGTTGCTTTACCCTTTCCCTTCGTATCCACTTTACCGACACCGCCTCTTGGTTTGGCGGGGGCTTTCTTCTTCTTGCCCTTGGCTTTCGCCCTGGACCTAGAAGAGGAAGATCCTCCTACAAACAAAGTGGATGTCTCCCTACCTTTCTGTAGGGTGCCCTCTGCGCTCCTCAGCATGTTGAGGAGCTCTGAAAGTTCAACCTCCTTTTCTTGTAGGTTGAAGTTCAGTATGAACTGGGCGTAAGTGGAAGGAAGGGACTGGAGAACTATATCCGTATATAGCTCACTCTCCAATGTGATCCCTAGGTCAGCGAGCTCCTCAATGTAGCCGATCATCTTTAGCACATGCTCGGCTACTGATGATCCGACGGCCATTCTTGTCGAAAATAACTTTTTCGAAGCTTCGTATCTTGCGATACGTGATTGCTCTCCATACAGTTCTTTTGTATGGAGCAATATGGATTCCATGTCCATATTCTCATGCCTCCTCTGATGTTCGTTGTCCATCGAGGCAAGCAGGAGGCACTTGGCCTTCGCGCTATCAATCTCCCAAGTCTTGCGGATTTCCTTATCCGCGATACTGGAAGTTGGACCAGGGACAGGGGGAGCTTTGGTGGTAAGAAGATACCCCAGCTTGTCATAGGTGATTGCAATCTTGACATTCCTGAGCCAATCTTTGTAGTTTGGCCCTGTCAATTTATTTTTATCTAACAGTAACTTAAGTCCGGTCATGTTGAATGGTCGCTGCAATTAGGAGAGAGAAAAGAAACACTTTAGCATGATGCTCTTGCAAGTTTAGAGTGGTTTTTAGTTTGTCTAAACTGGATGGCTCCCACTGTTTCTCGAATCCCTTCTCAAACCGTAAAGAAAAGGATTAGCCGGGATCATTCTCACCGTACAATACTTGCTTAACCGTTCAGCCAGGCCAGTGTCGGTACTTCGAGGGAGGTTTTCCAACGCTTTCGCGAAGTTCCTTAATTAAGTAACCTCTTTTCCCTGTGGGCGTAGCCCCGCTAACACCTTTCTAGGCACCTACTAGGTTTATAGCATTGATCGTTAAGTGAGAGTTTTCCCGAGGAGTAGCATATACTCACAGTAGGATCGGGATCCAAATATCATCGCGTGATAAAACCGAAGGAATCCTACCAGAATCATCACACTCCAAATGGTATGCAAATCTAGCAAGTTTCAGTACTTATGAAACTCCCGATGTGGATTTTTGCCCCATGCTCTTATGACCTTGACTTTGGCCAAAATATCATAAGTCACATGTCAAGTTCTACCCGTCATTCTCCTGGTTAATTTGGACCCACCCGTACCTACCCTTGACTTTGGCCAAAATGGCAGCACGACTGTCCCAAATCAACGCATCTATCTATGCTGCACATGAATGCCCAAACGCTACCAATCACTATGCCTTGACTTTGGCCAAAATACACAGCTTGAATACTTTTGACCATTCATGTGGAATGACGGAGGGCTACGAATGGTTTTGGCGAAACCGTGAACGTAGTGAACTTGATATGGTCGATGGAACGAGATAGCTTTTAAAAGGAGTGGTTCAAGCTCCGCGTTTAAAAGTTTAGTTTTGAAAAGAACCGAGTGGTTTTCAAAGTGTTCCAATCGACTTTTACTTGGTTTATTTCTTGCATTAGTTCTTTTAATGCGTCCCATCATTTAATCCTACCATTGCAGAAAACAACCAAAATATGACGTACGCTTATGCCATTCGCATTCGCCACGGGGCCCCGTCATCACCCGTTAGGTTACTTAACTAACGACAGAGCGGGGGCTGGGCTAGCGCGGCTGTAAAACATAAGCAACGCCTAAATAGTTATTTATATATATATATATATACAGCAATGATAGACATTACAGATCACAGATGAATACATTGGATATACTAGGAATCCGCAATGCGTTCGAGCCTGCAACGCAAAGCGGATTACACGGTCGCGGTGAATAGCCAATACCCCACCCAAGACCCCTACGGGTGCGGCAAACTACCCGCCAAGCACCCGAAGCGAAGCAACCTCCCTCACCACCGTGAGTAGGCCACTCGGCACTTCGAGTACCCGGTAGTTTGTGCACCCCCTCCATGGGTCTATCCTAGGAGCAAAAACAGTAAAAAGAATTATACAATGACGGCAACAACCCCGACCCGGTTGTGCGGCCATACAAAGAATATTATTACATCAATTTACATGTTACAAATGAATGAAAGAAAAACAACGCTCATCTCACATCCAACCCCGGCCATTCACCCGCGACAATCCAATCCATTCATATCCACAAACCAACAACAACAATCACAGATCATGTATAACCCCGACTAATCGTCTTATAGCGATTAGCCGACGTTTAATACATGCAAGCATTACAGATATAACCGATGTAGTTAAAGCGTAGTGAAGTTCCGAAAAAATACGGATTTATAGGCCCACAAAAGCAAATTTTAGTTCTGGAAAATCTGGGCATATAATATATATCTTAAAAATCCCAAAACCAATACAGAAAGACACTGCACGAAAAACGATGCAGTGACGTCATCAAACCGCGGCGCTTCCGCGGCACGAGCCTACCTCGTGCGGCGGAAGCGCGGCGGTTTGGATGATTCTCTGTCTCGTTTTTCTTGTGTGTTTTTAAAAAACCCTGAGATGAATTTACAAATATAAAGTTTTCTATTTTGAGCAGAAAAAATTTCAACAGAAACTAGGGTTTTTCAAAGTTCGGTTTTTGGATTTTTCGGTTTCGAAACTTCGTTACACTTCACTACCTAGCTAGTTTGAGTTTAGTTAGGCTCTGATACCACTGTAAGTCCGTGTTGCCCACCCCGGTACTTACGGGGAGGCGGAAAACATAATAAAAAACGAATTTTTAATGACTTAGGCAACATGGACCAAGCTTGTGAGGATCTTTGCTAAACTAAAACTTGCTAACCCTAACTACAAAGTAGCTAAGTGATGGAAAGGTTATACCTTTGGTCTTTAGTCCTTCTCTCCTTGCTCGTCGGAATGGTAGAAGGGCCTCACCTTGCTAGTCTTCTTCCGTCAAAGAAAGATCCACTTGAAAGCCACCACCTTTAGCTTCAACTCCAAGCTAGGAGTAACTAGAGTGCAAGAAATGCTAAGACTTGAACCCTAGAAGTGAGTAGAGAAGATCAAGTGAAGGTTTTTCTCAAGCTTTTTGTTTCTCAACACATGAGAGGGAGAGAGCTTGAGGGAGAGGATGAGCAAGAGAGAGAAAAGATATGATAGAATGATAAATTAGTGAGCCATTCTCACTAATATGTGTGAGTTATTTTAATTGTATAATTAGCTTGAAAATTGTCATGGTAAATCATGAGGTGACCATTATCATTTCATTATTAATGCTAATTGCAAGAATCAAAGAGCATCTTCCAAATGAAATGATCATGGTCAAATTGTCAACTTGGTCAACAAGTCAACAAAGTCAAAGTGTCAACAACAACAACCATGCACAATAATTAAGCTAATTATCAATTAACAATAATACACACAAAAACAATAGGGTTAATAAAATGACAAAAGTCATTAACCCTAAACAAGGTCCTCTCCCTCAATCTCAAGCAACTGTGCATACGCACCCGCATTCGTGATCCGAGGAACACGAACACAATGAGAAAAACCAATCTCAAATCATATACTAGGATCCGGCTTAAACCAAAGCCCGCTAGTATAAACTGTCCGGACAGCAACCGTGCACAAGTGCGCGGATGCGAACGAACCCTGTCGCAAAACCATGCGACCTCTACTCGTTTTGCCTAAAGGCGAATAGCTCTCTGTGTGGGACTCTAAAGACTCGACACTACGCTGGCAGTGGGTTTAACCACAGACCGCAAGCGGCACTAGCTGTACGTAACGGTCCCCAGGTAGATGTCGATAAGAAGACTGACGAGGTGAACCCCATCTGCACTCCTACTGAGCCTGTATGTGACAATCTCCGTACAGTCCGGTCTGTTCGTCTGATACATCGCATGGCGGGCCTAGGGGGGCGGTGAACGTCAGTCCCCTAATAGCGGTATAAGTCGTGTCGGAGTGTAGCCCAGAACACCCTGAGATAACACTGGAAACCTACCAGTATATCTCGCTTGCCCTGGCCAGGGACTACTCGTGTAATGGCTCTCCTGGACACAGCGCGATGTCAACCCCCAATACCGAGAGAGACGAATCCTGTCTAACCGTCACTGCCTCCAAGTGCTTCGGGACTGCACCCAAAAACTACCTGTTTGCACGACTCCTCTGAGCCGTGGTAGGGTAGTAATCAAAGTGCAGTGGGAACACACTCGAGGCGAAGTGACAGTGTCAAGTCAGCGGACTAAGCTGTACTCATGTCACCTGGGAACTGATAACTGACGATAGGTATATTACCAACCAACAGTTCCCGACGAGTCCTGTCCAGTGTACTCGTAACCTAACGAGCACCCGCATACTATCCCAAGTACGACGTACTAACGGCTGTGGGACAGACCGTCTCCCACACTGGGATGAGAAGCGCATACGCTAGTCTACTCCGGAGTATCGATGCCCTGTCTCGATAGTCCAACGACCAGGGACCTGTATAAGGATGTGCTTATAGATTACCCAGCTCCCACGAGTGCGAGCGCCATCGCAACGCTGGTAATCAAGCAAAGATCCTAAGGGCTCTACTAATATGTATACCTGCAATATGCTAAAAGAAACACATGCACATATTAAAGCAGAGACAAACCAAGTAGCATACTACCATTTCGAGCAAGATTGTATATACAACTGTGAATATCCCAAGCTTCCATTAAGTAATATACAAACTAGTATGATACAGTAATGGCCTCTAGGGCATATACACTAACATGTTTATGCGCGTGCATTGCGCTAAGATGTGTGTTTTATGTATTAATGATTTCGGAGCCCCGACGACTTAGACTTTTTACTGAAATATTTTAGTATTGAGGGGTTTAAATTTTAAATTCGGGGACCGAATTTCTTTAAGGGGGAAAGATTGTAACATTTCAAAAAAAAAATATTATTTTTGGGAATTTTTATGATTAAATAATATTATATTGAATATTTTAATATTTCGGTATAATTAAATAGCGATAAATTGGGGAAATTTTTTGAAAATTATAGAAATTACTAAAAGAGAGCCTTTTATGTGAATTATGCAAATTTTAAGTTTTTAGTGATTAATTTGACACTAATTTTGTGCTAATCGCGATTAAAAATCGCTAATCGGATTTTAAGCGGGTTTTGTGCAAAACATGCACCATTTCATTTTTACACTTGTCATTTTGTTTCATGGCTTTCCTTCATGTTTATATCATTGTTGTTGATATTTAGAGAGAAGAAAAGAAAAGAAAAGAAACGAGGTATAGGGGGCACTATTTGAGGCATGGGCATTGACTTTGAATACACATACACCCACACTCTTTCTCTCTCCCCCTCACTTTCCCCTCCTTGGATGCTCTCGGCCAGAGCACAGCCCCTCCCCCTCATACTCCCCTTCTTCTTCTTCTTTTCACTTAAGCTTCAAAACTACACCAAAACCTCATTCCCACTTCACAAAAAGGTGCACAAGCTCACAAGCTACCTTATGGACCAAGAAAAATATGATTTTGGCGCTGTAGGAGATTCTCGGGAGCTGGATGAGGTAACCCCTTTCATAATTAGTGTAGTATTTCATGTGCTTAAGCCTCATTACAAGTTTAACATCGTTTTGGCGAAGTTTTGTGGACTTTGGAAAAGCCTAGAAAGGGTTGAGGTTATTTTGAGTTGGATTATGTGATAATAAGCCTTATTAGTGACCTAAAAAACCCCATGATGGTAGAAAACCCAGACCAACCAAACCTGAAACCCAAAAATACGAAATTTCAGAACTTTCATGTCGGTTTATGAACTTTGAGTGTGCAGGCAAATCTGGAATGAACTGGGATTTTTACTGGAAAAATAAACAACTCCAGAGACCAATTGGAGACCATAGGAACCCACTGTAGAAAGACAAATTTCCTACTGTGTAGTATTATTACATTGCCACGACTTAAACTTTACATACCAAATCTTGGTTTTGTGTTAGATTGGTAGCCCACAGGGAATCTGGAGTGACCCTACACGCTTACTGGAAAAACTAGCAGGACCATTACTCCATATTGACTACCAGGAGACTACCCTACAAACCTGACACCCCAATTCTCTACCAGGGCCGGCGTCACCGGAATTCTAGTGTAGGAGGCCGGCCACCTTGTGGATTCAGGAATCCTGGTTGCTTTCATAGCTCATTTACACTTTATACATCACTCCAGTATTGCTTTGGAACATTGGTTGCACCCTAATCAAAATCTGGGACATAGTACATGTGTTGCTATTTTTATTCAAGTTATGGTTTTGCGTATTTTAAATTCTGGATTTTTGTATTTGTGCTTTATCTCGATCATGTGATATTTGTACGTCTATATCGAGTGATATCGGGTTGTTTTGCGAGAGCAAACCATAGGTTCTAACCTATAGGCTTTTAACCGTATCGTTTTGGTTTTCGTGTGTCGTTTCGTTTTCGATGTGATTTTAATACACTTTGCGATCCATTATGATGTGTAGGTACCCCGCGAAGACTTCGAGACGACAAGCAAGCGTGTGGCGGCGTCGGCAACGGAAAGCGAAAGCAAGGTGAATAGATTATATCTATAGGGGAAGTCGGGTGGATGGCGTATAGCACCCCCGCAGTTCGATATTTAGTATACTATATATATATATCGATATGATAGCTTTATGCGTGACATAGATATTCTAGATATTTAGGTGTACTATGGTTAGATTAGGGTTTAGAAGTAAAATAGTATAGTTTCCTAGTTGCGAACCATAGAATAGATTTACACCCACACGTGCACACATGCTTATTTATTATACTTATACCTGGATGATGAGGATAGTGGATGATATTGGAGATGAGTCGATGAGATTGGGCATAGTGCCATGAGATCGGTGATATGATGTGATTCGTATTTGGGATACGACATGAGATTATAGCGGGCCTTTGGACGTGTGTTTCACACACGCATTTATATTTACATAGATGGTATCGGTTTGTACTAGACTTAGATCAGTACCCCAGATCATGAGATATGATGATAAGGATACCAAATAATTGATGAGATGGATGTGATATTGCCCCGTACCCAGCTTTTGGGCTGTCGTACGATGATTTACCGTACGAGCTTTATTTGATGATAAAATCCGCACTCATGACTTGAGGATGTCATATGATATTGTATCGTACGCGGTACCATTGAGGCGGGATCACCGACTATTGTATTTATATAGATATATCGACTCAGATTTAGGTGGTTTCCATACCCCTCCCGATTAGCTTGTTAGTTAGATCTGTAGTTTGCTTAGTAGATGTTAGGTTAGACCGAGTCATACCTATTTCAAAACTAACGAATCGGGAGTATTTTAAAAATAGGCAAAAGGATTCTACGGATAGTTTCAAAAGACGCATCTTTTCTTAAAAACACCGTAGCCCTTATTTTACTAAAAACCCTGATTCGTCTTATTTCAAATGGCAGAACTGTATGACATTTTTATATAGATGCAGATTATTCACTGTTGTGTTTATTAGTAGATTTTCCGCATATTCTTGCTTTTCGCATCGCATTGCATGTTTAAATATGTTGATTGTTATATTAAAATCATGCTGCTAGGACACCAGCACCATTATCGATGATGCATATGTTCCACGTACACCTGCTTGCCGGCTCACACACTTCATCATCGACGATTGCCATGTCACTACACTGTAGTACTGTTGCATTCAGAATATGATCCCTTGCATGGCATACCTGTCCATATTGCATGATATACTGATATGCTTACGTTTCTTTTACATATCACATACATCATGCTTTTGATTATACGCATTGAGATATGCTGTTTCCATGATATTTCTGGATTTGGGAACCGTGGGTATTTCAAAAGAGAGTATGTAATTGTTTTAAAAACTCGGTTACCCTTGATATGATATTTAAGTGTGTCCACCATGTGTTTTCTCGGTGCTGAGAGCGACATGTGAAACCCGATTAGAGGAGGCGGATGAGGCCGATTGCGTGTACATGGTGGACCCGGTATGGTTCCCTGGGGCGAGAAATGTTTTTCGTGGAGCAGACGATGAGCCTGTCAGGGTGGCGAGTACCTACCGGTAATAGTATTTGGGCCCGGCGGATATCCGGAGGATACCGACCGGAGTCTAGAGATGATGTGGGCTGATCCGCACTGACGGAGCCCGATATATGAGGATTTACGTGCCGATGCTAGGCACAGGTTTCATGATGTTTTTGAGTGTCGATGCTAGACACTCAGGTTCCATGATTTTGATATGTCGCGAGCGACACTTGTTGATTTATATCCCCATATTTCCATGCATATGCTTTATGATATTTACATGCATGATGTTTATTGTCATTGGGTGACACGTGGACGAGATCCACATACATACAGACATTGATCACATAGTTGGATGATATCCACATACTCATAGACTTCCTGATATAGTTGACATTGATTACATTAATCATACCTCATATTTATGATATATTGTTACCTGAGGCACTGGCATGAGCTTTTGATACTACACTTATGTATAGATGTTTACCCTAGCCATCTTATCATGCTTCAGACTTATTCATATTGAGGATATATTATTACCGATCGTATTGACCTAGGATTATATCATGCATACGATTTCTACTCTGCGATGTTTTCTATTCACGAGTTGGCAACTCACCCCCGTTGTGCCACAGTTTCTTGCAGGTTTTTCCGTACAGGTCCCATTGCGGCTTTCTGGCACACTGCTTCCCTTACGGGTGACTTGCTTTGGTAGGTGGATTCTTTTGCATCAGAACCACCATTGTATATGTATTATTCAGTTGTATCTAGAAATTCCATCAACCAAACTTGTATATTGTTTCAGACTTAGAAAACCAATTATGTATTATTTCGACCTTAGAGTCGCGCGTTGTAGTATTACGGTTTTCATGCTGTTTTGAGTTTCTTTTTGGGTTTTGATCCTCGCCCTTCGGCATTGTATATTATATTGCTTGTGTGATTGTGACCGTTGATTGACAAAGAGCTAGCTCCCGCTTGGGGATGCCTTTTATCATTGTATATATGTTATTCTTGTTGTACCCCGTTCGGGGCCAGTATTTACAAAGGAAACTCTGCCGAAATTTTCAAAAAAGACTGTAGATTTTAAAAAATGCATTTTCGGCTTACTTATTTCAAAACCTTGTTTTTTTTAAACATGTTTTCTTTACTTCTTAAAAACTAGTTTTCTTTATTTACTCCTTAAAAATTGTTTTAGATTTCTGGGCTTTTGGCTTACTTGAATTAGATGAGATCCTATAGACTTCATATGATTCAAGGGCCCGTCACGGACTATTTCGGGACATGACATTTGGTCCCCCACCGACCCCAGCGAGCATGCGGCCCCGCAGACTTCTTTGGAGATTTACTTGGGAGAGGACGTTCCGACAGATCCTTACGAATTTCTCAGGATAGAGGTCTGTGGCATCAAGACTTTGATCAGGCAAAATAAAGAAATCAAAGAACAGCTTAGCCAGATCTTAGCAAACCAAGAAGAAGCGAGCGGAAGCGGCAGAGCCAAGGGCAAAGCCAAGCGACGATGAGGATATCGTCAGATTCAGTTTTGGGGTGGAGCTTTTTGGTTGTATTTTGTATCTGCATATAGTTTGCATGTGCATATTTCCTGCATTTCAGCACTTACATATTGTAATTTTCTTTTCTTTTCCTTGTAGTTGCATTTCATATCTTCTTTTGTATTGCATTGTATTGAAAAACTTGAAAAACTTATAAAAATTGAAAAGATTCTTGAAAAATATAAAAACTCTGTCATGTTAGCTAGCGAGGGATCTTAGATTCAAAGTCTGATGGTTCGGTTGATAAGTTGAAATAAATAAATCCTTTTTATGAGACCGACAACCCGAAAAATAACCTTCCTTTGTGTTTAACCATACCTGATATACGTATTTTATAACACTTTACACGTGTCATATGTGTTTTGAGAATTTGATAAATGTCTGATATGTCTGGAAAAACTTTTAAAAATTGATAAATATCGTTAGGATCAAGCAGGTTTGTTCTAAGTTAAGCAAAATATCAAGAATAGTTTATACAGTGAAGTAGATATGAAGAATTTTATAGAGGTTTTAGCAGAAGCTATAAGTCTGAAAAATAACCCATCTGAAATCTTGTTGGAGTAATTACACACCTTATAACGTCTTCGGATTTATAAGAAAAAGCTGGCTATATCTCCGTTTTCACTCAGTGCAGAATTATTTAAATTGATTCTTTTGTTTTGTGTCCTTGGTAACTTGGATAATTAAGTTCTTGGGGTGTCTCCACACCTAATACCCTAAAACCATCTGGTTTAGGAGTTATTGACCCAAAACTCGCTAAGTTTCCAATCGTCAGATAAAACAAGCTAAGCAAGTGTTCTCTCCGAGTTAAAAGTCCTAACGGTTCTTTGTGGAGGAATAATCTTGGCGGAGACGAATTTTCTATTAAAATAGTTTTTTCGCGGAGATATGAAGGTTTGTATTTATTAAGATGTTTTGCACGATAATTAAGGGTGTGTATGAACAAAAACAGGTGAAAGAATGGAGTGAAGTATAAGACTTAGGTTCTCTGTTAAAATTGATATATATTCTGACTTGTAACCTAACTGGAGAATAAAACTTGAGAAAATCTTTACTCCTTTCAAACCCGTGTGATCCTTCAGAAGTTTATCCTGGTCTGTAATTACGATATGATGACCCTAATCATAATTCTTAAAACCTTATAGACACTATCTGCACAATCACGAAAAGACACGTATGAGCTTGTGTTAAACAAATTGCGAGGCGTGAAAAATAGGGGTTTAACGTTTCTGACTTGGGTAATATAACTTCGAACTTTGATCTCTAACCTTAAGATTAGAATCAACAGTTTTTCCGCAACGCTAATTTAACTGGATTTTGTGGGTGTAATCCGCTGAAAACCCTCAGGAGACAACACTCCTCCTATTAGGGACACCTAGAGGTTTAACGGCTTGTTGCACATGCTCAGTGCAATCGCGTTCCCTGGGAAAATGAGGCTAGGAATTTTTGTTTTGCTCGGGACGAGCAAAAGATAAGTTTGGGGGTATTTGTACATCTCAGAAAACTGCATTTTAATACCGCCCATTCATTATCTATTTTGTTATTTATCGGTGCTTTTAACCAGTGTCTGCTCAGTAATTACAGATTACAGGTGTTCGTGATTAAATACTGGAAACAAACTCAATATCACGGATATAACGTTTGGGAGCCGACACTGCAAACAGAACAGAAAACAGACCGATACCCAGAGTTCTTTTTGCAAATAAATCTGTGCACAACAATTTTGGTCCAACACATACAAGTGTGCACATGACTCTTTGGCATGGACCATGATGGGGGCTGCCCTTGGCACAAATTGTGCATGTATGGTGTGATGTGCATTGAATGGGCAATAAATGCATTAAAGTTGTGATGTGATATTGGCATCAAGTTTCCCTCTATATTTCATAATGCAAACCAGATTTAAACAGACAAATCAAGCAGCATCGTTGTGATTGTGGAGAGCATATTGTAGGGTGTTTTTCGTCACCCCATTGAGTTTGGAATATGCGCGCGCTTGTCAAGCGCATTACAGATTCCCCCTGCCTAGGGTAGGCGGGGGTTTAATGATTGTGGGGATCCCAATCTCTGGCAGCCGCGGACTAAGCTGCCGTTAATTACCCATCGCCTTTGGAGCGAGAGAACCTCCGATTAACGAGTTAAACTGGTCATGCGAACTCAATGTGCAGTGTCGTGTTTTGAAGGGGTTTTGGATATATCGGGAGCCCCGCAGAGTTTTTACGGGGGGCCCGCTAGCCGGATAACGGGCTGGGGATCAAGGGGGCTAGCAGCCCCCTTGCAGGATGCGGGGCAGCGCCCCGTTAGAAATTTTTTCTAACGGGGGAGGTGTTTTTAGTGTGGAGCATGTGTGTGTGTGTGTATATATATATATATATATATATATATATATATATATATATATATATATAAAGGGCATCCAAAGGATGCGTGGGAAAAAGCGCCAGCGCTTTAGGTGCTGGCGCTTTGAGCGCTAGAGCTAGAGCGCAAGAGCGCTAGAGGCCCACGTGTCAGCATGTGGGCGCTCGGGCACTAGCGCTCTGAGCGCAAGGGCGCTAGCGCTTTAAGCGCTAGCGCCCCACGTGTCAACACGTGGGCGCTCGGGCGCTAGCGCTTTGGGCGCTAACGCTCTGAGCGCAAGGGTGCTAGCGCCCCCACGTGTCAACACGTGGGCGCTAGCGCTCTGAGCACAAGAGCGCAAGGGCGCTAGCGCCCCACGTGTCAACACGTGGGCGCTAGCGCTCTGAGCACAAGAGCGCTAGCGCTCTGAGCGCTAGCGCCCCACGTGTCAACACGTGGGCGCTCGTGCGCTAGCGCTTTGGGCGCTAGCGCTCTGAGTGCAAAGGCGCTAGCGCCCCACGTGTCAGCTCGTGGGCGATCGGGCGGCAAAAGGGACTTGGTCCCTGCAATGGGAGTTGTACTCCCAGAAAGGAGCACTTATTATTTTGTATGTGTGTGTGTGTGTGTGTGTGTATATATGAGGAGTTAAACTCCTAGGATTTTTTGAAGCTGATGAAGGGCTTCTCCCCTTGAGCCCTTGTTCTTCCCCAAAGTAGGGTTTCTGGAGATGGGTCTCCTTCTTCCTCCTCTGTTGGCAGGATCTTGAAGATCAAGAGATGTGAGATTTTAAAAATCTTTTATTTTTTAGATCTGATGGAAGATCTGTATTCCCCTTTGTGGGTTTTATGGTGAAAAACTATTTAGTTTGATAAAAGGAAGAGTAAAACTCTTGATTTAATTCAAAAGAAAGAAGAAGGTTCCTTCAGAAAGGGGAAAGAGGCACAAACCCTAGATTTTTTGAGAGGAATGAAAAAGTATGTCAGATATTTTCATCATGTTGCCTTTTATAGGCTTAGATATTTGCATATAGCCCTTGGGCTTTACAAAATGGCATTTTGGCCATCCCACGACTCATGTGCTATTTCTTTTTGCACATAAGCCATGGGCTTACAAAAATTTCGTTTTATGCCCATAAAAATTACATCAAAATTATTTATTACATGATTTGCATGGGGGAGGCCGGCCGCTTTATGTTCCGGCTCGACTCGGGCATGAGCCCACTTGATCTGGGCTTGGGCCCACCTGGCTTGGGGTTGACCTTGACTTTGACTTGGTCAACCGGGATGCGAATTTTTACCCCAACAAAGTGCCCCCATCAATAAATGCACACCGCGTATATGAGTTGTGTGCATGAAATTGATGGATCTTGAAGCTGGACTTCGAGGTGGAACATCATTCCAGGGGCGGAGCATCCCTCGGGGAGCATGATTCCTGGGGATCGGAGCATCATTCCGGTTTTCAGAGCATAATTCTAGGGATTGGAGCATCATTCCGAAGCGCGGAGCATCATTCCAGGGATCGGAGCATCATTCCGAAGAGCAGAGCATGATTCCATCGATCGGAGCATCATTCCGAAGAGCGGAGCATGATTCCAAGGATCGGAGTATCATTCCGAAGAGCGGAGCATGATTCCAAGGATCGGAGCATCATTCCGAAGCGCGGAGCATGATTCCAAGAATCGGAGCATCATTCCGAAGCGCGGAGCATGATTCCAAGGATCGGAGCATCATTCCGAAGCGCGGAGCATGATTCCAATGGGTCGGAGCATCATTCCGAGGATCGGAGCATCATTCCGAAGACCGGAGCATGATTCCAGAGGGTCGGAGCATAATTCCGAGGATCGGAGCATCATTCCGAAGAGCGGAGCATGATTCCAGAGGGTCGGAGCATAATTCTGAGGATCGGAGCATCATTCTGAAGGGCGAAGCATGATTCCAGAGGGATCGGAGCATCATTCCAAGGAGCGGAGCATGATTCCAGAGGGTCGGAGTATTATTCCGTGGATCGGAGCATCATTCCGAAGCACGGAGTATGATTCCAAAGGGTCGGAGCATCATTCCGAGGATCAGAGCATCATTCCGAAGAGCGGAGCATGATTCCAGAGGGTCGGAGTATAATTCCGAGGATCGGAGCATCATTCCGAAGGGCGGAGCATGATTCCAGAGGGATCGAAGCATCATTCCGATGGGCGGAGCATGATTCCAGGGTTCGGAGCATCATTCCGAAGGGCGGAGCATCATTCCAGGGTTCGGAGCATCATTCCGATTTGCAGAGCATAATTCCAAGGATCGGAGCATCATTCCGAAGCGCGGAGCATCATTCCGAAGGATCGGAGCATCATTCCGATTTGCGGAGCATAATTCTAAGGATAGGAGCATCATTCCGAAGGATCGGAGCATCATTCCGATTTGCGGAGCATAATTCCAAGGATCGGAGCATCATTCCGAAGCGGAGCATGATTCCAAGGATCGGAGCATCATTCCGAAGCGGAGCATGATTCCAAGGATCGGAGCATCATTCCGAAGAGCGGAGCATGATTCCCGGGGATCGGAGCATCATTCCGAAGATCGGCAGACATTTTGACCAAAGCATAATTTCGATGCAGAGGTTGATTCCCAAGCGAAGAATAATTCCGATGGGGAAAGCAGATAATCCGAGGTGAAGCTTGATTTCGTCCCGGGGTGCACATTCTGAGACGAAGCATGATTCCGACGCAGAGCTTGCTGGTTGACTTGATTTCGAGGCGGAGCATAATTCCGACAGAGAAGGCAGATAATCCGAGGGGAAGCTTGATTTCGACACGGGGTACATTCTGAGACGAAGCATGATTGCGTCGCAGTGCTTACTGGTTGACTTGATTCCGAGGCGGAGCTTAATTCCGACGAGGATGTCGTTGATTGATTCTGAGCCGAAGCATAATTCTGACAGGGAATGCAGACACACCGAGGCGAAGCTTGATTTCGACACGGGGTAAATTCTGGGATGAAGCATGATTCCGCCGCAGAAGTTGTTGGTTTGATTTGATTTGGGTTGACATCAGCATCGCTACACTGGAATATGGTACCAGGAGCGAATCATCATTTGCCATGAGTGGATTTGAGGATTTGGTTTTGGTTTGGCATCTGCATTGCTGCACTGTAATAATGCCAGGAGCAACTCATCATTTGCCCTGAGAGGATTTGGGAATTGATGGCTTAGGAGGCAGGTTTAGATCCCTATCACCTAAGGCTTTTCAATTTTATAGGCCGTAAGGGTCCCATAAAAGCATTTTCTCCCTACGAGTCGAAAGGATCTCGTAGGTATATTTTCTTCTTAGGAGTCGTGGGGACTCCCAAGTGTGTTGCTCTTTTGTGAGTCGTAATGATCTCACACGGGAATTTTCTCCTCACAAAGTCGAGAGGACTTTGCGAGTGCATTTCATCTCTTTTTTTACGAGTTTGCGCCCTTTCGGGTTTTCACAAACTCGCCGGCAGTCCTACTGTTTTTACTCATGAGGCCCTTTCGTGTTTTCGTCCATGCCCATTTTGCTTGTGGACATACCATTTATTTTATTTTATTTTTTTCAATTTTTTTCAATTTTTTTTTTGAACTTTGAATGTGGTCTCACCGGTAGAACTTGGGAGAGATTGAGATTGTTTTACGCCCGTGGATTGTATACGGTTTTGCAGGATGTATGATCCAGACCGTAGGGCCGGAAAAATTTCAGGACTTTGTTGGCGTCTGCATCGCTGCACTGGAATATGGTACCAGGAGCAACTCATCATTCGCCGTTGGGGTATGGGAGTTGGAATTTGGTTGGCGTCTGCATCGCTGCACCGGAATATGGTACCAGGAGCGACTCATCATTCGCCATTTAGGGATTGGGGAGCGATGGCTTAGGAGACAGGTTTAGATCCCTATCACCTAAGGCTTTTCAATTTTATGGGCCGTAAGGGTCCCATAAAAGCATTTTCTCCCTACAAGTCGTAAGGATCCCGTAGGTGCATTTTCTCCTTAGGAGTTGTGAGGACTCCTAAGTGTATTTTTCCTTTGTGAGTCGTAAGGATCCCACAAAGGTTTGTTCTCCTCATGCATCATGAGGACACATGAGTGGGTATTCCCAATGGAGTATAATTCCAAGGGCGGAGACCGGCCGCTGGACGGGTGACTTCGGTGGGGACATGGGTATGATGAGAATTATCTGAGCCCGTGGATTGTATACGGTAGTCAATTTGGGGACTAACCGTAGGGCCGGGGGAATTTTGGGAAATTGGATTTTGGGTTGGCGTCTGCATCGCTGCACTGGAATATGGTACCAGGAGTGACTCATCATTCTCCGTTTTTTTTTGCCGCGATTGCTCTATCATTTCAGCTTTTCTTATCGCGAAGGTCGCGATTGCCCTATCATTTCGGCTTTTTATTCGCGGTTGCCCCATCATTTCGGCTTTATTTTCATTTTTATTTTTACTCGCTGATTTTTATTGCGAGTTGCCCCATCATTTCGGCTTTTCTTTATTTTTCTTTTATTTATACATTTTTTGTTTATTTACATATATATATATTTTTACATTCCCATTTTAACGACTTAGAGGTCGATTATTCCCAGTTTAATGACGTGGTGGTCTACTGTTTTCAGAGAAAGGCAGATGTCTGAGAGAATCAGTTTCACGAAGAACTTCGGTCTCTGTTTGTATGAAATTGGCAGTCGCAGCTGGACTGTTTGTTAACACGCCTTTAGACAGTTCTATCTTTCCTGCCTTGTATTGCTTTTCGACCCAATCTTTGAAGACGAAGCAGTCCTCAATGACATGACCTATCACTCTGTGATAGGGGCAGTATTTGGGGTCGTCGGTCATATTCGCTTCCTGCGGTCTTTTTGACTCTGGCAGTTGTAGACCGTTCTTCAGGGCGTCTTTGAATATTTTACGGATTTTGTCCCTTCTGAAGGAATAGACCTTATCCAGTTTCTCTTTCAGTAGAGATTCTCCTCCATCTCCGAACACTGGCTTCCGAGGCTGGTTGGCATTAGGCCCGCTCAACCCTTGCTTATTTCGGTTAGCCGAAGTGTTGAAAGATTCAGAATCATCGGAGTTTCCACCTTTGCGATTGTCGTTATTTCGGTTTCTCCAGGACTTATTGTTATTTTGGGAATCCAAGGAGGATTCCTGCTTTGAGCGCCCCAGCATCTGAACTTTCCTGGTCAGCTCTTGGAATGTTATGAGACCCACGGTGCATAGAAACGGGGCCATCCAATTGTTGAGATTTCCGACAAGGAGACTGACAGATTGGTCCTGCTCTATCGGCGGTTCATATTTGACGGAGATATTGCGCTATCGGGTTATAAAATCCGTGCTGCTTTCGTTGTTCATTGGCTTGGTCCTTACGAGCTCGACAATGGTGATCTTATTGCTGACGCTCATGAACCTCTGCCGAAACAGAGACTCCATTTGGACGAAAGTTATGACGAAGCCATCCGGTATGCTCGCGTACCAGTTGAAAGCAATATCGGTCAAGCTATTAACGAACTGGCGGAGGAGGAGCAAATCATTGCCCCCAGTATTCCCGCATGAGGCTTTGAAGTGGGTGATGTGCTGATTCGCATTTCCTGTCCCAACAAATCTTCCGAATTTAGGGATGACATAGCCGCTAGGAAATTCTACCAGATCATACTGAGCAGGATATGCTCTCCCACTGCTGCTGATATCTTTTTGTGCTTCGGCTTCGGCTAGCAATGTTCTTACTTTGTTGGCAACCAAATCCATGATTTGATCTTGAGTTAGCGGGTTACTGTCATCGGTAGCCAAGGCATTTCCCGAGATAGGATGCGACCGGTTTTCATGCGGTCCGCCTACTTTTGGATTTGAGGGAATGGGCGTCGGCTGTTTCGGGACACGGTTTCCCAGTTCATGAGAGCCCTGCGCCTGATTGGGCGGCTGAGAGGAAAGTTGGGCCGTGAGCTATAAGACGACCTTTGTCAAGTCGTCAATTTTTGAGTAGAGCTTGGCCATCTCCTTGTCTTTGCTTCTGAGTTGTTTTCGGAGCTCTTGGAGAAGTTGCTGCTCTGCGTTCTTGGGACGGAAGATTGGCTCATCTTCACTTTCCGAGCCCGACTCCTCATGGACCGAAGGGTCTTTTTGCCTATCATCCTCATCGAGAGGGTTTTCATCATCCAGCGGAGGCGGCTGTTCTTGGGAAGCAGCAACCACATTCAACCCAGATTGGATTTGAGATGTGGTGACCCCGTCCTTGCTCTTGCTGCGCGTGCCCACCATGTAGACAGTGTGGACCACATATCCAGCCATTTCCTCGTTTTTGGCGGGGTAACCCTGTTCCTCGAACCTCATGAGGTTCAGCCTAGCAGGAGACCTACCCCTTTTGTTGGCTCTATATCTGAGCCTTTTCTGCCTTAGCTTCTCAATTTTAAGGGCTTGGCGGGCATCTGTTTCCTGGGAAGCCACCGTGAGTCGATTAGCGGGGAGCTTAGAGAAGACACCCGATCGAGCAGTTGTCAGGGGCGCCGTCGGAGCTTGCTCGAGACGCCTTGTTGCTTTGTTAGTTTCGATGGCCTTGCCCCCAGCTGGGGCCAAGGAGAGTCGTTCAAACACCGACTTGCGTTTGAGTTAGGGCGCCTTCGAGACCACCACGTTTGGCCTCTTTCCTTTCGAGGCCGGTTTGACTGTTACCGGAGCTTGAGGAGCTGGCATAGCGTTAGCTGACTCGAACAGAATAGAGCAGAATGGCAGCAGCGGCTCTTCCCATTGTCGCCCGAGACTGGCCGGGAGGACCGTCCGGGAGTCCATCTTCATCGTATAAGAGATGGGAGCGGAATTCATCTTTGGAGACATTGTTGAGAAGTGATTGCTTGAAAGCTGCATGAAAGAGCATTATTTTAGTATAAATATAGATATGTATATTGATTGAGTTCGCATGAACGTTAAACCCGAAATATGGGAGGAGAGATAGGTCCCACCGGGCGTGCCAGAATCTGTAGGGTGTTTTTCGTCACCCCAATGAGATGGGAATATGCACGCGCTTTTCAGGCGCATTACAGATTCCCCATGCCTAGGGTAGGCCGGGGTTTAATGATTGTGGGGATCCGAATCTCCGGCAGCCGCGGACTAAGCTGCCGTTAATTACCCATCGCCGTTGAAGCGAGGGAACCTCCGATTAACGGGTTAAACTGGTCATGCGAACTCAATGTGCAGTGTCGTGTTTTGAAGGGGTTTTCGATATATCGGGGGTCCCGCAGAGTTTTTACGGGGGTCCCGCTGAGTTTTAACGGGGGAGGTGTTTTTAGTGTGGAGCATGTGTGTGTGTATGTATATATACATATACATAAAAATAAAAAAAAGGAAAGGGCATCCAAAGGATGCGTGGGAAAAAACGCCAGCGCTTTGGGTGGTGGCGCTTTGAGCGCAAGAGCGCTAGCGCCCCACGTGTCAGCACGTGGGCGCTCGGGCACTAGCGCTCTGAGCGCAAGGGTGCTAGCGCTTTGAGCGCTAGCGCCCCACGTGTCAAGACGTGGGCTCTCGGGTGCTAGCGCTTTGGGCACTAGCGCTCTGAGTGCAAAGGCGCTAGCGCTTTGAGCGCTAGCGCCCCACGTGTCAGCACGTGGGCGCTCGGGCGGCAAAAGGAACTTGGTCCCTGCAATAGGAGTTGTACTCCCAGAAAAGAGCACTTATTATTTTTTTTTTTTGTGTGTGTGTGTGTGTGTGTGTGTGTGTGTGTTAAACTCCTAGGACGTTTTGAAGCTGATGAAGGGCTTCTCCCCTTGAGTCCTAGTTCTTCCCCAAAGTGAGGTTTCTGGAGATTGTTCTCCTTCCTCCTCCTCTGTTGGCAGGATCTTGAAGATCAAGAGATGTAAGATTTTAAAAATCTCTTATTTTTGAGATCTGATGGAAGATCTGAATTCCCCTTTGTGGGTTTTGTGGTGAAAAACTATTTAGTTTGATAAAAGGAAGAGTAAAACTCTTGATTTAATTCAAAAGAAAGAAGAAGGTTTAGAACCTTCAGAAAGGGGAAAGAGGCATAAACCCTAGATTTTTTGAGAGGAATGAAAAAGCATGTCAGATATTTTCATCATGTTGCCTTTTATAGGCTTACATATTTGCATATAGCCCCTTGGGCTTTACAAAATGGCATTTTGGCCATCCCATGACTCATGTGCTATTTCTTTTTGCACATAAGCCATGGGCTTACAAAAATTTGGCTTTATGCCCATAAAAATTACATCAAAATTATTTATTACATGATTTGCATGGGGGAGGCCGGCCACTTTATGTTCCGGCTCGACTCGAGCATGAGCCCACTTGATCTAGGCTTGGGCCCACCTGGCTTGGGGTTGACCTTGACTTTGACTTGGTTAACCGGGGTGCAAATTTTTACCCCAACACATACATGACCACCATACCAAGACGAGCCCATGTGCTCGGTTTTGGACCGGCCACATGCCCAAAGAATCCGGCGAGCTCGGCCCCCCTTGCTCCAAACTTTCCCATTTTTCTTCTGGTCATTTTTTTAGGTCGCATCACCTTATTTCTATTGTTTATTTATTCAGATGTTAGTCCTATAAATACAAGAACAGAGTTGAGCAAAGGGACCATATGTAATATATAGTTTTGTTTTTAGTTCATTTTTGGTTTAGGCTTGAGAGTTGTGTGATCTTAACTTTGAAGGGTTACGGCAGCGCCCCGGCCATCAAAACGTGGCCAAATGCGGAACAAAAATTTATTAAACTGGCTCTACCATTACCCGATTCCTGGATCGTCCTTAAACCCTAAACTAGCAAACTAATATAGAGGTTAGAATGGTTATACCGAATTGATCCGTGTCCTTCGGTCTTCATTCCAAGCTCCTGGCGGTTCCTTGACGAAGTTTGGTTGCCGGTCTTCCTCCATCTCCGATGATCCACCTGACGGAAACGGCGCAAGCTCCAGCCTCGACGAACGAGGCAACCGACGCTCCTTAGTTGCTAGTGATGGAGAGTCGAGGTGTAGTAGTGTGTCACTATAATTTTTCTCTCATCCATAAGCTCAAGTGAGCAACAATAGAAGATGAAGAAGAGGTGAGCAAAACAAATGGCATGAGCAAAATGGTTAAGTGTTTTGGTGAGCATGAGAGAGTGAGAGAGAGCTGGTGTGTAATCAATCATAAAAAATGAAATGAGCCCCACTCCCTCAAGCGGCCGGCCCCCTCTCTCTCTCCCATCAAAAAAATCTCCACCATTTTGCATTAAACAAATCAACCATACTCAAGCCCATACCGTGTTCCATGTTCATGCCACCTCACACCTTCCACCTCATTTATAAAACAAATGAATTTCCATAAATAGAAAATCATATAAATGAGGTGGCATCTTTTAGAAGCCATTCCGTATAAAATACGGAATACTTCCCGGTACATGTATCGAAATACATATACGCGTATTCGTACAAAAATACGAATAGCCAAGAGAGAAAATAAATAGCGAATAATAATACTAGAATACATATATATAAATACATATGTAATATATTAAATCAAAACCTGATTTAATAATCCGGCTTAATCCTAAGCCACTAGTATTATCAACCGTCCGATTAAAACCTGTGCAGCATGTGCATATATTTAATCGGACACCTGTATGTACCAACATACGCCATGTACACCAAATCGCCTGAACCGTGAAAACCCTCTGTATGGGACTCTAAAGACTCGTCAATACGCTGGCAGTGGGTTTAACCACAAGCACGTCAGCGGCACTAGCTGTACGTAACGGCTACCCAGGTATTGAGCGAAAGGGAGGCCGACGAGCAAACTCATCCTGAACCCCTACTGAGCCTGACAGTGACAATATCCGTACAGTCCGGTCTGTTCGTCTAAGAGCATCGCATATCGAGTCTAGGGGGTAGATAAAGTCAGACCCCTAACAACGCGATATTTAGTATTGGCATGATACCATCACCACCTGAGAAACTATCGATCCTGGATCGGTAATTCTCGTTCACCATGGCCATGGATTTCTGGTGATGGCCACCCGTGCACAACGCGACATCAACCCCCAATATCGGGAGAGACAAATCCCCGACGATCCGATCACCGCCTCCATGTGGCTCGGGGCTGTACCCAACTAAAACCTGTTTGTACGACTCCTTTGAGCCGTGGTAGGGTAGTAATCAAAGCATGGTGGGAACTCACACGAGACAAATGATGATCTCAGGTCGACAGACTAACCTGTACACATGTCACCTGGGAACTGCTATCTGACAATAGGTATAATACCAACTAGCAGGTTCCCGGTGAGGCCGTCCAGTATACTCATAACCCAATGAGCACCTGTATACTATCTTAGGTGAACAAATTAACACCAATGGCTTGTGAGACCTGGCCACCGCCCCTCGTCGGGGTCTCGATCAGTATACACTAGTCTACACTGGAGTATCGATGCCCGATCTCGATACTCCTACGACTAGAGACATTGAAGGATGTGCTTATAGACCCCAGCTCCCACATATATGATCGCCATCATAACGCCGGCAGTCAAGAAAGAATCCTATGGGCTCTATCAACATGTACATGATGATAAAGGCAAACCAGATAGCATACTATCATCTCAAGTAAGACTGTTCTATCGATATAGGTCCTCACTCAATCATCATAATCACAAGTCCGCGACTATGATAATTGCCTTGAGGGCACTATAGCCAACAAACTTGGTCTCTTCTTCTTCTTCCCTCTTGAAGGTTTCTTTGGAGAGCTTCATTAAGGAGGTTGAACAAGTTACCAATATCTTGTAACTCACTTTCAAGTGTTAATAATATTTGTGTTTCTTTGTTTACTTGCTTTCTTTTCTTTACTTGCTTTGTTTTTCTTTTATTTATGATGCTTAACTAATCTTCTTTGGTTGTGGTTATGGTATGGAAATGAGATGAAAGGCTTTTCCTCCTCCTCCTCTTGTTAATATTTAATGTGCTTAATTTTGATTATAAACTTAGTATTGTAACTTGAATGGGTTGATATGGTTTGTTGATTCCATGGTTACATTGTAACCTCATCACATCTCATATTCTCCCCACAAACCACATCTTGCAAGTCTAAGGTTAGAATAAATTTGGTGTTAAGTTTGCTAAGCTTGGATATGGTATTTTGTGATTAAAAAACTTGACAAATCTCTTGGTTTCATATACCATATACCATCATAAGCCCTTAGCAAAGTTAACACTAAAACAATTTGCTCTCACTCACTAAATATCTTTTTGATGTTGTGGTAAGCTTGCTATACCTTATGCTTAGTGTTATTACCCTAAGCTCGGACATACAACGGTAAGTGAACAAAACAGACTAGTTTCGTGTTTTGCACAGAATATCGGGATTTGACGACTTGTGCCTCGCAACCGCTTTGACAAGTTGTGCTTCATGCCGGAATCAACGTGAGGACGGACAACTCATGATCAAAGGAGCGTCGAGAGAATCGTCGCGATTCGATCTTCCGAGCCAAAGCCACGACCATTCTTTCTTAACAAGTTTTCCTTGTTTCTTTGTTTTCGTATTTTTTGTGACAACTAACTCAATTCGTTAATTTGTTGAACCTTAAATCACAAAACCTAATACACAATTCCCTGTGGATCGATCCGTACTTGCCGGCTTGCTACAGCGCGCCGTGCACTTGCGGTTTATAAATATTTAAAACGAGAACGATCTCGCGTGCGCATTCCATTTCCTTAAAAGTCATATCCGTTTCAAAACATACGCGTTTGCACGCGCGGGTGAATTCCCAACAGTTGCGTTTAAAATATTCTGAAGCAGTGCAAACAGAGATATTGCTGGTTTTTATTTTTCATCTCAAAGACATGTTCGTGTGGATAAGCTGTGTAATCACTCCAATAAATTTCCAGATGAGTTATTTTTTAGACTTTTAGCCTCTACTATAGATTTCAATATTAACCTTCATATCCACCTTACTTCATGAACTATTCTTAATATTACTTAATTCAGTACAAACCTATTTGATCCTAAAAATATTTAACAATTTTTACTAAAGTTTAAAGACATTTCAGAATTTTCATCTAATTCTCAAGAACTCATGACACGTGTAAAGTGATATAGAAGACGTATATTGGCTATGGTTAAAATTCAAAGAAGAGTTATCTTTCGGATTTTCGATTTCTCGAAAAGAATATAGTTGTTTCTGTTTTATCAACTGAACCGTCAAATTTCGAGTCTAAGTTTCCCCGCTAACTAACCTGACGACAAAGATTTTATATTTTGAAAATTTTTCAAATTTTTATGGGTTTTTCAATATATATGCAATGCAGAATTTACATATGATGTGATAAACTAATGGAGTGTTCACTCCCAAACCTGAGATTTACGATGTCCTCATCGTTGCCCCCGTCTCCGGTTGCTTAACTTAGACATTAGGATGAGTATTTATTCACAAAAAAGAAAAAAAATCTAAGAGCTAATTACAGTATTTACATGTTAAGAGATTGCGTTAGTCCAGAAATTAGTACAGCCATTCAAAAATTTTGTCGATATAAGACCAGGGCTGGTAAAAGAACAAGTATAAGAAAAAGAAGAAGAAAATGTACATATTAGAGTTATGGTTAGATATTAGTAATGGGCATGGAGGTGTGAAATTAGAGATTAGAAGACGTTGAAGATGAAAACGAAATTTTGAAGGAGTCAAAGAATTGTTTCCTGAATGAATTGTATGTTTAAGAAGTATTTGTTGAGTTTCGAGTAGGTTTGTTTAAAAACTGGAGTTCATCCTCCAAAAGTTCAGTAAAAGGAAGGTCTGTAGGATGTTCCCAAAGTGATCCTGACTCAAACTCACAAAGAATATCAAGTTCATCCACAAATATCTCCTCAAAATTTGGCATGAACGAATATTTCTCAAGATTGTCTTCTAATCTATAATCCTCTATAATCATATTCCCGTCGTTATAGCTCACATTTCCCAATACATGTTCTCCCTAATCACATTCACACATGGATAGGTCTATGTCATCTAAAAATGTAGGTTCTCACTCTAAACTTTCATCAAACACTTATTTAATTGGTAAAATTAAGGTCGTGGGTTCCATATCCTTGATTTCTTCTAGCAATATGTCCTAACCATACCCGTCAAATTCACAAGTTTCCTCATCTAAAATTTCTTTGATATAATCAGTCAGTGTAATAATCTCATTTTCAAGTAGTATATCAATTAAATTATCCTCAAGATCACAAGTGATAAGAGACCTATTTGGTACCTGAAGGCTAGTGTCGGACTGACTCAGAGGGTTTTCTCGTTTGTCCTGATAATATTTAGTCAACTCAATTACATCATCATCATCTATGAAATCATCAAAATTTGTTTGGTCTTTTATCTCACTCAAGTGACTTCCTAGATGACAGATATTGGCAATATAAGCTTCAAATTGACTTTGTTCACTCCCTACAATTTTCACAGCTAAATATTTCACTTGTTCGTCGATTCTAACCAATGATTGAGCTTGAGCGTGAAACAATTGATTAGATTGTTGTATGAACATGGCTAGCGTCGAAACTGTTTGATTCTCAAATGCAATCATCACTTCTAAATCTTTCTCTAAAGTGGTCAACCTAGTATCCATCTCACTATCATACCCTATTTTTTTGTCAACTATTTCAGGAAGGGAGGGTTGTGATGGTAGTGATGCTAAATCAGTTGTCATGTCGATCTATTTCTCTAAGTTTTCAATCATTTGATTTATGTTTGAAGTGGGATTGGGTTTAAGAGTGTTAAGTAGGTGACTGATGTCAAAATTCCGGTACGGTTGGTCACCCCCTAAGAAAGGACAATTTTCAAAAATATGAGAAGAATCTTGGCAATATGAACAAAATAATTGGGTACGTGTATAAACAAAAGAATATGGATCATGAAAAATTGAATTAAACTGTGTATCACCCATATCAACAAGCTTTCACAAAATCACAAAAATAAAGAATATCACACCCCTAGCAGTCTATGTTATGCTAAGTCAACTAGACCGGCTCAAGAACTTGATTGTCGAAATAAAATTATGTCGAGAAACGGGCTCAAGATATACGGATCAAGAAGCCAGATAAGTGCAGAAATAAGGAGAGGTTTTCCAACGTTTTCACGAATTTTCTTAATTAGAATAACCCTTTCTCTTTTGGAGCTTGCACCGTGAACACTTGTCTTGACACCTCTTGAACAATATAATATTAACCCGTGTTCTAAATATAATTAACTTGCCCTATTTAGCGTGAATCCTTAAGGTCGGAGTTCTAATTGATTTTAAAGTTACTGTGGGCATGTAAAAAAAATGCAGTTTCGTGATTTGTGAGCCACGGAAAAAGGTGATGAAATCCTTTACCGTATCTTATTTGGTTCCCGTGCCCTTAATATCCGTATTAAGATTCAAATGCGCAAATCAATAAAAGAATTTCAGCAAATCAATCAATCAAGAAAATCTTTTTCGTTTTAAGCTTAAGCGCTGCAACAAATACGTGTTAGTTCTCTGTTCTATTAGTGGCAAATTTTATGAAGAATCCTGCAAAAGATATATTTGTGGAACGCGTCGGATTGGAGAAAGAGTGTTAGAAAAATATGTACCGATATGATTTAGGTTAAGAAACCCCCATTAAAATGATCCATGAGTACTTGAATATTTGCTTGCACGGATCAAACTACCCGGATTTTTGGCACTGTACTTCACTAACGCCATGTTATCGAAAATGAACCTTACTTCGCACGATTGCTGATCGTAATTCCGTTGAAATATGAAAATATCGGAAAATACGATATTTAGTGCAAAAAACCATATATATGGCCAATTAGCTGCATACACAAAATTGTGCAATTTTGCAATAAGACTAGAGAAAAAATAGGATAAAGAAGCAAACACAAAAAATTTTGGAGCAAATGGAGCAAGTGGGCGGCCAACTTTTTGAGTTGGTGCTCCAAATTTTTACTGTGTGCTTTTTATCTTTTTAGTGTCCCAATGTTATATGCAAAATCTTACAATTAAACTCCAAGTGACGGCAGATAAAAAAGACAGAGAAAAAAATGTCCAAAAAAGTTAGATTTTTGTTTTGGTTTTGAAATTTTTTTTAGTTAAAATTAGTTTGTTAGTTTGTATATACAATTGAACAAGAAATAACAAGCTCTAATGACTACCGCCTCTCCGGCAATGGCGCCAAAAACTTGTTGGGATTTCACCCACGTGCGCTTTTATGGTTTTGAAAGAAAAGATTTTGGAAATGTGGGGCACGCGTGCTTGGTCTCGTTTTAAAATTTATAAACCGCAAATGTAAGGCGCGTTGTAGTGAGCCGGCAAGTACGGGTCGATCCACAGGGAATTAGTGATTAGGAGTTATCGTTAAAAGTTCAAAGAGAATGAATTTGAGTTTCGTCGCAAAATTAAGAAAAATACGAAGTTATAGGACAAGTTAAGAAAAACGGCCATGGCTCCGGTTCGGATGGTTGAATAGTGGCGAATTCATCGACGCCCTCTTGATTATGAGTTGTTTCGTCCTTATGTTGATTCCGACGTGAAGTATAGCTTGTCATGGCATTTGCGAAACACAAGTCATCAAGATATCGAAATTTAATGTTAGAAACGAAACGAATCCGTATTGTTCTCGCTTACCGTTTGTATGTCCAAACTTAAAGTATAAATACTAAGCACAAGGATTAGCAAGCATATATCAACAACAGATACACAAATTAGCATATGAGAGAAAGTGCTTTTAGCATTAAAGTTTCTAAGTGGGTTGTGATAATATAGGGTATATGAAATAAAGAAGGGTGTCAATCAATTTGTTAATAAAATATCATATCTAATACTTAGCAATTTTAACACTAGTTGATTCTAACTTAAATACTGTAAAATGGAAAGTTAAAGAAAATATGGTATATGATGAGCTTATCAAGTAACCATGAAATCAAAATGCTATATCACACCAATACCATAAAACAATCTTGAAGTTATAATCTCATTTTAAGCATATTAAATATTCACAAGATGAGGAGGAAGACAAAACCATTCATCTCACATCCTCACCATCACTACAACCATAAAATTACATAAATATTGCTTTAAAGAGAAAACAAAACACAAGAGAAATCAAGAACATGAAACAAATTAAGAAAATAAAAACAAGTGCAATTCTTTATTATTAAAATGGAGGGACTAGAGCTACAAATTAGATGACAACCTCAACCTCCTTAATGAAGCTCTCAAATGAGAGCTCAAAGAGAGAAGAAGAGGAAGCTATCAAATGTTACACACTCAAGTTTTCACTCCAAAGTCCAACAATGAACTTAATCTGATATCTGCTATATATAAACAACTCAAAATCAAAAGTTGCATATAAAAATAGACTGACAAGACTACCAGGGACCCACCAAAAGAGAACGAGACAAATTGGCCAAAATTACACCGCAAATTGCGGTTTTATTGAATAAATTTGCAGCCAGTTTTTGGAGGATGGGGCCCACCTTTTCACTGTAGTCTTCTAGTCACATGAGTATCTCCCTGTTGTAGCAATTTCTTTTAATTCATACATGGATGAAATCTGGAACAATGAAGAGAGAAGAGATCAAGTGGGTATGTGTTGTGTTCACACTTCAAATCATTTCTTTTCCAAATACTTATAACCATGTCCACTTTTTCAAAACACTTGTTTCCCCATTAGCAAGACACCATGATGGTGTTTGCAACTTGATGTCTCATGATGACTTATGACCATTTGGTGATGGTTCATCTCCCTTTGTGCAGATGATCCAATACTTGTTCACACATGATCATGTTGGACCAAAAGAATAAATATATTTGTACAAAACTTCATTTGTTGCAAACTCATATGATTTGATTTGTATTTTCTCCCGTTCGCAGTTCCGGCTAAAAACCATCGTTTCTGTGTATGTTGTGCATAGACTCCAGTGTTTTTGCTTGTGAACCTGTAATCTGTACTAATGAGTAGACACAGATTAAATAACACCGTTTATTGACAAAATGATAGGCAATGGGTGGTATTAAAATGTAATAAATCGTGCCGAACAATACCTACAAACAAACTCAGGCCAACACTTTCAAAGTCAGATCAACTTTCCTACTTTGAATCTCTCTCATGTGCATCGATAGTTGTCGTTCGATAGGTAGCGGCCTTCTTGCATTGGAAGACAGATGATCAACAAATCAAAGTGCTACATTTGCCTCGTTGTATCAGTGTTATGGGCTGTCTCAGATAAATCTTCTTTTTCATGATGAACCTCAACTGATACATCAGGCAATATATTATCTAAGACTAATCGAATGCGGCTCACACAAGCCCTTGTTACGACACTTCAGGGATCTACAAGTTATCAAACAAGAACACATAAGCACAACACACATTTATTAGCTGATGATGTCAGCTATTTTTTAATCCGTTTTTTGTCACTTATTTTTCGCTTTGGTTATTTTAGGAAAAAATAGACAAATTCATTGGAAGTAAAAGTTAAGCTTTAAAGTCAAAAAAGGCCACCATTGAAAAATAAAAAAAAGGCAATTCATGTGCTTGAAAAAATACACAGTCGATTGCCACGAAATTCACTTTATAGGCACAACTTGTTTTGAGAAACTTGAAAAAATATGGTTTCCTTTACTATAACATTTCTGTATATTAATAGAAACTTAAAGATATATAAATGCTGGCAAGCCAGGTTATAGCGTGAATATATATTGTGTTTGAAGCAAAACGTACTGTGTTTTTTTTTCCAAATTCATCAGAAACGTGAATTGATGGAGCTCTGGATCTCATTCAGATGTTACCTTCCGTTGATCCGCCGCGAGTGGTGACGAGCGGTTGAGATTGGATCTGAGGGTTTCCCCTTTGTGCGTGTGAATCTCAATGGGCTTGAAGTGGATGAAATCGAGCTATCTGCAAGGAAGTCCCGGGAGGGTTGTGCCACCGAGAATCCTCCGACGATCAAGTTAGACGGGCCAAATGGGCTTAGTAGCGGCCTATTGGGGTATTGCGTTACCCGAGTCGTATGAGAGAGGGGTTTATATAGTGGCAGCCGTGGGATGGCGGGCGCGAGATTCACGCCAGTCGTTATGCCCCTGGCATTACGCCTGTGTGAAGGCGGGATTTCCTATTAATGACGAGATGCGCTCGTTAATGGGGGAACGAGGTGGCGTGGAACGCAAGATCGTGGGCGGCGGATATCTCGCGTCAGCCGAGATTCGCGGAGCCGTGGCGGAGACGCCTGTGATCGGTGCTCGGGGTCGGTCGATGAGACTGAGGAAGCTGAGCTCGGCGGGAGGCTCAAGGTCGAGCGGGAGACCGAGCAGGCTTGGTTCATGTGACTGCTCGGAGGAGAGCTAGAAAGGCTAAGGAAGCTCAGCTTGCAGGAGGGCTCGGAGGAGAGCCAATGGTTATTTGTAAGACAAGCAGAGGAGTGGTCTGGAAGGCCACCGAGGGTCAGGAACATCCTCGGGAGGGAGGCCTGGGGCGCGCCTTCAACGTACCATTCTTACTACTTTCTCGCAAGCCCTGAGACACATCATCTGCCACGTGTCATGATCTGTGGAGTGCTCAGTATCGAGCATCATCATTAGCCCCCGACTCTCGTCCTGACCTATTTATGGGTCGGGTCGAGAGTGGTATAACTGGTCACCCGAGCTAAGTTCTTATTTGATGGCGTCAGCGGATCAGGGAAGAGATCTTGCATTAAAGAGAAAGCGCCGATTCGGGCATACGTTCATTGGAGCGCCAGGTTATGTGTCCAACGCTGGTTGGCTGACGTGACGGGCCACTAGTGTTCTCATGCCCGACGGGATGCGTCCAATATGTGTGCGACAGGCGGAGCGTTGACGGCCGTTGAATGCAAAATGTTATTTTGGCGGGAGACGATCGACACCGCTAGATGTGTTCGCCGATTTCTATAAATAGAGGTGGGATCCCCTCGTGGGTCCACACTTCGCTACAATTTCCTCTTCCCTTCGTGTGTTTGCTTGGCGCTCTTCCCTCTAGGTCGGATTTCCTGCGTTCTTTCCTTGGAGGACCCCTTCTCTTGATCAGGTTAATGTCTTCCTCTGAGGAGTCCGTAGAAATAGTTTGGGTAGAGTCTAGAAAGTCTTCTGCAGCTTCCTCTTCTTCGTCCGGGTTAGATTCTTCCCGGGAAGTTAGGGTTAGTCGCGCCTCCCAGGGTCGTGCGACGGGGATGGTCCCTAAAGCGAGCGCCAGGAGTGTACGCGACGTAGCTTCCCTTGTGAGGCATGTGTATGAGCTCACCACAATCCGGGATCGCTTCCACTTTCCCCCCGGCTACTCGCTTCGTTTGACCGGAGAGGGAGAGAGGGCAGATCAGGTACATGGCTAGGAGATTGCCTTGTACTTAGAGGCTTTTTGGGCCGGAATGTGCCTGCCCTTCTCTCCCGAGATGAGTGTGGCATTGCATTGTTTTCAGTTAGCCCCGGGCCAGTTAGTGCCGAACTCCTGGAGGATTCTCCTCGGGCTCCTGGTCCGATTGAAATTGCGGGAGATTCCTTTCAGTTTGAACCTTCTCCTCTCCTCTTTCTGCTACAAAAACCACCCCGGCACTCACAAGGACGATCCGAGCTGGGTATATATTTCTTTTAGAAAGCACCGGGGAGGTGCGGCAGGGTCGGGGGTCGTCGCTGTCCCTTCTTCTATTCACGAGTGGAAGGAGAAGTTTTTGTTTGTCGGGCTACCAGAGGGTGAGGATTGGCCTCTGCCCATCCAGTGGCACAGGGCCAACTGCCCGCGGGTGAGGCGGTCGAATGATCCCGATGTGGTGGCGGTGTCGGAGTGGGAGCCCGTCCCCCAGGCCGATGTGTTGCTGTCTGAGCAGGCCCTCAGTTGGGCCGGGCTCAGCCCCGTTCAGTTTGCGGGTAAGTTTAGGAGTTTTAGGCGACTTATTTAGACTTGAGTAATCTTCCACTTTCTTCTGGCGTTGCTATCTTCTTCTTTGTATTCTGGCTTTCTTGCAGAACCGATGGACCGAGCCAAATTTCGGGCGGCCCTTGTCGAATAGAAGAAAGGGAGGAAGGCCGGAGGCGCTGGCCTGTCACGTCCCGTTACGAGCCCGGCTCCACCGGCGGCCGCTCCGGCTAGGCTCTCGAGTACGTCCCGGAACTTGGAGCCCTTCCGAGCGCAGAGCCACAAACACGCTAGGGAGAAGGAGCCCCGGGCCCCGGACTTTGGAGACGAGGAGGATGTCCGCGCGCCCCTCCTCAAGAGGTACTATAGGACGGTGACCCATACCCCAGCTTCCCCGATCATCATGGATGAAGGGGAGCTCCGCTTCAAGGTGCCCTCGGGGCTTTCCGTCACTGACAGCCTGCTCTCGGAGATGGAAAGGTCAGCCGGGGACAATATCCCTCGGGGGACCCTCAGGGCCCAAATGGCGACCATAGCCCAGGAGGCCATGCATGTCAGTGTTCGGTCCCCACTCGGGCTTTTATTCTGTACTTTTTGTTCGCAAGATTGGGCGTCCCCCCCCTTTTTTTTAACCCCTCTTTTGTTTTCTTCAGGTCCTCCAGCACTGCGCTCTCGTTGTCAGCATGGAGGAAGAGGAAATTGCCCCGGCGATGCAGATCGCGGGTGAGTCCTCCTCGCGGGAGGAGAGTTCGAGGCTGGAGCTGCAAGCGGCGGAGGAGAGGGTCGCCGCCCTCGAAGACCGGGTAGCAGCCTGGGATCGGGAGATCGCCAACTGCAGAGAGGCCATTCGAGTTTTGAGGGAGTCAAACCAGGCCACCGAGGCCAAGTTGGAAGATGCCAGGGTGCTTGTCAACATCCGAAGAATACGGCGAGCACATTCAAGAGGGAGAACGAGGCGGCGAAAGAAGGAGTTAGGCGTGCCAACCTCCGAGCAGCGAAAGCGGTGGAGAATTACAAGAAGTCGAACCAAACTACACCGAACTAGCTGAAGCCACTGCCCTCATTTGGCATGAGGCTCTCGACGCCATCAAGGCCAAGATGCCGGAGTTTCCTGACGGCGATCTCTGGGGTGAGTACCCCCTTGAGGGTGAGGCGCATGAGAATGCCCACAGAGGCGTCGCCGGGGAAAAGGCCCCAGGCGGGGGCGTCGAGGAAAAGGCCCCAGGCGGGAGGATCGGGGTCGAGTTAGTTGCCCCGGCTCCCGACGTCGAAGCCCCTGCAGTGGGCGTCGACCCACCAGCCTCTATCCCGGCCATCGTGGTTGTTCATCACAGAAAACTACAGTTTAATACTGCTTATTCACTATCTATTTTGTTATATATCGGTGCTATTAACAAATATCTGCTCAGTAATTATAGATTACAGGTGTTCGTGATAAAATACTGGAAACGCATTCAAAATCACGGATATAACGTTTAGGAGCCGACACTGCAAACAGAACTGAGAACCGACTGATATCCAAAGAGCTTTTGCAAAATAAATGTGTGCACACAATTTTGGTCCAACACATACATGTGTGACACTAGCTTTTTGGCACTAGATCATGATGGGGGGCTGCCTTGGCACAAAATGAGCATGTATGGGTGTGATGTGCATTGAATGCTAAAAGTATTGATGTGATGCATTGCTTCAAAGATCCCTCCAAATCTCTGCATGCAAACTAGGCTTAAAATAATAAAACAAGCAGAACCAGAGTGATGTTGGAATAGACACAAGACCACCACATGAATACGAGCCACAACGCTCGGTTTTGGACCAGCCACACCCCCACAAAAACCAGCGAGCTCGGCCCCCTTGCTCCATTAGCCCTTAGTTTTCTACTGTCCCTCTCTTGCTGCCACGTCACCTTATTTTTATTACTTGTTTATTTTTTGTTGCCTATAAAAGCAGACCAGTGAGTAAGGGAAGGAGTCTCATGTATATTTCTATAGTTTTTGTTTTCTTTTGTTTTTGTTTAGGCTTGAGTGTTGAGTGGGTTATCACTTGGTTTTTTCTTCTTCTTCCCTCTTGAAGCTTTCTTTGGAGAGCTTCATTAAGGAAGTTGAACAAGTAACCAAAATCTTGTATCTCTTTTCTCAAGTGTTAATAATATTATTGTTGCTTTTCTTTACTTGCTTTGTTTTTATTTTATTCATCATGCTTAACTAATCTTTCTTTGGTTGTGGTTATGGTAAGGAAGTGAGATAAAAGGCTTTGCCTCCTCCTCCTCCTCCTGTTTATGTTTAATGTGCTTATTTATACGATTTTAACTTAAATATTGCTTATGTTTTGATGTGATATGGTATTTTGATACATGGATACTTTGTAACCTCCTCAAATACCATATTCACTCCCTTTCCCCATTTCAATGTTTAAGATAAAATCAATTTAGTGTTAAGGTTGCTAGGTTTGGATTCTCTGCACAAGCTTGCCGCCAATTGAACAGAGAACTAACTGTATTTGTTGCAACACTTAATACTTAAATGAAAAAGAATTGCTTAAATTGCTTGATTTCTTAAAATTCTTTTATTGATTGTGCATTTGCGTCTTAATACGGATTTAAGGGCAAAAAAAGACTAAAAACAAGATACGGTAAAGGATTTCATCACCTTTTCCCCGTAGCCAACAAATCACAAAACTGCATTCTTGCATACCCACAGTAATTTAAAATCAATTAGAACTTTGACTCTAAGGACTTCGCGCTCATTAGGAGAAATTAACTGTGTTTAGAACACCGCTTAACGGTATATCGTTCACGAGATGTCTAGGCAAGTGTTCAAGAGAAAGGGTTATCTAATTAAGAAACTTCGCGAAAGCGTTGTAAAACCCCCCTTCTCTCTTGCACTTACCTGGCTTCGTGATCCGTATATCTTGAACCCGTTTCTCGACACAGTTTTACTTCGACAATCAGATTCTTGAGCAGGTCTAGTTGACTAGCATACCATAGACTACTAGGGGTGTGATATTCTTTATTTTTGTGATATTTGTAAATTCTTGTTAATATGGGTGACACACGATTTAATTCAATTTTTCACGATTCCTATTCTTTTGTTTATACGCAGTCCCAATTCACTTGTTCAAATTGCCACATGTTTTCCCACATTCAAGACAACTGTCCTTTCTTAGGGGGTGACCAACCGTCCCAGATTTTTGATAATGGTCACCCACCTAACACTCTTGAACTCAGTCCAACTTCAATTAGAGACCTAATAATTGAAGATTTAGAGAAAGAGGTCGACAGATTGACTGCTTTAGTATCACCACCATCATAACCCTCCTTATCTGAAACAACTGACACATCATCAGGGTATGATAGTGAGATGGATGCTAGGTTGACCACTTTAGAGAAGGGTATTGAAGTAATGACTGCGGTCGGGAATCAATCAGCTTCTACGCTAGCCCTGTTCATACAGCAGTCTGAGCAATTGTTTCTTGCTCAAGCTCAATCATTGGCTAGAATAGAGGAATACGTGAAACATTTAGCTGTGAGGATTCTACGGAGTGAACACAGTCAATCGGGACCCAATAATGTTAGTATCTGTCATCTAGGAAGTCACCCAAGTGAAATAAATGATTAATTGAATTTTGATGATTTCATAGATGACGATGTAATTGAATTGACTAAGTGTTATTAGGACACACAAGAAAAACCACTGATTGATTTGTGCATTCCAATTTTAGAGGAGGAACCTTGTGAATTTGCCGAGTATGGTTTGGATAGATTGTCAGAAGAGATCAATGATCAGGAACCCACAATTTTTGTATCACCTAGTGATATTGTTTCGGAAGAAATGTTAGTGTGGGAACCTACTTTTTTGGATGACATATACCTACCCATTTGTGAATGTAATAAGGAAGAAATGGTATTGGGAAAGTTAGAAAACCATAGTGATAAGAGTAGGATTGTGAAAAATAATAGGGAGGAAGGCAGTCTTGAAGAATATTCTTTTATATCGAGTTTTGAGGAAATTTTTGCGGATGAACTTGATATCCTTGGTGAGTTTGAGTCAGGATCAATTTGGGAACATTCTAAGAACCTTTCTTTTACCGAACTTTTTGCGGATGAACTCTAGTTTTTAAACGAACCTGACTTCGAAACTCGACATGTGCTTTTTGAACATTCAATTCATCCAGGAAATAATTCGTTAACCTCTTCAAAACTTCATCTTCATCTTCAACATCTTCCGATCCCTACTTTTACACGCCTATGCCCTTCACTAACATCTAACTTACACCTTTTCTTTTTCTTTATCTTTTGTATATACATATTCTTTTACCAACTATTGCACTATATAGACAAATCTTTAAATGGCTGGTATTAATTTATGGACTAACTCAATCTTTTAATATGTAAATGTTGTAATTAGTCTTAGGTTTTTTTTCTTTTTCTTTGAATAAAATTCTCACCCTGATGTCTAAGTCTAGCTACCAGAGACGGAGGAAACGATGAGGACATCGTAAAACTTAGGTTTGGGGGTGAACACTGCGTTTATTTTTGCTGCATTGCATGTGTATATTGTGTATTCTGCATTGCATACATATTTAAAAAGCCACAAAAATTGAAAAAATTTCCTAAAAATATAAACACTTTGTCAGGTTAGCTAGGGGAGGAACTTTGATTCAAAGTCTGACAGTTCAGTTGATAAGCTAGAAATAACTAAATCCTTGTTGTGAGATTGAAAATCCGAAAGATAACCCTCCTTTGAGTTTAACCGTAGCCGATATACGTCTTTTATATCACTTACACGTGTCGTATGTTTTTGAGAATTTGATGAATGTATGACATGTCTGTAAACTTTTAAAATTGTTAAACATCTTTAGGATCAAATAGGTTTGTTCTGAGTTAAGTAATATTAAGAATAGTTCATAAAGTAAGGTGAATATGAAGAATATTATTGAGGTTTTAACAGAAGGTATAAATCTGAAAAATAACCCATTTTAAACCTTGTTGGAGTAATTACACACCTTATCCACATGTAACGTCTTCGGATTTAAAAGAAAAAGCTGGCTATATCTCCGTTTTCACTGAGTACAGAATTATTTAAAATAAAATGAATCTTTTGTTTTGTGGCCATGGTAACTTGGGTAATTAAGTCCTTGGGGTGTCTCCACACCTAATGCCCTAAAACCATCTGGTTTGGGAGTCATTGACCCAAATCTCGCTAAGTTTCCAATCGCCAGATAAAACAAGCTAAGCAAGTGTTCTCTCCGAGTTAAAAGTCCTAACAGTTCTTTGTGGGAGAATAATCTTGGCGGAAATGAATTTTATAGAAAAACAGTTTTTTCGCGGAGATATGAAGATTTGTATTTATTAAGATGTTTTGCACGATAACGAAGGGTGTGTATGAACAAAAACAGGTGAAAGGGTGGAGTGAACTATAAGACTTAGGTTCTCTGTTAAAATTGATATATATTCTGACTTGAAACCTAACTTGAGAATAAAGCTTGAGAAAATCTTAACTCCTTTCAAACTCGTGTGATCCTTCAGAAATTTATCCTGGTCTGTAATTATGACATGATGACCCTAATCAAGGTTCTTAAAAACTTATGGACACTATCCGCACAATCACGTAAAGACGCGTATGAGCTTATGTTAAACAAATTGCGAGGTGTGAAAAATAGGGTTTAACGTTTCTGACTTGGGTGATAGAACTTCTAACTTTGATCTCTAACCTTAAGATTAGAGTCAACATTTTTTTCCGCAACACTAACTTGACTAGATTTTGTGGCTGTAATCCGCTGAAAACCATCAGGAGACAACACTCCTCCTACTAGGGACACTTAGAGATTTAACGGCTTGTTATATTTGCTCAGTGCAATTGCGTTCCCTACGAAAGTGAGGCTAGAATTTTTTGTACTGCTCGGGACGAGCAAAAGATAAGTTTGGGGGTATTTGTTCATCACAGAAAACTACAGTTTAATACCGCTCATTCACTATCTATTTTGTTATATATCGGTGCTATTAACCAGTGTCTGCTCAGTAATTATAGATTACAGGTGTTCGTGATAAAATACTGGAAACACATTCAAAATCATGGATATAACGTTTGGGAGCCGACACTGCAGACAGAACTGAGAACCGATCGATATCCAAAGAGTTTTTGCAAAATAAATGTGTGCACACAATTTTGGTCCAACACATACATGTGTGACACTAGCGTTTTGGCACTAGATCATGATGGGGGGCTGCCTTGGCACAAAATGAGCATGTATGGGTATGATGTGCATTGAATGCTAAAAGTATTGATGTGATGCATTGCTTCAAAGTTCCCACCAAATCTCTGCATGCAAACCAGGCTTAAAATAATAAAACAAGCAGCACCAGAGTGATGTTGGAATAGACACAAGACCACCAAATGAATACGAGCCACAGCGCTCGGTTTTGGACCAGCCACACCCCCACAAAAACCAGCGAGCTCGGCCCCCCTTGCTCCATTAGCCCCCAGTTTTCTACTGTCCCTCTCTTGCTGCAACGTCACCTTTATTTTATTACTTGTTTATTTTTTGGTTCCTATAAAAGCAGACCAGTGAGCAAGGGAAGGAGTCTCGTGTATATTTCCATATTTTTTGTTTTCTTTTGTTTATGTTTAAGCTTGAGTGTTGAGTGGGCTATCACTTGATTTTTTCTTCTTCTTCCCTCTTGAAGCTTTCTTTGGAGAGCTTTATTAAGGAGGTTGAACAAGTAACCAAAATCTTGTATATCTTTTCTCAAGTGTTAATAATATTATTGTTGCTTTTCTTTACTTGCTTTGTTTTTCTTTTATTCATCATACTTAACTAATCTTTTTTTGGTTGTGGTTTTGGTGAGGAAGTGAGATGAAAGGCTTTGCCTCCTCCTCCTGTTTATTTTTAATGTGCTTATTTATAGGATTCTAACTTAAATATTGCTTATGTTTTGATGTGATATGGTATTTTGACACATGGTTACTTTGTAAGCTCCTCATATACCATATTCACCCCCTTTCCCCGTTTCAATGTTTAAGTTAAAATCAATTTAGTGTTAAGGTTGCTAGGTTTGGATATCGTATTTTGTGATCAAGTGCTTATCAATCTCTTGGTTTAATATACGATATACCACAAACACTTAGCAAACTCAACACTAAAATCATTTTCTCTCACTCATTACTTTGTGTTTTTATTGTTATGGTATGCTTGCTAACCCTTGTGTTTAGTATTGATACCCCTAGCTCAGTCATACAAACGGTACGTGATCAAAACGGACTCATTTCATGTTTGCGGAGAATATCGGAATTTGGCGACTTGTGCCTCGCAACCGCTTTGACAAGTCATGCTTCATGCCGGGATCAACGTAAGGGAGGACAACTCATGATCAAGGTTGCGTCGAGGGAATCATCGCGATTCGATCTTCCACGGCCATTTCTTACTTGCTTGTTTTCTTTATTTTCTTTGTTTTCGTATTCTATTCATTTTTTGTGACAACCAAACAATTCGTTAATTTGTTGAACCTTAAACAATAAGACCCAATACATAATTCCCTGTGGATCGACCCGTACTTACCGTCTCGCTACAACGCGACGTGCACTTGCGGTTTATAAATAGTAAAACGAGAACGATCTCGCGTGCGCATTCTATTTCATTAAATGATCACATTTCCAAAACATACGTGTTTGCGCGCGCGGAAGGATTCCCGACAGTGGAGGAAACAGAGCTCATCAAAGTTCTCCCCGGCCCCGAGGCCTGAATCTCTTCGCCTTCTTATTTTCTTTTGCGCTGAAATTTTGTAAGCCTCCGGGCGTTTTTGTAAGGCTGGGGAGCCCATAATACCTCTGTAAAGGCTTCCGACCTTTGTGAATGAAATCATTTTGTAGTGTTCTTTGCGTACATATTTTCCCTTTGTTTGTGGTAAAATCTCTATTTGCGCGGTACTGCTTTCATGATGTGTTAGGTTGGAGATCGGTCCTTCATCTGGCGATCGCACGTCGAGTTGAACTCAACCATTTGCTAAGTGTGCAATGATCGGTGCAAGGTCGGTATCTCCATGGCCCCGAAGTCGAGATGGGGATCGCTTAGTAAGGACGGGTAGGAAGTCACCCTCTAAGAATGGACTGAGCAGGGAAGCTGCTCGGTGGCCTCTTGATGAGGGCTTTGATCCTTAGCATACGTGGGTAAGAAATCACCCACTAAGGATGGACCGAGCAGGGTAGCTACTCGGTCGCCTCTTGGTGAGGGCTTTGATCCTTGGAGTTGATGGGTAAGAGATTACCAGCCAAGGATGTACCGAGCAGGGAAGCTGCTCGGTGGCCTCTTGATGAGGGCTTTGATCCTTAGCGTACGTGGATAAGAAATTACCCGCTAAGGACGGACCGAGAAGGGAAGCTACCCGGTAGCCTCTTGATGTGGGCTTTGATCCTTGGCATCATTGGGTAAGAGATTACCAGCCAAGGATGTACCGAGCATGGAAGCTGCTCGGTGTTCCCTTAATGAGGGCTTTGATCCTTGGCGTCGTTGGGTAAGAGATTACCAGCCAAAGATGTACCGAGCAGGGAAGCTGCGCGGTGGCCCTTTGATGAGGGCTTTTATCCTTGGCGTCGTTAGATAAGAGATTACCAGCCAAGGATGTACCGAGCAGGGAAGCTGCTCGTTGGCCTCTTGATGAGGGCTTTGATCTTTGGCGCCGTTGGGTAAGAGATTACCACCCAAGGATGTACCGAGCAGCTTCCCTGCTCGGTGGCCTCTTGATGAGGGCTTTGATCCTTAGCGTCGTTGGGTAAGAGATTACCAGCCAAGGATGTACCGAGCAGGGAAGTTGCACGGTGGCCTCTTGATGAGGGCTTTGATCCTTAGCGTACGTGGGTAAGAAATTAACCGCTATGGATGGACCGAGCAGGGAAGCTGCCCAGTGGCCTCTTGATGAGGGTTTTGATCCTTGGCGTCGTTGGGTAAGAGATTACCAGCCAAGGATGTACCAAGAAGGGAAGTTTCTCGGTGGCCCCTTGATGAGGACTTTGATCCTTAGCGTCGTTAGGTAAGAGATTACCAGCCATGGATGTACCGAGCAGGGAAGCTACCCGGTGGCCTTTTGATGAGGGCTTTAATTCTTGGCGTCGTTGGGTAAGAGATTACCAGCCAAGGATGTACCGAGTAGGGAAGCTGCTCGGTGGCCTCTTGATGAGGGATTTGATCCTTGGCGTCGTTGGGTAAGAGATTACCATCCAAGGATGTACCGAGATGGGAAGCTGCCCGGTGGCCTCTTGATGAGGGCTTTGATCCTTAGCGTCGTTGGGTAAGAGATTACCAGCCAAGGATGTACCGAACAGGGAAGCTGCTCGGTGGCCTCTTGATGAGGGTTTTGATCCTTGGCGTCGTTGGGTAAGAGACTACCAGCCAAGAATGTACCGAGCATGGAAGCTGCTCGGTGGCCTCTTGATGAGGGCTTTGATCCTTGGCGTTGTTGGGTAAGAGATTACAAGCCAAGGATGTACCGAGCAGGGAATCTGCACGGTGGCCTCTTGATGAGGGCTTTGATCCTTAGCGTATGTAGGTAAGAAATTACCCGCTAAGGCCGTACCGAGCAGGGAAGCTTCCCGGTGGCCTCTTGATGAGGGCTTTGATCCTCGGCGTCGTTGGGTAAGAGATTACCAGCTAAGGATGTACCGAGCAGGGAAGCTGCTTGGTGGCCCCTTGATGAGGGCTTTGATCCTTGGCGTCGTTGGGTAAGAGATTAACAGCCAAGGATGTACCGAGCAGGAAAGCTGCCCGTTGGCCTTTTTATGAGGGCTTTGATCCTTGGCGTCATTGGGTAAGAGATTACCAGCCAAGGATGTACCGAGCAGGGAAGCTGCTCTTTGGCCTCTTGATGAGGGCTTTGATCCTTGGCGTCATTGGGTAAGTGATTACCAGCCAAGGACGGACCGAGCAGGGAAGCTACCCGGTGGCCTCTTGATGAGGGCTTTGATCCTTGGCATCGTTGGGTAAGAGATTACCAGCCAAGGATGTACCGAGCAGGGAAGCTTCTCGGTGGCCCCTTGATGAGGGATTTGATCCTTGGCGTTGCTGGGTAAGAGATTACCAGCCAAGGATGGACCGAGCGGGGGAAGCTGCTCGGCTTTGCGGGGTTTTGTCCGACCTTTCATGGTGTGTGAACATCGGGAAGAGTGACCATCGCGGGTGGTACGTGTCAGAAACGAATGGGGGAGGCGAAGCGTTTCAAAGAGAAGCGTCGGTCCGACTTCGGTTCGTCGAGAAATAAGGGATTTCCGCCACGTGGCGGTGCGATATTGGAGTGATTTGGGTGGGTCCCAGGATTTGCACCCATGCGCGCGCAAATTTGGGTCCTTAGGGATCCTGTTTGGGGTTATAAATAGAGAAGTGTGTGTTGCCCATACTTAGCTTTGTACCCCGAAACATAATAATGGACGGATTCTCTTTCTCCATTTCCGAGATCATTTCCTTCGAAGACGCATATTTGTATGATCAGCAGAACTCCGAGGAGACGTTGCAGGCGGCGGTTCGGTGTGTGGAGGATCATGTCGGTCGCTTGCTTCCCCGGCGATCACCCCTGCTCCAGCCACTGATGTATTCGATTTAGAGGGCGTTGCTGGGGCTGCACAACCCCTTGTCCGAACAACTGAAGGATGAGGCGGTTGGCAAGCTGAGATCGCTATGCCGTTTCGGCCTGATCTCGATGTGTCGGCGGGATCGCTCGGTGGCACTCATCCCCGAGTGTTACCAACTGAGGCATCTCACCGATGGGTGACCACCCATCCGTGGCCTCGAGGGTTCGCGGAGAGGCAGAGGTCCGAGGCGGCCAGGGCTCGGCTGACGGCAGTTTCTTCTGAGTACCACGAGCAATGTTTCTTGCACCCTCTTCCCCCGCTGTTGTAAGAATTTTTTTATTTTTGATGTAAGGCTGAGGAGCCTACAATACGTTTCGAATAAATAAAATTCTCCTTTTTACGATACTCTATTGTTTCCCTCTTATTATTAAATAAAAAGAACTTTAGAAAAATTTACATCGCTTTTGTGAAAAAAGAAATATACACTCATAGATATTCTTTTCAGAGGTACAGCTTGAGCTTTTTGGCATTGTAGGGCCGTGGAAATTTTCGACCATTCACATCTTGTAAACGATAGGCTCCACCGGGAAGGACCTCGGAGACGAGGAAGGGACTGTCCCATTTCGGGGAAAACTTATGCAGCTTTCCTTGATCGACGAACTCGTTCCGCCTTTGGACTAAATCTACGGTTTTGAAGAAGCGACGCTTGACTCGCGTGTTGTAGTAGCGGGCGGTTTGCTGTTGATAAGCGCCAGTTCTGATCTGAGCCCGGTCCCGTTTCTCTAACAACACGTCCAGATTATTCCGAAGGGCCAAGGTGTTGGCTTCATCATCGAAGTACTCGACCTTGTGGCTGGGCAGCCCGATCTCCACTGGGATCATCGCCTCAGTACCGTAGGAGAGGCTGAAAGGGGTCTCTCTGGTGAGGGTCTTCTTCGACGTGCGCAAGGCCCATAAGACCCAAAGTAGTTCCTCGACCCAACTGCCTTAGTGCCCTTCTAGACGTGTCCGAAGGCATTGGAGGACGTCCCGGTTAGCGACCTCGTCCTGCCTGTTGCATTGAGGATGCGCGACCGCGGCAAACTTCATAAGGATATGGTATTCGCTGCAGAATTCCTTAACTTTTTTGTTCTCGAAATTTGTCCCGTGGTCGGTGATGATACACCTCGGGATACCGAACCGGAATATTACGTTGTTCTGCAGGAACTTGATAGTCACGGTGGTGTCCTGTTTCCTGATGGGGACAGCCTCGATCCACTTCGTGAAGTAGTCCACTGCGATGAGGACGTACTTGTGTCCGCCCGTACCGGTAGGGAACTGGCCTATCATGTCCATTCCCCATTGAGCAAACGGCCAGGGGGATTTTAGGGCTGTTAGCACGGTAGCCGGAAGGAGAGGTATGCTGCCATGGAGTAGGCAGCTTTTGCACCTCCTGATGCGCTTCTAGGCGTCCTGATGAATCGTCGGCCAATAGTACTCTTGGAGCAGTGTCTTCTGGATTAAGGTTCGGGCCCCTTGGTGTGCATCGCCGACCCCTTCGTGAATCTCACAGAGGACGTAGTCGGCCTCGTGGGGGTCGACGCATCGGAGCAGGGGTTGAGTGAAGGATTTCTTGAAGAGGTTCCCATTGCTCCAGAAGAAATGGCGAGCTTTGGCTCGGAGACGGCAGGCTTCCCCTCGATCTTCTGGCAGTGTACCTTCCCTCAGGAATTCCACGAGGGGCTTCCTCCAATCCCGGTCTCTTCCTGGGATGTGTACACTTGAAGTGACATCGCCCCGTCTTCCATGCCGGGCCATGGTAAGACCTCGAAGAGGATGTTTCTCTTGTTGTTGGCCGTATAATATGAAGCCAGCTTACTCAAGGCGTCGTCCTGGGCGTTTAGTTGTCTGGGGATCTGCTTCACTTGGACTTCGTCGAAGTCCTTTCGTAATCTTCTCACCTCGCCCAGATACTTCACCATCAGAGGCTCCCGTGCCTCGAATCGGCTGGTCACTTGGCCAACGACTAGGGCGGAGTCGCTGCGGATCCAGATCGTTTTCAGCCCCACTCCGGAGGCTATCCATAGTCCGGCCAGCAAAGCCTCGTATTCCGCTGCGTTGTTCGAGGCTTTGAACCCGAGCCTCATAGAATACTCCAGCTCTGCCTCGTTCGGGCCCCGAATGATGAGGCCGGTACCATAGCCTTCCTCGGTTGAGGACCCGTCGACGTAAAGGACCCAATCAGGGACAAAGTCGGGCGTCTCATTGGTTGGGGGTTGAGTTCCGGGGGCCGACGTAGATTCCTCTTATTTACTAGGGATGGTGCATTCGACGATAAAATCGGCCAGGACTTGTGCCTTGATAGCCTGCCTCGAGTGGTATTTTATGTCGAACTGGGACAACTCCTACCTCCGTTTCTCCAAGCGACCGGAGGAATCGGGGGAGGCAAGGATAGCCCCTAAAGGCCGCTCGGTAAGAACGAGGATGGAGTGAGCCTGGAAATAGTATCGTAGTTTTCTAGAGGCCACGATGAGTACCAAGATGATCTTCTCTATGGCCGGGTACCTCGTCTCTGCATCCTTGAAGACGTGGCTCACATAGTATACCGGCTTCTGGACTCCCTCGACCTCTCGGACGAGCACTAAACCTGCAGCTTAGTCAGACACCGCCAGATATAGCGATAGCTCGTCCCCTTCAACTGGCCTGGTGAGCGGTGGGGGAGTCGCAAGGTGCCTCTTTAATTGCTCAAAGGCAGTATGACACTCCTCTGACCATTCGAATCTTGGTATCTTCCTTAGAGCTTTGAAAAACGGGAGGCACCTTTCCCCAAACCTTGACATGTAACGACTCAGAGAGGCTACCCGCCCTGTTAGCCACAAGATGTCGATGTTAGTCTTGGGCACGGCCATGTTGAGGATGGCGCTGATTTTCTACGGGTTAGCCTCGATTCCACGGTGGGTGACTAAGAAGCTGAGGAACTTTCCACCGGTGACCCCGAATGCGCACTTGGCGGGGTTCAGTTTCATCTTGTATTTGCGGAGGACGCTGAAGGCCTCGCCCGGATCCTTGGCATGTTCATCTGACGAGGTTGATTTGACGAGCATGTCATCGACGTAAACTTCCATGTTCTTGCCGATCAGTGGCTTGAACATCCGATTAACTAAGCGTTGGTACATAGCCCCGGCATTTTTGAGGCCGAAGGGCATCACCTTATAGCAGTATACCCCCTGGTCCGTTATGAATGTGGTGAGATCCTCGTTCGCCGGATTCATACGGATCTGGTTGTAGCCAGAGAAAGCATCCATGAAGCTAAGTAACTCGTGGCCTGCCGAACTGTCGACGAGCTGATCTATCCAAGGGAGGGGATAGATGTCTTTCGTGCAGGCCTTGTTGAGCTCAGTGAAGTCGACGCACATGCGCCACTTCCCCTAGACTTTTTAACTATGACTAAATTCGCCAACCATTCCGAGTAAGGCACGTTCCGAATGAAGTTGGCAGCGAAGAGCCTGTCTACCTCGTCCTCGATCGCTTTTTGTATGATCGGGGCGAAGCTTCGCTTTGTCTTCCTGATGGGCCGGACCGTAGGGTCCACCCTGAGCTTATGTGATATGATTTTGGGGTCAATTCCAGGCATGTCGACAGGCGCCCAGGCGAATACGTCCGAGTTATTTCTGAGGAAGTGGATCAGGTCGTCTCGGTGATTCCCCGTCAAGAGTGACCCGATCTGGACGGTTCGCTCCTTGTCCCCCTCCGCAAGGGGGACCTCAGTCAGTGGTTCCACCAGGGTTCCTCGGACCACTTTTTGCTCGTCTCGAGTATCCAGGGAACCCTTGATATCATCCTTGCCCTCAATGTCATTGTTTGGCCGCTCAGACGTAGATGTTGCTGTGAAGCAAACCTTTGCGGTTTGTTGGTTCCCGTAGGCCCGACCTATCCCGTCTTGGTCGAGTGGGAACTTCATCGCTAGGTAGTAGGTCGATATCTGGGCCCGGAGGGAGTTTAGTGTCGGGCGACCTAGGAGGATGTTATAGGCCGATGGAATTCTAGCGACGATAAACTCCACAGGCACGGTGCGCGTACGGCCCGTCTTCCTGATGTTAAGTTGGAGGGTGATTACCCTTTCCGCCGGGATGGAGTGGTTAGTGAACCCCGATAGGATGTGGGCGGTCGGAATTAGGTCCGACGGGGTGAGTCCCATACGCAGAAAGAAATTATAAAAGAGAATGTCCGCCGAGCTTCTATAGTCGACTAATATCCTCTGCACTTCGTAGCGACGGACCCGGACTGTGATCACCAGAGGGTCGTTGTGAGGCAGGGATATCCTGTGGAGGTCCTTATTGGTAAATATGATCGGCTCGGCCACTTTAGCCCTCTTCCATGGGTGGCTGCCAGTCCTCATGACCGGTAAGGGGCACCGCATTTCGTCGGTCCCTGTCGAACCCCCCGCCGATACGACCATGATTTGTCCGATTGTCAACTCGCCAGGAGGGGGATGGTGCTCTTGCTCACGGTCGGCTTGCCGCTTGTCTCGCAAGTACCTTGCTAGGTGCCCTGGGTGTTAGTGTAATATGCCCTAGAGGCCATTATTGTATAGTACTAGTATGTATATTACATTTTGGAAGGTTGGGATATATACACGGATTTATGACAGTCTTGCCCGATATAGTACTATGCTATTTGATTTGTATCTATCTTAATATGTGTATATGTTTCTTTTAACGTATCGCTAATACATATTGATATAGCCCTTAGGATCTTTACTTGACTACCAGCGTTGTGATGGCAGTCACACTAGTGGGGGCTGGGTAGTCTACAAGCACATCCTTACATAGGTCCCTAGTCGCAAGATTATAGAGATAGGGCATCGATACTCCAGAGTAGACTAGTGTATACGCTTCTCTTCCTAGCAAGGGAGATGGTCTGTCCCACAGCCATCAGTACGTCGTACTAGAGATAGTATGCAGGTGCTCATTGGGTTATGAGTTACACTGGACGGACTCGTAGGGAACTGCTGGTTGGTAATATACCTATCGTCAGGTAGCAGTTCCCAGGTGACATGAGTACAGCTTAGTCCGTTGACTTGACACTGCTATTTCGCCTCAAGTGTGTTCCCATTGTTCTTAGATTACTACCCTACCATGGCTCTGCTGAGTCGTGCAAACAGGTAGTAGTTGGGTACAGTCCCGAAGCACTTGGAGGCAGTGGCGGTTAGATAGGATTCGTCTCTCCCGGTATTGGGGGTTGATGTCGCGCTGTGTTCGGAAAGCCATTACACAAAGTCCCTGGCCACGGTAAGTGAGATTTACTGGTAGGTATTCCAGTAGTTTCTCAGGGTGTTCTGGGCTACACTCCGACACGACTTATACCGCTATTAGGGGTCTGACGTTTACCATCCCCCTAGGCCCGATATGCGATACTCTTAGATGAACAGACCGGATTGTACGGAGATTGCCACAGACAGACTAAGTAGGGGTACGAATGAGTTTCCTCGTTGACCTTCTTATCGATAGTTACCTGGGTAGCCGTTACGTACAGTTAATACCACTGACGCGCATATGGTTAAACCCACTACCAGAGTATTGTCGAGTCTTTAGAGTCCCACACAGAGGGTTTCCCGGCTTCGGGCGAAACGTGTATAGGTCGTATGGTTTTATGACAGGGTTCGATCACATACGTTCACTTGTGCACATATGATGTTTGGGCGGATATTACTAGTGGGCTTTGGTTTAAGCCGGATCCTACTATATGATTATTGGATTAGTTTCGTCTCATTGTATTCGTGTCTCTCGGGATACGGATGTAGGTATGTATAAACGGATGAGAGGGGTATTCTTGTAATTTGGACAAGATTACTACATGGAGAATAGCACCTCATATTAGGGTTTTTCTTTATTAGAAAAATCCTTTTAAGGCGGAGGAAATGAGAGTAGAAAGCTTATGGTATTTTAGTGAAATAAGATTAGGGTTTTGCATTGACTTTCATGAGATACTTGTGTGATTGTTGACTTAGATATTTTGTGAGATATTTGTAGGATATTTTCACTAAGTTTAAATGCCAAAACCCTAGCCTTTATTCACTAATCTTTAACAAAAGAAAAAACAACAGATAGTTTCTTCTCCTATCATTTCTTCAAGCCTCTCTCTATCTCTCTCTAACCCTAACCATTTCATGAGTTGAAAATTATAGGGTTTGTGAGACTACTTGATCCCTCATCACTCTCTACACATCCTAGGCTACTTAGTCTAGCACACCAAGTGACCTAGTTACCTCAAGTTAGAGGTAAAGCTCAAAGTCGGATATCTCGGGTGGATCGTTTACGATTTGGAGAAGACGAGGTGCTTTCCGTTCTCAATTCAAGGAGCTCACGACTTGGAGAAGGACAGCGAGGAGGTGAAGGACAAAGAGAACTTGAGGTATAACATGCACACATAGTAGTTAAACCTCTTTGCTATATTGTTAATTAGGGTTTAGTATCGATCCTGGAGTTTAGTCGATGTTACAAAGCTAATATAAATCGTTTTTTGCAAATTCCGCCTCTCCGCGAACACGTGGGGTGCATAGCATCGACTTATAGTGGTATCAGAGCCTGCTAAACCATAGCTAACAGATTAAACAACAACTAAAACTACGAAACCGAAATAACTCATAAACATCGAAACATAGATCCTAGTTTCTGTTGATTTTTTACGAGGCTCTAAAAATTATTTTAGCAACTGCAGAGTACTCCTTCACTTGTAAAGTGAACATAGACCAAACACGAGACAATTACCTGCAAACTGGACTGGCCACATAGCCCATAAGTCCGGCCTTCTCGGTTTTTCCATGGGTAAATGCTTCGTGTTTTGTTCTGTGGATTTGTTACTAAGATCTAGGGTTTCAGGAGTTGTTTATTTTTTCCAATTTTGCATATACTGTCAATTATTCACTGTGGCAATACGGGGTGTTTCGAAGTCGTAATTTTAACGTCGTTTAATGTTTCTGTGTTTGATAAATGTGTTCGTAAACTTCCGCTAATTGCTATATGATTGCACGCTTTTGGCGTGTCGGGTATTTGAAGTTCTAAAGTTAACCTCAATCAGGATGGTGTCTCTTTGCAGCTAGCCGCGATGAGTGCGGGTCGTCCGTAGGGAGACGGAGCGTTTTAAGTTCTTGTTTTCACGAGTTAATGCGCGAGACGGAATTGTTCGTATCTACCGTATGTGTATATATGCAAGGAATAAGTTGTTAAGAAAAGATAGGTTAGTGTAAGTTATGGAAATCCATATTAAATCCTTTGAGCTGAACTCGACCACTAAAGCTAGAGCAATCTGCAACAACGTGGATTACGGTGCTTAAGCACAGTATTTATGAAATCCGGCTTATTGACCCTTGTCCGTCCATTCTTGTCGCTTGCTTTCACCTCCGGCCAATCCGAACGCAACCGGTCGCGGTTAGGAAGCACCGATACCTTGGTAGGGTAGGGTGCTTAACGGAGCGCTTGCGTAAGGTTTGGACGGAGTTTAATGGAAAAGAGCGGGAAAAGGAAATGAGAAGAAAAACCTTAACTTACAATATCGGTTTCTTTCCTAACAACAACATATTCAAAACCATTACAACAACAAACCAAAAAGAAAGAACAAATGAAAAGAGAAAAGAAAAGAAAAGATAAACAAAGAAAGAAAAGAAAACATTACAAGTAAGTAAGTGCAAGATAATTAAAGAGCAAGTAAGTAAAGTATGGAATAAAATTGCTAGGAAGTAAAGAGCAAGAATATAAATGCAAGTAAGTAAAGCAAGAATGAAAAGAGCAAGAATGAAATACTAAGAACCCAAGTGCAAAAATGAGATCTTTATTATGTCCAAGTGATACAACCCTTGAGATCAATAACCTAATCTTAAACTTGCAAGCTCACTGAAGAGGTTGCAAGATCAAGAAAAGGCAAAGAACTCAAGGGGACTAAGCTATGTACAAGAACAAAACATAAACAAAAGAGTTTTGAATGAAGAAATGAAACAATGTAAGGCAAAGAAATGACAAAGAATGACCCCCTCTCCTTGCTCACTCGTTCTGCTTTTATAGGCTCAAAAGAAAAATAAACTAGCAATAAAAATAGGTTGATGTGACTGCATGGGAGGGACCACAGAAGTTTGGGGCACTCTGGGGCAATGGGGACCACCCTGCTCGGCTAAATGGGGCATGTGGCCGGCCACTTTCCGAGCTCTTGGGCTCGTGTTTGGTGTGTGGTCTTATGTTCTCTCATATAGTCCACTGGTGCTACTAGATTTCTCTGAAAAGGCCTCGGATGCACTCAGGAATTTGGAGGGAAACTTGATGCTACACATAACATCATATCTTTTTGCATTAACTCCACATCACTTCTTATGCCCACTTGTGCCATGATTCATGGCAGCCCCCACCATGGTCCATGCTAAAGAGCATGTGTACACTTGCATTATGTTGGACCAATATTGTGTGAACACTGTTCCCCAATTAGAGCAAAGCTCTGTTCAGAATTTAAAATTTGAATTAAAGCTGCGCTTTTATAAAAGCGCTGTGCTACAACTAGCGCACCCCGTGCAAACCGCATAGACGCTAGCGCTAGATGCGCTGTGCTCCAAGTAGCGCACCATGGGCAGAGCGCATAAGCGCTAGCGCTGGAACTAAATGTTCCTCACCGTTGGATCAAATATCCAACGGATATGATTAAATCATCAATTAACAAGAATAAAATTCTGTTGAATCTTTCCAAACAGAAAAGATTGTGCCCTGAATTTAGAACACCGTTGGATCAATGATCTAATGGTGATTAAAAAAATCCCCAAAAATACAGAATAAATTCTGTTTAGAAAGATTTCCCAATCTTATTAATAACAAAAAGATTATCTTCTGTAAACCAGAGCCCTTGGATCAAAGATCCGACGGTTGTGAAATTCCCAAATCAATTAGAGAATAAATCTCTTTAACTGATTGAACAAATCAGCCTCCCCTATATAAAGGACCCAAGACTTCAAGTCTGGTGCGGAGGAACTCCCCCATAAGCTTTGAGATTTCAGAAAAAAAAGAGCCAAGCTCACAAGAAAGATGATTTTTTCTTTAAGGTAAAAAGAATGATGATGAACAAAGAGATGGAATCATCTCATAACTAAAAAGAAGAATTCTCTTCTTAAAAGAGCATAGATCTACAAAGACCAATGTCTTTTATAAAGAGATCAAAAAGATCTCATCATAAGACAAAGAAGTACTTACTTCACAGATCATAGATCTATAAGACAAATTGTCTTTCTAAGATCATGAACATCTCATTATAAAGGGGGGGGGAGAATTATTCAATTCTCTTAGGATCACAGATCCATAAAGATAAAGCCTTTCATCAAAAAGAGATTGAAATATCTCCTATAAACTAAGAACTTTGTTCTTAGAATTTTGAGACAAGGTCTCTTATAAAAAAAAAGAAGATAATCTTCAAAGCGCAAAGTTAACCTAAGAAGAGCCTTAGCGCTCATAATTTAAAAGTGCCTTAGTGCTCTTCATCCAGCGCAAAGCGTAGCAGTATCATAGCACTTCAAACACAGCGCACTGCGCTCATCGGCTAGCGCTCAGCGCTAAGCGCGCCACATGCTCCTCACGTGTGCGCTGCATTACTAAAAGCGCTTTACGCTCATTATATGGCACCAGCGCTAAGCACCTCAACGCTTTAATTATAGCGTATCAGCGCTCTACATCTAGCGCAAAGCGCTAAGCGCATCTGCGTTCTTCACTTAGCGCAAAGCGCTAAGCGCATCAGCGCTTCACATCTGGCACAAAGCGCCAAGCGCACTAGCGCTTTAACCATAGCGCACTACGCTCATCGACTGGCGCTAGTGCCAAGCGCGCCACAGTCTTTTATATGCGCTTGGGCAGAACATAAATTGTTTTTTGAGCTATGATGAATGCTCAGCATTCAGTAAAAGACAAACATTGTCAGAAACCAAACCAATGCTTAGCATTTTTAAAGGACTGGGCTCAAACAAACATCTAACAACTCAAAAACAAATGTTGAATATTGCAATTGAATGGACTTAGCCCAAATTGGCCATAAGTCCTCAATTCTGATTAACTGAGTCCATGTGCTCATAATTGATCTCAGTCCCAAATTGGACTACAGATTTCCCAACCAACTTGGTTCACGGGTACATCTCTTCACTCCTCTGATATTTGGCGTTGTAATTCTTCAACGTCTTCAGAGAGGTGACGGGTCCCGATAACCAAACATTTCATGGACTGTGGGGTCCTTAAACTCACGGACTATGATGTCCTTAACCTTGACTGTGAGGTCTTTAAACTCACGGACTATGATGTCCTTAACCTTAACCGAGATGTCTTTAAACTAACATTGGACCGAGATGTCCTTAAACTAATATTGGACCACCATGTCCTTAAACTGGTAATCGACCGCAATGTCCCTAAACTAAACAATAGAGTTCAAATGCTCTCTTGTTGGATCTAAACGATCCTGTTAAATTGATCTTAATCTAAAATTAGACTAACGTATCCTTAACAAACGTTTAAGTTGATCTTAGTCTCAAATAAGACTGACGTATCCTTAAACCCAACCCCCAAACCTAAATCTAAGAAGATACGGATTTGGACTAATCCACATCCTACGGGCGACAACATAAATTAGTCTCCGTAAACAATCCACGGGCAACTAAAAACAAAACAAACACCCACGACACGAAGTGACCATCTGGAGAAGGAGAAAGTGGTTACTGCGATGCGGTAGCGTAATTAACTGCAGGGGCTTGCGCCTACAGGGAAGAGCGTCCCCACAATCAAAAACCCCTCAACGAGGGGGAATCTGACGAAGTCTGCTACATCGGCCGCATCCGTTTAAACCTTCGATACACGGTGTCATAAATCAACTTGGCATCTTCGGAGAGGTCGACGAATAACACCAATTAGCATCTGCCCTCGGAATTCAGGCCCCGACGTCCCAACGTCCCGGTCGCGTCTTCCGGCGGAGAACACACACATTTTATTTGCAAAAACTCTTTGGATATCAGTCGGTTTCCATTACTAGTTGCAGTGTTGGCTCACAAACGATATATCCGTGATTTTAAGTGTATTTCGTACTGATATATAACAAAATAGATAATGAATGAGCGGTATTAAAATGCAGATTTTAGTGATGAACAAATACCCCCAAACTTATCTTTTACTCGTCCTGAGCAAAACAAAATCCTAGCCTCACTTTCGCAGGGAACGCGATTGCACTGAGCTTGTACAACAAGCCGTTAAACCTCTAGGTGTCCCTAGTAGGAGGAGTGTTGTCTCCTGAAGGTTTTTAGCGGATTACATCCACTAAATCCCGTCAAGCCAGTTTCACAAGTTAACGTCGATTCTACTCCTACAGCTTAGTGTCTAGGTTAGAAATTCTATTATCCTAAATTAGAAATATTCAACCCTTATGTTTCACGCCTCCTATTTATTTAACCTCAGATCCTATACATTTTACAGTTTAGAATGATCTCGGCATCTCTTAAGTTTTCCTTCTAAAGTGTGGTCTCCAATCAGGGATTTTTATCATCTTTACGGAAAACATAAGTCTTATTCTTTATTTCTATCTTTCCTCCAAATATCGATTGTATACCCTTACGTGTGTGTATAATTTCACCGCTACACTCAAGAATTCAATTCAAGTTATAGTACCCTTTCCCTAATACCTAATACTACTTCTTTTCGTTAAATGATGGACGGTGTTGCTCACACACCTTTCATGCGACTATTAATACTTCTTGAGGCACTAATAGCCGATTACTGAATGTGCGAGCTTAAAGCGTAAATAGCAGTTTCTAGATCTTGACTTTATTTATTTATTTTTCTTTTCTTTATTTTTCTTTTTCAAGACTGGATATATTTTTTTTATGATGCTCTTTTGGTGGTTAGCTTTAAATACCGTTTTTTCTTTCATACTAGGTTTTCAGGCAAGAGTATTTCTAGGTATCATCTACTATCCCAAGTTTCAAGGTGCATGTATGCGCAGTTTGTAGGGTATATACTTTCTAAATTTGAACTCAAGAATAGAAACTATTTTTCAGACTTATCCTTCAGTAAAGCTTTCAATACTTTCCCTTCATCTTGACTTAACTCAAGAACTGAACTCAAGATTACCTACTTCTATAAAAAAAACTGTAAGGACGTATAATTACCAAGGTTAAATAGAATGAGGGTTATTTTTAGGTTTTTCAATTCCTAAGTTTAGAATTCAGTTATTTCTGACGTATCAACTAAACTTTCGGAAATAGAAATTTAAGTTACCCTGTTAGCTAACTTGACGACAAAGTTTTTATATTTTTTTTGGGGAAATTTTAGATTTTTTGGGATTTTAATAAGTATGCATATGCAGAATATAAAAATGAATGCGAAGGAAGAAAGCTTACCGAGCACACCCCCAAACTTAAACTTGACAGTGCCCTGCCTGTCAGGCTATACCAAGAGGGTCAAACTGTCGGCGCTTCCTAAATTATATACAAAACAGAAATCAAACCAAAAATATATACATAAAAAGCCCCCCCCCAAATTTAAGTGAAACAGTGTTTCCACTGTTTAAGCGGTGAAGTTCAGGATTAGGGGGAGAGAACAGTATCAATCTATACAAGGCCATACACAAGCCAAAAGTAAGCACCAACCATTCAAAGATTTTATCGTGATAGTGTGCAGGTTGGTGAAAGAATATGGTGAGGAAAGAAATGGAGAATATGTGAGACCGTATGAGGATAAAAGTAGTATACGGTCCCGGTATATGAGGAGAGGAATGGCGGAGGGGAGAAAGAAGTGGAATACGAACTTGAGGGTGAAAATGGATTGAATAAATTAGTACAATTTGTGATGACCGATGTGTAAAAAGCGATTGTACTAATCTATTAACCCGTCGAGAAATGGAGTAAAATCCCTCAAGATTCGTGAGAAAACATGGGTAGACCGAACTTGGTAAACCAGACATAGTAAATGAAAGTGATACGGTTTCTTGCGAGGTCGGAACGATGGAAAGGATGGAGGGGAGTGATTGAGGAAGTTTATCGGTTAAAGGTTCAGGAGGGTGTACACAGTCAATAAAAGGGATAGGATGAATTGGAAAATCCGACACATCAATTAAAACCGGTTCATCCTCAAAGCTATCCTCAAAAGTCTCCTCAAAATTCAGCTTATCCATGCATTTATCATCAATATCCAAACACATATGGAGTTCGGAAAAAACGGTTAATGACTCGGGATGATGAATTGGAGGGAAAAACTCATCCAAATCAGTGGGTTCATCATCCAAAATATCCCCAGCGTCGATATCCTTAATCAAGTGGAAATCAATATTCTCAGACACCTCATCAAAAGCATGGATTTCAATCAATTCAGGTTCTAAGATGGAGGTGTAGAGATTAAAAGGTTTGGGATTGGTTTCACATGGAATGGACCCTTCACAATCGGGTAAATCAAACACTACAAAGTCGCTCAACTCATTAAACATTCTATCTTTTATTGGTAAACCATTTGGGACACTTGATGGACATTCAAAACCGGAGTTGTGGGATTCAATTTGCAATGGGTAGGTTTGATTTGGAAGGGTGTACATCTCACTCTCTCCACTTAAATTCTCAACATGTCCTACCTTCTCATCATACATTGGAAAATTTGGAGTTAGATGGAAACTAGCTACCGGGTCACTAGGTTATATGAGGGAGGCCATGGACGCATTCAAATCCATCATCTGTTGGTACGACGCTACCCGAAAGTCTTCTAACGACTGTTCCAGACTAGACATGGGTTGTGAAAGGGTTTCAATAAAAGATTCAAAGTTGTTTGTATACTCAAAACTCCCAAATGGCGGTTCAGAAGCAATGTCTAGGGAAGGTGTAAAAGTCGGATAGAACTGGTAGGAATCGAATGGTTGGATAGGAGTAGGATCAACATTCGGATAAGAAGGTGATTGGATTTGTTGATCAAAAGAAGTTGCAGTGGTGAAAGGATTGAAAGATCGGCTACGAGATTGTTCAATACGTTCAGCAATAAACATAGGTCTTGGAGTTACAACAGGACTCTCAAAAGGTGTATCAACGTAAGAAGGTGGGGTAGGTTGAAACGGTTGACACAAAGTGGAGTGCGGAGTCCAATTGTTTGTCCTAGACGCGTCTATCCGATCTTTCAAAGAAAGTTTAGGCATGGAGGGAGCGTTCGATGTTTGACCAAAGCAAGAACCGTATGAAGTAATGTCCGGTTGGGGGTACCAAAGTTCGGCAAGAGTTTTTCTGGGTAGGGTACCCATTATATGAAGAGAGGAAGAAGAAGAAGAGAAAAGGAGGGAAAAAGAATGTGGGTTTTTTATTATTTTTATTTTATTATTATTTTTTTAGTTAGTTATTAACAAAAGAATGAAATATACACACAAAAAGAATCTGGACAAAAACAATCACGACACAGTACTACACACCTTATCGGTCTAGGGTTCACCTAGGTCAACTAGACCTGCTCAAGAACTTGATTGTCAAAGTAAAACTGTGTCGAGAAACGGGCTCAAGATATACTGATCACGAGGCCAGGTAAGTGTAGAGATAAGGGGAGATTTTCTGACGCTTTCGCGAAGGTCCTTAATTAGATAACACTTTCTCTTTTGGCGGTTTCGCCGTGAACACTTTCCTAGACACCCCGTAAATGATATACCGTTAAGCGGTGTTCTAAACACAGTTAACTTCTCCTAATGAGCGCGAAGTCCTTAAAGGTTTAAAGTCTAGTTTCTTTTAATATTTGTGCGGGTAAACGTTATGCTCAATTTCATGATTTGTGGGCCACAGAAAAGGGGATGAAATCCTTTACCGTATGTTGTGGGGTTCGCTTTCCCTTAAGTCCGTATTAATGAATGCAATGCGCAAATCAATGAAAAAGTTATTCAAAGAATCAAACAACCATTTTTTATGTTAAGCACGACACTGCAACAAATACGGGTTAGTCACTTTAGCGTTTGCTAGCGAACTTGCAAAGAATCCCGCAAAGATAGAATATTGGATGCGTCGGATTTGAGAAGAAGGTGTTAGGAAAAAAACGTACCGATAAATTTTCGGGTTAAGAAACCCCCGTTGAAGTTAAATCCGAATAGCTTAGAAAGTTCGCTTGCGCGGATCAAACTACCCGGATCTTTGGCACTGTACTTCGCAACCACCTTAGCCTTAAATGTAGACTTTTGCTCCACACGATCGCAGCTCGCAAATCCGTAAAAATCTACAAATGTCGGAAAAACGGATATTAGTGCGGAAAAGCGATATGAATGCCCAAATACCTGCACACTCAAAATTAAAAAACAAGCAATAAAAATGGGACAAAAACAGAACACTGGAGCACAGGACAAAATTTTAGAGCAAATGGAGGTGAAGGGGCCAATGAGCTCGAATTTGGAGGGTATGTCGCCGGTTTCAACTTGGAGTTTGGGCTCCAAATTTCTTATGCCGTCTAAGTGTTCCACTAGTGCATCACTGGTATTGTTTATCTTTTTAGTTGAGATCCAGAGTGCTTGCAGGTCTTAAATCCAGAGAGCAAAAAATAAGTTAGCAATGTTAGTTTTTTTGTTGGTTTTGAAATATTTTGATTTTTATGTTGTTTTTAAGAATGGTGTTAGATGGTATTAATAATATTAACCCAAAATAACAAGAATAAAAATGTTACGGTCTCCCCGACAACGGCGTCATTTGGTTGCACTCTTTTGGCGTGTCGAGTATTTGAAGTTCTAAAGTTAACCACAATCAGGGCGGTGTCGCTTTGCAGCTAGCCGCGATGAGTACGGGTCGTCCGCAGGGAGACTGAGCGTTTTAAGTTCTTGTTTTAACGAGTTAATGCGCGAGGCGGAATTGTTCGTATCTACCCTATGTGTATATATGCAATGAATAAGTTGTTAAAAAAGATAGGTTAGTGTAATTTATGGAAATCCGTATTAAATATTTTGAGCCGAACTCGACCAATAAAGCTAGAGCAATTGGAAACAACGTGGATTAGGGTGCTTAAGCACGATATTTGTGAAATCTGGCTTATTGACCCTTGTCCGTCCGTTCTTGTCGCTTTCTTTCGCCTCCTGCCAATCCGAACGCAACCGGTCGCGGTTAGGAAACGCCGATACCTTGGTAGGGTAGGGTGCCTAACGGAGCACTTGTGTAAGGTTTGGGCGGAGTTTAATGGAAAAGAGCGGGAAAAGGAAATGAGAAGAAAAACCTTAACTTACAATATCGGTTTCTTTCCTAACAACAACATATTCACAACCATTACAACAACAAACCAAAAAGAAAGAACAAATGAAAAGTGAAAAGAAAAGAAAAGATAAACAAAGAAAGAAAAGCAAACATTACAAGTAAGTAAGTGCAAGGTAATTAAAGAGCAAGTAAGTAAAGCATGTAATAAAATTGCAAGGAAGTAAAGAGCAAGAATATAAATGCAAGTAAGTAAAGCAAGAATGAAAAGATCAAGAATGAAATACTAAGAACCCAAGTGCAAAAATGAGATCTTTATTATGTCTAAGTGATACAACCCTTGAGATCAATAACCTAATCTTAAACTTGGAAGCTCAATGAAGAGATTGCAAGATCAAAAGAAGCCAAAGAACTTAAGGGGACTAAGCTATGTACAAGAACAAAACAAAAACAAAAGAGTTGTGAATGAAGAAATGAAACAATGTAAGGCAAAGAAATGACAAAGAATGACCCCCTCTCCTTGCTCACTGGTTCTTCTTTTATAGGCTCAAAAGAAAAATAAACTAGCAATAAAAATAGGTTGATGTGACTGCAAGGAAGGGACCACAGAAGTTTGGGGCACTCTGGGGCAAGGGGACCGGCTTGCTCGGCTAAATAGGGCATGTGGCCGGCCACTTTCCGAGCTCTTGGGCTCGTGTTTGGTATGTGGTCTTGTGTTCTCTCATCTAGTCCACAGATGCTACTAGATTTCTCTAAAAAGGCCTCGGATGCACTCGGGAATTTAGAGGGAAACTTGATGCTACACATCACATTATATCTTTTTGCATTAACTCTACATCACTTCTCATGCCTACTTGTGCTATGATTCATGGCAGCCCCCACCATGGTCCATGCCAAAGAGCATGTGTACACTTGCATTGTGTTGGACCAATATTGTGTGCACACATTTTATTTGCAAAACCTCTTTGGATATCGGTCGGTTTCCAGTACCGGATGCAGTGTCGGCTCACAAACGATATATCCGTGATTTTAAGTGTATTTCCAGTATTTTGTCGCGGATACCTGTAATATGTATTACTGAGCATACACTGGTTAATAGTACAGATATATAACAAAATAGATAATGTATGAGCGGTATTAAAATGCAGATTTCAATGATGAACACTCTATGTCGGTTAGTTGGGGGTTGCACATTTCTGTGGTGTTTGTTTGTGTATATGGATTTATTGGATTGTCATGAATGAACAGCCGGGGATGTGAGGTGTTATATTCTTTCATTCAAATATAAATTGTAAATTGTTGTAATATTTTCTCGCGGGGCACTTCCGGTTTGAGGTTGTAGCTACTGTTATATTATTTCATTTACTGTTTATTGCTCTTAGGATAGACCCAAGGTGGGGTGCACAAACTACCAGGTACTTTGAAGTGCTGAGTCGCCACGTTGTTAAGGGAGATTGCTTCACTTCGGGTATTTGGCGGGTAGTTTGCCACACCCGTAGGGGTCTGGGGTGTGGTTTGGCTATTCATCGCGACCGTGGAATCTGTTTTTCGTTACAGGCTTAAACGAAATGCGGAATTCCTAATATATCCAATGTGTTCATCTTTGATCTGGAATGCCTATTATTGCGTCTGACAAATGGATATTATTATTATTATTATTATATATATATATATATATATATATATATATATATTAGACGTTGCTTATGTTTTGCATCCGCGCTAGTCCAGCCCCCAGCTCTGGCGTTAGTTATCTAACCTAACGGTGTAAGACGGGGCCCCGTAGAGAATGCAGATGACATAAGCATACGTTGTATTTTCGTCTTTTTCTGCAATGGTAGGTTAATTGATGGGACTGCATTACATTAATGCAAAGCAAAAAAAACCAAAGCTGAATCGGTCGAACAAATTTTAAAACCACTCGGTTTTTTCAAAACAGTAAAACTTTTAAAATGCGGAGCTTAAACCACTCATTTTAAAAGCTATCAGGTTCCTTCGATTATATCAAGTTCACTACGTTCACAGTTTCGCCAAAACCATTCATAGCCCTCCGTCATTTCATACAAATATTCAATAATATTCAAACTATGTTTGTTGGCCTTAGTCAAGACATAGTGATTGGTTGCTGCTGGGTATTCATATGTAGCATAGATATATGCATTGGTTTGGGACAGCCTTACTACTTTGTTGGCCTTAGTCAAGGGTATGTATGGCTGGGTTCAAATTAACCTGGATAATGACGGGTAGAACTTGACATGTGACTTATGATTTGACGGCCTTAGTCAAGGTCATAAGAGCATGGGGCAAAAATCCACATCGGGAGTTTCTAAACAAACTGAAACTTGCTAGTGTTGCATACCATTTGGAGTGCGATAATTTTGGTAGGATTCCGTCGACTTTATCACACGATGATATTTAGATCCCGATCCTACTGTGAGTATATGCTACTCCTCGGGAGATTTTTCACTTATTTATCAATGCTATAAACCAAGTAGGTGTCTAGAAAGGTGTTAGCGAGACTACGCCTCCAGGGAAAAGAGGTTATTTAATTAAGGAATTTCTCGAAAGTGTCGTAAAACCTCCCTCGATGTACCAACACTGGCCTGGCTGAACGGTTAAGCAAGTATTGTATGGTGAGATTAATCCTGACTAATTCTTCTTTTCTGGTTTGAGGAAAATAGTGGGAGCCATCCTGTTTAGATAAACTAAAAACCAATCTAAACTTGCAAGAGTATCATGCTAAAGTGTTTGTTTTCTCTCTTCTAATTGCAGCAACCAAAGATGACGGGCCTTACGTTACTATTAGATAAAAATATATTGACAGGGCCAAACTACAAAGATTGGTTCAGGAATGTCAAGATGGCAATAACTTATGACAAGTTGGGGTATGTCCTTACTACTAAAGACCCTGCCGTCTCAGGTCCAGAATCCAGTGTCGCGGATAAGAAAATCCATAAGACCTGGGAGATTGACTGCGCGAAGGTTAAATGCCTCGTGCTGGCCTCTATGGATAACAAGCACCAGAGGCAGCACGAGAATATGGATCTTGAATCCATATTCCTCCATACCAAAGAATTATATGGAGAGCAATCTCGTATCATAAGATACGAGACCTCGAAGAAACTTTTTCAGGCGAGGTTGGCCATCGGTTCATCTGTAGGGGAACACGTCCTTAAGATGATTGGCTATATTGAAGAGCTCACGGACCTCGGGACCACGTTAGAGAATGAGCTGTATACAGACTTAATTCTGCAGTCCTTCCCTCCCACCTACGCCCAGTTTATCTTGAATTTTATTATTCAAGGTAAAGAAATTGAACTTCTGGAACTCCTCAACATGTTGAGGAGTGCAGAGGGCACCCTGCAGAAAGCCAGGAAAACACCCGCTCTATTTGTTGGAGGAGCTTCCTCTTCTAGATCCAAAGCCAAAGGAAAGAAGAAGAAGGCCCCCACCAAGCCGAGAGGGGGTGTTAGTAAGGTGGAAGCGAAGGGAAAGGCAAGAGTAGCGGGGTCGACAGTAGGAAAGGAAGAATGCTTGTACTGTCATAAGAAGGGCTACTGGAAGGAAGATTGCAAGGCTTGCAAGGCCAAGAACCAGGATCCAAAGCAGGTTGTGGCTTTGGCTTCAGGTGTGTTTGTAATTGAAAACTGTCTGTCAATCAACTCTACTTCCTGGGTATTGGATATCGGATCAGGATCTCATATCTGTAATTCTTTACAGGCACTGAGAAGCCGTAGGGTTCTGAAGACCGGTGATATGACCCTCAGGGTTGCTAACGGAACGAACGTGGATGCTGTGTCCGTAGGGGAATATCACCTTGGATTGACGAGTGGACATATTTTGTTTTTGCGCAACTGTTTTTTGTACCTAGTTTGACTTGTAATATCATTTCTGTATCTTTGTTATCTAAAGAAGGTTATGATTTTACATTTGTAAGCGATGTCGTAAACATCCACCTTAATCATGGTCTGATTGGGTCAGGTACTCTAAACAACGGTATATACGTATTAAACCAACTACAAATTTTCAATGTCCAGAACACACATAAAAGAAAGAATCCAGAAATAAATCATGCTTTCTTATGGCATTGTAGACTGGGTCACATCAATGAAACACGGTTGACTAAATTATATAGAGAGGGATATTTGGATCCGTTCGAATATCAGTCTTATGCAACTTGTCAATCTTATCTCATAGGAAAGATGACAAAGACTCCTGATTGAATGTAAATTTCAGATGTGTCGTATCGAATCAAAAATTTATATTGACCGCAATCAAACTACGGTGTCAGCTGTAGTTAATGAATGAGTGCGGATCGTCCACAGGGATTTCACGATTCATTTGAATTTTAATGTGTTTGAAGTGAAATGTTAAGCAACAATAAAAGAAAACATGATTCAAGAATGATTTGTATTCGTGTGTCACTATTCTCTATTAAAGAATCAAGAAATTATAAACAATCAAGAATCGGGTTTCAATGGTATTTTCCAAACAACAGTCAAGAATAAGAGAGAGGCTCGTAGGAATCGATCGGATCTTTAGATGTGATGTAGTCTACAAGATTTCATATTCTTGTCCTTCGAAGAATTGATACTAGATCAATGGGGATCGACGAGAGTTAGGGTTTTCTTGATGAAATTAAGGTTTCATCTCTTAACCCTTGTTCTTTCGAGGATACCATTTATATTCTAGCCTCTAGCAATTTCAAGAAGCGATCGGATTTCCCCAATCTCGAGCGATGTCGATCAAGAAAGCATCGCAACGAATTGGGTTGTCGATTCTTGAATCTTGCTAGGGTTTACAAACTCGTGGGATTCAAGAATCGAGTACAAATTTGTTACATCATCATACTAAAGATCGTTTCGACTCCTTAACGAGCGGAGTTTTATTCACACATCATCACATAGACAATATTCAAGAATAGTAATGATAACATGATGCGGAATTTAAAGAAAACAAGATAGAAGAAATATCACCTTTTATTTAATCAACAATTTCAATACATTCTTTTAAGATCTACAAGAAGAAGAAATCGATCGTTGACTCGGCTTCGCTCGTCTCCGTGGATCGTGGATCTATTTTGATCTCTTGCCCGATTGAAGATCGGCTTGGCTCATAAAAGGGTTGAAGGCATCTTGCTTGGCTTGCACTCAAGATCTTGAATTGTGGTTGGATTTAGGGTTAGGGTTTCCTACAAGCTCTCTCACTAAACTTGAGGAAGAGGGAGATGAAGAAAGAGAATGGCTAAAATCTAAGATGTTGAATTATTTTCCAAGAGATAGCCCAACATAACATCCTCCATAATGAGTGAGTCTAGGGTCTTATTTATAGAACTTTCAAACCCTAGGTTTAGGTTTGAATTGGACTTTCCCTCCCAAAGTTTGTTGCCAAAGTTTGTTAGGAACTAGCTTAGGTTTTAAGCAAGGGTTTAGGAAAGTTCTAGAAAGATTAGGCTAGTTTGGGTGTTTGCTGATCTGGTGGAAGTATCTGGAATCTTCTGGAAGTTTGTGTGCATTATTGAGCTGTAGCCACTGAAACAGGAGTTTTGGTCTAAAATTGAGGAACTGAGTCCCTGGGCCCACCGCGGATCCGCCGCAATAAGTACCTCTAGGCCGCGCTTCCGCGGCTCATTGATGGGCTTGGGCCTTGGGCTTTCTTCTGTTGCTTGGTACTGCTGTTTGGGCTTTTCTCTGATGTTTTGAATTGCAGTTTCCCTTCTGTGTTGATACCAGATTTGAGTTAAGTGAGTTTACGAGCAATTGTAATGGTCGAGCAATGCAATGATCGAGCAAGCTTCTCTTTTCCTACACAGACTTCGAAACAAGGGTTGCAATATATAGAAAATATGCCATGTAATGCAATGCAGTCAATTTCCCTAGAAATGCCGGTTTTAAGGTCTAGTACATGTAATTTGATAATCTGTGATAGATTTGCTAATATGTAGAATACTGATGCCGAACACTTCTATATGTATGCAGATGATAGGGAAATTGCCGGTTAAAATATGCAATATTTTCGACTGATCAACTCCGTTCACTGGACACGCAGTAAGAGAGAACGAGCTCTTGGGACTCATACGCAGCGATATGTGTGGTCCAATGTCTCACATGCGCGAAGTGGTTATTCTTACTTCATTACTTTTATGGATGATTTCTCAAGGTATGGACATGTCTTCTTGATGAAGCATAAATCTGAAGCCTTTGAGAAATTCCGGAAATATAAGAATGAAGTGGAAAAACAAACAGGAAAAAGTATCAAAACACTAAGATCTGATCGAGGTGGTGAATACTTGAGTGCCGAGTTCCTGGATTACCTAAAAGAGAATGGAATTCTCTCTCAGCTTACTCCTCCATACACGCCATAACACAATGGTGTATAAGAAAGGCGGAACAGAACCCTATTAGATATGGTTCGTTCAATGATGAGTAAATCTGAGTTGCCGCGATCCTTTTGGGGATATGCACTAGAATCAGCTGCATATCTTTTGAACCAGGTTCCTACTAAGTCAGTGCCTACCACACCATATCAGATGTGGAGTAGGAAGAAACCCTTTCTTAAACACTTTAAGACATGGGGATGTCCAGATTTTGTTAAAAAGCAGCATGCGGACAAACTCGAGGCACGCTTAGTACAGTGCAAGTTTGTGGGATACCCAAAGAACTCCAAGGGGTATTTTTTTCTATTACGCAGAGGAGCAAAAGGTCTTTGTTTCTCGTCATGCCCGCTTCTTGGAAACTGAATTTTTAGAAAATTAGATAAGTGGGAGCGCAATAGAACTAGAAGAAATTCCAGAACCACAAGCTATTACTGAAAGCTTGGTGGTGTTAGATATATGTATGCCCTAGAGGCCATTATATGTATAGTGGATGCTTGGACATGTATATATGTATATAGATGACTTTCTTGCTCGACATGATAGTATGCTATCTGGTTTACTTCATCTTGACATGTTCATTTGATCATGCATTATATTCATTTGGTACATGTTGATAAACCCCATAGGATATTTGCTTGACTACTGGGACTATGATGTAGATCATACTAGTGGAACACTTGTAGTTTATAAGCATATCCTTTAATTGTTCCTAGTCTTGGGTCTATCGAGATGGGGAATCGATATTCCAGAGTAGACTAGCGTATACCATTCTTGTCCCATATGATGGGCGATGGATGATCCTATGTCCATCTGGTGTGGTGACACCAAAGATTGTATGCGGGTGCTCAGTAGAGACTGGGTACACTGAACGGACTCGCCGAGAACTCCTATGTGGTATTATATCTATTGTCGGATAGCAGTTCTTAGGTGACACTGGTACAGGTTAGTCTATAGACCCAAGATCGACATAGAGTCTTGTGTGTCCTCCCACTGTACTTTGATCTCCACCTTACCACGGCTCTACTGAGTCGTGCAAACAGGTGGACTTTGGGTACAGTCCCGAGGCACATGGAGGCAATGAGCGATGGGAGGGGTTACGACTCTCCGGGTATTGGGAGTTGATGTTGTGCTATGCTCGATTGGATATAACAGGAAGTCCCTGGCCAGGGCTGCTGAGATTTACTGATAAATGTTATCAGTAGTTTCTCGATCTGTTATGAGCCATACACCGGCATGACTTATTGAGTTATTGGGGTCGACGATTCCATCCCTAGACTTGATATGCAGCATATCTGACGAAGAGACCGGACTGTACGGTAAGTGTTGCCAGTTGGCTAGACGGGAGTTTTGACAGCTTCGCTGGTTTTCTTCTGATAGCTCAATACCCGGGTGGCCATTACGTTTAGCTGACCGCTTGCGGCTTGTGGGTGTTTGATATGATCATCACCTGCTGCCGGCGTATTGACGAGTCTCAGAGTCCCACAATGAAGTTTCCTAGCTCAGGCGAAAAGATGTGGTGTGCATATGAGATATGCACGGGGACCCGATTAAATGCGTGTATGTGATACCGTATATTTAATCGGGCATTTTTCTATTGGTTGGATCGTATGTGATATGACCGGTTTGTTAAATCAAGTGTTGATTTAACATTTGACTTTTAGATTAATTCTTTATTAAACCCTTTTCTTAATTGATGTATGCATGCATGTATGCACATGATGATGTGCATGGACACATACATACATACATTGTATCATGGTTGATGATACCCAAGTGGTGGCAATGCAAGACTCATATGGTTCATTTATATATAGATATATATTAGTTTTGAGAAAAAGAAAAAGGGAATGAAAATTAAATCATGGTTGATAATTATCCAAACTTGACTATTCTTTGACCTAATTCAAACCATGGTTTAAATTTCATTTGGACTTTAACTCAACACAATGATATCTAGATATTAGTTAACCATAGTTTGAAGTGAGAAGGATTAATATTGATTATTCATTCTCACTTAATTCATTCATCATTATCTCTTGAGCTCAAAGCTTTGCCATTATCTTCTTCTTCCTCATTCTCTTTCTCTCTTGAGATTTAAAAAGGAGCGAGTTAGTAAAAAAGAAAGGGTTTTAATTATAGAATACAAACCACCTCATCATTCTACACACATCTAGCTCATTTGTGTAGGGTGTTTGCTATACTTCTTTCCAAGATCAAGTAAAGAAAGGAGCTTTGGGCAAAGGGACTTCGGGTGGATCATCGTGGATGAGGAAGACCTCTAGCGATCCGTTTCAAACTCTCAAAGGTCCAAGGAGTCACCAAGAAAGGTCTATAAAGGTTGTAATCTCTTCACTTAGTGATAGATTCTCATTTGTATATGATACTAGTTCATTGTTACCCTAAAATTCTAGTTAAGATTCTAGTTTAGTTTACTTAGCGCCTTTAAAATTTTAATTGTGGCTTGTGTGATACTTCCAAACCCTAGATTAGGTGCTAAGTAAACCCAACAATAGTATCAAAGCCAAGCTAGAGGTTTAGAGTAACCTAGACGACGTTAAAAACCTCGAACGAACGAAACATGTCGCCCGAATCATGCTCTCTGGAAATTTTTCAAAAAGTTGGATTTTTCCACATTAAAAATACTCAGAAAAACGTGTAGGGAATTGTATGGGCCCACAGGAAGAACGAAGCCCTAACTCGACTTAACGACGGTGGAACCGCGGCCAAAATGGTCATTTTGCGGCGGTTCCGCGGCGTCGTTAGTGAGGCGTGGACTGTGCCTTCTTGTGCTGGCCCATATGAGCTTGTAGCAGTCTCTGGTGTATTTTAATATTGCTTAAGTGTTGAGCTTTCTGAGAATTATTTGGGTAATTGATCGTTCGATCGAATGTTTTAACTGCGTATAGTATTTGAGAATGTGATACAATAATTGGAATCTATAAATTTGTTTGTTGCGTGTAAATCTAACATTTCGGTCTCGGGTTTAATCGGAAATATTGTTGAATTATCCGACTTAATTTGAAAAGTGTTTCATGGGTGAGACCTAAATGTAAGCTTTACATTGTTGGACATGAAATCTTTGATATGTGATATCCGGGGTTTTTGATGTCTAAGGGCAGTTAAGATTCCAAATATTGTAGTTTTTCAATTTCTTTTCTGCGACCGTAAGTGTAGTATGTGATGTATCACCGATTTCGTTTCTATACATCAACGACAATCGGGGTACGCATACTTGCTTACGTTGATGATATGAGATATTATGTGTTGCTGAGATATGATGTGCAGGATTGTCGTGATGGAATAGCCGGGGGTTTTATGTGAGATGAGAGTTTATTTTCATACATGTATAAATCAAATGTATGTAATATTCTTTTATTTGGGGCACTTCCGGGTTGAGGATGATGTCTTCATTATTGTATATTATTTATTTTTCCGCATTAGGATAGACCCAAGGAGGGGAGCACAAGTTACCGGGTTCTAGGGTTCAGTGGGAGGCCATCTCGAGGAATCGAGACCGGGTCTCCTAAACTCTAGAATTGGTAGGGTCACTTGCCGCTCTCGTAGGGGTCTAGGGGTGTGGGCTTGGCTATTCATCACGACCGTGGAATTCGTATTTTCTATTGTTGGCTTAATACAAAATACGGACATCCTACATATCCTTTTATTTTCATATGTGCTTCTGTTGTTGATATTCTGTAATGTGATTACGTAGTATCTTAGACAAATGGATTATTATTATATATATATGATATATAATAAACGTTGCTTATGTTTTACACCCGCGCTAGTCCCGGCCCGCTATGCCGTTAGTTAAGTAACCTAACGGTGCATAACGGAACACTGTGGCGAATGCGGATGGCATAAGTGTATGTTCTATTTTTGTTTCTTTTCTATGATGGGTTAGGAACTTAAATGATGGGACTACATTAATCTTAATGTAAAGAAAAAGAAACCTAAAAATGTTGCAGAATCAGATATGAAACCCACTCAGCCTTTTTATGAAAAATGCAAGTTTCAAAATATGCGGAGCTCAAGCCACTCCTTTTCTAAACTATTTTGATTCTACAACGAGATCATGTTCAAAGCGTTAAAAGTTTTCATAAAAACCATCTGCAACCCTCCGTCCTTTTAGGAAGCGGAGTACTTAGTATTCGTGCTACGTATGTTGATCATAGTCAAGGCGTAGTGTACGGTAGCTAAGTGATGTCTTCCTACAAAGCATATGATGCGACCAGTTAGGACATTCGTGTTATTATGTTGATCATAGTCAATGATCATATGGATGGGTCTAGTTAATCTCGAAATGACGGGTAGAACTTGACTAGTGCTTATGATATGTTGACCATAGCCAAGGTCATAAGTAGCTAGGGGTAAAAACAATATCGGGAGTTTCAAGAGTTGAAATTTGCAATAAGACTGCATACCATCTATATGATAGTTGGATCCCGATCCTACTGTGAGTAAGAGTTACACACAGGAGAGTTTTGCACTATATAATTAGCTAATCCAGTAGGTGTCTAGAAATGTGTTAACGGGGTTTGACCTCTGGGAAAACGAGGTTTATTTTAATTAGGTCCGTGCGAAAGTACGGGGAACCTCCCTCAAAGTACCGACACTGTCCTAGCTGACCGGTTAGCGAAACTGTAGAATGTAATTAATCCTGGCTAGTTTTCTTTTCAGGTTTTGCAAGAAAATTTGATAAAAGCAGTGGGAGAAATCGATTAGATAAGATAATAACCAATCAAATTCTTTGCAAGAGCATTTCGCTGAGTGTATTCTTTTCTCTCTCCTAATGGCAGATACCGATGACGGGACTTAAGCTTCTTTTAGAGAAAAATAAACTGACAGGACCGAATTATAAAGAATGGTTGAGGAACTTGAACATTGCACTCACATATGATAAAGTATCATATGTCCTCACTACCAAAGCCCCACCCATCCCAGGTCCTGAATCATCTGTTTTGGATAGAGAGATCCGAAAAACATGGGATATTGATTGTAACAGGGCCAAGTGCCTTGCGCTTGCTTGTATGGACAGTATCCATCAGAAACAGCACGAGAAGATGGATGTTCAATCCATCTTTCTTCATACAAAGGAGTTGTATGAAGAGCAATCTCGGACTTTACGATACGAGGCATCTCGAAAGCTGTTTCAGATGCGAATGGCCCCTGGCATATCAGTAGGAGAACATGTTCTGAAGATGATTGGTCTTATAGAAGAACTTAAGGAACTGGGATGGACTATGGATAATGAGCAATATACAAATATTGTTCTGCAGTCTCTCCACCCTGCCTTTGCTCCGTTCATAGTGAATTTCAATATGAACGATTTGGAGAAATCATTGCCTGAAATTCTCAATATGTTGAGAAGTGCAGAGAGCACGCTTAAGACAGTGAAGACTCCCGCTCTACTTGCTGGGCCATCTTCTTCTTCCGTCCCAAAAGCCAAGGCCAAAAGAAAGAAGAAGAAGAAACCCATCAAACCGAAAGGTGGAGTTCAAATGGCAAAGGGGAAAGACAAATCTGGGGCCACGGGAAGTGGAAAAGGAGAATGTTTTTACTGCCACAAGTCGGGACATTGGAAACGCAACTGTGCTCTGTATCTTGCTGATCTCAAGAAGAAGAAGCATGTTGATGCTTCCGCTTCAGGTGTTTTTGTAACTGAAAACTGTTTTTTAATAAACTCCGCATCTTGGGTATTAGATACCGGTTCTGGTTCTCGCATCTGCAATTGTATACAGAGATTGAGAAACAGTAGAGTTTTGAAGACTGGTGACCATACTCTGGGGGTTGGAAATGGTTCCAATGTACATGTTGTATCCGTATGAGAGTATCATCTGGGGTTGCCTTCGGATTGTATTTTGGTTTTGAACCCGTGTTATTATGTACCTATTATGCTATATAATATAATATCCGTTTCTTTGTTGGACAATGAAGGATATCATTTTGTGTTGCAGAATAGTGTTATGAACATTAACTTGAATCAACAGTTGATTGGGTATGATACACTAAATAACGGTATTTACGTCCTGAACCAACATACAGTTTTCAGTATACAACATACTAATAAAAGAAAGTTTTCAGATATAAATGAAGCTTTTCTTTGGCATTGTAGACTTGGTCATATTAATGAAACAAGATTAAACAAGCTACATAAAGATGGATATTTGAATCCTTTTGAATATAAAACTTATGCGACTTACCAGTCCTGTATCAAAGGTAAATGACCAAAACACCGTTTACTGGACACGGAGAAAGAGCTGTGGAACTCTTAAGCCTCATACATAGTGATGTATGCGGACCAATGTCTACATATATAAGAGGCGGTTTTTCATACTTCATTACTTTTACTGATGATTTCTCAAGATTCGGACACATGTTTTTTTTAAAGCATAAATCCGAAGCTTTCGAGATATTCAAGGAGTATAAACTTGAAGTAGAAAAACAAACAAGCTTGAGCATCAACAAACTTCGATCAGATCGAAGTGGAGAGTATTTGAGTACAAAGTTTTCAGACTTCTTAAAAGAGAATAGGATTCTCTCTCAGCTCACTCCTCCTTAAACACCACAGCACAACGATGTGTCAGAACGGAGGAATCATACCCTATTAGATATGGTACGGTCCATGATGTGTGATGCTGAGTTACCGCTTTCCTTTTGGGGACATGCATTGGAGACATCGATGTATCTGTTAAACAGGGTTCCAACCAAGACCGTGTCTACCACTCGATATGAGATATGGTATGGAAAGATACCATCTCTTAAAAGAGTTAGGATATGGGGTTGTCCGGCTTTTATCAAAAAGCAGAATCTAGACAAACTCGAGACACGATCAGTCATGTGTAAATTTGTGGGATATCCAAAATATTCATATGGATATCTATTCTACCACAAGGAGGAACAAAAGGTGTTTGTTTCTCAACATGCCGCATTTTTAGAAAATGAGATTTTTACAAAAGGTGTTGATGGCAATGCGGTAGAACTACAAGAGGTTCTAGAGATACAAATTACTTAGGACGAATTGGTTGAAACTGATGTTGCAGTTGAATTTCAAGAACCTCAGCCGCTCCGGAGATCTAGTAGAACTTCTCTCCCACCAGAGAGATACTATGGGTTTCTCATTGATGGTGATAGAGAGGATTGCATCATGGATGATGATGACCCTACTAGTTTTCAGCAAGCTATCATGAGTGGTGACTCAGTGAAGTGGCTGGAAGCCATGAGATCCGAAATGGAGTCCATGTATACCAACAAAGTATGGACTTTGGACGTTGCACCTCCTGAGATAAAACCCGTAGGGTGCAAATGGATCTTTAAGAGAAAGATTGGTATAGATAGACAGGTGGAGACCTATAAAGCAAGACTTGTAGCGAAAGGTTTTCGTCAAAGACCAGGATTGGACTATGATGAAACTTTCTCTCCAGTAGCAATGCTTAAATCCATTCGGATCCTACTTGCTATAGTTGCTCACTACGACTATGAAATTTGGCAGATAGACGTTAAAACTGCATTTCTAAATGGTGATTTAGAAGAATGCGTTTTTATGAATCAGCCAGAGGGCTTCATTGACAGTGGGAGCAGCGGGAAAGCATGTAGGTTGCTTAAATCCATTTATGGATTAAAGCAGGCCTCACGGAGCTGGAACATCTGTTTTGATGACACAATCAAAGAGTTTGATTTTGTCAAAAATATAGATGAACCATGCATTTATAAGAAGATTTTAGGGAGTACTGTCATATTCCTCGTATTGTACGTGGATGACGTTCTCTTGATAGGAAATGATATTCCTATGCTACAATCGGTCAGACTATTCTTATCACAAAGGTTCTCCATGAAGGACCTGGGTGATGCTTCATGCATTTTGGGCATAAGGATCTATAGAGATAGATCCAAGAGGTTATTAGGATTGTCCCAATCAAAGTACATTGACACTATCCTAAAAAGGTTTAGTATGGAAGATTCCAAGCGTAGTGCCTTGCCCGCTTGTCATGGAATTACTCCCTCCAAGGACTTCTGTCCGAAGACTGATGAAGAGAGAGCTCGCATGAGTATTATACCCTACGCTTCAGCCGTAGGATCTATAATGTATGAGATGTTATGTATTCGTCCTGAAGTAGCTTATGCACTAGCTGTAGTAAGCAGGTAGCAATCCAACCCAGGAGAGAAACATTGGATAGGAAGAACATTCTTAAGTACTTGCGAAGGAATAGAGAACTGTTCTTGGTGTATGGTAATGGGGATCTCCAAATGGAGGCCTTTACCGATTCCAGCTTTCAAAGTGATAAGGATGACAGCAAATCTATCTCAGGGTTTGTATTTACCCTCAATGGAGGGAAGGTTAGTTGGAAGAGTTCGAAACAGGATACCGTTGCAGACCCCACGATGGAAGCTCAGTATATTGATGCAAATGATGCTGCCAAGGAAGTCGTCTGGATGAGGAAGTTCATCACGGAACTAGGAGTAGTTCCATCTATTGTTGATCCAATACCATTGTATTGTGATAATAATGGGGCTATGGCGTTAGCCAAAGAACCAAGGTCCCATCAGAAGTCCAGACACATCTTGAGGCGATATCATTTGATCCGGGAGATAGTAGATCGCCAGGAGATTGAGATTCGGAGAGTAGATACAAAGAATAACACCGCGGATCCACTCACCAAGGCCCTTCCACAGCCGCAGCATGAGCGACTTTTTGATATGTTGGGTATGAGATACGCCAATAATTGGCCTTAGTGCAAGTGGGAGATTGTTGGATATATGTATGCCCTAGAGGCCATTATATGTATAGTGAAAGCTTGGACATGTATATGTAAGTCGATGTATTATACCCCACGAGTTGCGGGGAGGCAGAAATATGAAAAACAATTAAGTTCTTTAGATTAACATCGACTAACCAAAGGATCTTTGCTAAACTATAACTAACACTAAGATAGGAGTTGTTAAGTACTATGAAAGAAGATTATATCTAATGAACCGTGTCCTTCTTCTTCTCGTTATCCACCTCCTCGTCGGCCTCCTCTATGTAATAGACGATCCACCCGGGAGCTTCTACTCCAAGCTTTACCTCTAATCTTGAGGTAACTAGGTTTCTCTAGTTGCTAATCAAAGTCACCTAGGTAATATAGAGTATGATTATGGATTAATGAGTCTAACTAATCCTTGATCTCAACACATGAGAGGGTAGGATTAGGGTTTGAAGAGAGAGAGCTTGAGGAGAGAGAAGGTGAGCATGAGAATAATAATGAAATAATGATCTTACTTGAATATATGGAGCATAATCATTTATCAAATAAATAAATCAAATGATTAATCATCATGCTTCATTTATTCATTATGTGTGATTCATTACATGAGTCATTAACCATTTAATGCAACATTAATGACATGAATGAATCACATAAATGAGTCACTAAATCAAAAAATGCTTATACCACATAAACCCCCAAGTCATCATCCTTTTAGAAGCTTCCCGCTAAATTACGAGAACGCCCCTCCTATCCGTGAAAACACGGAAAAACTTTAGACTGTATAAATCCAATAATCCGATACTAGAATCTGGCTTAAACCAAAGCCGGCTAGTAAAAACTGTCCGAACGTCGTACGTGCGTAAACACACGTATGCGTCCGAACCCTTGTCGTAAAACCATACGACCTCTATATCGTTTCGCCTGAAGTAGGGAAATTCTCTGTGTAGGACTCTAAAGACTCAACTACTACGCTGGCAGTGGGTTTAACCACAGACCGCAAGCGGCACTAGCTGTACGTAATGGTCCCCAGGTAGATGTCGATAAGAAGGCCGATGAGGAAACCCATCCGAACTCCTACTGAGCCTGATGTGACAATCTCCGTACAGTCCGGTCTGTTCGTCTAGGACTATCGCATATCGGGCCTAGGGGGCGGCATGCGTCAGTCCCCTAAAAGCGGTATAAGTCGTTTCGGAGCGAAGCCCATTACACCTTGAGAAATTACTGGAAAACCTACCAGTAAATCTCGCTTGCCATGGCCAGGGACTTTGCGTAATGTCTCTCTGACACAGCGCGATATCAACTCCCAATACCGGGATAGACGAATCCTGTCTAACCACTACTGCCTCCAAGTGCTCGGGACTGCACCCAACTGCTACCAGTTTGCACGACTCCTTTGAGCCGTGGTAAGGTAGTAATCTAAGAACAGTGGGACACACTCGAGGAGAAGTAGCAGTGTCAAGTCTGCGAACTATGCTGTACTCATATCATCTGGGAACTGTTAACTGACGACGGGTATAATACCAACCAACAGTTCCCCGCGAGTCCTGTCCGGTGTACCCGTAACCCAATGAGCACCTGTATACTATCTCCAGTACGACGTACTGATGGCTGTGGGACAGACCATCTCCCCAACTGGATGAGAAGCGCACACACTAGTCTACTCCGGAGTATCGATGCCCTGTCTCGATAATCCTACGACTAGGGACCTGAAAAAGGATGTGCTTGTAGACTACCCAGCCCCCACTAGTGTGACCGCTATCACAACACTGGTAGTCAAGCAAGATCCTCAGGGCTCTATCAATACGTACACACATATTAAGATAGATAAAACCAAGTACCATACTACCATGTTTAGCAAGACTGTTATATAACTGTGAATATCCCAAGCTTCTATTAAGTAATATACAAGCTAGTATGATACAATAATGGCCCCTAGGGCATATACACTAACAGTATATATGTATATAGATGACTTTCTTGCTCGACATGATAGTATGCTATCTGGTTTACTTTATCTTGACATGTTCATTTGATCATGCATCATATTCATTTGGTACATGTTGATAAAGCCTATAGGATATTTCCTTGACTACTGGGACTATGATGTAGATCATACTAGAGGGACATTTGTAGTTTATAAGCATATCCTTTAACTGTTCCTAATCGTGGGTCTATCGAGACGGGGCATCGATATTCCACAGCTGACTAGCGTATACCATTCTTCTCCCATATGATGGGCGATGGATGATCCCATATCCATCTGGTGTGGTGACACCAAAGATTGTATGTGGGTGCTCAGTGGAGACTGGGTACACTGAACGGACTTCCCGAGAACTCCTATGTGGTATTATATCTATCGTCGGATAGTAGTTCTCAGGTGACACTGGTACAGGTTAGTTTGTAGACCCAAGATCGTTATAGAGTCTTGTGTGTCCTCCCATTGTACTTTGATCTCCACCCTACCACGAACCTACTGAGTCGTGCAAACAGGTGGACTTTGGGTACAGTCCCGAGGAACATGGAGGCAATGAGCGATCGGAGGGGTTTCGTCTCTCCCAGTATTGGGAGTTGATGTTGTGCTATGCTCGATTGGCAATAACAGGAAGTCCCTGGCCAGGGCTGCTGAGATTTACTGATAAGTGTTATCAGTAGTTTCTCGATCTGTTATGAGCCATACACCGGCATGACTTATTGAGTTATTGGGGTCGACGATTCCATCCCTAGACTTGATATGCAGCATATCTAACGAAGAGACCGGACTGTACGGTAAGTGTTGCCAGTTGGCTCGACGGGAGTTTTGACAGCTTCGCTGGTTTTCTTCTGATTGCTCAATACGCGGGTGGCCATTATGGTTAGCTGACCGCTTGCGGCTTGTGGGTGTTTTATATGATCATCACCTGTTGCCGGCGTATTGACGAGTCTTAGAGTCCCACAATGAAGTTTCCTAGCTCAGGCGTAAAGATGCGGTGTGCACATGAGAAATGCGTGGGGACCCGATTAAATGCGTGTATGTGATACCGTATATTTAATCGGGCGTTTTTCTATTGGTCGGGTCGTATGTGATATGACCGGTTTGTTAAATCAAGTGTTGATTTAACATTTGACTTTTAGATTAATTCTTTATTAAACCCTTTTCTTAATTGATGTATGCATGCATGTATGCACATGATGATGTGCATGGACACATACATACATACATTGTATCATGGTTGATGATACACAAGTGGTGGCAATGCAAGACTCACATGGTTCATTTATATATAGATATATATTAGTTTTGAGAAAAAGAAAAAGGGAATGAAAATTAAATCATGGTTGATAATTATCCAAACTTAACTATTCTTTGACCTAATTCAAACCATGGTTTAAATTTCATTTGGACTTTAACTTAACACAATAATATCTAGATATTAGTTAACCATGGTTTGAAGTGAGAAGGATTAATATTGATTATTCATTCTCACTTAATTCATTCATCATTATCTCTTGAGCTCAAAGCTTTGCCATTATCTTCTTCTTCCTCATTCTCTTTCTCTCTTGAGATTTAAAAATGAGCGAGTTAGTAAAAAAGAAAGGATTTTAATTATAGAATACAAACCACCTCATCATTCTAAACACATCTAGCCTATTTGTGTAGGGTGTTTGCTATACTTCTTTCCAAGATTAAGTAAAACAAGGAGCTTTGGGCAAAGGGACTTCGGGTGGATCATCGTGGACGAGGAAGACCTCTAGCGATCCGTTCCAAACTCTCAAAGGTCCAAGGAGTCACCAAGGAAGGTCTACAAAGGTTGTAATCTCTTCACTTAGTGATAGATTCTCATTTGTATATGATACTAGTTCCTTGTTACCCTAAAATTCTAGTTAAGATTCTAGTTTAGTTTACTTAGTACCTTTAAAATTTTAATTGTAGAATGTGTGATGCTTCCAAACCCTAGATTAGGTGCTAAGCAAACCCAACAAGTAGAACCAGAAGTTTCAAAAGAACAGGACATTCCCGCGCCACTCCGCAGGAGTAGTAAGCCGTTTCATCTGCCCGAGAGATACTACGGTTTTCTTGTAGACAGGGATAGAGAGGATTGCATCATTGATAATGATGAGCCAACTAACTTCCAGCAAGCCATTCAGAGCACTGACTCGGTAAAATGTCTGGATGCAATGCGGACCGAGATGGAGTCTATGTACACCAACAAAGTATGGATTTTGGACATTGCTCCAGAAAGGGTAAAACCCGTAGGCTGCAAATGGATCTTCAGAAAGAAGATTGGTGTAGATTGACAAGTTGAAACCTATAAGGCTAGATTTGTGGCAAAAGGATTTCGTCAAAGACCTAGTTTGGACTATGATGAAATATTTTCTCCAGTGTCTATGCTCAAATCCATTTGGATCCTTCTTGCCATTGCTTCCTTCCACGATTATGAGATTTGGCAGATGGACGTAAAGACCGCTTTTCTAAATGTAAATTTGGAGGAGTGCGTCTATATGGACCAGCCAGAGGGTTTCATTCAGAGTGGGAGCAGCGGAAAAGTGTGCAAGTTGCTTAAGTTCATCTATGGACTAAAGTAGGTATCGCGGAGTTGGAACATCTGATTTGATGAGACGGTCAAACAATTTGACTTTATCAAAAATCCATATGAGCCATGCATTTATAGTAAGATTGTAGCACGAACTGTTGTATTCCTCGTCTTGTACGTGGATGACATTCTCTTTATAGGAAATGACATTCCTATGCTACAATCTGTCAAAGGGTTCTTGTGACAAAGGTTCTCCATGAAAGACCTGGGTGATGCCTCTTACATTCTGGGGATCCAGATCTATCGTGATAGATCTAAGAAGATGTTAGGACTTTCACTGTCCAGGTACATCGACACCATACTAAAAAGATTCAGTATGGAAGATTCAAAGCGCGGTAATTTACTGGCTTGTCACGGAATCACCCTCTCCAAAGAGATGTCTCCCAAGACGGATTTGGAAAGGAATCACATGTCTATTATACCCTACGCTTCTATGGTAGGCTCTATAATACATGCGATGTTGTTTACCAGACCAGATGTAGCTTATGCACTAAGAGTAGTAAGTCGGTATCATTCAAACCCTGGGGAGAAGCACTAGATAGCAGTAAAGAACATCTTCAAATACCTAAGAAGGACTAAGAAAATGTTCTTGGTTTACGGCGGAAAAGACCATCAGATCGAGGCCTTTGCTGACTCCAGCTTCCAGAGTGACAAGGATGACTCCAAATCCATGTCAGATTATGTCTTTGCCCTCAATGGAGGGGCGGTCTATTGGAAAAGTTCCAAGAAGGACACCGTTGTTAACTCGACAATAGAAGCGGAGTATATCGCAGCTTCAGATGCCGCAAAAGAAGCTGTCTAGATGAGGAAGTTCTTAACAGAACTTCAGGTTGTTCCGTCCATTGTTGATCCAATACCTCTGTATTGTGATAACAACGGGGCTATAGCTTTAGCAAAGGAACCCAGGTCCCATCAGAAGTCCAGACACATCTTGAGGCGGTACCACCTGATCAGGGAGATCATGGATCACCAGGAGATTGAGGTTCGGAGAGTTGCTACAGAGGACAACACTGCAGATCCATTCACGAAGGCCATCCCTCGGACGCAGTTCGAGAGGCTATTCGAGATGATAGGTCTGCGATATGCCAGCACATGGCCTTAGTGCAAGTGGGAGATTGTTAGTGTAATATGCCCTAGAGGCCATTATTGTATAGTACTAGTATGTATATTACATTTTGGAAGCTTGGGATGTATGCACTGATTTATGACAGTCTTGCTCGATATAGTAGTATGCTACTTGGTTTGTATCTATCTTAATATGTGTATATGTTTATTTTAACGTATCGCTAATACATATTGATAGAGCCCTTAGGATGTTTGCTTGACTACCGGCGTTGTGATGGCAGTCACACTAGTGGGGGCTGGGTAGTCTACAAGCACATCCTTACACAGGTCCCTAATCACAGGATTATCGAGACAGGGCATTGATACTCCATAGTAGACTAGTGTATATGCTTCTCTTCCCAGCAGGGGGGATGGTCTATCCCACAGCCATCAGTACGTCGTACTGGAGATAGTATCCAGGTGCTCATTGGGTTATGAGTTACACTGGACGGACTCGTAAGGAACTGCTAGTTGGTATTATACCTATCGTCAGGTAGTAGTTCTCGGGTAACATGAGTACAGCTTAGTCTGTCGACTTGACACTGTTACTTCGCCTCAAGTGTGTTCCCACTGTTCTTAGATTACTACCCTACCAAGGCTTTGCTGAGTCGTGCAAATAGGTAATAGTTGGGTACAGTCCCGAAGCACTTGGAGGCAGTGGCGGTTAGATAGGATTCGTCTCTCCCGGTATTGGGGGTTGATGCCGCGCTGTGTTCGGAAAGCCATTACACAAAGTCCCTGGCCAGGGCAAGTGAGATTTATTGATTGGTATTCCAGTAGTTTCTCAGGGTGTTCTGGGCTACACTACGACATGACTTATACCGCTATTAGGGGTCTGACATTTACCATCCCCCTAGGCCCGATATGCGATACTCTTAGACGAACAGACCGGACTGTACAGAGATTGCCACAGACAAACTCAGTAGGGGTACAAATGAGTTTCCTCATCGACCTTCTTGTCGACAGATACCTGGGTAGCCGTTACGTACAGCTAGTGCCACTGACGCACTTGTGGTTAAACCCACTACCAGAGTACTGTAGAGTCTTTAGAGTCCCATACAGAGGGTTTCCCGGCTTCGGGCGAAACGTGTAGAGGTCGTATGGTTTTACGACAGGATTCGATCACATACGTGCACTTCTGCGCATATGATGTTCGGGCGGATATTATTAGTGGACTTTGGTTTAAACCGGATCCTAGTATATGATTATTGGATTAGTTTCGTCTCATTGTATTCGTGTCTCTCGGGATACGGATGCGGGTATGTATATACGGATGAGAGGGGTATTCTTGTAATTTGGACAAGATTACTACATGGAGAATGGCACCTCATATTAGGGTTTTTCTTTATTAGTAAAATCCTTTTAAGGTGGAGGAAATGAGAGTAGAAAGCTTATGGTATTTTAGTGAAATAAGATTAGGGTTTTGCATTGACTTTCATGAGATATTTGTGTGATTGTTGACTTAGATATTTTATGAGATATTTGTAGGATATTTTCACTAAGTTTAAATGCCAAAACCCTAGCCTTTATTCACTAATCTTTAAAAAAAGAAAAAACAACAGATAGTTTCTTCTCCTCTCAATTCATCAAGCCTCTTGATCAGTCGAAAATACTGCATTTCTAACACGGCAATTTCCCTATCATTTGCACTCATATAGAAGTGTTCGGTATTCATATTGCACATATTACCAAATCATCTCTGAAATACCAGATTGCATGTGCTAAACGTTTAAACCAGCACTTTTAGGGAAATTGTGTGTTTATCATGGCATCGCATCATTCTTGTATTGCGCAACTCTTGTCTTGGGGTCTAATGCAGGAAATTCCAGAAGCAAAGCCCAAAATTGGGGAAAGACTGATAAAAGATACGCCAACTCAAAGGCTGAAGATCTGGTAACAATACAGAAGCCCAAAGAGAATTTAAAGCATCAGAAAGAGGCCCATATGTCAGCCCAACCATTTACCAGAAATTACAAGCAGTGGGGCCACCAAAGGACCGCGGATCCGCGGCCCAAACCCCCTTGGCGCCGCGGATCCGCGGCCTTCTTAAGAGATCATGGCTTCAGATTTTTTACACGTGTCCCCTCTAACGGCCAAAGCTTCCAGAAGACCCCAGACGCTCCACATGGCGCATCTAGAAGGCTCGGTGTAACAACCTAATTCTAGAAGGCTCTTTTGGAGGGAAATTCAAATATTGGCTAACTAACTTGTGGAGGGAAATTCAAATTCAAATCCTTGCTCTAGGGTTTTGGGAGTCTATAAAAGAGAGCCTAGAGCTAGGGAGAAAATTGTTCAAGAATCACCACCATCTTCAACCCACAAGTTTAGTGACAAAGCTTGTGCCAAATTCAATCCCCATCCCCAATTCAAAATCAAGATCAAGATCCCGAGAGCAATTCGAGCAAGAGAGCCTTCAACCTTTAGAAGCGACGCCGGATTCCAACGGAGCAAGAGATCCACGCCGATCCGCGACTCAAGGAGCCGAGCGAAGCCGAAATCGACGATCTAGTTCCTTCCTTTTGTAAATTCAAGAGAGTTGTAATGAAATTTGTCGATAAATAAAAGTGAATTTTCTATACTCTTGCTTATCTTTTAATTCAAGCATAATGATTAGATCTCAATTTGTGATTGTGTTTGTGATCATGATGTTTGAGTAATCTCCGCTCGTGTAGGAGTTGTGACGATCTTTAGATGATGATGATTTAGATATTTTTTACAATTCTTAAATCCTATAATGTTTGGAAATTCTAGTGAATCAAATGATTAATAACCTAGTTTTGAGATGATGCTTTCTTGATCGTGTTCACTCGAAACTAGGGAACAACTATTAAACATTTGATTAACTAGAAGCTAGAATTTGAACGCGATCCATCGAAAGGACAAAGGATGAGTTGCGAAATTCCTAATTCCCTCGCAAGATCCTTAAATCTCGATGAATTCGCATCGATCTAGTACCAATTCGTTAAAGGATAAGAATGAGTAATCATTAGATCTCATCACATCTAGAGATCCGATCTACTCCTACGAGCTATCCTTATAATCTTGAGTGTTGATTGGAAATTATCTCTCATCTCTCTTCTTATTTTAATGTTTCTTTTAGATCTAGAATTTTCTTACTTTTGATCTAGAATTACAAATCATGAATTGTTTTCTTTTCTTTGCCTTAAATTTTCAACTCATCTAATTCGAAAATTGAACGGAACTCACTTTCCCTGTGGACGATCCGCACTTACTAACGCGCTACATCCGACACCGTTATTGATTGCGGTCAAAATATTTTTGATTGTGATTTCTAAAATCTATTTTCTATAAACATACGACACAATCGGAAAATCATTAAATCAAATGGCGCCGTTGCCGGGGATCGTGTGCTATTTGTTCATTTTTTGAAATTTGAGTTGAAAAGTTTATTCCATCAATATTTTTTAGATCAAAACTCACGCAAAATACTAATACGTGTTGTTGTGGTTAATTGCAAGGAGATCTGGAGCTTGCTGGGAAATTGGAAAATTATTTGAATAATTCCAGAGAACTAAGGAAGTTATCTGGAGCTTGCTAGAAAAATTTTGTGCAGCGATTACAGTAAAGCACCGCGTTTCCGCGGCCCTAGCTCTCAAATGCGGCGGTTCCGCGGCGGCATGAGTGCTTCTCTGTAAATTTTTTATCTGGTAATCTCTAACTTTCTTATCTCCTTCCTAAAATCTGCTCCAATTAACAATTTGTTGCAGGCTTCTTTGCAAAAATCGCAGCGCCGCAAAAAGCAAAATAAATTGTGCTTGTTTTTTATTTTGTGGTTGTTTGCATAATTAATACGGACATTAAGGGGCACGGCCAAATCCAGATTAGGTGGGGAGTTCATTACCCCTCCTAGGCCCCAAAAATCACAAAACTTGCATCCGCATTACCCTCATTAATTAAAAAAATATCTAGAGATGACTCTAAGGACCGTCGCGCTCACTTAGGACAGAAGAAGGCCGTGGGTAATTCATTGCTTATCCGCGTTTTCTTGTGGTGTCTAAGGCAAGTGTGTCGAAGGCTAGTGGTTATTAATTAGGCCCACTACTTACGTAGTGGAGTACCTTCCCACTTACCTGGCACTTACCTGGCCACAGGGGGACAAAGAGGCAGTGGAGGATTCTATCCTGCGACTTGTCTTTTGGCAGTTAGGAGCGGTCTAGAGCCGGACTTAGGTGACCACTAGAATTAGGGTTTTGTGTGTTGCATTTTGGGATCCGTATCATTTTTTCAAAACACGTATCATTTTTCAAAACAAACATCACACTCACTTCATTCCCCTAATTATAAATCACGCTGCCACTTGTACTAACCTCTTTTAGTACAAGATAGGCTGGACACGGGATTCTAGTGCCCGTCTTGTCCGCGTCCCCTCGATCGACTCCGAAGTCGGTATTTCTCCATTTACCTTTCTTTTACCCCCCACCACACCCACACCGATGGATCAGTCTCCATCAAACCTCTTTACCACTACTCTGCCGCCGTCCGTTGGTGCGCAGAATCCTCCCCGCATCTCTCTCTAAGAGAGGTGCTACCCTTTGCGAGGTCCTCTCTCGACCTGCTTATCCATTCCACCAGCCAACGGGGATAACTTTGAGATTAAACCCCAGTACATCAACCTTCTACCCAAATTCCACGGTTTCGAGACTGAAGACGCGTACGTTTTTATTACCAAATTTGAAAATGTATGCGCAATGATGGGTACATCACAACTTTCTGTGGATGCCATGCGTCTACGACTTCTTCCATTTACTTTGTGCGATACAGCCGAGAAGTGGCTGTATAACACCACCGCACATTCCATCACGAATTGGGAAGAATTCGTTGCGGCATTCCTTAAGAAATTCTACCCTATGCAAAAGACAGCTCGAATCCGTAGCGAACTCTATCAATTCTCCCAGCTTCCGGCTGAACCATTTTCAAAATACTTTGACCGATTCAAGGATCTTTTGGTTCAATGCCCACATCACGGCATCCCGAGATGGGAACTTTGCCGAATCATATATGAGGGCAGTAACCCTACCACTAAACAAAACCTTGAAAACATGTGTCAAGGCACCTTTATGACCAAGGATGATGGGGAAGCATGGAAATTTTTAGAAGAGTTAGCTGAAAAGTCATTACAGTGGGAGACTGGAACCCAGCCATCGAGTAGGGGTGGCGTACACCAAATAGACGTGTCCATAGGTGTTCAAGCTGAGATGGCAGTAATGCAAAAGAAGCTCGACGCTATGGAACACAAATTCTTAGCAGCCTCCCTAAACCCAATGTCGCTCCCCAAAACTGTTTGTGGGTGTTGTTCTGATCCTTCTCACTTGACGAAAGAATGTCCATTAAACTCTCAGTTTCGAGGTCTCGAGCATACCAATGCCGCATTTCAAAGACCTGGAAACGACCCTTTTTCTTCCACATATAATCAGGGTTGGAGGAATCACCCGAATTTTGCTTGGAACCAATCCCAAAACACGGTTCCAAACCCTAATCAATTCCAACGGGTCCCTCCACCACAACAGCAACCACTTCAGCTCACCCAGCACCCCTACCAGTCACTAAATTTCCAAAACCAGGTCAACACTCCTGCACCTTCTAATCCTATGCAGTCGACCTGTTCTGACGAATTCTCTCAATTCGCTCAAACCATGAAATCACTCATGTCAAATTTCATGGAAGTGTCGGCCGAGGTTAAGTCTTCCGTTGGTGAGATAAAGAAAAACTCAGCGTCCCAAGCTGAGAGTATCAAAACGATGGAAGCTGAGATTGCACTGCTTAAGGCCGAAATGAGTGCAAGAGAGAAAGGGAAACTCCCAGCTCAACCTGTACCCAATCCTGGCTATTCACATCATATGAATGCAATCACCACGTTGAGATCTGGAAGAGTGCTGGATAACCATGTTGGGGAAGAAGTTGATGATATTGAGAATCCTATCAACACCCCGGCTGAGACCTTTCCTTACACACACACTTCTTCTTCTGATTCTTGTTCTTCTACCCCACCGCCTTCTTGCGAGCCTATTCTCCATTTCCCTCTAGGCTCGACACCTCAGCCCACCTCTTTTACTCCTCCACAGACGATCCCCACTTCTATTTTGGGATCGGGGCCACACACACTTCCTTCTCCTATGATGGACCCAGCGCTCATTGCTAAAGCACCTTACCCAAACCGGTTAAGGGCTAACAAATCGAGTCCTCATATGGAGAAAATTATGGAAATGTTCAAGCAAGTTAACATCAACATCCCTCTCCTAGATGCCATCCAACAAGTTCCGTCCTATGCGAAAATTCTTAAGGACTTGTGCACTAGGAAGAGGAAGACTCAAGTGCCAAAGAAGGTCTTCATGTCCAATAGCATTAGCACTGCTTTTATCCCTCCGCTACCAAAGAAACGTAAGGACCCAGGATGTCCTACGATATCGATTTCTATTGGGGATAAACACATCAATCGTGCTCTTTTAGACCTTGGCGCAAGTGTTAACCTGCTTCCTTTCTCAGTCTATGAGCAACTAGGGATCGGAGAGTTGAAACCAGCCCATTGCACTCTCCAGATGGCTGACCGATCAATCACCAAAACTAGGGGTGAACTAGAGGATGTGTTAATAAAAATCGGGGAATTCGTATTCCCTGTGGATTTTATTGTACTTGATACACAGCCTGTAGCAAACCCACGAAATCAAATTCCGGTGATTTTAGGTCGCCCCTTTTTGGCCACTTCCAACGCTATCATCAACTGTCATAATGGCTCTATGACCCTATCCTTCGGGAACAGGTCAATAGAGCTGAACATTTACAAGTTGGGAAGTGTACCCTCCGAACCTACTGCTCATGTCTGTTCTGTCGACTTAATGGATGTCGACAGCAGCGAATTTGATGATCCTCCTGACACTGATCTTGACTCTTTTCATACGTTGTTGTTTGACCCAACTATGTATCATACACATACGGACTCTTCCACCGAGATGTACGGGTCAACAACTAACACCGATTATGAACTGCTTTTAGAGTCTGAAGATCACCCCGTACTTTGTGATGACATTATTCTTCGGGGTATTGATGAAACTTTTGAGGAGATCTTCGCTGATGAACTCGCATTTCTGAATAACACGGGTGTTGAGATGAATCATGTCCCAATCATTGAAATTGAACCTCCACCCCTCCTTCTGAATTGTAAAAAGAATGCGAGTAATCCATCACATTCACTGCATTGTCTCTCCAAAATAAGACGCACACACATTCTGTTCCACCACTTACCCTTTCACCACTTCTTCTTCCACTAACTCGAGCACTGCATTGATAAAATCTTTGAATGGTTGGTATTAACCTTCGGTCTTTGCAAAGCTTGGCATCGACCAATGATTTTTTTGACCCCCTCATGTGATTTTTAAAGCTTAACATTGCATAACTCAAGTTTGGGGGGAACAATTTTTCTGGAAAGAAAAATTTTTTAGAAAAATTTTGAGTGAAAAAAAAATAAGTTTGGGGGAGGATCTTCACTTATATATTTTGCCCCCACTAATAAATTCCTCCCAGACTTACAGGTTCTGTAGATATAGCGGTTGGCAACAGTGAGGACACTGTTGAAAACAAGTTTGGGGGAGGTTTGTGCTTCGTTTTGCATCATTTGCATATCATTTGCATAAGCACAAAACATTTCTTTAAAAACCCATAAAAATTTTGTGTAAAAATTTTTTGTAAATAATTTTTCAAAACCCATAAAAACCTATAAAAAATTTTAAAATTTTCAAAACCTATAAAAATTTAAAAAAATTTCAAAACTCATAAAAATTCAAAAAAAAAATTCAAAAAAATATAAAAATATTTAATATTTATTATAATAAAAGATTAGATAGTGAACAATTACATCCATGAGATTAGAAAAATTTAAGAAAACCAAGAAAATTAGAAGTTTTCTTATACGAACTAGTAATAAGTAGTTATGAGCCGTTGTCCCAAGGGTTAGTAAGATGGAGGAAGTCACTAATCTGAGGATAAAAATAAGTCTGAAAAATAGTTTCTATTCTGGAAAGCCAAACATTTTGAACGTTGATACCCTGGTATTCGCCCTTACGCAAGTCTTAAAGCCCGGGATAGTAGAGGATACCTTGAAATGCTCTTGTCTTTAAGCCGATGTATGAAGGGAAAAAATGAAGAAAGTGGTAAGAAAAATGGACACTGGTTTTGTTATCACCAAGGCAATAATAAAAAAAATATATAGCGAGGGTGCCTTTTCACCTAGTGCCCTAAAGCCAACTGGTCTGGGAGTCACTGCTATACCTGAGGTGGTGCAAGACGAGGAAAATACACCAAATAAGCAAGCACATGAGTAATCGGTCGGTTAGTACCTCAAGAAGTATTAACGATCGCATGAAAGTGTGTAAGCACATCTAATTAAAAAGTACTGAGGCTGATGGGCATGAGTATGATAGCTTGAATTGAATTCTCCGGGTGTAGGGATTTCCTTTACACACACGCAGGGTGATATGATCGATGTTTGGAATAAAGATAGGAATGAAGAATAAGACGATGTTTTATTGAGGGTGGACGTGATTTCTAACATCTTTTCATGACCATTAAGATAGGGCTCATGACAACCGAAAAGCTAGCTTAGTTGGAAACCCTAATTTTCAAGGCTTTTCTTTTACAATTCTTGTCTTTAAATGTAATATTCATGATCTTCCTTTTATTATTGGATTTTGTGGGTGCAATCCGCTGAAAACCCTCAGGAGACAACACTCCTCCTACTAGGGACACGTAGAGGTTTAAAGGCTTGTTGCACGTGCTCAGTGCAATCGTGTTGCCTACGAAAGTGTGCTTTTCTCTTTCTTTATTTTCTCCTTCTCTTTTTTTAATAAAGCAATTCGATCGAGACGATCGAAAAAAAGTTTGGGGGAATTTGATCAGTCGAAAATACTGCATTTCTAACACGGCAATTTCCCTATCATTTGCACTCATATAGAAGTGTTCAGTATTCATATTGCACATATTACCAAATCATCTCTGAAATACCAGATTGCATGTGCTAAACGTTTAAACCAGCACTTTTAGGGAAATTGTGTGTTTATCATGGCATCGCATCATTCTTGTATTGCGCAACTCTTGTCTTGGGGTCTAATGCAGGAAATTCCAGAAGCAAAGCCCAAAATTGGGGAAAGACTGATAAAAGATACGCCAACTCAAAGGCTGAAAATCTGGTAGCAATACAGAAGCCCAAAGAGAATTTAAAGCATCAGAAAGAGGCCCATATGTCAGCCCAACCATTTACCAGAAATTACAAGCAGTGGGGCCACCAAAGGACCGCGGATCCGCGGCCCAAACCCGTTGGTGCCGCGGATCCGCGGCCTTCTTAAGAGATCATGGCTTCAGATTTTTTACACGTGTCCCCTCTAACGGTCAAAGCTTCCAGAAGACCCCAGAAGCTCCACGTGGCGCATCTAGAAGGCTCGGTGTAACAAACTAATTCTAGAAGGCTCTTTTGGAAGGAAATTCAAATATTGGCTAACTAACTTGTGGAGGGAAATTCAAATTCAAATCCTAGCTCTAGGGTTTTGGGAGTCTATAAAAGAGAGCCTCGAGCTAGGGAGAAAATTGTTCAAGAATCACCACCATCTTCAACCCACAAGTTTAGTGACAAAGCTTGTGCCAAATTCAATCCCCATCCCCAATTCAAAATCAAGATCAAGATCCCGAGAGCAATTCGAGCAAGAGAGCCTTCAACCTTTAGAAGCGACGCCGGATTCCAACGGAGCAAGAGATCCACGCCGATCCGCGACTCAAGGAGCCGAGCGAAGCCGAAATCGACGATCTAGTTCCTTCCTTTTGTAAATTCAAGAGAGTTGTAATGAAATTTGTCGATAAATAAAAGTGAATTTTCTATACTCTTGCTTATCTTTTAATTCAAGCATAATGATTAGATCTCAATTTGTGATTGTGTTTGTGATCATGATGTTTGAGTAATCTCCGCTCGTATAGGAGTTGTGACGATCTTTAGATGATGATGATTTAGATATTTTTTACAATTCTTAAATCCTATAATGTTTGGAAATTCTAGTGAATCAAATGATTAATAACCTAGTTTTGAGATGATGCTTTCTTGATCGTGTTCACTCGAAACTAGGGAACAACTATTAAACATTTGATTAACTAGAAGCTAGAATTTGAATGCGATCCATCGAAAGGACAAAGGATGAGTTGCGAAATTCCTAATTCCCTCGCAAGATCCTTAAATCTCGATGAATTCGCATCGATCTAGTACCAATTCGTTAAAGGATAAGAATGAGTAATCATTAGATCTCATCACATCTAGAGATCCGATCTACTCCTACGAGCTATCCTTATAATCTTCAGTGTTGATTGGAAATTATCTCTCATCTCTCTTCTTGTTTTAATGTTTCTTTTAGATCTAGATTTTTCTTACTTTTGATCTACAATTACAAATCATAAATTGTTTTCTTTTCTTTGCCTTAAATTTTCAACTCATCTAATTCGAAAATTGAACGGAACTCACTTTCCCTGTGGACGATCCGCACTTACTAACGTGCTACATCCGACACCGTTATTGATTGCGGTCAAAATATTTTTGATTGTGATTTCTAAAATCTATTTTCTATAAACATACGACACAATCGGAAAATCATTAAATCATTGGGTCAAAATATCATTAGATATTTTATGAGATATTTGTAGGATATTTTCACTAAGTTTAAATGCCAAAACCCTAGCCTTTATTCACTAATCTTTAACAAAAGAAAAAACAACAGATAGTTTCTTCTCCTCTCATTTCATCAAGCCTCTCTCCATCTCTCTCTAACCCTAACCATTTTATGAGTTTAAAATCATTGGGTCTGTGAGACTACTTGATCCCTCATCACTCTCTACACATCCTAGGCTACTTAGTCTAGCACACCAAGTGACCTAGTTTCCTTAAGTTAGAGGTAAAGCTCAAAGCCGGATCTCTTGGGTGGATTGTCTATGATTTGGAGAAGACGACGAGGAGGTGCTTTCCGTTCTCAATTCAAGGAGCTCGCGACTTAGAGAAGGACAGCGAGGAGGTGAAGGACAGCGAGAACTTGAGGTATAATACGCACACATAGTAGTTAAACCTCTTTGATATATTGTTAGTTAAGGTTTAGTATCGATCCTGGAGTTTAGTCGATGTTACGAAGCTAATAAAAATCGTTTTTTGCAAATTCCGCCTTCCCGCGAACATGTGGGGTGCGTGTCATCGACTTACACTGAGCGGATAAACTCCTCGATGTAGTCTCGGAGCTGCTTGCAGTTCTCGGTGGGGTGGCCCTGCGACCTGTGGAAACCGCAGCAGGGTCCCCGGGTACGCTTGGCCGGCCTATTCGAGACTGGGGGGAGTTTGAAGAACCTCTCGCCTTTTGCCTCCTCCAACAGTTCCGTCTGGGAGACGTTGAGCGGGGTGTACTCCTGAAACTTCAGGGAGTAGGGCTTTGGCCGCTCAATCTTCTTTTTCTCCTCCCTAGCCCTTTTCTTCTGATCGGCTTGCTTTGTCCGGGGCAGGTTGGCGTTCACCTCGGACTCAAGCTGGATCTTACGTTCAGTCTATGCCTTTACCTCGGCCATGGTCTTAAGTTGCGCTAATGCAAAGGAGCGTGTAGGGTGTTTTTCGTCACCCTATTGAGATGGGAATACGCGCATGCTTGTCAGGCGTACTACAGATTCCCCCTGCCTAGGGTAGGCTGGGGTTTAATGATTGTGGGGATACGAATCTCCGGCAGCCGCGGACTAAGCTGCCGTTAATTACCCCTCGCCTTTGGGGCGAGGGAACCTCCGATTAATGGGTTAAACTGGTCATGCGAACTCAATGTGCGGTGTGCGTGTGCTTTGTTTAAAAAGGGGGTTTTGGGTATATCGGGAGCCACGCAGAGTTTTTTTACGGGGGTCCCGCTACCAGGATAGCGGGCTGGGGGTCAAGGGGGCTAGCAGCCCCCTTGCGGGGTTCGGGGCAGCGCCCCGGCCCGAAATTTTTTTTGAGGGGGAGAGTGTGGCGGAGTATGTGTATGTGTACATTTGTATACATATATGTATATATACATGTATATATAAGTAAAGGGGAAAAAGACATCCAAAGGATGCGTGGGGCCAGCGCCTAGGCGCTTGAGCACGAGCGCGCCACGTGTCGGCACGTGGGCGCTTTGCGCTCGAGCGCAGAGTGCTGGAGCGCAACGCGCCACGTGTCGGCACGAGGGCGACTTGCGCTCGAGCGCTTGCGCTTGAGCGCAAGCGCGCCACGTGTCGGCACGAGGGCGACTTGCGCTCGAGCGTTTGCGCTGGAGCACAAGCGCGCCACGTGTCGGCACGAGGGCGACTTGCGCTCGAGCGCTTACGCTTGAGCGCAAGAGCGCCACGTGTCGGCACGAGGGCGACTTGCGCTCGAGCGCTTGCGCTGGAGCGCAAGCGCGCCACGTGTCGGCACGTGGGCGCTCTGCGCTTGAGCGCCGGCGAGAAAAAGAGGCTTTTAGCCTAAAAATATTTCTCTGATGAGAAATCAAAGAGGAGTTGGACTCCTGAGTGTTCTTCTTCTTCTTCTTCTTCTTTTTTTTGGGAGGGGATTTAGTGAAAGATGTTCTTCTTCTTCCTCCTATCGCTTGGCCGGATCTTGAAGATCAAGAAGCAGGAGATTTTAAAAATCACTCCTTTTTTTGATCTGATGGGAGATCTGAGTTCCCTTTTGTGGGTTTTGTGGTGGAAAACTACTTAGTTTTGGAAAAGAAAGAGTAAAACTCTTGATTTAAATTCAAAAGAAAATGAAAAGGTTTAGAACCTTGAAGATGGAAGAAAAGAGCTCAGCTCTAAGACTTTTTTTTTAGAGGGAAAAAGTTGTTGGGATATTTCATTATCCTTGCCTTTATAGGCCATACATTTTACACATAGCCCCTTGGGCTTCACAAAATGGCATTTTGCCTATTTCATGGCTCATGTGCCATTTCTTTTTGCACATAAGCCATGGGCTTTACAAAAATTGGGCTTTATGCCTATTTTCCTTACATTTATCCCTAAAATAAAATAAAATAAAAAAACAACAAAATTGCTTATTACAAAATTTTTATCTTGGTATGGGGGAGGCCGGCCGCTTCATGGTCGGGCTCGACCCGGGCATGGGCTCACTGGATCTGGGCTTGGGCCCACTTGGCTTGGGGGTTGACTTTGATTTTGACTTGGTCAACCGGGGTGTAAATTTTTACCCCAACAAATTGCCCCCCATCAATAAATGCACACCACATATGTGGGTCGTGTGCATGAAGTTGATGGATCTTCTTTCACGTGGAGGCGACTTGATTCGGTTCCCACCTTTTGGGAAGCTGGCACTGCCCTTTTTAAGACATGGACGGTCGATGCTTAACACGTCCCCGAGACGGAGTGTCCGTGATAGACGTTTCCCTGGCCCGGAGCGATCTGGTTCCCGCTTTGTAGGAATCCTGTGCTGCCCTTTTTACGACGTGGACGGTCGGTTCTGCCCTTTTTACGACATGGACGGTCGGTGCTGCCATTTTAGCGACGAGGAAGGTCGATGCTGCCCTTTTTGCGACTTGGACGGTCGGTTCTGCCCTTTTTACGACGTGGACGATCGGTGCTGCCATTTTAGCGACGCGGACGGTCGGTGCTGCCATTTTAGAGACGTAGACGGTCGATCTGCCCTTTTTGCGACATGGACGGTCGGTGCTGCCATTTTAGCGACTTGGACGGTCGATGCTGCCCTTTTTGCGACTTGGACGGTCGATGCTGCCATTTTAGCTACTTAGACGGTCGGTTCTGCCCTTTTTACGACATGGACGGTCGGTGCTGCCCTTTTAGCGACGTGGACGGTCGATGCTGCCCTTTTTGCGACTTGGACGGTCGGTTCTGCCCTTTTTACGACGTGGACGGTCGGTGCTGCCATTTTAGCGACGTGGACGGTCGATGCTGCCCTTTTTGCGACTTGGACGGTCGGTGCTTGATTTGACTTGCTCTGCTTTTTGCAGTGTCAGGGGTAGACTTGACTTGCTCCGCTTCTTGCGGTGTCGAGATTGGATTCCGACTTGCTCCGCTTTCTGTGGCGTCGGAGTGGAAGTTGACTTGTTGATTTTGATTTGGGTTGACATCAGCATCGCTATACTGGAATGTGGTACCAGGAGCGAATCATCATCTGCCATGGAGAGGATTTTGGGATTTTGGTTTTTGTTTGGCATCTGCATTGCTGCACTGGAATAATGCCAGGAGCAACTCATCATTTGCCCCGAGAGGATTTGGGAGAAATTGGGATTGTTTTACGCCCGTGGATTGTATACGGTTTTGCAGGATGTATGATCCAGACCGTAGGGCCGGAAAAATTTCGGGACTTTGTCGGCGTCTGCATCGCTGCGCTGGAATATGGTACCAGGAGCGACTCATCATTCGCCGTTGGGGTATGGGATTTGGAATTTGGTTGGCGTCTGCATCGCTGCACTGGAATATGGTACCAGGAGCGACTCATCATTCGCCGTTTGGGGATTGGGGAGCGATGGCTTAGGAGACAGGTTTAGATCCCTATCGCCTAAGGCTTTTCAATTTTATGGGCCGTGAGGGTCCCATAAAAGCATTTTCTCCCTACGAGTCGTAAGGATCCCGCAGGTGTATTTTCTCCTTAGGAATCGTGAGGATTCCTAAGTGTGTTGCTCCTTTGTGAGTCGTAAGGATCTCACGCAGGGGGTTTCTCCTCACAAGGTCGAGAGGACTTTGCGAGTGTATTTCATCTCTTTTCACGAGTTTGCGCCCTTTCGGGTTTTCACAGACTCGCCGGTAGTCCTGCTGTTTTTACTCACGGAGCCCTTTCGGGTTTTCATCCGTGCCCATTTTGCTTGTGGACATACCGTTTATTCCTTCTTTTTTTTTTTTTTTTTTTTTTTTGCCGCTGGTGGGACTTTAAAGTAGTCTCACCGGCAGGATTTGGGAGAAATAGGGGTCATTTACGCCCGTGGATTGTATACGGTTTTGCAGGATGTCTGATCCAGACCGTAGGGCTGATGTGCTCAATTCGCCTGCGACTTGGAGCATTCATGTGTAGTATTTCTTGAGATATCGGCCATTGATGGGTGGCATGGGCCTTTCTCCCTCGGCACTTATTAGTTGGTAGGATCCTCCGTCGAACACTTTCTCGATGACGTATGGTCGTTCCCAGTTCGGCTCGAATTTTCCCTTGGCATGTCGATTGGGGATGATCAGTCTTTTGAGGACCAGCACCAATTCACCTTTCTTGAAAGCGCGGAGACGGGTTATCTTGTTATAGGCCCGTGACATTTGGGCTCGGTATAGCTCCAGATTTTGCTGCACCGCGAGCCTCTTTTCTTCGAGGGCATCGAGTTCTTCAAGTCGAAGGAGCACGTTTTCCTCTTCTGTCAACTCATGCTGAACGGCCATTCTTAAGCTTGGAACTTCGACTTCGAGGGGGAGGACCGCCTCCACTCCGAAGAGCAATGAGTATGGAGTGGACTGAGTTGGAGTACGGTGCGTGGTACGATATGCCCACAATGCCTCGTGAAGCTTGAGATTCCAGTCTCTCTTGTTGGCTGAAGCATTCTTCCTCAGGAGCTTGCATAGAGTCTTATTGAAGGCTTCGGCTAGCCCATTGGCTCTTGGATTATAGATGGAGGAATATCTCCAGTCTATCTTGTGCTGAGTAGCGAACCTTGAGACATTGAAGCTCTTGAAAGAAGGCCCGTTGTCAGAAATGATTCTTCTTGGTGTACCGAAGCGGTATAGAATATTATGCTGGAAGAATGTCAGAATATCCTTTGTCTTAACTTCTTTTAGCGGGACAGCTTCAGCCCATCTGGAGAAGTAGTCTGTCGCGGCCAGTATGAACCGGTGGCCTTTAGATGACGGAGGATCAATTGGGCCAACAATGTCGGTGCCCCAGACTTCGAAGGGCCACGACGCCACCGTAGGATGCAATGGATTGGGATGCTTGTGAATAAAATCACCGTGAATTTGGCAGATATAACATTTCTTTGCATGCTCTCCGCAATCCCGTATCATGGTGGGCCAGTAATACCCAAGCCGTTTGATTTGAAGTCGCATCTTGGGGCCAGATTGGTGAGCACCGCAAACGCCCGAGTGAACATCTTTCATGACCTTTTGGGCTTCGGCCAATGACAGACACCTGAGCCAGAGTTGGTCATATGACCTGCGGTATAACGTGTCATTTACAAACACGTATCGAAGAGCTCTTTTCTTCAGCTGAATCCTCGCAGATTTTTCTTCGGGCAGCTTGTCGTATCGGAGGTACTCTATAAAGGGTTCTCTCAAATCGGGCTCGTCTTGGATGATCGAAGCTTCTTCCGCAGGACTGCTCTTCTGTTCCGCGCTTTCCTCTTCTTGTAGAGAGACTGGGGGTAGAATTTGCCGGCTCCTGACTGTGATCAGAATTTCGTCCATGTCAGGATCAGCCAGCTCCTTGGCCAAGCGAGCGAGTACATCAGCCTTTCCGTTCAACGCTCTAGGGACTCTCGTTAGTTCAATATGAGTGAACCGTTTCATGAGTTCCACCACTCGACCTCTGTACCGAGCTAACTCGGGTTTGTATATCTTATAGTCGCCGCTTACTTGGCTGACGACGAGCTGGGAGTCACCGTAGACTCGTAGCCGACGGATTCCCATTTCTACGGCAAGCTCCAAACCAGCTATCAGAGCTTCATACTCAGCTTCATTATTTGTCCGAGGCTCAGTGAGAGCAAAAGAACGCCGTAGGGTTCCCATTGATGGCGTAATGAACACCAATCCTATCCCTGCTTTTATCTCCGGGACGCTTGATTTACTGGAGGTCCTTATTGACGAGGCTCCATCGAAGTAGAGCTCCCAACATGGCTCATCTTCCTCGAGGTGCAACACTTGTTCGTCGGGTAACTCACAATTTAGCGGCGATCCTTCTGGTATGGGATGAGCAGCGAGAAAGTCTGCAAGAGCTTGCCCTTTTACTGCTTTCTGAGGAGTGTAAACTATGTCAAACTCAAGTAGCATGACAGCCCATCTTGCCATTCTGCCGGCTAGGCTTGCTTTGGTCATCAAGTGTTTGAGCGGGTCGACCTTGGAGATCAGCATAACCCGATGAGCGAGCAAATAGTGCCTCAGCTTCTTCACAGCAAATATCAGAGCCAGGCATTGCTTTTCGATTGGGGAGTAGTTGTGTTCCACCCCGACTAGAGTTCGACTGAGGTAGTAGAGGGCATTTTCTTTTCCTTCCTCATTATTCTGGGCAAGGAGCGCACCGAGTGACTCGTCCAGCGCGGCAGTGTAGAGAATCAGTGGTTTATTCGGAATGGGAGCGGCCAGCACTGGAGGGTGCAACAAGTATTGTTTAATGCTTTCGAACGCTGCTCGACATTCGGCATCCCAGATAAAAGGAGCTCCTTTCTTCATGAGCTTTGAGAAGGGCCTACATCTCCCTGATAAATTTGAGATAAACCTCCGTATATAAGCAAGCTTGCCTTGAAAAGATCTTAGCTGCATCAGACTCTTCGGAGGGGGCATCTCCATGATAGCCTTTATCTTTGATGGGTCAACTTCGATCCCTCAATGTCGGACTATGAAGCCCAGGAATTTTCCCGATGACACGCCAAAAGCGCACTTCAGAGGATTCATCTTCAGATCGTATTCCCTCAGTCTGGTGAGAACGGTCCTGAGATCTTGGATATGATCGGCCTTGGCTTTAGTCTTGACGACCAGATCATCAACATAGCATTCGACGACTTTATGGATTAGGTCATCAAAGATATTAGTCATCGCCCTTTGATATGTAGCACCTGCGTTCTTCAGTCCGAATGGCATTACCTTGTAGCAATATATTCCGATCGGGGTTCGAAATGCTGTGTGCTTCTCATCCTCAGGCGACATCTTGATCTGATTATATCCAGACGAGCCATCCATAAAGGTGAACAGTTCGTAATTTGAGGTGTCATCGACCATCATTTCCATGACCGGTAGCGGGAAGTCGTCTTTAGGACATGCCTTATTGAGGTCCCTGAAATCGACACAAACTCGGATCTGCCCATTTTTCTTCTTCACTGGGACTATGCATGCGATCCAGTCTGCATATTTCTCTTCCCTGATGAAGCCGGCATCGATGAGCTTCTTGGTTTCCTCGATGAGCTTTTCTTCCAACTCCCTTCTCATTCTTCGAGGAGCCTGTTTGACTGGCTTAGCATCAGGAGATATAGCCAGCTTATGCACGGCTACCTCAGGGGAAAGGCCAGGCATTTCTTTGTACGTCCACGCGAAGCAGTCGACGAACTCACGCAGCAGGGCAATTATCTGCTCTTTCATTTCCTCTGACAAGAGTGAGCTGATGTAGGTTGGCCTTGGATTATCGGGCGTTCCTAAGTCAATCTCGGTTAGCTCATCAAAGGTTTCTTGTCCGCCATCTTCGAGCTCTTGAGGAGCTTCTTCTGGCTCGGCTATCTCGTCATCATCATTTGATCTTTCGCTGGTCTCACCAACATGGATCATGTAGCACGCTTTGGAATCAGGTTGAATGTAGCCTATGCCCTGTCTATCTGGAATCCGTCCATCGATGAGTGCTCGGACCTGGGGCGGATACCATAGCCCTTCGTAAAACTTTGCTTCGGACACCGTTTGATATAACCGGCATCCGCACTTCTTAAAGTATTCCCGCATCTCGGGCGCATAGTATCTGGGATTGAGGACGGCTCTTATGCCTCTCTCATAGGGAAGGCACGCGACAGAAAGGTCGTCCGGGTGCACAACGGGGTTTGACCCATAAAACAAGATGCCCTTCTGTCCACTTTTCCTCCCGGGAACGTAGAAAGTTTTCAGCTGGTCCACGGTGGAGATTGATAATGCATCGAGCTCTTTGCACATTTGCTCTGGTACCCTTGTAACGGCTAGGGACCCTTCTGCAACTTCGAAGGTCTCTCGTAGTTTCGCTTGTTGTGTGGGGGTCCAATCTGCACCGCTGTTGCACGACAGGTCCTCCTCCTCTAACTCTTCAGTGTCACTGCCAAGATGAGGGCGGACTTTGCTGCTAGATGGGCCTTCAGTAACAGATTCGTCCGTATCGCTGCCGAAATGAGGGCGAGTTTTGCGGAAGGACGGGCTTCCAGCGTCGGACTCATCAGAGTCGCTGCCGAAATGCGGGCGCACTTGGGTATTTTTTCTTTTGAAAGTGATAGCCGGCGCAGATTTGCTTTTGAGTCTTGGGGCCGTTCTATCCTCGGTCAGTTGTGGCTTGGCATTTTGGTGGTTCGTAAAGTACCGAGAATCTTCATATCGGACTTCATGCACACCGAACGGCTGGATGTCTCCGTCAATGCGTCTTTCTTCGCCATTTTTAGTGTACTTCATGCATTGATGGAGAGTTGACGGAATAATGCCATAATCGTGGAGCCACGGCCGCCCCAAGAGAATCTTATAAGACGTGTCGGCGTCGATCACGTATATCTTAGCTTCAGTTTGCAGATCCCCAAATTTGATTGGCAGAGCTATAGACCCCAGAACTTGCTGGAAATTTTGGTTGAAGCCTTGAATGACAATCCTTTCCCTTGACAGGTGTCGGACGTCCATTGACAAACTCTTCAGAGTTCGCAAGTTCATGATGTTCACTGAGGACCCCGGATCAATCAATATGCGATTAATTCGATCTCCGTCGCTGTACCCGGTCACGTAAAGCGGCCGATTATGCTCAGCCGTTCCCAGTAGCAAGTCTTCATCCTTAAATGTGACTGCGGCGGCATGCAAAGCATGCTGGGCTTCTTTCATATTAATTTCCGCAAAGTGGGCCTGATACCGCTCGGGGTTTTGTAGAGCGTGGATGAGAACATCTCTAAGCTCCTTAGATAGGACCAAGGCGTCGTAGATGCTCAGGAGAGACGGAAGCTTCCGGAGATGTGCCAGGACATTATAGTCCACCGAGGAAGGATTTATGTTTTCATCGGCTGGTTCTCTGCCATCTTCTTCATTAGCGACTTGTTTTTCTTTCCCTTTTGGGGCGTTGCCCTGATTTTGCGGTAGAGCCCTGCCGCTTCTGAGCTGGATTTGATTGGCCTTTGTGGTGAGCTCCTCGTCCTCTTCCGGAAAACAGAGATCATCCTCAGAGTCGCTGCCAAGATGGATGGCGTAGCAGGTCACTACTGGAATTTCTTCATTGGAGTCTTCTTCTAACTCCTCCAGAATTTCAGCCGCTTGTACAGGGAAGAACTCCTTCAATTGAATCAATGTTCTTTCCTTTTGTTCATATTCTTCGAGGGAATCGATATATTTTTGAATGGTCGATCTCCCTGCAGACTCTTTTTCGCGCCGAGCTGCACTTTTCTTCTTCTTGAGCTTCTTGGATTTTGAGCCTGATGGAGCCGCATTGGCAGCTGGACTGGCAGGCTTCTTCTGTCCTTCCCATTCCATCCTGGGCTCTTTCTGAAGTAGCTTTAGCATCTTCTTCGTCTTATTAGATATGTGCGTACTCCACGAAGGCCGCGATGAGTCAGTTTCGTTTGTCAGGGCGGCGGGTTCGGCTGTCTGCTCCCAGAAGGCTTCAGCTTCCGTCTGTATAAAGTTGGCGGTTGCAACTTGATTGTTCACCAACACGCTTTTGGACAGCTCGATCTCTCCAGCCTTGTACTGCTTCTCGACCCAATCCTTGAAGATATAGCAATCCTCGATCGCATGGCTCACTACTCGGTGGTACGGGCAATACAGGGGATTGTCGGTCATTTTTGCTTCTTGGGGTCTTTTCGACTCCGGCAATTGTAGGCCGTTGTTCAAGGCATCTTTAAATATCTTGCGGACCTTGTCCCTTCTGAAAGAGTAAACCTTGTTCTTTTTCTCCTCTAGGGAAGGCCCGTCTCCTCCCAGCAATGGCTTTCGAAACCGGTTGGTTTTGGATTCGCCCGCCCTTCGCTTTTCTTCATTGTCGGAAGCATTGAAGACATTGGTACTGCTGGAACTCCCGCTTCTACGGTTGTCGTCCCGCTTGCTTTTCCAGGTTTTGTCTCTCTGAGAGTCCGGCGGGGACTCTTGCTTCGAGCGTTCTAGCATTTGGACTTTCTTGGTTAGCTCCTGAAATGTCTTGAGGCCCGCCGTACACAAGAATGGGACCATCCAATTCCTGAGGTTCCCAATGAGAAGGCTGACGGACTGGTCCTGCTCCAGCGGCGGTTCGCACTTGACTGTGAGATTGCGCCATCGGGCGATAAAGTCGGTGTTGCTTTCATTCTTCCCCGGCTTGGTCCTCACAAGGTCGGCAATGGAGATTTTATCACTGACGCTCATGAACCTTTGCCGGAACAGAGACTCCATTTGGGCAAAGGTAATGACGGACCCGTCCGGTATACTCGCATACCAGTCGAAGGCGACGCCGGTTAGGCTGTTGACAAACTGACGAAGAAGGAGCGCGTCATTACCCCTTGTATTTCCGCACGATGCTTTGAAGTGGGCGACGTGCTGGTTTGCATTCCCCGTTCCATCAAATCTTCCGAACTTAGGAATGACGTAGCCGCTTGGGAACTCAATCAGATCGTACTGCGCGGGATATGGCCGCCCACTACTGCCGATTTCTTTCTGAGCTTCGGCTTCGGCCACCAATGTTTTAACCTTGCTGGTGACCAAATCCATTATCCGATCTTGTGTTAGCGGGATGGTGCTATCTGGGGCCAAGGCGTCCCCAGAAGCGGAATGCGGCCGGCTTTCATGCGGCTCGACCAGTCTTGGTCCCAAAGGAACAGGCATTGGCTGCCTCGGATTGTCATCACCCGGCTGATTAGTAGCGGTTTGTGTCTGATTGGGAGGCGCTCGAGCAATTTGAGCCGTAAGCTGCATCACCACGTTCGTTAAATCATCAATTTTCGAATAGAGCTTGGCCATCTCTTTATCTTTGCTCCTGAGCTGTTTTCGAAGCTCTTGAAGCAGCTCTTGCTCCGCAGTCCTGGGGCGGAAAGTCGGCTCTTCCTCGCTGTCCGAGCTTGACTCTGCATGGACCGAGGGGTCTTTTTGCCTATCATCCTCATCGAGAGGGTTTTCTTCATCCAGCAGGGGCGGCTGTTCTTGGGCGGCGGCAACCACATTCAGGCTAGATTGGGCTTGGGATGTGGTGGCTCCGTCCTTGCTTTTGCTGCGAAGGTTGTCGCTGGGGCGCCCGCCCGCCATATAGACCGTATGGATGATATATCCGGCCGTCTTTCTATCATTGGCAGCTGATTTCACGGATCGCTGTCTTGACCCCCTTGTTTCGGTAGCTGGTAGTCGATTGAAGGTGGCTGGCCTAACCAGGTTCTTGACTGGTGCTGGCGCTTCTTTTCTGGGTTTGCCCCGCTGCTTTCATGCGGCACAGAGTGCTTGATAGACTCTTGAAGAGACAGTGTCATACTTTTTCTGTTGGGTCCGGGACACGTCTCTTTGTTGCACTGTTCGGACCGCTGTCTTCTTGATTCTGGCGGTCATGGCATTTTTCTGAACCCACTTCAGGGGCTCGAAGGAATTGCTGATTCTAACGTCCGACTCGGCCGTCGTCGCAGGGCAATCCTGCACTTGGAACTTCACACGATTCCATTTGGCTGAAGCCCTGGCCCTCTTGTTGGCTCGATACCTGAGCCGCTTCTGCCTTAACTTTTCTGTTCTAAGCGCCTGGCAGACTTCAACTCTTTGGGAAGACGCCACAGGCCGGTTGATGGAGGGCCTTGGAGATACGCTCGATTGTGCATTTGTTGGAGTCAAAGCCTGAGCTCGTTCGCAACATTTAATGTTGCCCTTCGCATCGGAAGTCTTGCCCCCAGCTAGAGCGCCAGGGACTCGTTCAGACACCATCTTAAGCTTCGGTTGTGGGGCCTTGGCGATCACGACATTCGGCCTCTTACCCCTTGAGACCGGCTTGGCCACCTGTTCCGCTGGGATCTCTGCCAGATGAGCGCTTCCGGCAGTGTAGATGATGACAGAGCCAAACTGGCGGGGCGGTTCCTCCCATTGTCGACTGAGGCTTGCGGGGAGAACCACACGAGCGTTGATCTTGACCATGTACGGAATCGGGGTCACGTTGGAAGCTGAGTTCGTCTTGGGAGACATTATCGTCGAAAGTTGATTGCTGCACGAAAAGAAAACATCATTTCAGTATAGGCAATCGATATGTATATTGATTGAGTTCGCATGAACGCTTAACCCGAAATATGGGAGGAGAGATTGGTCCCACCGGGCATGCCAGAACCTGTAGGGTGTTTTTCGTCACCCTATTGAGATGGGAATACGCGCATGCTTGTCAGGCGTACTACAGATTCCCCCTGCCTAGGGTAGGCTGGGGTTTAATGATTGTGGGGATACGAATCTCCGGCAGCCGCGGACTAAGCTGCCGTTAATTACCCCTCGCCTTTGGGGCGAGGGAACCTCCGATTAATGGGTTAAACTGGTCATGCGAACTCAATGTGCGGTGTGCGTGTGTTTTGTTTGAAAAGGGGGTTTTGGGTATATCGGGAGCCACGCAGAGTTTTTTTACGGGGGTCCCGCTACCCGGATAGCGGGCTGGGGGTCAAGGGGGTTAGCAGCCCCCTTGCGGGGTTCGGGGCAGCGCCCCGGCCCGAAATTTTTTTTGAGGGGGAGAGTGTGGCGGAGTATGTGTATGTGTACATTTGTATACATATATGTATATATACATGTATATATAAGTAAAGGGGAAAAAGACATCCAAAGGATGCGTGGGGCCAGCGCCTAGGCGCTTGAGCACGAGCGCCACGTGTCGGCACGTGGGCGCTTTGCGCTCGAGCGCAGAGTGCTGGAGCGCAACGCGCCACGTGTCGGCACGAGGGCGACTTGCGCTCGAGCGCTTGCGCTGGAGCGCAAGCGCGCCACGTGTCAGCACGAGGGCGACTTGCGCTCGAGCGTTTGCGCTGGAGCGCAAGCGCGCCACGTGTCGGCACGAGGGCGACTTGCGCTCGAGCGCTTACGCTTGAGCGCAAGAGCGCCACGTGTCGGCACGAGGGCGACTTGCGCTCGAGCGCTTGCGCTGGAGCGCAAGCGCGCCACGTGTCGACACCAGGGTGACTTGCGCTTGGGCGCTTGCGCTGGAGCGCAAGAGCGCCACGTGTCGGCACGAGGGCGACTCGCGCTCGAGCGCTTGCGCTGGAGCGCAAGCGCGCCACGTGTCGGCACGTGGGCGCTCTGCGCTTGAGCGCCGGCGAGAAAAAGAGGCTTTTAGCCTAAAAAAATTTCTCTGATGAGAAATCAAAGAGGAGTTGGACTCCTGAGTGTTCTTCTTCTTCTTCTTCTTCTTTTTTTGGGAGGGGATTTAGTGAAAGATGTTCTTCTTCTTCCTCCTATCGCTTGGCCGGATCTTGAAGATCAAGAAGCAGGAGATTTTAAAAATCACTCCTTTTTTTAGATCTGATGGGAGATCTGAGTTCCCTTTTGTGGGTTTTGTGGTGGAAAACTACTTAGTTTTGGAAAAGAAAGAGTAAAACTCTTGATTTAAATTCAAAAGAAAATGAAAAGGTTTAGAACCTTGAAGATGGAAGAAAAGAGCTCAGCTCTAAGACTTTTTTTTTAGAGAGAAAAAGTTGTTGGGATATTTCATTATCCTTGTCTTTATAGGCCATACATTTTACACATAGCCCCTTGGGCTTCACAAAATGGCATTTTGCCTATTTCATGGCTCATGTGCCATTTCTTTTTGCACATAAGCCATGGGCTTTACAAAAATTGGGCTTTATGCCTATTTTCCTTACATTTATCCCTAAAATAAAATAAAATAAAAAAACAACAAAATTGCTTATTACAAAATTTTTATCTTGGTATGGGGGAGGCCGGCCGCTTCATGGTCGGGCTCGACCCGGGCATGGGCTCACTGGATCTGGGCTTGGGCCCACTTGGCTTGGGGGTTGACTTTGATTTTGACTTGGTCAACCGGGGTGTAAATTTTTACCCCAACAGAGCGTAACCACTCCTTGTGCCTAAGACCCGACCTAATGGTCGTAATGACCGTCTCGTCCTGGTGCTCTGGGACCTCAAGGAGAGCGTTGTAGAAGCGGATGACGTATCCTTTGAAGGATTCTTTATCCCCGCTCTTTATGATGAAGAGATGATCAAGGGCCCGCTTCTGTCGTCTGTTCCTGACGAAATGACCGAAGAACTGGGTGGCCAGCTCGTCGAAAGTAGAGATTGAGCATGGCGTGAATGCTCGGAACCAGTCTCATCCAGAGCGGATGAGAGTGGAGGGGAAAGCACGGCATTGCGCGGCGTCGGAATTGTCCTGGAAACTCATCCTGGATGTGAACGCGTCCAAATGGTCTTTCGAGACGGACTTCCCGTCAAAGAGGGAGACCTTCGGGGGCTTGTTCTGGGAAGAGACAAGGACGGCGAGTAGCTCTTTTGTGAAGGGCTTCATGAGCGAGTCGGCGGCATATTTATCCCCGTCGCTTGAAGGACGATTTTCTCGATGTATTCCTTCGATCTTCTTTTCGAGGGCGTCGAGTCGGTCGTGGTTTCCCGATGATTCGTCATGCTGCTGGCGGCATGCGCCTAACCGCGGCTCCGGTTCTATTCAATAAGGTTCCTTAGGTCCCTTGGCAAGGACGTTTTCGAGCTACCGTGGTGAGTCCAGTCCGCGCGGCCCTGTTGAGGGAGGGGGTGCTGGTCATGCCTGGGAGCAGGTGAGCTGACCGATACCTCCTTGGGAGGGATAGGAGCGCGATGGGCCTCAGGGCGGGATGCTCTGGCTAGAGACCTCAGTGTGGAGCTGTGAGGCGCCCACCGGGTCATCGAGTTGGTCGCCATGAGGTATCTGTGGCCGCCCGAGAGAGTGAGGTGGTGCCCAGTAGCACCGGCGTGGGTAGTGTCTTCTCTCCCCTTGTGTCGCTCCCGTGGTGGGGAACCGGCGACATGAGGAGCTTGTCCTACCGTTTGGACGAAAACAAGCTCATCCACGACGGACTCGAGCCGATCTATCCAAGCCGATAGGGCATGAATGGCATTCGGGGGAGGAGGGGATCCACCCGCGTCTCCGTTGTGGGGAGGACGGCGGCTGGAGCTCCGGTCATCCCGGTGATCAGTCGCCATAAGTTCGAGATCGGAAGGTGAACTTTCGTTGAGCGGAACCAGCTTTTCCCATAGACGGCGCCAAATGATGGAGCTCTGAATCTACTTCAGATGTTACCTTCCGTTGATCCGCGGTGAGTGGTGACGAGCGGCTGAGATTGGATCTGAGGGTTTCCCCTTTATGCGTATAGATCTCAATCAGCTTGAAGTGGATGAAGCCGAGCTACCTGCAAGAAAGTCCTGGGATGGTTGTGCTACCGAGGACCCTCCAAGGATCAAGTTAGATGGGCTAAATGGGCAGATTAGCGGCCTATTGGGGAAAAGTTGCGTTACCTGAGTCGTCTGAGAGAGGGATTTATATAGTGGCAGTCGTGGACTGGCGGGCGCGAGATTAACGCCGGCCGTTACGCCCCTGGCATTACGCCTGCGTGAAATGCGGGATTTCTTATTAATGACGAGATGCGCTCGTTAATGGGGGAACGAGATGGCGTGGAACGCGGGATCGAGGGCGGCGGATATCTCGCGTTAAGCGAGATTCGCGGAGCCGTGACGGAGACGCCTGTGATCGGTGCTCGGGGTCGGTCGATGAGATCGAGGAAGATGAGCTCGGCGGGAGGCTCGGGGTCGAGCGGGAGACCGAGAAGGCTTGGTTCATGTGACTGCTCGGAGGAGAGCTGGAAGCTCAGCTTGCAGGAGGGCTCGGAAGAGAGCCAATGGTTATTTGTAAGACGAGCATATGAGTGGTCTGGAAGGCCACCGAGGGTCGGGAACATCCTCGGGAGGGAGGCCCGGGGCGCGCCTTCAACGTACCGTTATTACTACTTTCTCGCAAGCCCTGGGACACGTCATCTGCCCCGTGTCATGATCTGGGGAGTGCTCAGTATCGAGCATCATCATGAATATATATTGTGTTTGAAGCAAAACTTCAGTGTTTTCACTGTAGTCTTCTATTATTTTAATTTACTTTCATTTTTCTCCTTGACTACGATCTCGTTACAATTGTTGTGATGGTTCGTATTTGCGTTGTCCTAACTCTTGTCTCGAATATTTCAGCTTCCTACATTTTTTTATTAGACTTGGATACCAAATTTAGGATTTCCAACCTATTGAGAGAGATCATAATCTAATTGAATCTTTTGTGTGTTCAAGATATTATGTATAGGTGCTTCAACTGTATGGTTATCTATTGGTGTATCATTTTCGATGGCATCATGAAACATGTCATTCTCTAGTGCATTATAATTGAATCTTTGTGGCAGAATACCCAAACATTTGGGTCTGTGGGATCCGTGATGTAGAAATACCAGTGCTATCAAAATCAGCAAAAGTGATCACTTTAGCGTCGGATTTAGCAATCTGAGGCCTTTAACTCTTCAATTCGGCTAAAAGTTGCGGGTTTAAGTGTAAGTGCACGGCGGCGCCCCGGCCGTCAATCTGACGCCGGAATGCGGAAGCGGTGATAAACTTTGATTTTGCGAACTTAGCAAACCGGCACCACCGCGCACTAAACACCCGGATCGGGCCATTAAACTAGATCTAGCTAACTACAAGACTGGTTAGAGATATACCGAGTGATCCGAGTCCTCCGGTCTTCTCGTCGTCGTCCCGATCTCCTGCAGAAACTCCGGTCGTCGCCTCCTCGCTGGAAGGGCACCACATCACCTGCATCTTTTACGGGCTCCCACCTTAATACCGAGGCAACTCGGGCACGAAGCTGGCAAGTCGACGTGCCCAAGATTTGCTGTAGAATGTAGTGTAGAGGCTATGTCTCATATGGGGGTTTTGTTGCCATGGAAGATGGAGGAGGAGGTTAGGAAAATTGGTGCTTTCAATTTTCTAGCAAGAAGAATATGAGATGAAGAATTCCTCACATAACAAAATGAACTCTCTCATTCTCTTCTCTCAAGTGTGGCCAACCTCTTCAAGTGAGAATAGTGGTGGGAATGAATATGAATCAATAACAAGAAGGGAGGTGATGGTAGTAAAAGCAAAAGGGGTGACCATATCAAAAAGCAATGATAACAAAGTCATATCAACTCTCATCAAGTCCTAATCCATTCTAATCACCATTAAAACAAAAGAAAAGATGGAAAAAAGAATATAATGATGATGGTCATATCATAATCTCACAAATGCAAGAAACCCCTCCACAATATGTTATTTGCAAACTTGCAAAGAACACCCTCCATCATAAAGTCCGGCCGTGAAGGAACAAAGGAAAACCGGCTGGAACGGAATGCAAACTGGCAACTTAAGAAAAATGATCCCGTAATAAATTACAGGAAAAACCCCGATACTGTGCATACACACCCGCATCTGTATTCCGACCGGATACAAATGCAATGAGACAAAATCTACACTGTACTATACTAGGATCCGGCTTAAACCAAAGCCGGCTAGTAATATCCGTCCGATCCTGATCCGTGCAATACCGCACGTATCTGATCGAACCCTGCCATATCTCCATACGGCCTCTACAGCGTTTCGCCCGAAACTTGAGTAACTGAAAGTGTGGTGGACTCTAAAGACTCGTCAATACTATGGCTGTGGATTTAACCACTAGCACGTCAGAGGTATAAGCCAATACGTGATGGGCCACCAGCTATTGACCAAAAGGGACGTCGATGAGCGAACTCATCCTGACACAGTACTGAGCCTGTCAGTGATAATATTCGTACAGTCCGGTCCGTTCGTCTATGAGCATCGCATGGCGGGCCTAGGGGGTTGGTAAAAGTCAGACCCCCAAAAACGGTACAAGTCGTGTCGGAGTGTAGCCCAGAACACCCTGAGATACTACTGGAATACCTACCAGTAAATCTCCTGCCTCGGCCGAGGGCTTTGTGTAATGGCTCTCCTAGACACAGCGCGACCTCACCCCCAATACCGGGAGAAACGAACCCCTGAAGATCCGCTCACTGCCTCCATGTGGCTTGGGACTTTACCCAACTAAAACCTGTTTGCACGTCTCCTTTGAGCGTGGTAGGGTAGTAATCAAAGTACAGTGGGAACTCACACGAGACAAATGACGATCCCCAGGTCGATGAACTAACCTGTACACATGTCACCAGGGAACTGCTATCTGACGGCGGGTATAAGACCAACTAGCATGTTCCCGGCGAGTCCTGTCCGGTGTACTCATAACCCAATGAGCACCTGTATACATCTTAGGTGAACCAACTGACACCAGTGGCTTGTGAGACCGGCCACCGCCCCTCGTCGGGGTCTCGACTGTATACACTAGTCTACTCTGGAGTATCGATGCCCTGTCTCGAAACTCCCACGACTAGGGACTTTTTAAGGATGTGCTTATAGACTACCAGCTCCCACGTATATGATCGCCCTCATACTGCTGGCAGTCAAGCAAGAATGCTAGGGGCTCTATCAACGTGTAATAGTGACCTGTAAGGTCACCTGAAGCAGTACACGATGATAAAGGTAAACCAGATAGCATACTATCATCTCGAGTAAGACTGTCCTACCGGGATAGGTCCTCCCTCAATCATTGCAATCACGTGCCTGTGATCCAATAATTGACTCTGAGGGTACTATCTCCAACAATCTCCCACTTGCACTCAAGGCTAATTATTGCGATGTCGCATACTCACAGCCCGTGTGATACCGAACACCCAACTCCTTTACTTGTCAGTCTCACAAAACTCGTTTGCGAAACTATTGCGTTTGAGGAATAGCCTCAGTGAGTGGATCCGCCTTGATGTTTCTTTGTATGTCTCTCTATATCTCAAGTTCGCGGAGAAAGCCATCTCCCGAAATGAGCAATACCTGTCTTAGAGTATGTCTGGATGTCTGATGGGACCTAGCTCATGAATGAACTCCAAATCCAAACTTCTTAGACTGTATCGTCAACTGAACTTAATCAGTATCCTGCGCCATGCCTCCCTCAGTATTTTCTTGGACCACCTGTCCAAAATACTGCCCCTCGTCAGAAGGAAAACTATAACTCTGACAACCTCCTTGTCGTCCAGGTCACCTTGGAAGCCTGGAATGATAACTGTCTCCCGAAACAAGGCTGTCGTTATCATATCCCTAGAACATCCACTTATGTTCTAAAACTGCTTCCGACTGCTTCTCCAGGATTGGATCAATGTCAACTTATTGCATCTAGTGCAAGAACAATATCTGGTGTGGCACTTGACATCTCATGATTGACTCAATTGCCTGAGCAAGTGATCTGCCAATCATGCACGTCCCTCTCCCTTTTAGTCTGTAAGACACCTTTAGAGAGGGTGACTCCATCACCTGCAGGTACACTACCGTGCCAGGAGTCGTCCATTCTAAATACTCTTAGAATGCTGTCTAAGTACCCAGATTGGGAAACCACCCAAATCTAGATCTAAAACCATAGATCTAGTAACCAGTATGTTTGATATAATGTCCAAGTCCCATGTGGAGAAACCACTGTGTGACGACCAAAGTATAACCGATCGTAGTATAGGAGTTTCTTTTCCTACTCTGTGTATGTCATCCAAATACCATGACATCACACCCTACTACCTTCTCAACAGATCCATCCCCTATTCTGATGAAATCAAATCTATGACTGTCACATCAGAAATAGATGATCTATCTCCGCTATATCTGCTTTAGTCTATAAATAGACATAAGCCAACTGTCCACCAATGCTTCCGCAGCTCCCACTGACTACGACAACCCTCTGCCAGAGTCATATACACGTACACTTCTAAAACTAGTTTAGAATAACGCTATAATCATCCTCCCGCCGGGTCTCGCAACCTGGAACAACAGCAATGGCAAGTGCGGGTAAACGAGAACTTCCCTGTCGCCGTCCTTAAGGCTACCGGAGTACCTCTCGGGTGCCTGAAGTTACCCACCAAATCTGCGGAGTGGCCAATGGAATGTCAATCCAGATTGAATCTTTAGGTTCCTATGAAATCTTCAGTAATCGTTTGTGGTTCTGGAATCACTTCCAGTTCTACCATACTCCCACTACTGTTTTCTGAAAAAATCCATTTTTAATAAAATTGTGGCGAGTCTAGAACAATATCACTATTGATCTTCCAGATGGTAGAAAGTCAACCCCCGTCATAGCCTGGGTCAACCCACAAACAGCCATTACAGAAACGTGCCTTGAGTTGTCCAGTGTCTGGTTTTAATCATAAGCCGGACAACTCCCCGTACCTTAACATCGTTAAGATATGAACTGTTCTATATCCAATATAGAACTAGAGGCACTGATTTAATTGAACCAGATTCAAATCATGCAGCTGTCTCCAGTGCATGTCAACTAAATGGAAAGAGGCCGATCAGCGTTACTCAACTTAGGAATGCTTCCAATTATGAGTAGCCTGAAAGAGAAGTAAGTTCTCTTAAACATTACTATCAGCTGAACACCATACACAAGTATCTACATCTTCGATCACTTTGAAGAATCCCGATACTTGCAATACCTGGTTCTCTACTTTATTCAAATACCTATAACTTCTCAAAATTCGGACCCTGTGTTTCCACGAAACACCTGTCTAAAAACTAGAGAAGTCATAAGTAAACCGAATATAGTACGAGGACCAACCCCTCTGTCCTGATGGACCCTGGACAACATACAATACTCTGTATAAGTCCCTTGAGTCTGATAACTCATTCACTGTGTGTCGTAGGTTGAAAACTGTACTGTGGTTATGAAGAATTATACCGCTGTTCAATGCTCCTTACCTAACCATCCACTGATATAGGTAAATGTCATAGACATAATTTCAAAAAGGTATATCTCACTCTATAAAAATAGACGTACAGATATATCAATTTGAAATTGGTGCATAATAGCGGATATTCAAAACCAAATAATTGTCGTCCGGCAAACAACCCAGGTGACTTCCTCAAATATCACCGATTACAACGAATCCCGATATAATGAGGATGATCACCCAATTCCCAATAACTTACTCCCACTCATCATCTGTAAAACCATAAAGATGTGAGAATCATACCTGGTAAATACATACCCTGGAGTAAGTGTCTAATCGGGAAATCAGTTTTCCATTAACAGTACACAGTGAAACTGAAACATTGAAATGTTTCGTTGGGGTATCCTGGTATTCCTAGTAATGCCTCTTCCATTATCCAGATTCACAACTGTAACCGTATAATTCTTTGTCACCTCTCCAAATCCCCTTATATGTCTTTAGTCATTACCTTCTGTACACCCCTTTAGGCCAAATGGTTTTCTTCCTTCCCTACCGTTCGGCACCAGCCTATGGTTTGGAAGAAGACTATCCAATAAGCATAATGGGTGTACTGTCCTAATCCTAGGAGCACTCGCAATGCGAGAGAAGATGAAGATAAAAGACAACCGAATAAACCTTATTCCTATTTCTCCTGAACCAGAATCCATCCCCGAACTGGAACAAGTTCCTTTCGAGTTCGTATATAACCATACGATGGAATATCCAATAAACTGTGGATCTTTGTAGTGATACGGAGTGTCCTGGAGAAATGCAAAGGTGATTTAGGATTGGCGAAGATATATTTGGTATGGTCGTGAATAGCAGTCGCAATTTACTTTGCCCTCTTACTAATCCCTTTCTTTGTCTTTACTTAATACCTTCTGTACACCGTTTAGGCTAATTGGTATTCTTCATTCCCCACCGTTCGGCACCAGCCTAAGGTTTGGAAGAAGACTATCCAATTTGCGTAATAGGTGTACTATCTCCTAAGCCAAGGAGTACTCGTAATCTGAGAGAGAAGGTAAAAGGAAAAGACAACTGAATAGTCCTATTCGTTTTCTCCAGAACCGGAAACCATCCTCGAATACCTTCGAGTTCGTATATAACCATACGATGGTTTTGTCCAATGGAAGTGGACGTTCGTAATAATACGGGGTGTCCTGGAGAAAAGGGTAAAAGTAGGAGTGGTAATGAGGTTTGCAACTCTGACAATCCAAAAGCCAGTGTTAAGAAGGTTCGGTCAACTTGGTCACTGAGTCATAGTCTTAGGGTCGGGTCAATGGTCGCTGCCGAAGAGAGAGAGAAAAGAAACACTCAGCGTGCACTCTAACCTAGATCAGAATGGTTACCAATTTATTTAATCTGGAAACCTCCCACTGTACCTCAAATTCTCCTCCAAACCTGAAAGAAGAATTAGTCGGGGTCACCCGAGGAGTAAACCAACTCATCAGTGGGAATCGAGATCCAACTATCATTGCATGATAACGTGACGGAATCCTCTCACGTCATCACACTCCAGAAGGTATGCACATATCTGGCAAGTTTCAGTTCTTTTGAAACTCCCGATGTGATTTTTACCCCATGCTCTTATGACCTTGACTTTGGCCAACAAATCATAAGTCACATGTCAAGTTCTACCCGTCATTCTCCAGGTTGATTTGAATCTACCCGTACCTACCCTTGATTTTGGCCAATAAGGCAGTACGACTGTTCCAAACCAACGCATCTATCTATGCTGCATATGAATAACCAACAGCTACCAAACACTGTGCCTTGACTTTGGCCAACAAACACAGCTTGAATACTATTGACTACCCACATGAAACGACGGAGGGCTACGAATGGTTTCTGGCGAAAACCTTTAACGTAATGAATTTGATATCGTTGAAGGAACGGATAGCTTTTTAGAAAATATAGTGACGAAAACCTTTACTAAAGAGGTCACTCCCGGTGAAGGGATCTCGGCTCTTTCCCCGTAGAATGGGGTGCAGGATATTCCAAATGAATACCACGATGCAAAGCAAAAGCAATCGGCTATAGTGAAGTTAATGCCCTGACGCAAACTTCTGTCCAAGGGGTCACTCCCGGTGAAGGGATCTCGGCCCTTGCGTCGTCGACTGAGGAGAAGGATATTCCAACTGAATACCACGATGCAAAACAAAAGAGAACGTCCTTGCAATAACAGCTTTTTGAAAAGTGTTCCAACATCATCAGATTAGGTTTATTTTTAACTTGTATTGATCCGAATCAACGTAGTCCCATCAATTGATCACACCACAAAGAACGAAAGTATACTGATGTACGTATATGCCATCCGCATTCGCCACTGGGTCCCGTCATTACCCGTTAGGTTAGCTAACTAACGACAGAGCGGGGACTGGACTAGCGCGGATGCAAAACATATACAACATCTACTAATATATATACCAATATATTATATTTCGCTCAAGGTGTGATAAAATGCAACATCACAGAAATGTACAGCATCACAGAACAATACAGATATCTGGGATCCCCGGGTTTCACAGAGCCACTACTGAAACCCGACGTTCCCCTGGTCATGTGGATAGCCTGTGCAATGAAATCCTAGACCCATACGGGCGCGGCAAGTTACCCGCCAAAACCTGAAGCGAGGCAGCCCCCTTCAGCAACGTGAATGGACCACCCGGCACTTCACGAAATCCGGTAAGTTGGGCACCCCTCCTGGGTCAACCTGTACCCCCTACGAGTGCGGCGAATAGCCCGCCAATCCTAGAGTGAAGCCCCCTCCGTCTCAATGCCATGAGATGCGGGCTTGTTGCCTTCCAGAACCCGGCTATCCGTGCACCCCTCTGCGGGGTAATCCTAGTACAGAAAGTAAAATATACATACACTGGGTACATCGACCGCAACCTGGCCATGCCCCAAAACAACAATACAATCAGGCAGTGACGGCAGTCCACATGTCGGACGCTCTCCCCGCAATATCAAATGTACATAATACAACAAAAACTGTACTAGCATTGCATCCAGGCTATCCCCCACGACCGATCCGCAACATCACAGCATAACACAGAACATCAACGTGAAAGTCACGTTCGCAAATCCGTCTAACCGGGCTATAGCAGTTAGACAGGATTTACCGATCGAGTGACATTCACGGTCGCAGATATAATGTAAATACTGTGAAATAATGTTTTTAAAATATCCGATCGATTAAATTTTACCAAGTGGGCCCCCAAGCAATATTGTAGCACTCACAGAAAATCTGGGCCCAAACAAAGTATACCAAAACCCCTATTTTCAGCCCCTAAGCCCACTGCAAAAAAATGATGACATGAGTCCACATTCCTGCGGCGGAACCGCGGCCAAAGAGGGGTTATGGCCGTAGTTCCGCGGTCGTACGGAAGGATCAGGGCACCAAATTTTTCCAGTGTTCTTACGACTTTCAGTACATCACTTTTCTACAACCTGAAAAAAATTTCGAGCCAGAAAAAATTCGACAGAAAACTGATGTGAAGAAAACGCGGGTTTATGGAATTTTGGTCGATCGGAAATGCAAACACATTAAACAAAGCTAGACTATATTAATGGCGAGGCTCTAATACCACTGTAAGTGCACGGCGGCGTCCCGGCCGTCAATCTGACGCCGGAATGCGGAAGCGGAGATAAACTTTGATTTTGCGAACTTAGCAAACCGGCACTACCGCGCACTAAACACCCGGATCGGGCCATTAAACTAGATCTAGCTAACTACAAGACGAGTTAGAGATATACCGAGTGATCCGAGTCCTCCGGTCTTCTCGTCGTCGTCCCGATCTCCTGCGGAAACTCCGGTCGTCGCCTCCTCGCCGGAAGGGCACCACATTGCCTGCATCTTTTACGGGCTCCCACCTCAATACCGAGGCAACTCGGGCACGAAGCTGGCAAGTCGACGTGCCCAAGATTTGCTGTAGAATGTAGTGTAGAGGCTATGTCTCATATGGGGGTTTTGTTGCCATGGAGGATGGAGGAGGAGGTTAGGAAAATTGGTGCTTTCAATTTTCTGGCAAGAAGAATATGAGATGAAGAATTCCTCACATAACAAAATGAACTCTCTCATTCTCTTCTCTCAAGTGTGGCCAACCTCTTCAAGTGAGAATGGTGGTGGGAATGAATATGAATCAATAACAAGAAGGGAGGTGATGGTAGTAAAAGCAAAAGGGGTGACCATATCAAAAAGCAATGATAACAAAGTCATATCAACTCTCATCAAGTCCTAATCCATTCTAATCACCATTAAAACAAAAGAAAAGATGGAAAAAGAATATAATGATGATGGTCATATCATAATCTCACAAATGCAAGAAACCCCTCCACAATATGTTATTTGCAAACTTGCAAATAACACCCTCCATCGTAAAGTCCGGCCGTGAAGGAACAAAGGAAAACCGGCCGGAACGGAATGCAAACTGGCAACTTAAGAAAACTGATCCAGTAATAAATTACAGGAAAAACCCCGATACTGTGCATACACACCCGCATCTGTATTCCGACCGGATACAAATGCAATGAGACAAAATCTACACTGTACTATACTAGGATCCGGCTTAAACCAAAGCCGGCTAGTAATATCCGTCCGATCCTGATCCGTGCAATACCGCACGTATCTGATCGAACCCTGCCATATCTCCATACGGCCTCTACAGCGTTTCGCCCGAAACTTGAGTAACTGAAAGTGTGGTGGACTCTAAAGACTCGTCAATACTATGGCTGTGGATTTAACCACTAGCACGTCAGAGGTATAAGCCAATACGTGACGGGCCACCAGCTATTGACCAAAAGGGACGTCGATGAGCGAACTCATCCTGACACCTTACTGAGCCTGTCAGTGACAATATCCGTACAGTCCGGTCCGTTCGTCTATGAGCATCGCATGGCGGGCCTAGGGGGTTGGTAAAAGTCAGACCCCCAAAAGCGGTACAAGTCATGTCGGAGTGTAGCCCAGAACACCCTGAGATACTACTGGAATACCTACCAGTAAATCTCCTGCCTCGGCCGAGGGCTTTGTGTAATGGCTCTCCTAGACACAGCGCGACCTCACCCCCAATACCGGGAGAGACGAACCCCTGAAGATCCGCTCACTGCCTCCATGTGGCTCGGGACTGTACCCAACTAAAACCTGTTTGCACGTCTCCTTTGAGCGTGGTAGGGTAGTAATCAAAGTACAGTGGGAACTCACACGAGACAAATGACGATCCCCAGGTCGATGAACTAACCTGTACACATGTCACCAGGGAACTGCTATCTGACGTCAGGTATAAGACCAACTAGCATGTTCCCGGCGAGTCCTGTCCGGTGTACTCATAACCCAATGAGCATATGTATACATCTTAGGTGAACCAACTGACACCAGTGGCTTGTGAGACCGGCCACCGCCCCTCGTTGGGGTCTCGACTGTATACACTAGTCTACTCTGGAGTATCGATGCCCTGTCTCGAAACTCCCACGACTAGGGACCTTTTAAGGATGTGCTTATAGACTACCAGCTCCCACGTATATGATCGCCCTCATACTGCTGGCAGTCAAGCAAGAATCCTAGGGGCTCTATCAACGTGTAATAGCGACCTGTGAGGTCACCTGAAGCAGTACACGATGATAAAGGTAAACCAGATAGCATACTATCATCTCGAGTAAAACTGTTCTACCGGGATAGGTCATCCCTCAATCTTTGCAATCACGTGCCTGTGATCCAATAATTGACTCTGAGGGCACTATCTCCAACATTAAGTGGTCAAGGTCTCTTTGTCCTGTCAAATTGCTAAAAGCACAAGGAAGAGTCGAAGCAGGTCTGAGTCAGTTGGTGCGGGGGAAAGTGGCTACAAAAGCGGGCCCAATGACTTATTTGCAAACCAAATTGGTTTCTTAGCATCTTAAAACCATTTGGCCCATGCCCAACCAAAAACCCAACTATAGAACGCCTTTTTATTGCACCCTAGTTTTTATCCTGATGGAGTCCTTTTCGGGTCTCCGTCATATGTTGTCTTCCGTCGATCTCCTGGTGGATCTTGGAGGTGATCTCCTATTGCGTGTGGGTCTCAATGGGTTTTGAGGAGATTGGTGGTTCTGAGGAGTTTGCGCCGAGTACCTGCAAGGAAGTCCCAGGGTGGTTTAGTACCACCGAGGACCCTCCGACGATCAAGTTAGTGCAAGATCCGAGTAGAGTAACAGCTAAGTGTGGTGAAAAAAGCTTACTTGACCCCTCTGTGATGGGGGTTTATATAGTGGCGGCGGCACGCAGCAGCAGGCACGAGAATCTCGCCGGCAGTTATGCCCCCAGTGTCACGCCCGCATAATAAGCAGATCGCCCTTTAATGAGGATCGTGATGGCGTGGAACGCGGGGTGTTGCCGGCAGAGAATCCGCGCATGGCGAGATTTGCGGAGTGGCGGTTACGCTTATGAGTGGTGGAGTTGGTCGGTCGGAGGGACCGAGGAAGATGGCCTCGGCGGGAGAGCTCAGGGACGAGCGGCGAGGGGGTGGGCTTGGTCCTGTGGCAGCTCGGGGCGAGCTGGGAGGCCGAGGAGGCCAATTTGCAGGGGGCTCAGAGGAGAGCTAGCTTGTGCTTGCAGGTTAGGTGCATGGGTAGCCTGGTCGGCCCCTATGGGCCCTTTCTTCTGAGCTCTGGGACACGTCATCTGCCACGCGTCCTGAGCTGGGAGATCGCCAATATAGAGCATCATCGTTAGCCCCCCACTCTTGTTCCGACCAGCTGGCGGGTCGGGACAAGAGTGGACTGCCGGGCCGCCCGGGATGAGCTCCCTCCTAAGATTTCGTCGGGTCGCGTCCCCGGGCTGTCAGCTGTCTTTTTTGCCAGCGAATCAGGACGAGATCTCTGCGTTTAAGGAAGGTGCGCAGGTTCGTGCATCCTGCCACTGAAGCGACGGTCCGCGTGTCAAGCGTCGGTTGGCCGACACGACGTGTACAGGCCTGTGATGTCTGATGGGATGCGGCCCAGTATGGGAACGACAAGTGGAGCGATAAGAGCCATTGGACGCGAGGAGGCGCCTTGGATGGAGATGAAGGGCGCCGTTGGATGAGGGCGATTGCAGTGATAAATAAGGGGTGGGGCCCCCTCCAGGGCCCCTATTTCTTCATATTTTTCTTCCTCCTAAGTCTTGGCTGCTCGGCGCTCTTCCTCTTTTGGGTTGGATACATGGTTCATTCCCACTCTTTGGATTTCTCATTCCGGAGGGAGGCCAGCAGTGCGGCCGTGCCCCCGGCTGACTCATGACTTGCGCCGAATGTTCCGACGGGGGCAGGGCGATCCGCTTCGTTGATGGCTCCTGGTGAATGTTCCAGTGGTGGCCAGAGACATCCATAGTCATCCGAGCCCCATATGAGGGACGCAGGGGAGGGCGAGGATGGGGTCCCCCTTAAGACGAAAAGGACAATCTCTCGTGCACCACCATCGAGGGTCCCTGAGAGGATTCCCGTGCAGAAGGGGGATGTCGTCTTCATGGCTCCATCTGGGCTTTCCGTCGCTGCCGGCCTGCTCGCCGGGATGGAAGAGTTGACCGGGGGGAGGCTTCCGCATGGCATCCTGAGGGTCCAAATGGAGGCCATAGTCCAAGGGGTGGTCCAGATATGAACTCCTCCATGCGTTGTTTTTTGACCTTCCTTTCTTTGGCTCGAGCGTTTCCAAGTTTCTCATCCGTTTCCCATCAGGTCCTTCAACGCTGTGCCCTTGTTACTCATATGGAGGCCGAGGGGGTGTTCCACGGACCGAGGCCGGTGGAAGTGTTTCCTTCAGAAGTCGGGGTCCTGCGACGTGACCTGCGTCTGGAGAGGGCGAGGGCCGATTTCCTGGCAGCCCGAGCGGAGGCTGCGGAGCTCGCCATCTCAGCGAACCATGGTGCCTATCGTCGCCTGAGTGCATCCCACCGAGTTGCTGAGGCGAAGCTAGCAGATCTGGCCGATCGTTTCGCGGCCATGGAGAAGGAGAAAAACGCCAGCAGGAGGGATGCCGAGGCGGCGCTACTGGCGGCCGGGACTGCCAAGATTAGGGCTAAGAAGGCTGTGGCCGATTACAAGGTGTCAGAGCAGTTTTACGCCGAGCTTGGCGAGCATTCCGCCGTCGCGTCGAATAAGGCTCTAGATGCCGTGAAAGAGCGGCTTCCTGAGTTCGCCGATGGTGAGCTCCGTGCTCGGGTCCCACTCCCGATGGCAAAGCCTCCGGCAGACAGCGATGAGGGAAGCGAGGCGTCCCCCTGGTGGCAAAGACTCCGGTGATGAAGCCTCTGGCAGACCGCGATGGCAGTGGTGAGGGAAGTGAGGCGCGGGAGGGGGTTTGTGACTTTGGTCTTTTTGATATTTCCTCGCTCCTCTTTTGTAAGCGTCCGGAAGTCTGTAAGACTGGGGAGCCCAAAATACCCTTTGTAAAGACTTCGCTTTTGGTAGTAAAACTTTTTTTTTGTTTCATCAGTTTGCTCTTTGTCTTCTATTTGTGAAGAATGCTCGTAAAATATCTTTGCTTGCACTGTTGGGCTTCCATGTCAGGTCGGCCATCTGTCTAGCGATCATTCGTCGAGTTGATTTAGATCACTTGCCAAGTATGCTAAGCGCTGCTGAGAAGGAGGCATCTCCACGGCCTCGAAGTCGAGGGGGGATCACTCAGACTTGAACGAATCTGATGTATTTCAATGAGGTTTTGGGTCTGCGGCATTTGATGAGCAGCATGCTGCCCGCCGCAAATTTGCCGAGCAGAAAGGAACTAGGTTGCCTCGTCATGAGGGCTTCAAACCAGCAGCGTCTGTTGGGTAGGAGGATGCCTGCTGGGGATGACCAAGCAGAGAAGCTTCTCGGTTGCCTCTTGGCGTGGGCTTTGATCCTTAGCGTTGGAGGGGCTGTAAGAGGCTTGCTAAGGATAACCGGGCAATGAAGCTGCGCGATTGCCTCTTGGCGAGGGCCTTGATCCCTAGCGCCGCGAGTAGGGAAGCTATCGGCCAGGGATGACCGAGCAGGGTAGCCGCTAGGTTGCCTCTTGCGAGGGCTTTGATCCTTAGCATTGGAGGGGCTGTAAGAAGCCTACTAAGGATAACCGGGCAGTGAAGCTGCGCGGTTGCCTCTTGGCGAGGGCTTTGATCTCTGGCGTCGTGGGTAGGCAACCACCAGCCGGGGATGACCAAGCGGGATAGCCGCTCAGATACCTCTTACGAGGGCTTTAATCCCTGGCGTCATGGGTAGGGAGCTACCAGCCGGAGATGACCGAGCAGGGTAGCCGCTCGGTTGCCTCTTGTGAGGACTTTGATCCTTAGTGTTGGAAGGGCTGTAAGAAGCCCACTAAGGATAAGCGAGTAGTGAAGCTACACGGTTGCCTCTTGGCGAGGGCTTTCGATCTCTTGCGTCGTGGGTAGGCAACCACCACCCGCGGATGACCGAGCGGGGTAGCCGCTCAGATGCCTCTTGCGAGGGCTTTAATCCCAAGCGTTATGGGTAGGGAGCTACCGGCCGGAGATGACCGAGCAGGGCAGCTGCTCGGTTGCCTCTTGCGAGGGATTTGATCCTTCACGACGCGGACCGAGCATGGTTACTGCCCAGTGCCTCTTGGTAAGGACTTTGATCCCTGTCGGTTGTGGTAGGAAGCTACCAGCCGGGGATAGCCGAGCAAGGGTCGGGCTCGACTGCCTCCGGGAGGACTTTGGTCCTTAGCGCGGGAGGGGCTGTAAGAAGCCTACCAAGGACCCTTGGTCGGGCAGGGTTACTGCCCGGTGCCTCTTGGCGAGGGCTTTTGTCCTGAAGGATAGCCGAGCGAGGGTCGGGCTCTACTGCCCCTGGGAGGGTTTTTGATCCATGTCGGTTGTGGTAAGAAGCTACCAGCCGGGGATAGCCGAGCGAGGTTCAGGCTCGACTGCCTCTGGGAGGACTTTGAACCTTAGCGTTGGAGGTCTGTAGGGGGCCTGCTAAGAATAACCGGGTAGTGAAGCTGCGTGGTTGCCTCTTGGCGAGGGCTTCGATCCCTAGCGTTGCGTGTAGGGAAGCTACCGGCCAGGGATAGCCGATCAGGGTAGCCGCTCGGCCGCCTCTAGGGAGGACTTTGACCCTTAGCATTGGAGGGCCGTAGGGGGCCTGCTAAGGATAACCGGGCAGTGAAGCTGCGCGGTTACCTCTTTGGTGAGGGCTTTGGATCACAAAGACAGAATTCTATTTGCAATGTTCTGACGTCCCCTTTATTCGAATGGAAAGGATTTCTAGAAAACATTTACATCGTCTTCGTGAAAGGAGGGGTACACACTCATTGGCCTTGTCCTCATTGGTATAGCTTGAGCTTCTCGGAGTTGTAAGGCCGTGGGAACTTGCGTCCGTCCGCGTCTTGCAGGCGATAGGCTCCGCTGGGGAGTACCTCAGAGACGAGAAATGGACCGTCCCACTTCGGGGAGAACTTGAGTAGCCTGCCTTGGTCGATGAACTCGTTTCGCCGTTGGACTAGATCTCCGGTCTTGAAGGAGAGGCGCTTGACCCGAGCGTTGTAGTATCGGGCCGTTTGTTGTTAATAAGCCGCAACCCTGATCTGAGCCCGGTCTCTCTTCTCCAACAAGATGTCTAGGTTGGTCCATAGCGCCGAGGTATTCGCATCGTCATCGAAGTGCTCGACCCGATGACTGGGTATCCCGATCTCCGCCGGGACCATTGCCTCGGTCCCGTAGCAGAGGCTGAAAGGGGTTTCCCCTGTAGGGGTCTTCTTTGACGTGCGCAGGGCCCATAAGACCCGGGGAAGTTCTTCGACCCAACTGCCTTGTCGCACTTCTAGGCGGGTTCGGAGGCCTCGGAGGACGTCTCGGTTAGCGACTTCGGCCTGCCCGTTGCATTGGGGATGCGCAACCGCGATGAACTTCATGAGGATATGGTATTCCTTGCAGAAGTCCTTCAATTTCTCGTTCTCGAAGTTCTTCCCGTGGTCGATGATGATACACCTCGGGATGCTGAACTGGAGTATCAGATTGTTTTGCAGGAACCTGATGGTCGTTGCGGCATCCGGTTTCCTGATGGGGACGGCCTCGATCCACTTGGTGAAGTAGTCTACCGCGAATAGGACATATTTGTGCCCGCCCGTACCGGTAGGGAACTGGCCGATCATGTCCAACCCCCACCGGGCGAACGACCATGGAGATGTTAGGGCGGTCAGCTCGGTAGCAGGGAGGCGTGTGATGCTTCCGTGGAGTTGGAAACTCTTGCATCTCCTGACTAGCTTCTGGGCGTCCTCGTGAACAGTGGGCCAGTAGTACCCCTGGAGCAACGCCTTTTCGATCAATGTTCGGGCCCCTTGGTGCGCACCACCAACCCCCTCATGGATTTCACGGAGGACGTAGTCGGCTTCGTGGGGGTCGATGCACCGGAGCAGGGGCTGAGTGAAGGAATTCTTGTAGAGGTTCCCATTGCTCTAGACGAAATGACGGGCTTTAGACCGGAGGCGGCGGGCGGCTCCCCGATCTTCTGGGAGCGTACCGTCCTTCAGGAATTCCATGAGGGACTTTCTCCAATCTTGGTCGCCTTCCTGTGCCGCATATACGTGGAGTGTCGTCGCTCCGTCTTCCACGCTGGGCTGAGGCAAGGTTTCGAAGAGGATAGACCGCTTATTGTTGGCCGAGTGTGACGAAGCCAGCTTGCTCAGAGCGTCGGCTTGGGCATTCAGCTGCCTGGGTATTTGTTCTACTTGGACTTCGTGAAAGTTCCTCCGAAGTTTTCTTACCTCGTCCAGATACTTCATCATTAGAGGCTCCCGAGCTTCAAAGCGGACGGTCACTTGGCCGACGACGAGGGCCGAGTCGCTGCGGATTCAGATTATCTTCAGCCCCAGCCCGGCGGCCATGCGCAGTACAGCCAGGAGGGCCTCATACTCTGCCGCGTTGTTCGAAGCTTTGAAACCGAGCTTCAGAGAGTACTCTATTTCTTCCTCGTTCGGGCCCCGGATAATGAGGCCGGCACCACAGCCTTCCTCGGTTGAAGACCCGTCGACGTAGATGACCCACTCAGGAATCGAGCCGGGCTTTTCTGTGATGGGACACTGAGTTGCGTGGGTCGGCGTGGACTCCGGTTTCTTGCTAGGGATGGTGCATTCAACGATGAAATCGGCCAGGGCCTGCGCTTTGATAGCCTGCCTCGGGCGATATTTTATGTCAAACTGAGATAGTTCCCACATCCACTTCTCTAAGCGGCCCGAGGATTCTGGTGATGCAAGGATAGTCCCCAACGGGCGCTCAGTGAGGACGAGGATGGTGTGTGCTTGGAAGTAGTGCCGCAACTTCCTTAAGGCCATCGCGAGTGCCAGGACAATCTTCTCTATGGCTGGATATCTTATTTCTGTGTCCTTGAATACATAGCTCACGTAGTACACCGGCTTCTGCACTCCACCAAACTCTCGGATGAGCACCGAGCCCGCTGCTTGGTCGGATACCGCCAGATACAGCGACAGCTCGTCCATTTTAACTGGTCGGGTGAGTAGTTGAGGTGTCGTGAGATGCTTCTTCAATTAGTCTAAGGCGGCCTGGCACTCCTCCGACCACTTGAACCTCGGGATCTTCCTCAGAGCTTTGAAGAACGGGAGGCATTTCTCCCCCGACATGGACATGAAACGGCTCAGAGCAGCGACTTGTCTTGTGAGCCGCATGATCTCGACATTGATCTTAGGCGCGGCGATGTTGAGGATAGCGTCGATTTTCTCTGGGTTAGCTTCGATTCCACAGTGAGTGACCATGAAACCGAGGAACTTTCCCCGGTGACTCCGAATGCGCATTTGGCAGGGTTTAGCTTCATCTTGAACTTGCGGAGCACTTAGAAGGCCTCGCCCAGATCCTTGGCGTGGTCGGCCGACGAGATGGATTTGACGAGCATATCGTCAACGTAGACCTCCATATTCCTGCCGATCTATGGCTTGAACATGCGATTGACCAACCGTTGGTACGTGGCCCCAGCGTTCTTAAGGCTGAATGGCATCACCTTGTAGCAGTACACCCCCCGATCCGTTGTGAATGCGGTAAGATCTTCATCTTCCAGATTCATACGGATCTGATTGTAGCCGGAGAAACCATCCATGAAACTCAACAGCTCATGGCCGGCCGAGCTGTCGACGAGCTGATCTATCCGAGGGAGAGGATAGTTGTCTTTGGGGCAGGCCTTATTGAGGTCGGTGAAGTCGATGCACATGCGCCACTTCCCGCTTAACTTCTTGACTAGAACTACGTTCGCCAGCCACTCCGAGTAGGGTACATTCCGGATGAAGTTGGAGGCGAGAAGTCGATCAACTTCGTCTTCGATAGCCTTCTGTTTGACTGGGGCTAAGCTTCACTTTTTCTGTCTGACGGGTCGGGCCGTAGGATAAACCCCGAGTTTGTGAGAAATGATTTTGGGGTCGATCCCAGGCATGTCAGCAAGCGCCCAGGCGAAGACGTCGGGTTTATTTCTGAGGAAACTGACCAGGTCATCTCGCTGAGTCCCTGTCAGTAGTGATCCGACCTGGTTGGTTTTTTCATCGTCCCCCTCAGTCAGGGGCACCTCGGTCAGTGGTTCAACCGGTGTCCCCCGGAACTCCTTCTGCTCGTCTCGGATGTCCAGAGAACCCTTGATGTCGTCTTTTACCTCAACGTCGTCGGCCGACTGCTCGGGCGATGATGTTTCGGTGAGGCATACCTTTGTGACCCGCAGGTCTCCGTAGACCCGACCTATCCTGCCCTGATCGAGAGAGAACTTCATCGCCATGTGGTAGGTCGATATGTGGGCCTGGAGGGAGTTCAGCGTCGGGCGGCCGAGGAGGACGTTGTAGGCCGATGGGACCTTTGCTATGATGAAGTCCACAGGCAACGTACAGGTGCGTCCGGGCTCCCCGACGTTGAACTGCAGGGTGACCACCCCTTGTTCCCTCATAAAAATATCAGGAATACCCCAATAGGGCATCATGTGTCTACACGTGACCAGAGGTCACGTGCAGACAAGTGATGGGTTCCTGTGATCTTTAATTTATAGAGTTAAACTCTAGTCAAACAATCAATCTGTGGAATCACGTGTCCACACGTGATGGGCCTATAAAAACCCACTGAAGGAATTAAAAGATGTAATAAAAACTAAGGAAAAACCCCAATGGGGCATCACGTGCTCACACGTGACCAAGGGTCACGTGCTAACACGTGATGATTCCTTAGTTCTTTAAAACAACAGAATTGAATTCTGGTTAAAATGTTAACCAAGGGGGTCACGTGCCAACACGTGATGGGTTCCTAAGCTCTTTTATTAATAGAATTAAATTCTATTTGAATGATCAAACAATTGGATCGCGTGCCAACACGTGATAGGCCTTTAAGCCTTCCAAACTAATAGAATTAAATTCTAATTAAGAGGGAATCAAGAACCCTAACTGGAAAAATATTTCTTTAAATCTTTCCAAACAAAAAGATGGTGCTTTGTAAAATGGAGCACCGTTGGATTAAAAATCCAATGGTGATTAAAAATCACCAATTTATGGAAAGATTTCCCTGAGATTCACCAAGAATAAAAGACAAAATATCTTTTGAATTAAAAATCCAATGGTGAATAAAATTCACTGAGAGATCTAAAAGATCATGTTGGTTACAAAATCAATCAAAATCTTTCAATGAAAGATTGACTAAACAGATTGATTCTTTTCTTTCTCCTATAAATAGGAGCCAAGAAGAGAAGAGGGGAGAATTTTTTTTACAAAATACAACAACAGAGAGAAAAAAGAGAGGAGAATTTAATTCTCAAGAGAGAAAAGAAAATTTCTTCAGAAGAGAAAGGAAACCCTAGGTGAGAAAGGGGAAAGTGATCTAAGCTCCATAAGAAAATGAGAATTTAATTCTCAAATTAAGAGTTTAACTTTTCTGAATAAGAACTTAGTTCTTCTTTTGGTTGAAAATCTGCAGAAGCAGATCTCCCCACAAGTTGAGAATTTAATTCTCGTCGGGGATATTCTGCCATGCAGATCCAAAACTTAGAGAGAGAATTTAAGTTTAAGGAATTTAATTCCCCCAAATTCATAAGAATTTAATTCCTCCCAATGAAACTAGGGTTTAACCCTACATAAGAATTTAATTCTTCCAAAGTCACAGGAATTTAATTCCTCCAGATGAAATTGGGGTTTAACCCTATAAAAGAATTTAATTCTTCCAAAGTCACAGGAATTTAATTTCTCCAGATGAAATTAGGGTTTAACCCTATAAAAGAATTTAATTCTTCCATATGCATAAGAATTTAATTCCTCTAAATGAAACTAGAGTTTAACCCTACATAAGAATTTAATTCTTCCAAATACATAGGAATTTAATTCATCTAAATAGAACTAGGGTTTAACCCTATAAAAGAATTTAATTCTTAAAAAACAAGAGACTTAAAAGCTCTCCATGCACATAAAGATCAAAGTACCCAACTTGGTCACGTGGTAACACGTGACCCTCATCCCCAAACGAATGAAAAAGAACGAATAAGGCATGGTCACGTGCTCCCACGTGATCCTTAAACAGATTCCTAAAAATAGGAAGGAATTAGTCTGGAGGAAATGCCTCACGTGCTCATACGCGACCCTTAAAACTAAAGGGAGTAAAGCCAAAGGCAGTACTGATCTAGGGCGCCTCACGTGTCCCCACGTGACCCCTAACAAACACCCTTTTCAAAAGAATAAAATAAGGGAAGACAGAAGAATTGATGCCCAATGCACAGGCATTGTCACGTGTCCACACATGATGATTTCAAAGACTAAAAGTTTTTAACACTTATTTGAATATTCTGAGAACAAAATAAAAGAAGTATGGCCCCATCTTCAGATGCCTCACGTGACCTCACATAACCAATTCAATTTTAGTGTTTAACACTACTTTAAGCACTTCGTCCTTAGTGTTTAACATTTTTTTCAGCACATCACGTGGGAGCACGTGATTGCCAAATATCCTATAGTGTTTAACATTATTTTAAAGCCAATCTTAGCCCAAATTGGCTAAGTTTTCCAGAGGCAGGCCTCCCCTTCAACTGAACCTCGAAATTAATAAAGTTCAGAGCTATAATGAATGGTTGATGCTCAGCCAAAGACAAAATATTGTCAGAGCCCCCAAATCCCTGTCTAGCATTGCTAAATAAAGAAGAATTGAACCCAAAAAATGTTCAACTTTCTTAAACCTAATTGGACTTAGCCCAAGTTGGCCATAAGTCCTCAATTCAGATTTAACTGTGCCAATGTGCTCATAATCTAATTAATTGATCTTAGTTCCAAATTGAACTACAGATCTCCCAATCAACTTTGGTTCAAGGGTACATCTCTTCACTCCTTTGATATTTGTCGTTGTAATCCTTCAACGTCTTCAGAGAGGTAACGGCTCCCGATAGCCAATCATTCCATAGACTGTGGGGTCCTTAAACTCATGGACTATGATGTCCTTAAATTTTATAGACTATGACGTCTTTAAACTGGACTGTGGGGTCCTTTTAAACCCACGGACTATGATGTCCTTAACCTCGGACTGTGGGGTCTCTTTAAACCCACGGACTATGATGTCCTTAACCTCGGACTGTGGGGTCCCTTTAAACCCACGGACTATGATGTCCTTAACCTTGGACCGTAATGTCCCTAAACTAACCTTGGACCGAGATGTCCTTAAACTAACAATGGACCGTAATGTCCCTAAACTAACCTTGGACCGAGATGTCCTTAAACTAACATTGGACCATCATGTCCTTAAACTGGTAATCGACCGCAATGTCTCTAAACTAAACAATAGAGCCCGAATGCTCTTTTGTTGGATCTAAACGATCCCGTTAAGTTGATCTTAGTCTAAAATTAGACTAACGTATTCTTAACATACGTTTAAATTGATCTTAGTCTCCAATGAAACTAACGTATCCTTAAACCCAACCCCCAAAACCCAAATCTAAGAAAATACGGAATTGGACTAATCCACGTCCTACGGGCGACAACATAAATTAGTCTTCGTATACAATCCACGGACAACCAAAAACAAAACAAACACATACGACACGAAGTGACCATCTGGAGAAGGAGAAAGTGGTTACCGCGACGCGGCAGCGTAATTAACTGCAGGCGCTTGCGCCTACAGGGAAGAGCGTCCCCACAATCAAAAACCCCTCAAATGAAGGGGAATCTGACGAAGTCTGCTATATCGGCCGCATCCGTTTAAACCTTCGATACATGGTGCCATACATCAACTTGGCATCTTCGGAGAGGTGGACGGATAGCATCAATTAGCATCTGCCCCCAGATTCAGGCAAGACGTTATTCTTCCCGTGTTTCGGAGGAGAACACGTGGTTGGTAAACCCTGAAAGGACGTGGGAGGTCGGTTTCAAGTCTGCTGGGGTGAGCCCCATTCGTAGAAAGCAGTCGCGGAAGAGGATGTCTGCTGAGCTGCCCGAGTCGACAAGTATCCGGTGGACCTCGTATCGGTGGATTCGGGCCGTGATCACCAGAGGGTCGTTGTGGGGCATAGATATGCCATGGAGATCCCCGTCGCCAAAGGTGATAGGCTCGTGGTCCGTGGCCTTTTTGCTCGGGCGGTTGTTGGCTTCCTTTGCCGGCGTGGGGTGCCGAGTCCCGCAGGCACTCGAATGACCCCGTATCATCATGACCATAATTCTTGATGGGCCCCGGTTCCTTCCGGAGAGGTCCCTTGGGCCCCGTGGTGAGGTTGTCTACGAGCTGCCTTGGCGGGACTCGTAAGCGTGACCCCGTCGAGGGAGGGGTGCCGGTCATGCCTGGAAGCAGGCGGGCTGACTGTCACCGCCTTGGTAGGGACAAGGGTGCGACGAGGCTCGAGGCGAGGCTCTCTGACGTGGGACCTCGAGGTTGAATAGGACGGATTGAGGGACCTGCGACTGCTGGAGTCTGCGATGCGATATCCGGCGGAAGGGTGGGTGACATTCGGTGGAGGTTCATCCGCACCTCCGTTGAGGGGAAGGCGGCGGCGGGTGCTTAGATCTTCAGGGTGATCGCTTTCCATGTGGATGGAGATCGGAAGGACAACTTTGTTTTTTGTGGAGTTTCGTTCCCACAGACGGCGCCAACTGATGGAAGTCCTTTTCGGGTTTCCGTCAGATGTTGTCTTCCGTCGATCTCCCGGTGGATCTTGGAGGTGATCTCCTATTGCGTGTGGGTCTCAAGGGGTTTTGAGGAGATTGGTGGTTCTGAGGAGTTTGCGCCGAGTACCTGCAAGGAAGTCCCGGGGTGGTTTGGTACCACCGAGGACCCTCCGACAATCAAGTTAGTGCAAGATCCGAGCAGAGTAACGGCTAAGTGGGGTGAAAAAAGCTTACTTGACCCCTCTGTGATGGGGGTTTATATAGTGGCGGCAGCACGCAGCAGCAGGCGCGAGAATCTCGCCGGCAGTTACGCCCCCAACATCACGCCCGCGTAATAAGAGGATCGCCCGTTAATGGGGATCAAGATGGCGTAGAACGCGGGGTGTTGTCGGCGGAGAATCCGCGCATGGCGAGATTTGCGGATCGACGGTTATGCTTGTGAGTGGTGGAGTTGGTCGGTCGGAGGGACCGAGGAAAATGGCCTCGACGGGAGAGCTCTGGTACGAGCGGGGAGGGCCGAGGAATCTTTGTCCTGTGGCAGCTCGGGGCGAGCTGGGTGGCCGAGGAGGCCAATTTGTAGGCGGCTCCGAGGAGAGCTAGCTTGTGCTTGCAGGTCGAGTACAGGGGTAGCCTGGTCGGCCCCTGTGGGCCTTTTCTTCTGAGCTCTGGGACACGTCATTTGCCACGTGTCCTGATCTGGGAGATCGCCAATATAGAGCATCATCATATCTCTTACATCATTTTGTTACTTCTGCGCCAGCTAAATTGAAGAAATTCCTGGTAGGTTTTCTAGGTTCCTAACATTTCAGAAAACAAACACACGATTTTTGCGAAGAAAGAATAAATTAAAAGTCACAATCAAACACAAGAATTTTTTCAACTTCTACGTTTTTATTCAACTTCAATATGAGTTACAAAATCTCTCTTCCAACAAAAAACTTCTCTTCAACTCTTCTTTCTCTCTTAACAGAATACCGTAATCAATCTTATATTTATAGGCCTAGAATTTCTAAAGCTATCTCTACTAGAATACCAATTAAGATCTCATCAAATCACCAAAATAATCTCTAAACAAATCTCTAAACAAATCTCTTCACAACGAATCTTCATCAAATCTCTTCACGAAATCACTTCAAACGAATCTTCATCAAATCTTCAAAATAAATCTTAAGTTACCAAACTTCACAAACTTTTCAAACTATGTCAGAGCTCGTCGATAGACACCTGAACCACAAGTACTCAGACGTCTGTCCACGCTCTGGATTTCTGAAAAATCTCTTTTTCAGATGTCTGAAACACTATGGCTCAGATGTCTGACCGCTCTCTACTGTTGAATATAAGTCACTTTCATAACAATTCCCACAACTACAACTTGCCTGCCTACCTTGGCTTCGACTTGCTTTTCCATCTCCGCTTCTTTTGCTTGCCCCCCTCGGCTTCTACGGGCTTGCATATGCCCTCTCTTGGCTCGACTTGCTTGCTCTCTTCGACTTGGCATGGGCTCAGGTTTGCCTCAGCTGCGACTTGGCCTCGGCTTCAACTACGCTTCGGTAGAGCTCTACTAAGGTAATTTCGAGTTTGAGTCTTTTCCCTTTTGTTGAATCCATTGGCTTTTTCTTTTTTCATTTACAGTCTACCTGCTGCTGTAAACTTCAAGTCTTTAAGTGCATGACACCTAAAAGAGGTATTTCATTAACTTTTTACAAGCTATAATGTTGTTTTCTTTCTGCTGTAGTTTTTTTGTTGTTGCAACTGATGACGTTGAATTTTTCTTCTCCTTCAGTAAATGTTTGTAAATTGTGTTGAAAAGCTCTATATGATGTCAAGAATTTTCTGTACATCACAAAAAAAAAGTGGCCAACAAGCAGCAATTGATAATCCACATCAATTGATTCAATTATCCGATGATTTCAATGTCATAGAATAGAATGTGTACTTGTGTAGTTATCTTTGAATTTGATTCAAATTGTAATTGATAACTAAGTTTAGGTTGTTCTCTTCCCCGTGACTCTTTTTGGGAAATAAACTGTAAAGCAAGCGTTGTACAGAAATTACTTCCTCCAAAGCCTCAAGTCATGTAATGAGCTTCTCAAATCCAAACAACTTCCGGTCTCAAAACCGTTGATCAAGAGACGAAACAACTATGGGATGACATTGGATAGTAGTGGGGACTATTTGAGGACTATCTACACCACAAATCTACTAGATGCAATATTTGTGCGCATGAAATAAAAAAAAAAAAAAAAGAAGAAGCTTTGGCTTAAAATATAAAGAAGGCTAACCAAGCATTTGATCAACGAGAAAGAGAATTTGAAAGGTGAGAGAAGAAATTGAAGGTAGAGAAGAGGTGCAAATTTCTGGATCAAGACTTGCTCGTGAGGATATATTATTGATCGGATACAAAAGGCCTAGAGGTTTTGGCGCAATTCATCGTTTTGCTATCTTTCTTCTTGATGATGCTTTATATTGGCGATCTCCTAGATCAGGACACGTGGCAGATGACGTGTCCCAAAGCTCAGAAGAAAGGGCCCATAGAGGCCGACTAGACTACCCCTGTACCCGACCTGCAAGCACAAGCTAGCTCTTCTCAGAGCCCCTGCAAATTGGCCTCCTCGACCTCCCAGCTCGCCCCGAGCTGCCATAGGACCAAGATGCCTCGGCCCTCCCTCTCGTCCCCGAGCTCTCCCGCCGAGGCCATCTTCCTCGGTCCCTCCGACCGACCAACTCCACCATTCACAAGCGTAACCGCCGCTCCGCAAATCACGCCATGCGCAGATTCTCTGCCGGCAACACCTCGCGTTCCACGCCATCACGATCCCTATTAAACAGGCGATCCGCTCATTACGCGGGCGTGACGTCAGGAGCGTAACTGCCGGCGAGATTCTCGCGCCTGCTGCTGTGTGCTGCCGCCACTATATAAACCCCCATCACAGAGGGGTCAAGTAAGCTTTTTTACCCCACTTAGCCGTTACTCTGCTCGGATCATGCACTAACTTGATCGTCGGAGGGTCCTCGGTGGTACCAAACCATCTCGGGACTTCCTTGCAGGTTCTCGGCGCAAACTCCTCAAAACTACCAATCTTCTCAAATCCCATTGAGACCCGTATGCAACAGGAGATCACCTCCAAGATCCACCGGGAGATCGACGGAAGACAACATCTGACGGAGACCTGAAAAGGACCTCCATCAGTTGGCGCCGTCTGTGGGAGACTAAACTCCACAAAAAACAAAGTTGGCCTTCCGATCTCCATCCACATGGTAAGTGATCACCCTGAAAATCCAGGTACTAGCCGTCGTCTCCCCCTCACCGAAGGCGCGGATGAACCTCCTCCGGTGACCATCATCAACGCACTCGCCGGTCGAATAGACTGACTACAGTCCATCGTGGAGGCGCTCGTCTGCATCCAAACGACTAGGCCAGGGCCCCAGATCGCCGCTCCTCCGCCTCCAGAAGACTCTGCCCTCGTCGGCACGGCTGACCACCGGCAGGCTACGACTTATGGCCACAGATCTTACGGGCCGATACTCCCTGAGGCCCGCTGGGCGCCTCACAGCTCCACACCAAGATCCGCCGCCAGAGCGCCTCGCCTCGAGCCTCTTCGCGACCCTCACCCCCCTGAGGAGATGTCGGTCACCTCTCTTGTCCCCAGGCATGACCGACACCCCCTCCCTCGACGGGGTCGCACACAAGGGGCTCGCTACGGCGGCTCAAGGGCCACCTCGCCTGGGGATATGAGGAACCTCATCGAGAAGAACCGGGGCCACGCCCAGATACAGATTTCCCACAGCAGAGGCCATGGATCACATGGCACCGAATCCTCGGGGTACCACGGCCAACTCGACGCCCTTGAGAAGAAGATCAAGGGCATGCGTCAGGAAGGTCACCTCTTGGGCGACGGGGCTAAATACGTCGCCGACTCGCTCACTAAGCCGTTTACCGAGGGACTGCTCGCTGTCCACGTCTCCTCGCGCAACAAGCCCCCGAAGGTCTCTCTGTTCGACGGGAAAACCGACCCGAAAGACCATTTGGATGCTTTCACCGCGGGGATGAGCTTCCGGGACCATTCCGACGCCGCCCAGTGCAGAGCCTTCCCAGCCACTCTCATCCGCTCTGGTCGGGACTGGTTCTGAGGACTCGAGCCTCGCTCAATCTCGACCTTTGACGAGCTGGCTACTCAGTTCCTCGGCCACTTCGTTGGGAACCGTCGGCAGAAGCTCACGGTCGACTACCTCTTCACAATCAAGAGCGGGGACAAGGAGACATTCAAACCTTACGTCACCCACTACTACAATGCCCTCCTCGAGGTCCCCGAGCACCGGGACGAGACCGTCATCACGGCGCTCAGATCTGGTCTTAGGCACAAGGAGTGGTTGCGCTCCGTTGCATTGGCGCAGCCTAAGACCATGGCCGAGATCAAGACGTGGACCGAGCGCGAGGTCCAGCTCGAGTCCGAGGTGAACGCGAACCTCCCTCGAGCAGAATGGTCCAACCAGAAGAAGAGGGCTCGGGAACAGAGGCCAGAGCGTTAGCAGCCCTATCACCTAAAGTTACAGGAGTACACCCTGCTCAACGTCTCCCTTGCAGTGTTATTAGAGGAGTCCCAGGGTGAGGGGTTCTTCAAGTTCCCTCCAATCCCGCGTCAGGCCTCGAAGCGAACCCGAGGCCCCTACTGCGCCTTCCACCGGACGCTGGGCCACTCGACGGAGGATTGTAAACAACTCCGGGACTACATCGAGGAGCTCATCCGATCAGGGCACCTCACCGCCTACTTGAGGGATAAGCGGCAGGGTGACCGCGAGTAGGAGCAGCGTCCCCTTCCCGCCGAGCTGACCATTGGCTAGATCATGCTCGTTTCGGCAGATGACCAGTCCGGGACCCAGGGAGCGCCGTACCCGGTGCCGAGCATGTAGACCAATAAGCCTCCGGGGAGCTCGGGCCACGTTAATAAGATCATCTATTAGCATGTACTTTTTTTAGGGGCAATGTAAACTCTTCCTATGGTCTGTTGCTAATTTAATAAAAGATCAATAGAACATTGCGAAAAAGAAGGAAAGGTCTTATTTATTTAAAAAGGTATTATGGGCTCCTCAGCCATACATAAAAAAAGAAAGAGAAAATTACAGCAGTGGGGGAAGGGGGTGCAAAGAGCACTTCTCATGGTACTCAGTAAAGATCTCCGCCAGCCGAGGCCTCACGAGATCCAGCCTCTGCCCTCGATTCCCCCCGCGCACATTGACCTAGAGCCTCAGCTCGTAGCACTCACGGACGAGCGCCACCGAGCGAGCCAGTCGACTCGCGGAGATCAGGCCGAAGCGCCTCAGAGACCACAGCTTGCTCACGGCCTCGTCGTAGAGCTGCTCGGACAAAGGGTTGTAAAGCCCTGGCGACGCCCTCCAGATAGAGTACATCAGCAGCTGCAGCAGGGGGAGCGCCGGGGGAGCAGCCGGCCGAAGTGGTCTTCGATGCTCCCATAGACCAACTGCACCGTATCCTCGATGCAGTTCTGGTCGTAGAGGTATACGTCTTCGAAGTGGATGATGTCGGGGATGGTAAAGGGGAATTCTTCCATTCTCAACGATCCATTTACGAAGAAAGGAATGACTAGTGCTCCCGCAGCCTTATATAGCCCACTGCGTCCCAACGGAACCCAACAGTCGCCCGTTTTCGGCCACAAAGTCGCTACCATGCGGCGATCATTGAGCCTTCTCTGGTAAAATCGAAACAACGCGACTCTGGCGCTTCGCCTCCCCGTACATTCAATGCGCATGCTACGTGCACGTTCGCCGCGACCGTTCCTGTTCCCCATACTTGCCACGGGATGGTCGGGTGAAACCTTATGAAGAATCGGCCAAGCATCTACCATGCTCGGCCATCCCTGGCCGGTAGCTTCCCTTCACACAACGCCGGGGATCAAATCCTTCGCCAAAGGCAACCGCGCAGCTTCACTGCCAGGTTATCCTTAGCAGGCCTCCTGCGGCCCCTCCAACGCTAAGGATCAAAGTCCTCCGTAGAGGCAGCCGAGCGGCTTCCCTGCTCGGCTATCCCTGGCCGGTAGCTTCCCTACTCGCAACGCCAGGGATCAAAGCCCTCGCCAAGAGGCAACCGCGCAGCTTCACTGCCCGGTTATCCTTAGCAGGCCTCATACGGCCCCTCTAATGCTAAAGGATCAAAGTCCTCCTTAGAGGCAGCTCAGCAGTTACCCTGCTCGGCTATCCCTGGCCGGAGCTTCCCTACTCGCAACGCCAGGGATCAAAAAGTCCTCCCAGAGGCAGTCGATCCCGACCCTCGCTCGGCTATCCCTGGCTGGTAGCTTCCTACCACAACCGACAGGGATCAAAAGCCCTCCCAGAGGCAGTCGGGCCCGACCCTCGCTCGGCTATTCTTCAGGACAAAAGCCCTCGCCAAGAGGCACCGGGCAATAACCTTGCTCGGCCAAGGGTCCTTGGTAGGCTTCTTACAGCCCCTCCCGCGCCAAGGACCAAAGTCCTCTTTTGAGACGGTCGAGCCCGACCCTTGCTCGGCTATCCCCGGATGGTAGCTTCCTACCACAACCGACAGGGATCAAAGTCCTCGCCAAGAGGCACTGGGTAGTAACCCTGCTCAGTCCCCGTCCTAAAGGATCAAAAGCCCTCGCAAGAGGCAACCGAGACGACCCTTGCTCGGTCATCTCCGGCTGGTAGCTCCCTACCCATGACGCCAGGGATCAAAGCCCTCGCAAGACGCATTCGAACGGCTACCCCGTTCGGTCATCCCAGGCTGGTAGTTGCCTACCCATGACGCCAGAGATCAAAATCCTCGCCAAGAGGCAACCGCGCAGCTTCACTGCCCGGTTATCCTTAGTAGGCTTCTTACAGCCCCTCCAACACTAAGGATCAAAGTCCTCCTTAGAGGTAGACGAGCGGCTTCCCTGCTCGGCTATCCCCGGCCGGTAGCTTCCCTACTCGCAACGCCAGGGATCAAAGCCCTCGCCAAGAGGCAACCGCGTAGCTTCACTGTCCGGTTATCCTTAGCAGGCCTCCTACGGCCCCTCCAACGCTAAGGATCAAAATCCTCCTTAGAGGCAGCTCAGCAGCTACCCTGCTCGGCTATACCTGGCTGGTAGCTTCCCTACTCGCAACGCCAGGGATCAAAAAGTCCTCCCAGAGGCAGTCGAGCCTGACCCTCACTCAGCCATCCCCGGCTGGTGGTTGCCTGCTCACAACGCCAGAAATCAAAGCCCACGCCAAGGGGCAACCGAGCAGCTTCCCTGCTCGGTCATACCCAGCAGGCATCCTCCTGCCCAACAGACGCTGCGGGTTTGTAGCCCTCATAACGAGGCCACTGAGCCTATTTAAGCTCGGCGCAACTACGACGGACATCCCTCTACCCATCACAGGCAGTGGATCCGAAGCACCAATAAGGGACATCAGGTCTATCCAAGTCTGAGCGATCCCCCCTTGACTTCGGGGCCATGGAGATGCCTCCTTCTCAGCAGCGCTTGGCACACTTGGCTAGTGATCGAAATCAACTCGACGAACGATCGCTAGACAGATAGCCGACCTAACATGGAAGCCCAACAGTGCAAGCAAAGATATTTTACGAGTATTCTTCACAAACAAAAGATAAAGTGCAAACTGATGAAACCAAAAAAGTTTTACTACCAAAAGATAAGTCTTTAAAAAGGGTATTTTGGTCTCCCCAGCCTTACAGACTGCCCGAAGGCTTACAAAAATTCTAGAAGCGACAGAATAAAAGAAGGAGGAAGACGGTGGCTTTAGGCCTCGGGGACAGGCACGACCTCGGGGTCCTCGATATCTACCACGAGTCGAGCAGGGTCCTCGGCCAACTCTTCGTCAGGAATCTCTTTCCCCTGCTCATCGGCGACCGCGAGGGGGTATTCGGCCCGGAGCTCTTCATCGGCGAACTCCGGCATCCGGGCCTTAACGGCGTCGAGGGCCTCGTGCCAGATGCGGGTGGTGGCCATAGCTAAGTCATTGTAGAAGTCCTTCGACTTCTTGTAGCCCTCCACCGCCTTCGGTGCCGAGAGGTCGGCTTGCTCCGCCGCCTTGACAGCCGCCCCCAGCTCCTTCCGGAGGGTCCTCGCTGTCTTCTTCAGTTTGCCGGCGAGCGCCTGAGCGTCCTCAAGATTGACCTCGGCAGCAATGACGGCCTCGTGGCGCCGGGAAACCTCCCGTTTCTCAGCCTCCACCTTGCCCTCCAGGGCAGCAACCCTCGCCATCGCCGCCTCCATCTCCCGCTTGGAGCACTCTTCCAGCGAGGCAAACTGGTCCGTGACCTTCATCGCCGAGGCTATCACCTCGGCCTCCATGTGTAAGGCAAGGGTGACGTGCTGGAGGACTTGAAAAAAATAAGAAAGAGGTCTGGAAGACGAAGGAAGCACCAAATCTCACAAGCAACCGAGCACTTACCTGCACGGACTCCTGGGCGATGGACGCCATCTGGGCCCAGAAGGTCCCCCGGGGACCCTGCCCCCTGCCGACCTCTCTATTTCGTGCAGCAGGCTATCTGCGACAGATAGCCCCGAGGGCACCGCGAACCGGAGGCCCCCCTCCTCCACCATGATCGGCGAGGGATGGCCCTGAGAAGACCTCCGGGAACCCCTCTTAAGTGGCTCTGATGGAGAGCCGGTCTCCTCCTCCGAGACCGGGTCCTCCAGAATTCGAGCCCGCTTCCGGCCCGGCGCTCTGCTAGGCCCCAGGGCGGGATCCGCCCCCGAACGCTCAAGGGACGTGGACACCAGAGGCACCAGGACGGAGGCTGAAGGACCGGGGGCAGGCTTCGAACGGGAAGAGCTGGCGCCTCCAGCCTCCGTGACCTTCTTCGGCTGGCGCATGGAGGCTCGGAGCTCGTCCATATCCATGGGTCCTACACAAAACCAAATGCAAAGAAGTCAGCGACACACGCAATATACAAGCCAAAAAGCAAGCCTAACTTACCGACGAACTCGACGGGGCTGAGCCCGTCCTAACTCAGGACCCTCTCAGACAGCAGCACGTCAAATCGGGGGACGGGCTCCCACGATGCCACTCTCACCGCGGCAGGGTCATTGGACTGGTTCCTCGGCAAGCATTTTTCCCTCAACCACTTGGTGGGCACGGGCCAGTCCTCGCCCTCAGGCGGCGCGACGAAGAAAAACTTCTTCTTCCAGTCATGAATGGAAGAAGGCAGGGCTACAACCCCTGTCCCGGCGGTGCCTCTCTGTCGCTTTCTAAAAGAGAGGTAGACCCACCTCGGGTCGCCCGCTCGGCCCCCAGGATGATTTTTGAAAACAATGCAAGAATCAAGGATGGAGAGGCTGAAGGGAACCGCCTGTAGCTTCAGGCGGATCAGGAACCAAAGGAGAATCCTCCATGAGTTCGGCACTAGCTGGCCAAGGGCTAACCCGAAAATGTTCAGTGCTTCGACGACCTCGGAAGAGAAGAGTAGGCGCATTCCACCCCAAAAAGCTTCCAAATACTTGATGATCTCCCTACCCCGTACTTAGTCTGCCCTCTCTCCCTCCTTGGCCATACGAAGCGTATAACGTGAGGGGATGTGGAAGCGAGCCCGAGCATTGGCAAGCTCGTACTCATGCCTCACCCAACACGACGCGCCAGGGTAGCGTCTACCGCCTCATCCCTGGGGGCTGCCCTCGCCGCACGATCCCGGGAAGAGGATCTGATCCCTGCTCTCCGGAAAGACTCAGGCTCAACTAGAGGGTCCCTAAAACCTACTCCTACGGCATCTACAGATTCTACGAAAGAAGACATCTAACCTAAAGAAGAGAGATCCTTGGGAAATGAAAGCAAAAGAAAAAAGACGAGCGCCGAGCAACCAGGACTTAGAGCAAGGAAATATGAAGGAGTAAGGGCCCTGGAGTGAGCCCCACCCCGATTTATCACTGCAATCGCCCTCATCCAATGGCGCCCTTCATCTCCCGCCAAAACGCCTCCTCGCGTCCAACGGCCCCGATCACTCCACTTGTCGTTCCCACACTGGGCCGCATCTCATCAAACGTCGCAGGTCTGCAAATGTCGCGTCGGCCAACCGACGCTTGACACGTGGACCGTCGCTTCAGTGGCAGGATGCACTAACCTGCGCACCTTTCTTAAATACAGAGATCTCTCCCTGATTCGCTGACAGAAAAAACAGCTGGCAGCCCGGGGACACGACCCGACGAAATTTTAGGAGGGAGCTCACCCCGGACGGCCCGGCAGTCCACTCTTGTCCCAACCCGCCAGTTGGTCGAAACAAGAGTGGGGGGCTAATGATGATGCTCTATATTGGCGATCTCCCAGATCAGGACACGTGGCAAATGACATGTCCCAGAGCTCAGAAGAAAGGGCCCACAGGGGCTGACCAGGCTACCCCTGTACCCGACCTGCAAGCACAAGCTAGCTCTCCTCAGAGCCCACAGCAAATTGGCCTCCTCGGCCTCCCAGCTCGTCCTGAGCTGCCACAGGACCAAGATGCCTTGGCCCTCCAGCTCATCCCCAAGCTCTCCCGCCGAGGCCATCTTCCTCGGTCCCTCCGACCGACCAACTCTACTACTCACAAGCGTAACCGCCGCTCCGCAAATCTCTCCATGCACGAATTCTCCGCCGGCAACACCCCGCGTTCCACGCCATCACGATCCCTATTAAATGGGCGATCCACTCATTACGCGGGCGTGACGTCGGGAGCGTAACTGCCGGTGAGATTCTCACGCCTGCTGCTGCATGCTGCCGCCACTATATAAACCCCCATAACAGAGGGGTCAAGTAAGCTTTTTTCACCCCACTTAGCCGTTACTCTACTCGGATCTTGCACTAACATGATCGTCGGGGGGTCCTCGGTGGTACCAAACCACCCTGGGACTTCCTTGCAGGTACTCCGCGCAAACTCCTCAAAACCACCAATCTTCTCAAAACCCATTGAGACCCGCACGCAACAGGAGATCACCTCCAAGATCCACCGGGAGATCGACGGAAGACAACATCTGGCGGAGACCCGAAAAGGACCTCCATCACTTCTGGACGAGCATAAACCACTGATTTGCAAAAGTAAGCAAACAACAATCTATGAGGTCGAACCCAAGAAGAAATGAGAATTTGTCCATGAATGGGCTTCTCTTCAGGCTTATGAGCCATGGATTCCCTTCCATTCCTTGATGCTTCCCTAATTTATTATTATTTCCGAAGGGATTAAGCAATTTTGGCCGAGCTATATCGGCCCAACCATGTATCAGTTGCGGTGGCCGTTGTTAAATTAACGGAAAAAGAGAGTACATCAAATGATTTAGATTCTCATAGAAAGCAATGGGAGATTAACAGATGTTTGTTAGTGTTTGTAAAAAGAAAATTTATTGTTTCATTCCATCGCTTTTAAAAAACATAAAGCATTCAGATTTAATTAATTTCATGTTTCGATGCAAATACAGGTGTGTTATGAACATGTGCATGCATTGCAGTGGAGGTGTTAGCTTTTATACGTTGTTCCCCTCCGAACGGCGGCCGAGACGTGGGGACGTCTATGCCTGAGGTTCGGGGCAGATACTAATTGGTGCTAAACGTCCACCTCTCCGAAGATGACAAGTTGATTTATGGCACCATGTATCGATCGTTTAGACGGATGCGTCCGATGTAGCAGACTTCGTCAGATTCCCCCTCGTTTGAGGGGTTTTTGATTGTGGGGACGCTCTTCCCTGCAGGCGCAAGCACCTGCAGTTAATTATGCTACCGCATTGCGGTAACAACTTTCTCCTTCTCCAGATGGTCACTTCGTGTCGTGGGTGTTTGTTTTGTGTTTTTTTGCCCGTGGATTGTATACGGAGACCGAGTTATGTCGTCGCCCGTAAGGCGTGGACTAGTCCAAATCCGTATTATCTTAGATTTGGGTTTGGGGGTTTGGTTTGAGGATACGTTAGCCATATTTGAGGCCAAGATCAACTCAAACGTTTGTTAAGGATACGTTATTCTAGTTTGAGACTAAGATCAACTTAACGGGATCGTTTAGATCCGACAAAAGAGCAATTGGCTCTATTGTTCCAGTTTAGGGACATAGTGGTCCATGAATGTATGGCCGTCGGGACCCATCACCTCTCTGACGACGTTGAAGGATTACAACGACAGGTGTCAGAGGAGTTCAGAGAGGTACCCTTGAACCAAAGTTGATTGGGGGGATTCATAGTCCAATTTGGGACTAAAGTCTGTTTGAAGGTTTAAGGATACGTTAGCCATATTTGAGGCTAAGATCAACTTAAACGGTTGTTAAGAATACGTTAGTCCAGTTTGGGACTAAGATCGACTTAACGGGATCGTTTAGATCCGACAAAAGAGCATTTGGGCTCTATTGTTCCAGTTTAGGGACATAGTGGTCCATTGCCAGTTTAGCGACATGGAGGTCCATTGCCAGTTTAGGAACGTAGCGGTCCATTGGTAGTTTAAGGACATTGCGGTCCATTGGTAGTTTAAGGACATTGCGGTCCATCGGTAGTTTAAGGACGCATAAGTCCATGGGTTTAAGGACCCCACAGTCCATATGGGTGTGTTTAAGGACGCATTAGTCCGTTAGTTTAAGGACGCATAAGTCCGTGGGTTTAAGGACCCCACAGTCCGTATCTTGGTTTAAGGACGCATAAGTCCATGAGTTTAAGGACCCCACAGTCCGTGTTAATGTGTGGTTGTCGGGACCCGTCACCTCTCTGAAGACGTTGAAGGATTACAACGACAAATATCAGAGGAGTTCAGAGATGTACCCTTGAACCAATGAGTTGGTTGAAAGAGCAGATGTGCTCAGTTCAAGATGATTTGAAGACTTATGGCCAGTTTGGGCTAAGTCCAATTATGTTTGAAATATTGGCCCTCTGTTGGTCCATTGAAGGAGAGGCTTTGCCTCTAAAAACTTAGCCAATTGGGCTAAAGCTAGTGTTAAACACTACAGACCAACAGTGTTGAACACTGGGAACAGAGTTTTTAAATTAGTGTTAAACACTAAGCAAATCAGTGTTAAACACTGCAAATAGAGTTTTCCAATTAGTGTTAAACACTAAGGAGGGAGGGGTCACGTGCGGACACGTGAGAGCACCCTGATTTCCCTTATTTTATTCAGCAGGTAAGTATTTAACACCTTTAATTTCCTAGCCATCACGTGTGGGCACGTGATAGGCATCCATCCATTCGATATTAAAGGGATTCGTTAGGGGTCACGTGGGGACACGTGAGTGCGCCCTAAATGTGAAGCCAGATCTCCTTTGTTTTATCCTCAAATCTGCGAATAAGTGTTAAACACTTTTCATCTTTATTTTAGAGTATCACGTGTTGGCACGTGATGGGGGTTTATGCATCGAATATTATAGCACTTGCTGAGGGGTCACGTAGGGACACGTGAGAGCGCCCAAAGCTTCTTTTCTTTTGTTTTGCCATTAAGTGTTAAACACTTTCATTTTTATTTTAGAGCATCACGTGTTGGCATGCGGTGGGGATCTGTGCGCTAATTGTTAAAGCATTTGTTGAGGGGTCACGTGATAACACGTGAGAGCGCCCAAAGCTTTCATTCCCTTTGCTTTTTCTTTCTGCGTTCTGGGAGTCACGTGGGAGCACGTGGGGTGATGCTTCAAAGTTCTTTGTAGGGGATCTTTTCAAGGGTCACGTGGGGGCACGTGACCCTAGTTCTTTTCATGAACAGAGATCTTTTAAGAATTGAATTCTTATTTAGAATGAAACCCTGATTTCTTTTCAAAGGAATTAAATTCCCAGATATGTAAAAGAATTAAATTCTTGATTAGGGTTAAACCCTAGTTTTGTTTTAGGAGAATTAATTCTCAAAACTCAATTCCCCTTCTAAGTTTAGGATCTGCATGGCAGGATCTCGACCCGATGAGAATTAAATTCTCAAGTTATGGGGAGATGTGCTCTGTGCAGATCTTCAACCAGAAGAAGAACTAAGTTCTTTTTGTATAAGAGTTAAACTCTTGGATTTTGAGAATTAAATTCTCTGTTTGAAGTTTATCTTTTTCCCTTCTCTTACCTAGGGTTTCTTTGTTGAGAATTAAATTCTCCTTTCTTTTCTTCCCTCTTGAGAATTAAATTCTCCTCTCTCTGTTTTTCTCTCAAAAAAGTCCATCCCCCTTCTCTTCTCTTAGCTCCTATTTATAGGAGGAGGAAAAGAATAAATTTGTTTAGCAAATCTCTCATTGAGAGATTTGATTTGTATGTTGAGAGATTTGATTTGCATTCATCATTAATCTGGGCCTTTAGATTGTTAAGTGAATTTTATTCACCATTGGATTTTAAATCCAAAGATATTATGTTTGTTATTTCGGTGAGATTTGGGGAGATCTTTCCTTATTTAAGATTTTTCTATAAATTGGTGATTTTTAATCACCCTTGGATTTTTAATCCAACGGTTCCCCATGACCCTTTTCCATTTGGAAAGATTCAGAAACTTTTAGAATTTAATTCTATTAAATTATAATGCTTTTAAAGCCAGTCATGTGCTGGCACGTGACCTTTGGTCACGTGTGAGCACGTGACCCCCAATTGGGTTCCTTTCTCAGCCGCTTATTTATGTTTCAGTTTTAACCATCACGTGTCAACACGTGACCATTGGTCACGTGTAAGCACGTGATACCTCGTTGGGGTGTTTTCTGACTTTTAGAATTAAATTCTATTCATTATTTTAGAGGCTTTAAAAGCCCATCACGTGTCTGCACGTGACCCATGGTCACGTGTGAGCACGTGTTTAACTCCTCCAGCAGGTTCTTAAAAGCCCATCACGTGTGGACACGTAATTCCTCATAACTTTTGATCCCGGATGAATTACGAGGCCCATAATATATCAAATCGAAGGGTTTTTCGAGCCGCTTTCGATACCATCAGAATTTATCTGTTTCTCATTCGGGATTTTGTCAAAAAACAGCCCGGAAGATACTGGTTCCCATTTTCTTAAGCGTATCGCCGCCATTTGATACCTTGGGCTCTTTTGCGCAGAAATTTTTGGCGGGAACAAATGCCCCGCACTACTTTGCCCACGTAAGTATTTACGTGGGTGAAGTAGTGCGAAGTAATGCATAGCGTATGACCAGTTTCGGGTTGGTATATTACTTTCAGAATCTTGATCTGAGAAGATAACGAGCGGACACAAGCGTCGTAATTTATCATTGACTCAAATCTCGACTCTTAAGAGATATAGTTCCAAACCCTTAACTCCATGAGCCGCACCCTTCTATCTCTTTATATCTTACTCTGGAGTGAAGTAGTTTATATGCTCATGAGTAGCTTTTCCATTTCAGTGGCATGTAGCTTTGGCGAGTGTGGCTCATAGATGGTCCATCTTGACCTCTTTGCAGGCCAGTGATGGCTTAGGAGACAGGGTTAGGATCTGCCACCTAAGACTTTTCAACTTTATGAGCCGTGAGGGTCTCATAAAGACTTTTCTCCCTACGGATCGAGAGGATCTCGTAGGTGTATTTTCTCCTTAGGAGTCGTGAGGATTCCTAAGTGTGTTTTCTCTTATAAGTCGTAAGGATCTTATGAGAGAATTTTTCCCTCTTACGAGTCGAGAGGACCCGTAAGCCGTTGTTCCTCTCCTTGTCGAAATTCGACTTCGGAGAGTGAGACCCGTGGATAGTATGCAAGAGACCATTTTGGGCCGACTTGCAGGATCCCGGTGCTTAGGAAACAGGTTTTTTAATCCCTACTGCCTAAGGCTTTATCTCACGAGTCGAGACGAATCGAGAAGTTCTCGCAAAGACATCATTTTCCTCACGAGTCGAAACGAATCGAGCAGATCTCGCAAGAATATCCTAACGTCACAGTTAACCTCTGCTCTTTACGACAGAAGTCCGTTAGGGTCTGTGGTACTTAGGGTTTTGGCCGTCATACCGTCGCATGAGCTGATTTCTACTGTCTGTTTTGTTTTTCCGATTGAGCCACAGGCTCAAGCGAAGCGATAGAACTCAAACTTTCCTCGATAGGCAATCGTGCTGTTCGAGTAGCCCTGCGACTGCCGTGTCTCTGATCCCTTCGGGGGCTGGACAAGACGTTTTCAAACAATCCTCCTTGGAAGTTTGACCGTCGGAAGAGCAAGCGCTAGGAATTTGCCATGCCGCTTTTTACTTGAGGTTAGGCTCATTTTGGAGAGCCCCGATGAGTCATAACCACTCCGCGCTGGTGTGGGATGATCTCCGATAGTCTTTCAGGATTTATATGACTTGCCGTTAAGACCCTGAAGCTAGGAATTTGGCCTTTGCTTCGTTTGCTGGCATTGCGTCCTCTGTATCGAGACGAATGTCGTGGTTGTCTCTAGGTTGCTGGTGAACCGTCGAGGTTTGGAACTAGGGATTTTGTCGTTGCTCCTTTTGGTGATGTTGCGTCTGCTGTATCGAGACGAACGTCGAGGTGGTCACCGCTCCATATGGGATGATCTCCGGTGGTCTTTCAGGCTTTATATGACTTTCCGTTAAGACCCTGAAGCTAGGAATCTGGCCTTCGCTTCGTTTGCTGGCATTGCGTCCTCTGTATCGAGACGAATGTCGCGGTTGTCTCTAGGTTGCTGGTGAACCGTCGAGGTTTGGAACCAGGGATTTTGCCGTGACTCCTTTCGGTGATGTTGCGTCTGCTGTGTCGAGACGAACGTCGAGGTGGTGATCACTCCATGTTGGTATGAGATGATCTCTGAATGTCTTTCCGGTTTTATATGACTTACCGTCAAGACGTTGAAGCAAGGAATTTGGCCTTCACTTCGTTTGCTTTGTCGCGTCCGAATCCTGCTGGGGGAAGAACGCTGGGGTGACATTTCATCTGCTGTATCGAAACGAACGTCAAGGTGGTGACCACTCCGTGCTGGTGTGGGATGATCTCCGATTGTCTTTCAGGCTTTATATGACTTGCCGTCAAGACCCTGAAGCTGGGAATTTAGCCTTCGCTTCATTTTCTGGTATCGCGTCTGCTGTATCGAGACGAATGTCGCGGTGGTGATCACTCCATGTTGGTGTGAGGACCAGGATCCGCTCTGGACGTTTCCCATGGGATCGAAGAGTGATGTTGTCCGCGTTCCACGTGACCAGGAATTTTGCTCTAGATGCTTCACACGGGTTCACTGCCGTGTTAGGCGGGGACTAGGCTCCGCTCTGGATACTTCGCACGGGTTCACTGCCATGCTCTGCGAGGACCAGGATCCGCTCTGGACGTTTTCCACGGGGTCAAAGAGTGACGTTATCCGCGTTCCACGTGACCAGGAATTTTGCTCTAGATGCTTCACACGGGTTCACTGCCGTGTTAGGCGAGGACTAGGCTCCGCTCTGGATGCTTCGCACGGGTTCACTGCCGTGCTCTGCGAGGACCAGGATCCGCTCTGGACGTTTTCCACGGGGTCAAAGAGTGACGTTATCCGCGTTCCACGTGACCAGGAATTTTGCACTAGATGCTTCACACGGTTTCACTGCCGCGTTAGGCGAGGACTAGGCTCCACTATGGATGCTTCACACGGGTTCACTGCCGTGCTTTGCGAGGACTAGGATCCGCTCTGGACGTTTTCCACGGGGTCAAAGAGTGACGTTATCCGCGTTCCACGTGACCAGGAATTTTGCACTAGATGCTTCACACGGTTTCACTGCCGCGTTAGGCGAGGACTAGGCTCCGCTCTGGATGCTTCACACGGGTTCACTGGCGTGCTTTGCGAGGACCAGGATCCGCTCTGGACGTTTTCCACGGGGTCAAAGAGTGACGTTATCCGCGTTCCACGTGACCAGGAATTTTGCACTAGATGCTTCACATGGTTTCACTGCCGCGTTAGGCGAGGACTAGGGTCCGCTCTGGATGCTTCACACGGGTTCACTGCCATGCTCTGCGAGGACCAGGATCCGCTCTGGACGTTTTCTACGGGGTCAAAGAGTGACGTTATCCGCGTTCCACGTGACCAGGAATTTTGCACTAGATGCTTCACACGGGTTCACTTCCGCGTTAGGCGAGGACTAGGCTCCGCTTTGGATGCTTCGCACGGGTTCACTGCCGTGTTCTGCGAGGACCAGGATCCGTTTTGGACGTTTTCCATGGGGTCAAAGAGTGTCGTTATCCGTGTTCCACGTGATCAGGAATTTTGTACTAGATGCTTCACACGGGTTCACTGCCGTGTTAGGCGAGGACTAGGCTCCGCTCTGGATGCTTCACACGGGTTCACTGCCGTGTTCTGCGAGGACCAGGATCCGCTCTGGACGTTTTCCACGGGGTCAAAGAGTGACGTTATCCGTGTTCCACGTGACCAGGAATTTTGTTGATTATATCCGCATTTCACGGAGTTGGGATTTGACTCTCTGTGGGAGTACATCGTCGAGTCATGGAACTGGGAGTTGCCGCTGTTCCGCTTTGCTTGATGATGTGTCCGCTGTGACGAGACGAGTGCTGAGGTGGAGCTGGGATTTTGCCATCACTCCGCTTTGCGGACCATGGGGTCTTTTATTAGCTTTGCATGTACATCCTGCTGGACTGCGAAGGAACGCCGTTGTTAACATTGCGTCTGCTGTAATGAGACGAATGCTAAGGTGGAGTTGGGATTTTGCCATCGCTCCGCTTGATGGTGTAACATCTGTGTCCTGCTGGAATGAGGAGGCACGCCGTTGTTGGTCTCCAGGCTGTAGATGTGGCTATTAAGATTTAGAATTAAGGACTTTGCCATGGTTCCGTTTCGTTGCGACTCTGAGGTCGATTGTTGACGTCACGTCTGCATCTGGCTGGAGTGAGGAGAAACGCCGTTGGTGATCTCTAAGTTGTCGATGTTGACGTCGAGACCCTGAAGCTCGGGATCTTCTTTTTGCTTCATTTGTTGACATTATGTCTGCAATATTGCGATAAATGTCGAGATTGTCTCTAGGTTGTCTATTAACCGTCGAGATTTGGCTCCGCTTTCTGATGGAGCCTGTTGGGAAGGTATGGTTCCCTTTTTATCTGTGCCCCTGGATTGTATACAGGGATCGATGTGATTTCACCTGTAGGGTAAAAAGTTTCATTCTTTTATTTTTTTTATTCTTTCCGCGATGCTCTATCATTTCAGCTTTTTATATCGCGAAAATCGCGATTGCCCAATCATTTCGGCTATTTTTCGCGGTGCCCAATCATTTCGGCTATTTTTCTTTTTACTCGCTGCTTTTTATTGCGAGTTGCCCAATCATTTCGGCTATTTTTCATGCATACATTTTTACTTGCTGATTTTGTTTGCAAGTTGCTCCATCATTTCGGCTATTTCGTATGCATTTTTTTTTGGCTCGCCGATTTTTTCTCGCGAGTGTGGAACTTGGAATCTGGTGCCAATCTCAGCATCAGCATCGCTGCGACTGGAATATAGCCAGGAGCGAATCATCATTTTCCATGAAAGGACTTGGAATTTGATACCGGTTTAGGCATCAGCATCGCTGCAACTGGGATATTGCCAAGAGCGAATCATCATTTGCCTTGAAAAGGCTTGGAATTTGATACCGGTTTAGGCATCAGCATCGCTGCAACTGGGATATTGCTAGGAGCGAATCATCATTTGCCTCTGTCGATATTGAACAAAGGTGGCTTAGTAAACAGGGTTAAGGGTCCTGTCGGCTAAGGCTTTTGACTTCATGAGCCGTAAGGGTCTCACAAAGGTATTTCTCCCTACAAGTCGTGAGGATCTTGTAGGTGTGTTTTCTCCTTGGGAATCGTGAGGATTCCTAAGTGTATGTTCTCTTGTAAGTCGTAATTATCTTACAAAAGGGTTTTCTCCTTATAAGTCGAGAGGACTTACAAGTGTTGTTTGCTGTACAAGCATATCCCTAGTCACGGATGGGACTTTATTAGGGAAATGTTTATTCGCGCCCGTGGATTGTATACAGGGGTCAGTATTAAGCCCCTTATAGGGCAAAATCGGAGGTTACGGGGGTTGCTTAAGAACAGGTTCAGGTCTCTGTAACTTAAGATGTTCAAATCTTATGAGCCGTGAGGGTCCCATAAGAGAGTTCTCCTTACGAGTCGTGAGGATCTCGTAAGTGTAATTTCTCCTTAGGAATTGTGAGGATCCCTAAGTGTGTTGTTCCCTTGTGAGTCGTAAGGATCTCACGCAGGTGGTTTCTCCTTACAAGGTCGAGAGGATCCTGTAAGTGTCTTTTAACGAGGTTGCGCCCTTTCGGGTTTTCACAAACACTCGCCGGTAGCCCTGCTGTTTTTACTCACGGAGCCCTTTCGGGTTTTCATCCGTGCCCATTTTTCTTGTGGACATACCGTTTTTTTATTTTATTTTATTTTTATTCTTTTTATTCTTTTCTTTTCTTTTTTTTTTAAACGAGGTCGCGCCCTTTCGGGTTTTCACGAATACTCGCCGGTAGCCCTGCTGTTTTTACTCACGGAGCCCTTTCGGGTTTTCATCCGTGCCCATTTTGCTTATGGACATACCGTTTTTTTTGCCTTGTCAGCCTAAGAATGCTGCGGTAGTAGTTTTAGGGACGTTTTGGTCCATTGTTAGTTTAAGGACGTTTCGGTCCACAGCCAGTTTTAGGACATAATGGTCCATCGTTAGTTTAATGACGTTTCGGTCTACAGCCAGTTTTAGGACATAGTGGTCCATCGTTAGTTTAACGACGTTTCGGTCTACCGTCGCCGTATTTGAGACGCATCTCTAGTTTACTGACTTTTCGGTCTATGGGGCTTTCCCTATGAATGAGCATAATGCCCCCGGCATATCCACCTTTTTCGGAGCATGTTGTTGTGGCGGGTTTACTTTCCACTTTTCGGGCAGCGCGAACTTGCCCTGTTGGTATTGGTCTTCAACCCAGTTTTTGAAGACGTAGCAATTATCGAGTGGGTGACCCATTACTCTGTGGTAGGAACAATAGTTAGGATTGTTAACGTCACCTGGTTGCAATGGACGTTTTGGATCTGGCAGAGTGATAAGCCCGCTGTGCACTGCTAGCTCGAACAATCTCTTTGTTTTATCTTTGGGAAACGAGTAAGGACGTTTCAACTTCTCATTGAGGTATCGCGGCTTGTTGTTTTGATGACAAAACGGTCTCGGGTTACTCGGCTGTTGTTGAGTGTTGGCAACAAAGGCCGTTTTTTCCTTTTCATTTCTCATTTCGTTTGCTCCGTCGTTTGCGAGTCCGAGATTTTTTCCTGGTAGCGTGAGATTGTACTGCTGAACGTTCTCGCAACTCTCCAATTCTTTTGTTTTAGAAATGAATTCCTTGAATAGAGGGTTGAGGGCGGCTTCTTCGTCAGAATCGCTTCTAAAGGTGAAAACTCGTGATCCCCCGGGCTCGTCCCTATAACAATTGCCGGCAACTCTTTTATGCTCATCTGTCGTATTTTTTCGCTGTCTACGAGCTTCCCGCTTTATTCTATTGACGTGTTGTCTATGAGCGACATATCCTTGCCACCAACACTTAAAGGAGTTGCAGTCTTCAGTAGGATGTGCGATCCTCTGATGATATAAGCAGAAGTTAGGGTGTACGTCCGTTTCATCAAAATGTATACCACCAGGAGAATTTTTTCTGAAAGAGGGCGGCCTCATCCCCATTGATATGGCTTTGGCGAATCGTTTCCTTGTCTTGATCCTGCTTTCATTTGCGGCGGATGTACTTTGATCCGGTGGGAGTGTTTCGACCCTTTTGTCCAGTCGTCGGCGTTTGGCTTTCTCGAATATGGCCATCTCGCGCTCTCGATCAGCTTTGCTTTTAAGACGGGCTTCGTTCAGGAAGCCATCGATCATCTCGTCTGATGGCCACAGAAGTTCTGGTTCAGGCCCCGCCTCTGGTTTCTCGGTCCAAGGAGCCTCTTTATCATCTATCAATGAGTGAGAGATCATGTGACAACTTGCCCCCGGTGTGTCCGTCTTCTTTGGAGTGTGCGGCTGTGGTGGGTTTACCTTCCACTTTTCAGACAGTGCAAACTTGCCTTGTAGGTACTGATCCTCGATCCATCCCTTAAAGACGAAGCAATCCTCGATCGGGTGACTTACCGCTTGGTGGTAAGGGCAATAATTGGGATCGTTGACATCGCCTGGTTGCAATGGACGTTTTGGACTCGGCAGATTGATGAGTCTGTTGCGCACTGCCATCTCGAACAGTTTTCTCTTTTTATCCTGAGGAAATGAGTAAGGACGTCCCAGTCTTTCCTCGAGGAATGGGCGTGTACGCATATTGTTTTGACGGACAACCGGCTTTAAGTTGCTCGACCGTTGTTGAGTCTTATCGACGAAAGTTGCTTTCCTTTTGCCCTTTTCATTCCAAGGCTCCGTCTTTAAAGAGGAAGGCCTATGGCCCATCTGGTCCATTTGGGCCAGCTTGTCAATCAAGGCCTGGAAGGTGGTCGGCTTGAAGAACATCATGAATTTGGAGATAGTTGCTTGAGGGTCGAGAGTACCCACGAACATGCCTACGGCAGGAGCTTCTTCTATGCGTTGTTCGCATCTCGACCATAGGTTCCGCCACCGGATTGCATATTGCACCCACGTCTCTCCTGGCCTTATTCTGGCATTTATTAGTGCTGTTATCGGGGTGTGTTCCCTAGCACTCGCGAATCTTTGTGTAAACAGCAGTTCCATCTCTGCAAATGTTTTGACAGAGTCGTCAGGTAGCTCCGAATACCATTCAAAGGCTGTTTCTGCTAAGCTGTCGACGAATTGTCGTAGTAACAATTTGTCATCGCCTCCAGTATTGCCGCTTAAGGCCCTGAATTGAGCGACGTGTTGATGCGGATTTCCCGTTCCCTTGTATACATGGAACTTAGGGATCGTATATCCCGGCGGGTAACTGATTTGGTCATACCAGCTCGGATAGGGCCGCCCGGTTCTAGCAATTTGCCCAGCCGCTTCATTTGCCTGGTGAGCTCGTATTTGCTGAGCTATATGGTCATCCAGTGCGGCCTTGGAAATGGTTTCTTCCTTGGCAGCTAAAAGAGCCGAAGGAGGATTCGATGTCTCTCCTTTGTCATCTTCAAGGACAATCGGTGGATCTTCAACAGGAGGATCTTGCCGGATCATCATCCCTACCATATCTTGGAAGAGAAGCGCCATTTGTTTTATGTTAGCCGCTTGCTCTGCGGCTTCTTTGTCCTTCTTTTCGAGGACTCTGCGTAGGTAGTCAGCGTTAGTTTCTTGTTCATGACGCTATTCTGATGATGCCTCCGAGCTTTCCTTTGGTCCGGTAAGTGCGGCCATTGCAGTCATCATCTCCTGAAGCTTCTGTTGCTGCTCCTGGGCTTTTGTTACGGATTGGGTGAGCGGTCGGTGACCCATCGAAGCACGGCTTTCCTCCTTTCTAGAATCCATATAAACAGTGTGCACCACCATGCCCCCAGACTTAGGGTGTTTGTGCTCAGCGCGTTTACGGTTCGCCATGTTCACAGGGGCTTTTTGCGGCCTCCTTTTCTCTTGAGTGGTTGAAGTTGAGGGGGCCGTTGTAGTGGGCACCCAAGTAGCCGTTGCTTTTTATGGATTAACAGGACGGTTTTCTTCCTGCCGGACCTTCAGCTTCTTCTGCCGGCGGGAGAAATTTCGATCAATCACCGAGTCTTGGACTTGGCGCCAGACCTTGTAGATTTTAGAGGACAGCCGCTGAGAGAACTGTTCTGGCTTGGCTTCCGCAACGTTTCCCATCGGAAGGGGGGATCTTTTTAGTACGGCGGTAGGAGAGTTTCTGCGCACCATGTTCAGCAATTCAAAGCTGTTCCCGGTTGGAACAGCCATATCAATCCCCACCGTTGGAGCTGGCGGAGTTATCCCAGAGGGGGAGTTGCCCCCAGCCTTCCTCATTCGGCGCCAGTGGCGATGTCGAGCATGTCGTGCGGATGAGATCACCTCCGTTGTTGGATAAGCTTCTTCATGCCCCCTGCTTTGAGGAGAGACTGTTATTGGTGCTAGCCTATCGAAGACTGACGCCCGTTGAGAAGCAATGTCTAATCTGTCAAAGACAGACCTCTGAGCAGGGGAAGCAGCTTTGAGGACCTTGCCTGGAGCAGCAAACGGAATGGACATCCTCGTAAAAACTGACTTCTTGGAAGAAGGAGCCTTTCCAATGATTTCGTCTGCTTGAGCTGGGATAGCTATCCGCTTTGGAATGGCAGCTTCGGGTATCGCAGGTTTGCAGACGTTCTGGCCCAGTCTGTTGAAAACTGAGGTATTGAAGCTGGGCGACCCGTTGAGAGGGGTCGCGGCAGTGATAAGCCAATCAAAGACCGACTTCTTTGGGGCTTCTTACAACGTCATTGTGGCATTGAAGCTCAACGGTGGGAGCATGGTCCCGAAGAATAATCCAGTAGTGGCCTGAGTTACCTGCTCCACTGGCATCTTGAAAAGGGAGGCCGCTTGGGGCCCATAAGTATCCCCTCCAGCAAGGACCGAGCGAGAGTTGCAGTTGCAGGCAGTGCAGTTTGAAGCCATTGATCTTCTGTTTTCTGCACGGAGCAAGACACCAAATCTTAGTACCTCGAATCCACAGGCAACCACAGTAAACCGCGATTCGTTCGCGAACACGACACACGAAGTGTGGAGTGGAAAGAGGAAAAGGTCCCAGCGGGCGTGCCAGAATCTGTTCCCCTCCGAACGGCGGCCGAGACGTGGGGACGTCTATGCCTGAGGTTCGGGACAGATGCTAATTGGTGCTATCCGTCCACCTCTCCGAAGATGCCAAGTTGATTTATGGCACCATGTATCGAAGGTTTAGACGGATGCGTCCGATGTAGCAGACTTCGTCATATTCCCCCTCGTTTGAGGGGTTTTTGATTGTGGGGACGCTCTTCCCTGCAGGCGCAAGCCCCTGCAGTTAATTACGCTACCGCATTGCGGTAACAACTTTCTCCTTTTCCAGATGGTCACTTCGTGTCGTGGGTGTTTGTTTTGTATTTTGTTGCCCGTGGATTGTTTACGGAGACCGAGTTATGTCGTCGCCCGTAGGGCGTGGACTAGTCCAAATCCGTATTATCTTAGATTTGGGTTTGGGGGTTTGGTTTGAGGATACGTTAGCCATATTTGAGGCCAAGATCAACTCAAATGTTTGTTAAGGATACGTTAGTCTAGTTTGAGACTAAGATCAACTTAACGGGATCGTTTAGATCCGACAAAAGAGTAATTGGCTCTATTGTTCCAGTTTAGGGACATAGTGGTCCATGAATGTATGGCCGTCGGGACCCATCACCTCTCTGACGACGTTGAAGGATTACAACGACAGGTGTCAGAGGATTTCAGAGATGTACCCTTGAACCAAAGTTGATTGGGGGGATTCATAGTCCAATTTGGGACTAAAATCTGTTTGAAGGTTTAAGGATACGTTAGCCATATTTGAGGCTAAGATCAACTTAAATGGTTGTTAAGGATACGTTAGTCCAGTTTGGGACTAAGATCGACTTAACGGGATCGTTTAGATCCGACAAAAGAGCATTTGGGCTCTATTGTTCCAGTTTAGGGACATAGTGGTCCATTGCCAGTTTAGGGACATGGAGGTCCATTGCCAGTTTAAGGACATTGCGGTCCATTTGTAGTTTAAGGACATTGCGGTCCATCGGTAGTTTAAGGACGCATAAATCCATGGGTTTAAGGACCCCACAGTCCATATGGGTGTGTTTAAGGACGCATTAGTCCGTTAGTTTAAGGACGCATAAGTCCGCGGGTTTAAGGACCCCACAGTCTGTATCTTGGTTTAAGGACGCATAAGTCCATGAGTTTAAGGACCCCACAGTCCGTGTTAATGTGTGGTTGTCGGGACCCGTCACCTCTCTGAAGACGTTGAAGGATTACAACGACAAATATCAGAGGAGTTCAGAGATGTACCCTTGAACCAATAAGTTGGTTGAAAGAGCAGATGTGCTCAGTTCAAGATGATTTGAGGACTTATGGCCAGTTTGGGCTAAGTCCAATTATGTTTGAAATATTGGCCCTCTGTTGGTCCATTGAAGGAGAGGCTTTGCCTCTAAAAACTTAGCCAATTGGGCTAAACCTAGTGTTAAACACAACAGACCAACAGTGTTGAACACTGGGAACAGAGTTTTTAAATTAGTGTTAAACACTAAGCAAATCAGTGTTAAACACTGCAAATAGAGTTTTCCAATTAGTGTTAAACACTAAGGAGGGAGGGGTCACGTGCGGACACGTGAGAGCGCCCTGATTTCCCTTATTTTATTCAGCAGGTAAGTATTTAACACCTTTAATTTCCTAGCCATCACGTGTGGGCACGTGATAGGCATCCATCCATTCGATATTAAAGGGATTCGTTAGGGGTCACGTGCGGACACGTGAGGGCGCCCTAAATGTGAAGCCAGATCTCCTTTGTTTTATCCTCAAATCTGCGAATAAGTGTTAAGCACTTTTCATCTTTATTTTAGAGCATCACGTGTTGGCATGTGATGGGGGTTTATGCATCGAATATTACAGCACTTGCTGAGGGGTCACGTGGGGACACGTGAGAGCGCCCAAAGCTTCTTTTCTTTTGTTTTGCCATTAAGTGTTAAAAACTTTCATTTTTATTTTAGAGCATCACGTGTTGGCACGCGATGGGGATCTGTGCGCCAATTGTTAAGGCATTTGCTGAGGGGTCACGTGATAACACGTAAGAGCGCCCAAAGCTTTCATTCCCTTTGCTTTTTCTTTCTGCGTTCTGGGAGTCACGTGGGAGCACGTGGGGTGATGCTTCAAAGTTCTTTACAGGGGATCTTTTCAAGGGTCACGTGGGGGCACGTGACCCTAGTTCTTTTCATGAACAGAGATCTTTTAAGAATTGAATTCTTATTTAGAATGAAACCCTGATTTCTTTTCAAAGGAATTAAATTCCCAGATATGTAAAAGAATTAAATTCTTGATTAGGGTTAAACCCTAGTTTTGTTTTAGGAGAATTAATTCTCAAAACTCAATTCCCCTTCTAAGTTTAGGATCTGCATGGCAGGATCTCGACCCGATGAGAATTAAATTCTCAAGTTATGGGGAGATGTGCTCTGTGCAGATCTTCAACCAGAAAAGAACTAAGTTCTTTTTGTATAAGAGTTAAACTCTTGGATTTTGAGAATTAAATTCTCTGTTTGAAGTTTATCTTTTTCCCTTTTCTTACCTAGGGTTTCTTTGTTGAGAATTAAATTCACCTTTCTTTTCTTCCCTCTTGAGAATTAAATTCTCCTCTCTCTGTTTTTCTCTCAAAAAAGTCCATCCCCCTTCTCTTCTCTTGGCTCCTATTTATAGGAGGAGAAAGAGAATAAATTTGTTTAGCAAATCTCTCATTGAGAGATTTGATTTGTATGTTGAGAGATTTGATTTGCATTCATCATTAATCTGGGCCTTTAGATTGTTAAGTGAATTTTATTCACCATTGGATTTTAAATCCAAAGATATTATGTTTGTTATTTCGGTGAGATTTAGGGAGATCTTTCCTTATTTAAGATTTTTCTATAAATTGGTGATTTTTAATCACCCTTGGATTTTTAATCCAACGGTTCCCCATGACCCTTTTCCATTTGGAAAGATTCAGAAACTTTTAGAATTTAATTCTATTAAATTATAATGCTTTTAAAGCCAGTCACGTGCTGGCACGTGACCTTTGGTCACGTGTGAGCACGTGACCCCCAATTGGGTTCCTTTCTCAGCCGCTTATTTATGTTTCAGTTTTAACCATCACGTGTCAACACGTGACCATTGGTCACGTGTAAGCACGTGATACCTCGTTGGGGTATTTTCTGACTTTTAGAATTAAATTCTATTCATTATTTTAGAGGCTTTAAAAGCCCATCACGTGTCTGCACGTGACCCATGGTCACGTGTGAGTACGTGATGCCCTATTAGGGTCTTTTCTGAGTTTTTATTGTATCTTTTAACTCCTCCAGCGGGTTCTTAAAAGCCCATCACGTGTGGACACGTAATTCCTCATAACTTTTGATCCCGGATGAATTACGAGGCCCATAATATATCAAATCGAAGGGTTTTTCGAGCCGCTTTCGATACCATCAGAATTTATCTGTTTCTCATTCGGGAGTTTGTCAAAAAACAGCCCGGAAGATACTGGTTCCCATTTTCTTAAGCGTATCGCCGCCATTTGATATCTTGGGCTCTTTTGCGCAGAAATTTTTGGCGGGAACATACGTCAAAGGAAGATTTGGCAGTTTCAATGCAGGCTTTTCATATTTGAGTCGGTGGATCAGTGCATTGAGAAGATAGATCCATCAAAAATTGTTTAGGTGGTGATGGACAATCATGCATCAAGCATGCACTAAAGGAAAAACATACTTATTTCGTCGGAATAAACCTAATTAAGACAAGGTGCTTGAGGCCGAAACCTTATTATTTTTGTAGACTTATTCCGTCAGCTAATAGCCGACGGAATAGACCCGATAACCAGTAAAAGGGTCGGGGTCCTCGGGTTTGAGATCATTTCTTCTGATCTCAAACCTTAGCCCCAAATTCCCTGCCCCTTCCTTCTTATTTCACCGCCGCCGCCGCCTTCTATCTGGTCATCATCATCGATGCCTCCTCCCTCCGTTCATCATCGTCGCCAGAGCCTCCTCCCTCCTCCTCGTCGATCCCCCTCCTTCTCGACATTGTCGCCGCCGCCTATTTCCTCTTCCGTCGACCTCCAAACCGACCATTCCTCAAGCTCGTTGCCGAACCATCTCCAAGCCTCCCCGTCGTCCTCTAAGCTTACCTCCTCCATGTCGACCCTTCTCCTTCCCCTTCCTCCTCCAAGCTCAGGCCATCACCCCCCCCCTCCTCCAAGCTCAGGCTATCACCACCCACTCCTCCTCCAAGCCTAGTTTTCGCCACCTCCTCCTCCAAGCTTAAGCTTAAGGTATTTGTTTATAATTTTATTTTCCCCAATTTTAATTGATGTTTGTTGGTTGATATTGTTTTGGTTGATATTCTTATAAGAATTATTGATAAAAGGAAGATTATGGTTAGGATTATTGATGGCGTTGATGTTTTTGCCATGTTATTGATTCCAAATATATATATATATATATATACATATATATATATATATAGAGAGAGAGAGAGAGTGAGAGAGAGAGCGCAGAGAGAGAGAGAGATATTATCAGTTGGTTTTAAAGGGAGAAAAGGTTGGTTGTGATTAAGATTGTTGATGGTGTTGAGATTTTAGAGAGAGAAAAGTTAAGAATGGAGAAGGAGCTGAGGGGTGGAGAGATGAAAGGATTGGGTGTAGAGGGGAAAGCGAAGGATCGGTTTTATATGTACATGTAGAAATTTGAATTAAAAAAAAACTTTAATTTAATTCTTGACGATAATTAGTAGAATAAAAATTAAATCTTGGAAATGAAATCATAAACCCTAACATCGAAACGAAAATCCTAAACATAAAACTTGATATGGAACCAAATCAATAACTTGAAAGTAATTCCGTAAGTTGCATTGAAAAACTCTAAAAAACACATTAGAATTGAATCTTGAACTCCAAATAATACGAAAATCTTATACTAAGTGTATGAAACTCAATGGTAACATGAAATTTACATGTTATCATCGAGGATCTCACAATCAAAAAAACACAACACGTCGTAGACCCCGTCTATCAGTTATATACGCAATGATTTTCATCGTGACATAAAACTACGTGATGGTTGTCGCACCTAAGCGTTTAATCGTTTGTTTTTTGACAACTGTCATGTAGTTTACACGAAGAGAAAATTAGTCGTACTATAACTGATAGATTTGTCCAGTATGGACAAATTAAGAATTTATAATGCAAACACTCCAAGCATTTGTGTTTTCATTCATTTCGAGATTAGTTTCGTCGGCACATTTTTGCTGGTTCTCCATGTACAAATATAGAGGGGATGATCATTTCAATGTAGATATTTAGCATTGAAATGATTATTATCTTTTCTATTGCAGTGTACCTGGAGAACAGTGAGGAGGTGCTGCCGAAATTTTCTCGAATGAATGAAAGCAAAAATGCAGAGATGTATGCGTTATAAATTCTTAATGGATAGAAGCCTTATCCCCAACAGCCGATGTGATGTATTGATAGAACGATCATATCTTTGTTAGTCAAACTGAAATATTATACCTAACTACAAGTCATGAACTAAATATCAAAATGATATGCTAAATTTTTAATACATGATGTCAGAAATCGGAGAGTAATGAATAGGAGTTGGATGAAACTGTCGAAATTTAGTGATGATTACAAGGCCGGCGTTGAAGAATTTACGGTATTTGCATTGAGAGAACAATCCCATGAAGAATTGATTTCGTGTCTATGTAAAAAGTGCGTGAACGTTATCGACCTTCGTCGAGATATTGTTTATGACCATCTACTGAATAACAAGATTTCGCCTGAGTATACAAAATGGAAGTATCACGGAGAAACAACACTGAGCATCGAACTTCCTATAAGTCTTTGGATTAGAAAAAAATGATCCTCATACGTGTTTTAGAGACACGGGTTTGAATAATATGTTGGACGAGCTCCGAACTGGCATGCATCCTGATCCTGATATTGTTCCCGAACCTAATGTCGGAGATGAAGATATCTATAGTCTCCGTGATGGGCGAAATATATGAAGTATATAGATGATGTGAATCGAAGGCACAAATATCTCTAAGTTGAGTTGGATTGTCAAAATGTTTCATATCAAATGCCAGAATAATTAGACTAACAAGTCTTTTGATCAGTTTCTTGAGGTGGAAAGGAAGACTTACCCTAAAGCGATATTGCCGGAAACTTTCATAGAGTCGAAGAAGATCTTGAAGGAGATAGGTTTTGGTTATGAGAAAATTGACTCATGTCTGAACGATTGCATGTTATACTGGACAGAGGAGGATAAGAAGTTAGATAAATGTAAAACATGCAACTTATTTAGGTGGATATCCCCTTTAAGGGATAACAGGGAGGATGAATCTACACTCGATACTCCTAAACGGATTCCGGTAAAGGTTTTGCTATATTTTTCAATCAAGCAAATATTTTGGTGATTAATTTTGTCATCAAAAACTTCTAAAAGTATGACATGGTGTCATGCCCTGCTTTCCAAAATACGGAATACGAGAGATGACTTGGTCAGCCATCCTCCTACGGTCAAGGAATAATCCTGCCGTAGTCACACTTCAGCTTCTAGCATTACATGGTAAGCAGTAAACACAACAGAAAGTAAAGAGAAATCACAATCACTACTTATTACATTTAAACAAAAGAGTTAAACGGATACAAGGATTTAAGCAGTTAAGGAAACAATTAACCAAAAGATAATAAGTATTCTTTATTGAAAGCAAAGGAAACGATAAACTGATATCGCTGGTCTAGATTTCCGCAATCTCCTCGAAATAGGGTAGGTCCTGCTCTGGAGCTGGATCCATTTTTTCCTCTGAGCATGCATACCCATATCGTCAGGGAGACACAATATAATAATATAATAATATATCTTATGTTGCAGGGACAATAAACATGAACCGGAAACAATAAGCAATAGCACGAGACTATGAAATAACATGAACTGGTAATCAGTATAACATGTGACTCACGATAATCATCTAAGGTAATATGTATGTCACTAAACCTACAGTCTCTATATCTTTTGAAATCGAACGGTGGAAAAGAGTTATCGTTTTTAACAAGGGTAAGCTAACATATTGTCAGTTCGAGTGTGGGCGTTAAGCAATATAGGAGTATTCTCAAATCAAATGCTATCCTCCAGGGGTAGGAAAACATGGGCCTGAATCAAGAGTCAGTAATATAATGTACCGTTCCAGCTCAGTACCACAGAAACACATATTCACGAAATATACCATTCCCGCTCAGTGCCACATCAACACATATTCATGAAATATACCGTTCCAGCTCGGTGCCAAATCAACACATATTCACGAAATATACCATTCCAACTCGGTACAAAAGCAACACATATTCATGAAATATATTTCCAGCTCGGTACTAAAGCAACACATATTTACGAAATATACCGGTAATGAGACCCCTGAGATTCCGTTGATCAAACTCCCACTCAGACTACCCAACACCCTGTGTTTCTAAGTTATGTTACAACACTAAACATGAATACTGATTGGACATATTCTGGATACGAATTATTAATAACTACGATAATATCATGGAGTGGGAAAATACGTAAACACGAATAAATATTTCAGGACATATAATTTAGTAGTCCAGTCGGTGACTACATTTTAATGTCATACCAGCTAATGTACACTCCGATCCTATCCCATACCGGCACCTGAGTATACGTTAAAAGTCTCATGGATTACAAGGAAGTGTCAATATAAGTGGATACTAGACATGAGTGTAAAGCAATCTTACAACATGGTAGAAATACATCAATTCAATATTAACCATTTATGGACAGCCCGTATCAATTAGCTTGCGAGATTTATTAAAAATACATGCATTCAGAATTAGGGAAAACAATATAAAAGTCGTAGAAAGTAGGCTCGTTTAGCTAAATAGAAAAATTGATTTTGCCTCGATATCTATCCTGGTTAGGGAGTTATACTCAATCAAAGTCAGGTGTACGCTGCTGGAATTCTAGTTTCAGAACTGGAAGTCCAATTTCGAACGTAATTTACTACCAGTTATGTTTAGAATCTAGGGTTTCTATAGTTCAATAAATTATAGATTTCTCAATTGAATTTCTAACACAATCAACAGTACATTAATAGAAGGTGTGTACAATGAGATATGGTTGTTGTAAGATCGATACGCATAAACAACACAACAAAAAACAAGCAGGACATATCAACAGTATAAAATACATTAAAAATATCAAACTATAATGGAAAGCAATGAACCCAGTGCCAAATGTTATCTAACTCAGTTATCTACGCATCAATATAGGTCTTGACATATTCGTATTTTTATAAAGAGCTAAAACAAGGTTTTAAGACAGATGATAATGAAGAACACTACTCTGGACAGCATTCCAGAACTGTGTTTCTCCCCAGTTTAAGGTATCATATGAAAGTATATCTTAGCACCTCTACTAGGTTTCCACTTGCATCAAGTATGCAATTTTTAAAAATCTAGAGATCTAAACTACACTAACCTAAAATTGAACTAGAGAATTAGGGTTTTAGTGCATGAAATCAAGTTCTAATCTAAGTGAAGAGGGTTACAACCTTTGTAGACCAAGTCCTTCACTTCTATATCTCCATGTAGTAGTCCCTAGAACTCTTCTTGGCTTCACTTGAAGAAAGGATCGAGCTTGCTACGTTGTCTTCGAAGTCGAAGATGATCCACCTTGAAGTCTCACTAACTCAAGCCATCTCTTCACTAATCAAGGTATTAGTGAAGCAAACAACCTATACTAAAGGGCTAAGATAGTGTAGGTTAATGAAGTAGGAATTTTGCTTACTTTAGAAATATTTTCCTCTCTCTTTTTTGAACTCAAGAAAAACCCTAGAGTTCACTTGAGGAAGAAGATGAACTTGGGTGGAGAATGTTATGAATAATGAGAGAGTGAACCCTTGGCTAGAGATAAGGCTGTGATGATAAAAAATCTAAGAGTAAGACAAGATAAGAGGATGAGTCATGGTTTCTCAATGCTTCTACAAGCATCCAAGCCATGACTCATTTTCCACTCATTTTAGTTTTCTTTTTAAATAAATCATCACAATAAACTTTACCCCTAGGTGTGAGTCTCATACACCCATATTCTATGTATCATCAACCATGATACAGATACATTTTATATATATATATATATATATATATATAATATATATATATATACAATTATATATAAAGAGAAGAAAAATCTTAGTGAGCTAATATTAGTTAATATATATATATATATGTATATATCAAATATATTAATATATATCAAATCATTAAATCAACAATTGATTCAATAATCCGGTTATATCATATATAACCGACTAATATCATTTATATTTATATCATATTATCAAATCAACACTCTGATTCAATAGCCCGGTTATATCATATATAACCGACAATATTCAATATTCAATATCAAATCAACGCTTGATTCAATAATCCGGTCATATCATATATAACCGGCTAATATCAAATATATATACATATAACAATTCATTGAATTAACACTTGATTCAATAATCCGGTTATATCATATATAACCCAACCGATATCATATATCGCAAGATTAGAATACGGTATCACATACTCTTATTTAATCAAGCTCCCGCACATATCACCATATGTGCCCTACTTCGTTTCGCTTGAGCTAGGAAACCTCTGTGTGAGACTCTAAACACTCGTCAATACGCCAGCAGTTGGTAATGATCACATCAGATACCCATAAGCCGTCAGCGGTACTAGCTGGACGTAACGGCTATCCAGGTATTAAACGAATAGAAGATCAACAAGCAAGCTTGTCCAAACTCCCGCAAAGCCTATAAGCAACATTTACCGTATAGTCTAGTCTCTTCGCCTGATATGTCGCATATCGAATCTAGGGGTGGAATCATCAGACCCCAGTAACTTGATAAGTCATGCCGATGTGTGTCGTATAACCGTTCGAGAAACTACTGATAACACTTACCAGTAAATTTCATCAACCCTGGACATAGACTTGCTGTTATATCCAATCGAGCATAGCGCAACATCAACTTCCTATACCAGGAGAGACGAAACCTCTCATATCGCTCACTGTCTCCATGTGACTCGGGACTGTACCCAAAATCGACCTGTTTACATGGCTCCTTTGAGCCATGGTAGGGAGGAAATCAAAGCACAGTGGGAACCACACAAGACACTATGATGATCTCGGGTCTACAGACTAACCTGTACAAGTGTCACCAGAGAACTGCTATCTAACGATAGGTATGGTACCATCTAGGAGTTCTCAGCGAGTCCTATTCGGTGTACCCATTCTCTAATGAGCACCTGTGTACAATCTTTGATATCAAACACCAATGGTTGTGGGATCAACCATCGCCCCATACAGGGTCAAAAAAACATACACACTAGTCTACTCTGGAATATCGATGCCCTGTCTCGATACTCCCTCGACTATGAACTATTAAAGGATGTGCTTGTGGACTATCCAGGCCCCACTATTATGATATACATCATAGTCCTGGTAGTCAAGTCCACATCCAAAGGATTTTATCAACATGTAACAGAGAGACAGTATAATAATACAAGTGTACATGTTAAGATAAAGTGCAACCAGATATCATACTATTTTGTCGAAAAAGAAAGTCCTCTATATATGTCCAAGCATCCACTATATATGTGCAAGTGGGAGATTGTTAGGAATATGTATGCCCTAGAGGACATTATTGTATGATATATAATCATATATTTTCCTCTAACGCTTGCCATATGTATTTATTATATCAAGTTAGCTTCATTAAAATCCCACGAACATCACAAGAATATTTTTATATGATTTATTATGAATTTCTCAATGCAGCATATACAGTAATATTCATATTTGTCATCACTTATTAGGGACGACATTTCATGTGTGAAACTTCAACGTTTTGATCCCAATTTACTACACATTACTAATTATCAGTAAAAGAATTTAGTGATCATAAATTTTAGCATTTTAAATTAGTTTTTGGTTCAAGATATTAGATCGAACACCTAGCATATGAATCGGTAACTTGTGGAATTACGGTTTTATCTAACCAATTCGAACGGGATTTAATCCCTGTAACTTCTATATGTTTAACACGGGTATTGGACCCGCTTTATGTTTAGTTCAACATGTTACACACACTCATGATTCAAAATTAAATCTCGGTTTGATCCCAATACAATTTAAATATATAATAACGTTTCGATTCTAAAATATAATATATAATTTATTAGCATTATTGAAAGTGGGGGATCACTTATTTTAGATTGCTGAAATAGAAGAGACATGAACGCAGAGTTTTCTTCGACACATGAGACAACGACGAACGATGCAGAGCCAGACATGGACATGATGTGAGCATGGCATAGTGGCTGCGTTGATGACGGCTGCGGCGACAACAACTATTGCGGCGAAGGGGACAGTGTCCTGGACAGCGGCAGCACTGTCAACGGTGACGGTGATGGCGGCTATGGTGACGGAAACAATTGTTCGACGAAATGCCGGAGAGGCTTGGGGTACGATGGTGGCGGACCTTGGTTGCGTTGGGCAGAAGAAAGCTCGGCGAGGCGATGGAGGCTGTCGGCAATGGTCGGAGGCGATGGTGGTCTCAGCTGTAGAGGGATGAAGATGGTGGCGAGCATGGTGATGACCCCGTATGTTGGCCCCATGGGAGTAGCTGGACATGCCGAGGATAGAGGGGTAGATGGTGAGGGTCCGAAGGAGGATAAGGAGAGCTCGTCGGTTGCTGGTGCGGTGGACGGTGAGAAAGGCTGCTAGGGTGGTGACGGTGAAGGTGGCCAGGTGGAGTCAGGTGTTGTTAGGGAGGAAGGGTGTTATGGATTGAAAAAGGGAAGGTGGTGAAGTAGGTAAGGTGTGAAATGGAGCAAAGGAGCTCGTCGGCGGTGGGTTGGTGTAGGTGACGATGAGGGGAGAGAGAGATAGAGAGAGAGAAAGAGTGAGAGAGATAGATATGAGAGAGAGAGAGAGGTATTAAGAGTGAGGGGGAGAGGGAGAGGGAAGGTGTTGGGGTCAAAAATTGCACCCCGGTTGACCAAGTCAAAGTCAAGGTCAACCCCAAGCCAGGTAGGCCAAGCGGCCAGCCTCCCCCATGCCAAAATAAAAATCATGTAATAAATAAATATGATGTAATTTTTTTAAGCATGAATGTAAGAAAAATGGGCATAAAGCCAAATTTTTGTAAAGCCCATGGCTTATGTGCAAAAGAAATGAGCACATGAGGCATGGGATGGGCAAAATGCCATTTTGTAAATCTTAAGGGGCTATATGTAAATGTGTAAGCCTATATAAGGCAACATGATGATGAATAAAGGATACAATTCATTCTCCCCAAAAATCTAGGGTTTGTGTTCCTCTTTCCCCTTTCTCAAGGGTGTAAAACCTTTTTCCTCTTTTTGAATTAAATCAAGAGTTTAACTCTTCCTTTCTCGAAAAGAAGTAGTTTTTTTACCATAAAACCCATAAAGGGGAGCTTGGATCTCCCATCGAATCTCTGAAAGGGGAGATATTGAATCTCGCTCCCCTTTTCCCCCAAGATCCGGCCAACCGAAAGGAAGAAGAATGAGACCCACCTCCAAAAATCCCACGTTGGGATGATCCAAGGATCAAAAGAAGAGCCAATAATTCTTAGGAGTTTAACTCCTTTCTTGATCTGTTGGAGTTTAACTCCATAAATTAAATTTCTGTTAGGAGTTCAAGTCCAAAACCCTTTGGGAGTTCAATTCCCCAACCTAGGAGCTAAGCCCCCATTCCCGCTGGTGTTTTAAGTGGTCGCGTACCGCGCACGTGACCCGTGGATGCGCCGCGGTCGCGTGCAGCGCACGTGACCCGCGGGCGCCCAGCGGTCGCGTGCCGTGCACGTGACCCGTGGACGCGCCGCGGTCGCGTGCAGTGCATGTGACCCGCGGATGCCCAGCAGTCGCATGCATGGCACGTGACCCCCGGGCAATAAAGTGCCCACGTGCGCACACGTCACTCATGGGCACTAAGGCGCCCACGCGCGCCTCACGCGACCCGCGGTCACGTGCAGCGCACGTGACCCGCGGGCGCTAAAGCAACCACATGCGCCCCACGCGACCCGCTCAGTGCCCAGCGGTCGCATGCAATGCACGTGACCCACGGGCGCCTCACGGTCACGTGCTGCGCATGTAACCCATGGGCACCATGCACCCACGTGCCATGCACGTGTCTTTAAGATGCCCCTCACCCCTCATTTTTCATGCACTCCACACCGAAACACGTCCCTCGTTGGGAAATTTTTCTAACGGGGTGTTGCCCAGCACCCGTAGTCCCCTTGACCACCAGCCCGCTATCCGGATAGCGGGACCCCCATAAAAAACTCTGCGGGGCCCCCGATAAATCCAAAACCCTTTCAAAACATACGCACACTGCATGTTGAGTTCGCAGGACCTGTTTGACCCATCAATCGGAGGTTCCCTCGCTCCAAAGGCAATGGGTAATTAACGGCAGCTTAGTCCACGGCTGTCAGAGATTCGGATCCCCACAATCAATAAATCCCCCCTCGCCTATCCTAGGCAGAGGGAATCTGTAGTACATCTGACAAGCGCGCGCGTATTCCCATCTCAATGGGAAGACGAAAAACACCCTACAGATTTTGGCACGCCCGGTGGGACCCAATCTCTCCTCTCATATTTCGGGTTAAATGTTCATACGAACTCAATCAATATACATAACGATTTCCTGTACTAAAATCATGTTTCTATTTGCAGGGTTAATGACTTTCGACTGCAATCTTTGAACGCAAGTCGGTATTTGAACGACTTTCCTTGGCCCCAGTTAGGGACAAGGCCATCAACACCGACAAAGTAATAAGGCATCTCGGGCAAGCTCTAGCGGTGCCCCTGATAACTGCTCAATCGGGTATCTTCTCTAAGCTCCTCGTCAATTGACCACCAAGTCGTTAAACTGGAAACAGATGACCTCTAAGTCGTTAAACTGGAAACAGATGACCGCCGCGTCGTTAAACTGGAAACAGATGATCTCTAAGTCGTTAAACTGGAAATAGATGACTACCACGTCGTTAAACTGGAGACAGCTGAACACCATGTCGTTAAACTGTGAAAGAATGACCACCAAGTCGTTAAACTGGAAACAGATGACCTCTAAGTCGTTAAACTGGAAACAGATGACCACCACGTTGTTAAACTGGAAACAGATGACCTCTAAGTCATTAAACTGGAAATAGATGACCACTAAGTCGTTAAATTGGAAACAGTCGACCTCTAAGTCGTTAAACTGGGGATGTAAAAATGTGTAAATAAAACAAAAAAAAGATAAATAAATGAAAAGCCGAAATGACAGGGCAACTCGCAATAAAAATCAGCGAGTAAAAATAAAGATGAAAATAAAGCCGAAACGATGGGGCAACCGCGAGTAAATAGCCGAAATGTTAGGGCAATCGCGGCCTTCGCGATAAGAAAGGCCGAAATGATAGAGCAACCGCGGTAAAAAAAACCTCCAATGGCGAATGATGAGTCACTCCTGGTACCATATTCCAGTGCAACGATGCAGACGCCAACTAAATTCAAATTTTCAAATCCCTGGATGTCCCAATGGCGAATGATGAGTCGCTCCTGGTACCATATTCCAGTGCAGCGATGCAGACGCCAACCAAAATTTAATTTCCCAAAATTCTCCCGGCCCTACGGTTGGTCCGCAAGTTGACTACCGTATACAATCCACGGGCCCAAATAATTCTCATCACGCCCATGTCCCACCGCAACCACCAGTTACGCGGCTGGTCTCCGACCTTGGAATTATGGTCCATTGGGAACACCCATTCATGTGTTCTCACGATACATGAGGAGAACAAACCTTCATGGGATCCTTACAACTCATAAAGGAAAAACACACTTGGGGGTCCTCAAGACTCCTAAGGAGAAAATGCACCTACGAGATCCTTATGACTCGTAGGGAGAAGATGCTTTTATGGGATCCTTACGGCCCATAAAATTGAAAAACCTTAGGTGATAGGATCTAAACCCGTCTCCTAAGCTATCGCTTCCCAACAGGTAAAGGCAAATTATGAGTTGCTCCTCGCATTATTCCAGTGCAGCAATGCAGATGCCGACCAAAAACCTAAATCCCAAGTTTTTCCAACGGTGAATGATGAGTCGCTCCTGGTACCATATTCCAGTACAGCGATGCAGACGCCAACAAAGTCCAAAAATTCTTCCGGCCCTACGGTCTGGATCATACATCCTGCAAAACCGTATACAATCCACGGGCGTAAAACGATCACAATCTCTCCCAAGTCCTATCGGCGAGACCACATTCAAAGTCCCACCAGCGATAAAGATTCCAAAAAAAAGGTATGTCTACAAGCAAAATGCGTACGGATGAAAACTCGAAAGGGCTCCGTGAGTAAAAGCAGCAGGACTGCCGGCGAGTTTGTGAAAACCCGAAAGGGCGCAAACTCGAGAAAAAGAGATGAAATGCACCCGCAAAGTCCTCTCGACTTTGTGAGGAGAAAGTTCCTGCATGAGATCCTTATGTCTCACAAAGGAAAAACACACTTAGGAGTCCCCACGACTCCTAAGGAGAAAATACACCTACGAGATCCTTTCGACTCGTAGGGAGAAAATGCTTTTATGGGACCCTTACGGCTCATAAAATTGAAAAGCCTTAGGTGATAGGGATCTAAACCTGTCTTCTAAGCCATCGCTTCCCAATAGGGAAATGCAAATGATGATTCGCTCCTGGGACCATATTCCAGTGTGGCGATGCTGATGCCAAACAAAAACCAAAATCCCCAAATCCTCTCATGGCAAATGATGATTCGCTTCTGGTACCATATTCCAGTGTAGCGATGCCGATGTCAACCTAATCAAATCAAACCAACAACCTCTGCTTCGAAATAATGCTTCATCTCAGAGTGTACCCCGCGTCGGAATAAAGCTTCGCCTCGGTGTATCAGCCTTCCCTGTCAAAATTATGCTTCGGCTCGGAATCAAACAGCGACCTTCTCGTCGGAATTAAGCTCCGCCTCGGAATCAAGTCGACCAACAAGCTCTGTGTCGGAATCATGCTTCGTCTCAGAGTGTATCCCGCGTTGAAATCAAGCTTCTCCTCGGTGTATCTGCCTTCCCTGTTGGAATTATGCTTCGGCTCGGAATCAACCAGCGACCTCCTCATCGGAATTAAGCTCCGCCTCGGAATCAAGTCGACCAACAAGCTCTGCGTCGGAATCATGCTTTGTCTTAGAGTGTACCCCTCGTCGAAATCAAGCTTCGCCTCGGTGTATCTGCCTTCCCTGTCGGAATTATGCTTCGGCTCGGAATTAACCAGCGACCTCCTCGTCGGAATTAAGCTCCGCCTTGGAATCAAGTCGACCAACAAGCTCTGCGTCGGAATCATACTTTGTCTCAGAGTGTACCCCGCGTCGAAATCAAGCTTCGCCTCGGAGTATCTGCCTTCCCTGTCAGAATTATGCTTCGTCTCGGAATCAACCAGCGACCTCCCCGTTGGAATTAAGCTCCGCCTCAGAATCAAGTCGACCAACAAGCTTTGCGTCGGAATCATGCTTCGTCTCAGAGTTACCCCGCGTCGAAATCAAGCTTCGCCTCAGTGTATCTGCCTTCCCTGTTGGAATTATGCTTCGTCTCAGAATCAAATAGCGGCCTCCCCGTCGGAATTAAGCTCCGCCTCAGAATCAAGTCGACCAACATGCTCTGCGTCGGAATCATGCTTCGTCTCAGAGTGTACCCTGCGTCGAAATCAAGCTTCGCCTCGGTGTATCTGCCTTCCCTGTCGGAATTATGCTTCGCCTGGGATTCAATCTCTGCATCAAAATTATGCTTCGGTCAGAATGTCTGCCGCTCGTCGGAATTATGCTTCGACCACTTGAAATCAAGCTCCGCTCGTCGGAATTATGCTCCAACCCTCGGAATTATGCTCTGATCCCCGGAATTATGCTCCCGGGATGATGCTCCGCCCCTGAAATGATGTTCCACCTCGAAGTCCATCTTCAAGATCCATCAATTTCATGCACACAACTCATGCATGCGGTGTGCATTCATTGATGGGGGGCACTTTGTTGGGGGCAAAAATTGCACTGAGGTTGACCAAGTCAAAGTCAAGGTCAACCCCAAGCCAGGTGGGCCCAAGCCCAGATCAAGTGGGCTCATGCCCGAGTCGACCCCGAACATGAAGCGGCCAGCCTCCCCCATGCCAAAATAAAAATATGTAATAAATAAATTTGATGTAATTTTTTTATGCATGAATGTAAGCAAAATAGGCATAAAGCCAAATTTTTGTAAAGCCCATGGCTTATGTGCAAAAGAAATGAGCACATGAGGTATGAGATGGGCAAAATGCCATTTTGTAAAGCCCAAGGGGCTATATGTAAATTTGTAAGTCTATATAAGGCAACATGATGATGAATAAAGGATACAATTCATTCTCCCCAAAAATCTAGGGTTTGTGTACCTCCTTCCCTTTTCTCAAGGATCTAAAACTTTCTATCTCTTTATGAATTAAATCAAGAGATTAACTCTTCCTTTCTAAAAAAGGAATAATTTTTCACCACAAAACCGACAAAGGGGAGCTTGGATCTCCCATCAAATCTCTGAAAGGGGAGATTTTGAATCTCACTTCCCTTTCCCCCCAAGATTCGGCCAACCGAGAGGAAGAAGAAGGAGACCCATCTCCAAAAATCCCACGTTGGGAGGATCCAAGGCTTAAAAGAAGAGCTAATGATTCCTAAGAGTTTAACTCCTTTCTAGATCTATTGGAGTTTAACTTCATAAATTAAATTTCTGTTACGAGTTTAACTCCAAAACCCCTTGGGAGTTCAACTCCCCAACCTAGGGACTGAGCCCCCTTTCCCGTTGGTATTTCCAGTAGTCGCGTGCCACATACGTGACCCATGGACACGCTAGGTCGCGTGCAGTGCACGTGACCCGTTGGCGCCCAGCGGTCGAATGTCGTGCATGTGACCCGTAGACGCGCCGCTGTCTTGTACAGCGCATGTGACCCGCTGGCGCCTAGCGGTCACGTGCATGGCACGTGACCGCCGGGAAATAAAGCGCCCACATGCGCGCACGTGACTCGCGGGCACTAAGGCACCCACGTGCGCCTCACGCGATCCGCGGTAGCGTGCCGCGCACGTGACCCGCAGGCGCTAAAGCACCCATGTGCGCCCCACGCGACCCGCTCAGCGCCCAGCAGTCGCGTGCAATGCACGTGACCCGCGGGCGCCTCACGGTCGCATGCTGGGCACGTGACCCGTGGGCACCATGCACGTGCCACGCACGCGTCTTTAAGACGCCCCTCACCCCTCATTTTTCATGCGCTGCCCCGTGCCCCGAAAGGGGGCTGCTAACCCCCTTGACCCCCAGCCTGCTATCCGGATAGCGGGACCCCCGTAAAAAACTCTGTGGGGCCCCCGATATATCCAAAACCCTTTCAAAACATACGCACACTGCACTTTGAGTTCGCATAACCTGTTAGACCCGTCAATCGGAGGTTCCCTCGCTCCAAAAGCGAGTGGTAATTAACTGCAGCTTAGTCCGCGGCTGCCGGAGATTCGGATCCCCACAATCAATAAACCCTCCCCCATGTCTACCCTAGGCAGGGAGAATCTGTAGTACGCCTGACAAGCGCGCGTGTATTTACATCTCAATGGGGTGATGAAAAACACCCTACAGAAGGTTGTTGAGGGATTTGTATGCGTGATCGAGGGGATGAGGTGCTCAAGCCATGGAGATTGTTGCAAGGGTGATGTGGCCGTAGGTGCAGCGAAAGAATCGCGGGAGGAAGAAGAAAAAGATAGGGCTGGGAGCCAGGTTCTTGGGCTTGGTTTGGACCAAGGCCCAAAAGGGAAAGAAAACTGAATAAGAAAGGAAGAGAGGTTAGAGAGAGAGGGAAAGAGAGAGAGTGTGAGAGAGAGAGAGGGTTGGGAAAATTAAATAGAAAAAATATAAGGAATAATTATGGAATCGAATTTTTTTTAAATACGGATAAAAGTAAAAAAGAACTGGGTATTACACATGGCATGAAAATGGTCGCATTAAGAATGGAGTCTTGCAGTATCCAGCCGATGGTGAAATGTGGAAACACTTTGATGTACTGTATGAAGGTTTTGCTGTGGATTCCGGCAATGTGAGCCTTGGTTTATCTTCAGATGGCATGAAACCGTTCAGCTATACGGTGTAAATCACAGTATATGTCCAGTTACTCTTGTTGTTGATAATCTTCCTCTATATATGAGTATGAAGAATTCTTACATACAAATGCCCTTGTTGATTCCTGAAAGTAGCTCTACTTCAAATAACATCAATGTATACTTGAGGCCGTTGAATGAGGAGCTGAAAGAGTTGTGGGAGCTATGTATACAAGTTTACGATGCCCATAAGAGGAGGCATTTACACTTCTCGCGGCATTCTTATTGATAATCAACGATTTTTCAGCATACGCTATGTTGTATGGATGGAGCACCAAACGTTACAAAGCTTGCCCGATATATTTAGAGGAAACCGTATCTGATCCTAAAGTAGGTATACAGAAGATCAAGTGTTACACATGCCATCATCGATGGTTAGATAGAAACCACCCATATCGTCGTAATTGCAGCAAGTTTAATGGTAAATAAGAGCATAGGCGTGCTCCACTAGAGCCGATGGGCTTGAAGTTATGGGAGGCCACACGAGATTTCAATATTGTTATTTTTAGGAAGACGACGGAGAATACAATTCCATGCGTTGCTGGCAGTCATTGGAGGAAGAATCCCATTTTCAACGAGCTAGTATATTAGCGGGATCTCAATTTACGTAATAATTTAGATTTCATTCGTACATCGAGAAGAACGTATGTGAACTACTCTTTAACACTTTATTGAATATGAAATCCAAATTTAAAGAAACACTCGTGGTGCGACAGTGGTTCTTACAAGAGAGATTGCATCCTGAATTGCATCCACGAGAAGCGGGGAACAATAGATGAACAATTCCTACAGCGAAGTACATGTCTGCAAGTGAGATGGGTGTTTTTCTCAGAGTTTTTGAGGATGAAAGGTTTCCTGATGGTTACTAGTCAAATCTCTCTAAGTTTGTGGATATGAAACATAAAATAAATTCTCACCTTAAAAGTCACGATTGCCATGTGATCATGCAGCATTTACTGTCCATTGCAATTAGGGCGTTAAAGGATATGGATGTTTTCTCGGTTGTTACGGATCATTGTAATTTCTTCTGAGATTTAAGCTCTAAGAAATATAAGGCAGATGCTTTTAGAAATCTGGAGAACAAAGTTTCTATCATTCTCTTTAGATTGGAGATGTTATTTCTGCCTACGCTTTTCACAATCATGTTCCATCCACAGTTCATCTTGCAAGAGAGACACGTTTAGGTAGACCCATAAACTATCGATGAATGTATCCATTCGAGAGGTAAGCAATAGTTTAGTATTTAATAGTTGTTTTTAAATTTCGAATAATATTTATTATATCGTTAATTAAACTTACCAAAATAAAATCCACAGGTTTATGTTTAAGATAAAATGATATATCCATAATAAAGCTAGACTTGAGAGGTCGATTTCCGAAGGGTTTCACGCCGAGAAATGCATGACATTTTGTTCTATTATATTGAGGGGATCGGGACTACATTCAACAGGCCGCGCCGTAACGAGGACATGGGTAACGATGGACAATATGAGAATACCATAGAGGAGGGGTTGAATAAGATAACTATATATTTTATGGCAAATTTAAAAACATAATTACTATATTGAGTTTTGATTTATAATTTTCCGCGGAATAATCTAAACAAGTTAAATAATGAAACTTATTACAATAATCAAAACAACATAGAAAAGAAGATTAGAGTCAAGAGCAATACAAACACAGGAGAATTGTTGACTAGTGTTCACCACTCCCAGTGGCTATTCCCCGTTTGAGACACTTTCTCAGGATTTTCCACTATTTTCAAAATATGAAGAACACAATCTCTCTTTACAAGGATCATCTTTGGAAAAACACCATTCCCGTTTGAACTTGTGATTTCTTAGGAAAATTCTTTTTTCTCTCTAATCCGTGATTCCCTAAGAAAACCCCTTTTCTTCTAGAATCTGCGATTCTCTAGGAAAAACTCTTTTTCCACCCCGAATACGCAATTCAAACAATGAAAGACCGCTTCTCTCGTAGCGAAGAATATCGAACTTTTTTCAAGAATTTACAATCGTTTACAACGACCAAATACTCACCTACAATCCTCCTCAAAAGATTTATGCTGGTTTGGCATGAGAATTGTTTTGAGAGATTATTGCAAGTTTAGGCTTTGGTGGAAATAGAAAGATTAAGAACTTTTAGGCACAAGAAGTTTCTCAATGAATGCATATCCAAGTGTTTGATCTTTAGGATATTTAATGGGTTGCCATCATAACTTCCAATAATTGCCAATAATTGCTAATAAACAGTTAATAACTGTTGAAAACAATTTGAAATCAAAATAGCGTAAATCCCCATTCGTTTGAAAATTCAAATAGAAAATAGTTGCAAAAAACTGCCAAGGAAGATGTCTGGTCCCAGACGTCTGCATTTTAATTATAGAAACTGACATGAAAATTTCCTCCGGTAGACGTCTGGTGTTCAAGAAGTTTTTAAGGAGAAGTCTAATGAGTCGCATTTGAAATAGAATCAGTGAATGGAAATTGGAAATTTTCTTCTACAGATGTCTGTACCAGTCTGGTAATTCAAAAATTCTTAGGAAGACATCTGTACCAGACGTCTGCTCTCTGACTTGTTTGAATATCAGTTTTGAAAGTTGAGCAGTTTGACTTTCAACAGATATGTAAGTCGTCTCTTGATGAGAGAGGAGACGTCTGAAGAATAGAAATATATTGGAAAGTGGTTTTTAACCTTATGAGATCAATACTAGAATCTATAACAAAAGTTAAATTTATTTTCTTCAACTTGTTTCTTCTTTGGTCTTCATTTCCTTGAGTTGTTATTTTGAGAAGTCTTTATATCTTGATAGAGCTTGCATCATGTTCTTTGCTTGCGTCAAGTCTTCATGTCATATCGACGTTTTGAATGCGAATTATATTATAGGCAATCTTACTTGATGTTGAGATATTATGTTTGCTGTACTCAAGAATAAAAACTTGGAAACGTCGTTAGTAACACATGAATTCTTTAAATAAAGTTTTGGTCTAAATAATCAAAACCGAAGATCTTATGACACAAGTGTCAATAATCTCTCCCTTTTTTGATATTTAAAAAAACTTATTTAAAACATTCATGATATATATAAAAATATAAATTAGAGTTAAATACTTCCCTCAATTCATGCTCAGTTGAAAAAAAAATTGAACTCATATTAGTATTCTATATCACTAATACTATTTTTCAAGGAGCATTCATGAAAACGAGTGTTATAACTCAAATTTTATTGCCATTGAATCATATGATATATGATATTCATGAATATTTTCTCCTCCTTTTTGAAAAATATCAAAAAGTTTAAAATAATCATAGCAAAGGGTAAAGAAATATACATGAATATATAATTTTGTTCTTGAAATTTCATTTGATAATAAGATTAGATATGATTAAAGCATAGCAAATGAATGATTCAAGCATACTATATGAACCGATGCATAATCAAAACTAAAATAGTACAAGGTTCAAGATGGCATAATAAAAACTAAAAATAGAGTTCAAAATGACATAATAATGGAAACTAAAAACTAACACAAAAACAAAACTAATAAATTAAGACTTATTGTTCCGGAGGTGGGGGACTTGGTTAGTTCCATATGGTGGTTTTTAGGAAGTTTGTGTATGTTTTTAAAATTAATTTTTAACATAACATAAAAAAAGTTATTAATCTTAAACAAACATACAATACATAGAATAAAAACAAACATTACATTTAAGCAAACATTTAAACCTATCCTAGTCTTCTTTCTTAAACTTCTCCATGACGTCGGTACTTCACTTCTTGATTATCATGTTATCTTCGGGATCAAAGAAAATAGTGGTGTCGTCAGAGAAAGTCTGCCTAAAAATCAACACAAGTCCATCTACAACAATAGGGTATGGAGGAGTTGGGTTGGGTGGTGGAATGGGAGAGATTGGAATGGAATACTCACTTGGATCCTCTTCGAAGTGAGAACTCGGAGATTCTTGTTTTACCTTCTTCGAACTCTCGCCATTTTGACCTTCATTTTCCTCTTATACACTTGAATGTTCTCCGTGTCTTTAATAGAGAAAAATACATAAACATGATATTCAATTCAAAAAGGGATTGAATCGTATTTATAGGGAGGGAAGAGAGAAACCACCAAGGAGTTTTCATAACTAAATTTAGTTTTTCTAACTCCCCATTTTTGTTTGAATTTGAATTTCAGTTTATTAAATACCTATTTAATTTTAATTTGTTTATAGATTAATTATTTATGTTAATTGATTATATTATGATATAATGAATTATTAATATATAAAGTCAGTTAGGGAAGACGGCTGGGGGAAACGCCTGGTTCTGACATTTTAACTGGACCAGCCGTCTGAAGGAGATGTCTGATGCGTAAAAAAATTCTTGATATTTATGTCTTTTAGGGTTGTTTAAGGATTAAGATATGGTTAATTCAATCATATTGAGTTCTCCTCTAAGATGAGAAAACTTAGATTTATTTAGTGGTTTAATAAATATATCTGCAAGTTGACTATCTGTTGACACATATTCCAAAAAAATATCACCCTTATGAAAATGATTTCTAAGAAAATGATATCTTATGTCAATATGTTTAGTACTAGAATGTTGATCCGTATTTTTGGTCATGTGAACAATACTTGTATTGTCACAAATTATAGAAATCTTTGAAATATTTTCTTGATGGTTTTCAATTATGTATTTCATTCATAAACTTTGTGAACAATAGGTACCGGCAGCAATATGTTCTGTCTCGGCAGTCAATAGAGCCACTGAATTTTGTTTCTTAGAAATCCAAAAGACAAGACAGTTTTCTAAAATGTGACATTTGCCACTAGTGCTCTTTCGATATTTTAAGCTTTAGACATAATCAGCATCTGAATAACTTGTTAAGTGAAATAAAGTATTGTTTGGATACCATAAACCAAAATTTATGGTTCCTTTAAAATATCTAAAGATTCTTTTCACAGTGGTCAAGTGTGATTCTTTAAGATTATCTTGAAACTAGCACATAAACACACACTAAATATGATATTCAGTCTATTAGCAGTCAAATATAGTAGACTTCCTATCATTCCAAGATAAAGTCTTGTGTCGGTTTCTGGACCATTTTTATCGTCACTGAGTTTGGTGTTAGTAGCCATTGAAGTTTCACAAGTCTTTGCATTTTCTAAACCAAATTTCTTTATTAATTCTCTAATGTAATTTGGTGGATTAATGAAAATACCATCATCCATTTGCTTTATTAGAAATCCGAGGAAGAGGTTTATTTCTTCCATCATGCTTATTTCAAATTCATTTTGCATAGATTTGGCAAACTCTTCACAAAGACTTTTATTTGTTGAACCAAAAATAGTATTGTCAACATATATTTGGACTATTAAAATGTCTTATTTAAGAGTTTTAGATTCTTATCTACTATACCCTTAGTGAAACCTATATTCTCTAGAAACGTACTTAAACGTTCATACCAAGAACGAGGAGCTTGTTTAAGGCCGTACAATACTTTTCTTAATCTATAGACATGATCTAGAAATGCATGATTCTTAAAACCGGGAGGTTGAGATACATACACTTGCTCTTCTATTTGACCATTTAAGAAAGCATTTTTGACGTCCATTTGAAGAACTCTAAAGTTTTTATAGCAAACGTATGTTTGTAAGATACGTATGGCTTTTAATCTAGCAACGAGTGCATAAATTTCTTCAAAATCTATTCCTTCAATTTGTTTATATTCATGGGCTACTAAATGGGCTTTGTTTCTAACTAGTTTACCTAAATCATCAAGTTTATTTTTGAATACCCATTTAGTACCTATTATTAGTCTATTATCGGGTTTCGGTACTAGATACCATATTTTATTTCTTTCAAATTGATTTAGTTCCTCTTGCATAGATATTAGCCAATTTTCGTCTATTATGGCTTCATTTACATTTTTGGGCTCTATCATAGATATAAAGACTAAATTTATACACGTGTTGAAGATTGATGATCGTGTTACAATACCTTTATCAATATCTCTTATAATCAAGTCCTTAGGATGATCTCTATTGAATTGCCAATCCTTTGGTAGATTTTCTTCCACAATTTGTGGAGTATCTTTTACATGTGATTCCGCAATTCCTTTCTATTGATAAATTCTCTAAACTATTTGAGATATTTGCCTCATCATCAATTTATAAAGTTTTACATATTGAGTTGTTTTCATCAAATTCAACGTTCATATTTTCTTGCATGACTTGTGTTCTTCTATTATAAACACGATAGATTTTACTAGTAATGGAATAACCAACAAAAATACTTTTATTGCATTTAGAGTCAAATTTACCTAGCTTGTCTAAAGTGTTTAATATAAAACATTTACAACCAAAGACTCTAAAATATTTAATATTAGGGGTCTTATTATAGAATAGTTCATATGGTTTCTTATTAAGGATTTTCTTAATGCTAACTCTATTTAAGATATAGCAAGTTGTATTTACGGCTTCAGCCAAAAAATACACAGGTAAGTTATTTTTATTTAATATAGTTCGTGCCATTTGTTGTAAGGAATGGTTTTTCCTTTCAACGACACCATTTTGTTGTAGTGTTCGGATACATGAGAACTCATGTTTATATCCTTTTTTATTACAGTATTCTTCGATTAGATTATTATTCTCCACCATAATCACTTCTAATCCTAGAAATTCTAAGATTCGTTTCATTTTGAATATATTTGGAGAAGAATTTCAAAATATTAAACGTTTCATTCTTAGTTGTAAGAAATAATACTCATGTAAATCTAGAAAAGTCGTCTAGTATAACATACGCATAAAGTTTTCCTCCTAGACTAACGTTTCTACTGGGACCAAATAAGTCCATGTATATTAGTTGTAAAAGATTATTAGTAGAGACTCCATTCTTATGTATAAAAAAGATTTAGTATGTTTACCTTTTAAACATGCATCATATTGTTTATTTTTTTCGTATTTTAACATAGAGATTCCTTTAGCAAAGTTATTCTTAAAGATTTTATATAATATATCCATAGATGTATGACCTAGCCTCCTATGCCAAAGCCACGGTTCATGATTGTTGTTTATGACTCAACATTTTATATCTTTATTATTAAAATTAAGAGTATAAATAATATAGATATTATTATATCGTTTTCCGGTTAGAATTATTATGTTGTTATAGATAATTTTACAGACGTCCTTTTCAAATATCACGTTATATCCCCTATCATAAAATTGACTAACACTAAATAGTTTATGTTTTAAACTATCTACATACTACAAATCATTTATTATTGTAGTATTTGAATCATTAATAAATGAAATGGTATCTTTACCGATTATGTTTTCTTTTTTTATCTCCAAACGTAACGGTACCACTTTCTTCTCTTGATAGCATTTGGAAGCAATTGATATTGCCAGTCATATGTCTCGAGCAACCGCTATCAAGGATCCACTTCTCGCTACGTTGTTTGGGATTCTGCAAAACAGGAAGAAGTAGGTGTGACTTTAGGAATTGTCACAACCCGGAAAAAGCACGTGACTGACACTTGAATCATGTGAAGTCTATAGGACTCCACCTAATTCAAGTAAACCAAAAGCCCAGAAATCTAAACCTTTTTTGGGAAAATAGTGGAGGTGGAATTTTGAAATAAAGGTTTAATAAAATCAGGTTCTTCCTTTAAAACATAAGTCATAATATATGAAAACACGATGTTTGTAACTATCTTGAAAACATCTTTCGTCGTTTGAAATTTAGGCAGCACCTTCTTTGTATAATTTAATCTAAAAACAATACAAGTAATAATAATAAAAGGCATCCCAAGAGGGAGCTAGATGTTCGCCAATTGGCGGAAACAACTACGCAGGATATAAATATACAACGCCGAAGGCGAGGATTAAAAACACGAATAAAGCAAAGAAAAAAAAAGTATCATCAAGAACCAGAAAAAAGAATAAATTCATGAGAGTGACTCTAAGGCTAAAAGAATATACAATAAAGGTTTCTATGTCTATGAATATATACATAGTCTGGTTGATGGAGATTTAACTAGATACAACTAAATAATTATACAAATACAAATGGTGGTCACGATGTAAGTGGATATCACCTACCAAAGCAACCATCCAGAAGAAAATGGAGTGCCAGCGAAGCCGATACGGAACCTGTGCGGCCAAACCTGCAGGAAAACTGTGGCACAACTGGGGTGAGTTGTCAACTCGTGAGTAGAAAACAACACCAAGTAGAAACTGAATGTTTGACTGTCTCTTAGGTCATACAGTACGATACAGTAATAATAGTAACACGATAATATCGAGTAGTAGTAAAGGTAATAATATAAGCATATGTGTAAGCCAAGTACTCATGTCCGTGTCAAAAAATAACTACATGTCATGTGTATCATGTATAAATGCATCATCCAACGTATGTCCAGCAACAACACACAAAATCATGATAAAACCTGAGTGCCAAATATCGACACTCGAAAACATCATGAAAACTGTGTCCATCAGCGACACATAATCCTAGTATTTCGGGCTCAGTCAGTCCGGATCGGCCAATATCATCTGAATCTCGGGCTCCATCAGTCCGGATCGGCCCATATCATCTGATCTCATGACTATGGTCGGTATCCTCCGTGCTAACTATCTCGGGCTCCGTCAGTCCGGATCGGCCCATACTATCACCGGTCGGTAGTGCTCCCCTGCTGGGCTCAACGTTTCTATCTCTCTATATACGTCAATCTTGCCTGGGGTACCGCACCGGGTCCACCATGTACCCGCATACGGTGTCGCCCTCACACCTTGTGGCGGGTAATCATATATCATATATGCTCTAGAACCGAGAAATCATATGGTGGTCATCACATAATAACAACGAAAACTGCATTTTTCATTTTAAAAGAAGCATAAGTTTTCAAATTCACATGCGGTTTCTTAAATCCAGAAATCTCATGAAATTGGAATCTCATAATCATGAGCTAGAAATGAATCATAAATATCGTCATAGAGCCCATCTTACAATGCATAAAACAGAATGTATGTATGAAAATGCATGCGGCATCTAAGTAAGGAATGCAATATCTAAACTAGCATGTGAGATCAAGAATACTAATAATATGAATAAACTACTAGCTAGCAGGTTACACAAGTGAAGTAACGTTTTTCTAATATGTACGTATCATGGCAATTACCGATGATGATGTGTGTGAGCCGGCAAGAAAGTGTACGTGCAACATACACATCATCGGTAATGGTGCATGTGTCCTAGCAGATACATGTAGAAATATATATGTATCCGAGTCGATATAGCTAGTAGTCGGCGATCCAGTCTCATAGCATCACGTACGGTATAACACATCGTACGGCATCCTCGAATCAAGAGTGCGGATCAATCATCATATATATATATCTCGTACGGTATAGTCCGTCGTACGGCATCCTCAAAATCGAGGGTATGGGTCAATTATCATATATATATATATATATATCATCATCATTCGTACGATATCATTCATCGTACTATATCATAATCACGGGTACGGATCTAAGATCTCGTACATTCAATTATATCATCAGGTCACATGTTATCGCATGTTAAGAATATTTCGCCCAACAATCCTTAAATATGTTATATCATATACGAGGCCTCATTCGATCATATATCATAGCCTCACGATATCATATCCGGTCATATCGACTCAAATCCATTAGCATATACTATCCTCATCTCACGTATATATGTATATATATGAACATACACACACGCATACACACACACACACACACACACACACACACACATATACACACACATATATATATCAAGTGTATGTGTGCGCGCGCGCGTGTGTGTGTAACAACACATAACTTACGATTCGCTACAAGGAAAAAACACTATGGGCGGATCTTTTTATTATTATACCTAATCTAACTTAAGGTCTCCTAGATGCCCTATTTTCTTAGTATCCATATATCACATCAACATATATAACTAATAAAGCAATATCATATTCTACGGTTGCTGGGATGCTATACGCCATCCACCCGACTTCCTCCGTAGATATACATCTACTCACCTCAATCCTCACTTGTCGAAGTCGATGATGCCTTGTTCTCCCTTGTCGTCCCGAAGTCCACGTGAAGATACCTACATATCAAAACACATCGTATCGCATCAAAATGATAATCGAAAACCGACACGTCACGCGAAGTGCTTATAGGTTAGAACCTATAGCATACACATGCAAAAACATCCAAATAACCCTCGTCGTTGACGTAGAAACGTCCAACGACAAAATCCAAATTCAAATACCAAAAACCAAGTTTTAGAAATCGGAAAAACATTGCCAAAATCAACTCAAAATGCTTCCAGATTTTTTCTCAGGTAAAGTGGGACTAAACCAACAATATAGGGGCTAGGTTATGAGGAGTATGAGCTACAGGCCAAAACCCAACACCAGACTCCAAAATTTGGCCGGCGAGAAGTGCTACAGTAACGGGTGTTGCGGGCCCAATTTTTGTATTTTGGTCTCGTTCTTCTATGGTGGTCTCCAAGTGGTCTAACTAAGTCAATGTAGTTGTTTGATTTTCTTAATAATATCCCAAGTCGCTCCAGATTTCCTGTAAATCCTCAAAACTCCACAAAACCGACACGGGAAAATTCTAAGATCGTGTATTGGTTTCTATTCTCCAGTCTAGGCCAGTAAACATTACTAAGGTCATATAAAACACTCATTACATCTCAAGTACACCTTCAAAATTCATAGAAACCCCTAACCCTCATCTAGGAAAATTCTAACATCACCAAACCATATTGGTTTATCTCTAACTACAAAAGGATATACTAAACACTAATAACTTAACTAAAAGTCTAGAATTATACCTCATGTGGCAACTCAAGAAATTTCTTGAGTTGCCCAAAGTGTTCAAAATCGTCACTTGATAGATCCATAGGGTTTTAAGGGAGCTTGTGCTCAAAATTTGTGAAGAGCGTATAAGGTTTTATGGTGGTTTAGGGTGGTGCATATAGGTGGAGGAGGTGGAGGAAGGAGGAGGAGAAGATGAAGATGAATGAAATGAAGAGAGTATAAGCCATGGTATGAAGATTACCCCCCCCCCCTCTCCCTTTCCCACTCCTAGCCCATACCTCCATGTCCCCCCTTCATGCAAATATCTCATAAATTCTTTTTCTTTTATCTTTTCTTTTTAAAAAAAACAATAACAATTAAAATGACAAATGAAGCCATGGTTTCCAAAACAAAAAAAATGACACAAGTGTTGCAAACATTACATGTTGCATGTCATAAACGAGGTTAATGCATAATTAGTGAAGTATTAATCGAGTTTAGTAATAAAATCGTATAAAAATAATTGTATAAATATTTATAAAATATCCAAATCAACTTAACACCTTCAAAATCAATAATTAAATTAATTTTCCAAATATTTTCCAAATTATCGGTATATAATTATACCATATCTTTTAACCAATTTCCATACTTTTTATAATATCCATAAAATTTATTATTTTTAATTATTTAAATCCCGAAAATAATATTTTATTTTCCTGAAATTTACAATCTTTCCCCCTTAAATAAATTCGGTCCGTGAATTTAAATTTGAACCCTCAAAATACTAAAACACTTCAGTAAACAAACAAGTCGTCAGGGCTCCGAAACCATGAATACATAAAATATATTATGGCGCAATGCATGCGCATGAAAACGAGGGAAAAATTTAAAATCAAAACTCCGTCAAGCATCACGCAATCATCGGAGTTATGACGAAAATACAAATGTCAAAATCCAATACGAAAATCAAACATGGTATAATTAAGACTAGAACATATACATAGTACGCATCATTGTGAAATCATCAAAACAACCAAATGAAAGTGCATGCAGAATCCCTTTCAAATCGCCATACGAGGAACATATCACGGCACAAGTGGCGGACTTTCATTTATAAGGAAAATAGTTATATATATATATCCTTTTTTTAATAGGTACGTCCCGCCTTTTTTGAAAATAATTTAGAAGGGTTTTCGTAGTAAAGTTTCCGTGTCACTCACGGACACGTAGGAAAATATGAAGACTATAGCAACTTTTGAAAATCCCCTCGGTAAAATATCGATGCATGCAAAAATACCCAGGTACTATTCTCAGATTAGTCATGCTCGGTTACTAAGCCGTATGGTATATATCATAAAAACATGGACATAGGATGTACATGTCCTCATGTAGTGTTAGTTATATGTATGCCCTAGAGGCCATTACTGTACATGGGATGTATATTATAGTGGATGCTTGGACATATATAGGGAGGACTTTCTTGCTCGATATGATAGTATGCTATCTGGTTGCTCTTTGTCTTAACATGTTGACTTGTATACGTGATGTTGTCTTGCTCTCACATGTTGACAAAGCCCTTTAGGATGTGTACTTGACACCCAGGACTATGATAGAGATCATACTAGTGGGGCCAGGGATAGTCCATAAGTACACACTATAATTGTTGCTAGTCGAGGGAGTATCGAGACAGGGCATCAATGCTCTAGAGTAGACTAGCGTATATGCATCTTGACCTATATGATGGGTGATGGATGATCCCACATCCATTGGTGTTTGACATCAAAGATGGTGTACGGGTGCTCAGTGGAGACTGGGTACACTGAACGGACTCTCCGAGAACTCCTAGATGGTATTATACTTATAGTCAGATAGCAGTTCTCTGGTAACACTGGTACAGATTAGTCTTTCGACCTGAGATCGTCATAGAGTCTCGTGTGATTCCCACTGTACTTTGATTTCCACCATACCACGGTCAAGAGATCGTGCAAAAAGGTGGTTTTTGGGCACAGTCCCGAGTCACATGGAGGCAATGAGCGATAGGAGGGGATTCGTTTCTCCCGGTATTGGGAGTTGATGTTGCGCTATGCTCGATTGGCCATAATATGAAATCTTTGGCCAGGGTTGCTGAGATTTACTGGTAAGTGTTATCAATAGTTTCTCGAACCGTTATGGACCTTGCATCGGCATGACTTATCAGGCTATTGGGGTCTAACGTTTTACCACCCCCAGGCGATGATATGCGACATATCAGACGAAGAGACCGGACTATACGGTAGTATTACTGTCAGGCTTTTGCAGGAGTAAGAGCGAGCTTGCTTGCTGATCTTTTGATCGTTCAATACCCGGGAAGCCGTTACGTCTAGCTAGTACCGCTGACGACTTGTGGGTGCTTGATGTGATCATCACCTACTGCCGGCGTATTGACGAGTCTTTAAAGTCCTACACAGAGGTTTCACTGGCTCAGGAAAAACGAAGTAGGAGCACATATATGATATGTGCGGGACCGAGATTAATACGTATATGTGATATCGTATTCTATTCTCGCGATATAAAGTATCGATCGGTTATATATTATATAGCCGGGTTATCGAATCAAATGTTGATTCGATAAGTCGATACTGTATCGGTCGGTTATATGTGATATAGCCGGGTTATCGAATCAAGTGTTGATTCGATATAATGATACAAATAATATTAGTCGGTCATATGAGATATAACCGGATTATTAAATCAAGTGTTGATTTAATGATTTAATATATAATTATATATTTGATATATTAATTTACATTAACTAATATTAGCTCACTTAAACATTTGTTTTTCTCACATGTGCACACTTAATATATATGTGATATATATTATTGTGTTTCATTTTGTGTCATGGTTGATGATACAAGCTACATGGGTATATGAGACTTACACCATGATGAAGATAATGTAGGGTTTATTTATTTAGTGTAAATCAATTATTAGTTGGATAATGGTCACATGGCATGAAGCTTTGAGAAGCTTAGAGACCCATTGACTAGTCCACTAGTTTTCTTTTATACTAGATATTTTGTTAACCTAACCATTATCTTAACTCATGGTTAAGTCTCTACATGAGATATATTGGATATTTTCTCACCCATGGTTGCCATATTCTCACTCACAATATTATCTCTCTTCATCTTCCTCTTCAAAGCTCAAGAGCTCTCTTGCTCTTGATCAAGTGAGAAACCCTAGTGAGAAAATTAATTCCAAAGTGAGCAAATTTCCTACTTCATCATTCTCTACTAGATTAGCACTTTAGTATATGGTGTTAGCTTCACTAATCCCATATTAGTGAAGAGGGTAGCTTGGGTCAGTGTCTCCTCGACGTAGATCATCTTCGGCCTCGAAGACTTCAAGCAAGATCGTTGCTTTCTTCTCATGAAGCCATTCAAGAGTCCGCAAGATCATTTCATCGCAGCGAAGGGACTAGTACACGGAGCTATTGAAGTGAAGGACCGGTTTACAAAGGTTGTATTCCTCATTCACTTAGATGTTAAGTTGTTAACATTGCTTACTTGTTTAAATTTTTAGTTCAAGATTCTTGGTTAGAGTTATTTTGAACGGCAAAAATTTAAAAACGGCATAGATGATGCCTCCCGAAACCTTGCTGCCGTCCTATGTAACCCTACAGATAGATCATATGAACGAATAGAAATACAATGTATAAGAAATGTACATCCTAAGGCTACTTAAACGAAGTAGCGTATCGTAAGTATGCCGTGGAACATACACACGGTACGTCTCTCTAGTTAAGTTACCTACTCCATCAACCAAGGTCAACCTATACGACGAAAGTTCGGGTCTAATACCCCCTCGGCCAAGTCTAAGTTCCGTAAGGTCAAGCTTAGATTCCGAATATATATATATATATATACGCCCTAGACTCCGCATAGTCAAACCTAGACTCGAATCAAGGTTAAACCTAACGCTCTGATACCAACTTTATCACGATCCGGAAAAGGCACATGACTGGCACTTGAATCATGTGAAGCCTATAGGACTCCACCTAATTCAAATAAGCCAAAAGCCCAGAAATCTAAAACTTTTTTGGGAAATAGTGGAGGTGGAATTTTGAAATAAAGGTTTAATGAAATCAAGTTCTTCCTTAAAACATAAGTCATAGTATATGAAAACACGATGTTTGTAACTATCATGAAAACATGTTTCGTCGTTTGAAATTTAGGCAGCACCTCCTTTGTATAATTTACACCGAAAACAATATAAGTAATAATAATAAAAGGCATCCCCAAGCGGGAGTTAGCTCTTCGCCAATTGGCGAAAACAACCACGCAGGATATAAATATACAACGCCGAAGGCGAGGATCAAAAACACGAATAAAGCAAAGAAAACAAAGTATCATCAAGAACCAGAAATAAGAATAAATACATGAGCGTGACTCTAAGGCCAAAAGAATATACAATAAAGGTTTCTAAGTCAATGAATATATACATAGTCTGGTTGATAGAGTTTTAACTAGATACAACTGAATAATTATACAAATACAAATGGTGGTCATGATGCAAGTGGATCCCACCTACCAAATCAACCACCAAGAAGAAAATGGAGTGCCGGTGAAGCCGCTACGGAACCTGTGCCTGCAAGAAAACTGTGGCACAACAGGGGTGAGTTGCCAACTCGTGAGTAGAAAATATCACCGGGTAGAAACCGAATGTATGACTATCTCCTAGGTTATACAGTATGATACAGTAATAATAGCAACACGATAACATCGAGTAGCAGTAAAGGTAATAATATAAGCATATGTGTAAGCCAAGTACTCATGTCCGTGTCACAAAATAACTACATGTCATGTGTATCATGTATAAATGCATCATCTAACGTGTGTCCAGCAACGACATACAAAATCATGATAAAACCTAAGTGCCAAACATCGACACTCGAAAACATCATAAAAACTGTGTCCATCAGCGACACATAATCCTCGTATCTCGGGCTCCGTCGGTCCGGATCGACGCATATCATCTGAATCTCGGGCTCCGTCAGTCCGGATTGGCCCATATCATTTGATCACACGACTACGGTTGGTATCCTTCGGATATCCGCCGCGCCAACTATCTTTGGCTCCGTCAGTTCGGATCGGCCCAAACTATCACCGGTCGGTAGTGCTCTCCTGCCGGGATCAACGTCTCTATTTCTTTTATATACGTCAATCTTGCTCTGGGGTACCGCACCGGGTCCACCATGTACCCACAGACGGGGTCGCCCTCGCTCCTCATGGCGGGTAATCATATATCATATATGCTCCAGAACCGAGAAATCTCATGGTGGTCATCACACATCATATCAATAAAAACTGCATTTTTCATTTTGAAAGGAGCATAAGTTTTCAAATTCACATGCAGTTTCCCAAATCCAGAAATCTTAAGAAATCAGAATCTCATAATCATGAGCTAGAAATGAATCATGAATATCGGCATAGAGCCAATCTTATAATGCATAAAACAGAATGTATGTATGAAAATGAATGAGGCATCTAAATAAGGAATGCAATATCTAAACTAGCATGTGAGAGCAAGAATACTAACAATATGAATAAACTACCAGCTAGCAGGTTATACAAGTGAAGTAATGTTTTTCTAATGTGTACGCGTCATGGTAATTACCGATGATGATATGTGTGAGCCGGCAAGCAAGTGTACATGCAACATATGCATCATCGGTAATGGTGCATATGTCCTAGCAGACGAGATCATAACAGCTAATGCAAAACATGTAGAAATCTATACGTATCCGAGTCGATATAGCTAGTAGTCGGCGATCCAGTCTCATAGCATCACGTACGGTATAACACATCGTACGGCATCCTCGAGTCAGAGTGCAGATCAATCATCATATATATATCTCGTACGGTATAGTCCGTCGTACGGCATCCTCAAAATCGTGGGTATGGGTCAATTATCATATATATATCATCATTCGTACGGTATCATTCATCGTACTGTATCATAATCACGGGTACGGATGTAAGGTCTCGAACATTCAATTATATCATCAGGTCACATGCTATCGCATGTTAAGAATATTTCGCTCAATGATCCTTAGATATGTCATATCATATACGAGGTCTCACTCGATCATATATCATAGCCTCACGACATCATGTCCAGTCATATCGACTCAAATCCATTAGCATATATTATCCTCATCTCGTGTGTGTGTGTGTGTGTGTATGAACATACACACGCACACACATACACACGCACACACACACACATACACACACACACATATATACCAAGTGTATATGTGTGTGCGTGTGCGTGTGTGTAACAACACATAACTTACGATTCGCTACAAAGTAAAAACACTATGGGTATATCTTCCTATGATTATACCAAATCTAACCTAAGGTCTCCTAGATACCCTATTTGCTAAGTAACAATATATCACATCAACATATATAACTAATAAAGCAATATCCTATTCTACAGTTGCGGGGGTGCTTGTTCATATCAGAATTTTGCATTATTATATCGCCCATTCTTAATCATATTACAAATAAATAGGTGCTTTTGATCCATGTCTGCTAAATAGTTGCAGGTTACAGGTTCTCAGATCATTACAGTGAAATTCATGAAAAGTCGCTACAAATGTGAGACTACGACCAACAATAGATGAATCCGTATGATGCCGCCTACCAGTTCAAAGAACAAATGAAAATCATTAGACAGTTCAATGCACAAAGCACAAGGGCAGCACAAGATTCAAGACTTCAACGCGAAGCTCAAGGCATCATTCTGCACTGTTGGAAATCTGGAAGGAAATAGAAGAAATTCTGAGAAACCAAGGGAAGAAAACAGAAGTTAAAAGCAACACAGAGAAACCCTAAACAGATGGGCCCAAGAACCCATCAAATGGCCGCGGAACCGCGGCCAAACAGGACTTTCTGCCGCGGTTCCGTGGCCGTGCAATTCACGCGTCGGTGGGGTGTCGGTGCTTTGACTCGGTCTTTGGGGTTGTTTTGTAATTTCATGTATGGATCAGAATGTAAACCTAGGGTTTCTCCTATCTATAAATAGGAGGGCTCAAAGCCAAATAAAGGGTGTCTCTTTTTGGTGTGCCTCTTTGGAGGATGCCTCTTTTTATTTTCTAGATTAAAATTCTAATTCCATTGTAATCGTTGAAGAGGTATCAATAAAGTAAGTTTTATTTTCTATCTTGCATTCTTTTTTTTATCTGAACTTAATTCCTGCAAATATTTTATCGGTCTTTTATTATCTGCAACTTAGATAGCCTTTTAAAAAAAATTATAAAAATGAATTCCCTTGTTAATACCCTGATGAGTGAGTAATTCCTCACTTTTTAAGGTTAGGATTGAGAAAGTTTGAGAGAATGAAAGAGAATGAAATCTCTCTCACTCCTTTCCTTGCCCCTATAATTTTAATTAATACGGACTTTATTTAAATTAACCACACACCGCTCACTACGGCACCCTATCCTATAAGGTAGTGGTGATCCCCTAGTTAGACCGGTTGTGGTTGATTTAAATAGAGGTTAGGGCTAAGAGTTAAGAAAGGACGGACAAGGACCAAAAGGAAGAAACTAAGTTTCTTCCTAGTCGTACTAATCCCCTTTGTTGACTATTACCCTAACACCTATATTCTTAAATAGGGCAAAGAAAGTATTGAGTAGAATCCCTTTTCCAAATTAACCAAATCCTAACCCTAGCAAGACTTTAAATCAAATTAATCTCATTCTTAGATTTAAAACAAAACCTACCAAAAATAGGACTTAACTCGTTAGAACTTAAAGAAAGAACACATTTTCCCTATGGACCAACCAGTACTCAACCGACTAGCTACCAAGCGACACCGTCTTGATTACGGTATTCTCTTAATTTTAAAAAAAAAATGCACGTACTAAACATCTCTCTCAATCAAATGGCACCGTTACCGGGGAGACGGTAGTCTCTTTCTTTGTGTAATTTCGGGTTAAAAAAAATAAAAAAATGAAAATTATAAAAATTGAAAAATTTTAAAACATAAAAAATAAAAAATAAAAAAATCATCCTTTTCTTTTTGAAAGGTTTTTGTGCAAGTGTGCAGGCTTGGAGAAAACTCTGTTTCAGATCTGGAGCAAGCCCAGTGAACAAATCAAGAAACAGAGGATCTGAACAGACAGGGGAGAACCAAAACAACACAGAGAAAAATTTTGGAGATCTAAACCAATTAAACCGTGACAGATTCAAGCAGTTGACCGCGGAACCGCGGTCAACCTGTGACGTCAGCACCCCAAATTTCTCTTTGAGTATTTTTTTCTATCTCCTACCCCCTGGACTCCAATGAAAATTTTCCAGCAGGTATTCTTTGCACAGCAACTTCTTTCTATCCAATAAATTGTTTTTGTGCAGGATTCTTTGCACTGCCAAATAAAAAAAAATTGTAAAGTGTTTTAGATTTTTGGTGTGTTAAATGCTTTACATAATTAATACGGAATCTAAGAGGCCATAACACCAACTCAGATTGGGTGGGGATTTCATTACCCTTCCTGAGACCTCAAAAATCACTAAAAAGCATATGCATCACCTTTGAGCTAAATTAAAAAATACCTAGACTCAGCCAACTAAGGACTGTCGTGCTCATTAGGACAGAGGAAGGTTGTGGGCATTCAATCGTTTATCTAAACTTTGACTTTGTGGTGCCTACGCTAGACAAGTGAGAAAGGTAACTTTAAAAGGCTCGTCTCACGGTGATTCGTAATCGGAACCCTCCTTTCTTCATTTGTGCTTACCTGGCCACAATTGGCGGTGAAGAGGCGATTTGAGGGATATCTCACAACTTGTTACTTTGGAACAGTTAGGAGCAGTCTAGTTGACTTAGGAGACCCTAGCTCTAGATTTGATTGTGCATGTTTAAACTGTGGTTTTTTGAAATTGTGCCGTAGTTCCGTACAAATTTTTGCAAAACTCTTTCTAAAAAAAACACTTTCAAAAATTTCAAAACTCCAAAAACAAACAATTTTTTTTTAAAAATATATAAAAAAAAATAAAAAATAAAATAGAAAAAAAATTCACATTCTTTTCCTTTCTCTCATCACATCATGGGTACCCCATCTCGTAAAACTCTTGCCGAACTTTGGTACCCTCAAGCAGACATTACTTCTTACGCTTCTTGTTTTGGTCGAATTTCGAACGACCCCTCCATGCCCAAAATTTCTTTGAAAGATCGAATAGACGCGTCTAGGACAACCAATTGGACTCCGCAATCTACCTTGTATCAACCATTTCAACCTTCACCGCCTTCTTACGTTGATACTCCTTTATCGAGTCCTGTTGTAACTCCGAAACCCATGTCTATTGCTGAACATATTGAACAATCTCGTAACCGATCTTTCACTCCTTTCACCACTACGAATTCCCTGGATCAACAATTCCATTCACCTACTTATCCAAATTTTGATCATACTCCTGTCCAACCATTCAATTCCTACCAGTCTTACCCGACTTTTGCACTTTCCCTAGACATTGCTTCTATACAGCCATTTGGGAGTTTCACGTATCCAAACAACTTTGAATTTTTTACTAAAACCCCGTCACAACCCATGTCTAGTTTGGAACAGTCGTTGAAAGATTTTATGGTAGCGTCAAGCCAACAGATGTTGGATTTGAATGCGTCCATGGCTGCCCTTATACAACATAGTGACCCGGTAGCTATTTTCCAACTAGCTCCACATTTCCCAATTTATGATGAGGCAGTTGGACAGATTGAGAATTTAAGTGGTGAGAGTGAGCTGTGCACCCTTCCAAATCAAACCTACCCATCCCCAATTGAATCCCACAACTCCGGTTTTAAATGTCTATCAAGTGTCCCAAATGATTCACCAAATGAAGATAGAACGCTTAATGAGTTGTGCAACTTTGTAGTGTTTGATTTACTTGATTGTGAAGAGTCCCTTTCGAGTGAAACCATCACCAATCCTTTTGACCTCTACACCTCCACTCTAGAACCTGAATTGATTAATATACATGCTTTTGATGAGGTGTCTAAAAAAATTGATTTTCACTTGATTAAGGATATCGACGCTGGGAATATTTTGGATGATGAACCCGCAGATTTGACTGAATTTTTCTCTCCAATTCATCATCCCGAGTCATTAAATGTTTTTCCCGAACTTCATATGCGTCTGGATTTTGATGATAATTGCATGGATGAGATAACTTTTGAGGGGAATTATGAGGATAGTATTGAAAATGAACCAGTTTTGTTTGATGAGTCAGATTTTCCAATTCATCATGTCCCTTCCACTGACTGTGTACACCCTCCTGAACCTTTAACTGTTACCCTTCCTAAATCACTCCCCTTCATCCTTTCCATCGTTCCGACCGTGCAAGAAACCGTATCCCTTTCATTTTCAATGTCTGGTTTACCAAGTTCGACGTACGCATGTTTTCTCACGAATCTTGAGGGATTTGACCTCATTTCTCAGTGGGTTGATAGATTAGCACAATCGCTTTTTACATATCGGTCATTACAAATTGTGCTAATTTATATACTCCATTTCCACCCTCAAGTTCATATTCCACTTCTTTCTCCCACTTTCTCCGGTTCTTCTTCTAATCTTCCTTTAATGATAGTGAGTATTAATGAATCACAATTCGATATTTTGAGTTCGATAATTCTAGAAAAACAACTTGATTTAGACTCTTTTGAGAATAAGGTAGATGAGCCTTACGAGTCTCCTAGCTCCGTAATTTTTGAAAAATCAAGTGTGTTGAATTCTGGCGCGACACTTATTGACATTGAAATGTTCAATCGGACCATCGATGAAAGTTTCGAATATATTTTCGCCGACGAACTCGCATTCCTAAATGACACGGATTTTTTGATTAATCAACCTCCACATGAAGAAGTCGAACCACCACCATTTCTTTTTCCCTTCCACCATTCTTCTCCTCCACCGAGACCGTATACTGCTTCTATCTCCACACGGTCTCGTGTGTTTCTCATTTCTTTTCTCTACACTCCATTCTTTCACCAACCACACCATTATAACGATAAATGTTTTGAATGGTTGGTGCTAACCTTTGGCCTGTGTAAGGCCTTGTATAGCTTAATACTGTGTTTTTTTCCTTCCTAACTCTGAACTTTAATACTTCAACAGTGGAAACTCTGTTTCACTTAAGTTTGGGGGGCCTTTTTGTTTATATTTTGTTTTCTTTTTCTGTTAATAATAATAAAAAAAAACCTAACATGGGAGTGCCGACAATTTTGACCCTCTTGGTATAGCCTGACAGTGAGGGCACTGTCAAGTTTAAGTTTGGGGGTGTGCTCGGTAAGCTTTCTTCCTTCGCATTCATATGTATATTTTTGCATTTTCATACTTATTTTAAAACCCATAAAAATTGAAAAATTATAAAAATTGAAAAGTTCAATTTTGGCCATATTTGACTTAAGTTCAACATGACGGTTGACTAGTTAGGAAAAACTAGATCCTAAACTTAGTAAATTAAAAACCCTAAAAATAACCTTTCTCAAAGTTTAACTGTAGAAAATATATGTCCTTGTAGTTTATTTAGAAATAGGCAAATTTTGAGTTCAGTTCTTGGGCTAAGTCAAAATAAGAGAAGAGTATTGAATTTTTATTTGAAGTGTAAGTCTGAAAAATAATTCTGAACCTTAAGTCTAAATTCTGAAAATATATACCCTACAACTTGCACATACACGCATCTTGAAACTTGGGATAGTAGAGGATACCTTGAAATGCTCTTGTCTAAAATCCTTAGTATAAAGGAGAATAAAATAAAAGTAAAAATGGTGAATAAAGAGATATAAAAAAAAAATGAACACTGGTTTTGTAATTACTTAAGGCAGCATAAATAAAAATATATAGCGAGGGTGCTTTATCACATAGTGCCTTAGACCAACTGGTTTGGGAGTCACTGCTAAGCCTTAGGTATTGCAAGACGAGGAAATACGCCTAAATGCGCAAGCACATTTTGTAATCGGTCGTTAGTACCTCAAAAAGTATTAACGGTCGCATGAAGAATGTGTGAGCAATTTCATCTAAAATTCACCAACTAAAAGTATTTTGGAAGATGGACAAGAGTATGATAGCTTGAATTGAATTTCCAAGTGTAGGGGTGATACACACACGTAAGGGTATATGATTGGGGTTTGGATGAGAGAAATGAATGAAATATAGGGCTTATACCTTCAGTGGAGATGATAAAAATTCGTAAGTTGAGATGGAACCTTAGAAGGAAAATTCAAAAGATGCTGAAAGCTTAATAAATTTGTAGAACATATACGATCTTAAGTTAAATGAAAAGTGAGTGTGAAAAATACGGGTTGATGATTTCTAGGTCGAAGATAATAGAATTTCTTGCTAGAATACCGAATTGAAGAATGAAAGTCAACAGGCCAAATTGATCGGATTTTGTGGGTAGTATCCGCTGAAAACCCTCAGGAGACAACACTCCTCCTAGTAGGGACACCTAGAGCTTTAACGACATGTTGCACGAGCTCAGTGCAATCGCGATTCCCTGCGAAAGTGAGGTTAGGTTTTTTCGAGATAAAATTGGTTTTGCTCGGGACGAGCAAAAGATAAGTTTGGGGGTATTTGTTCATATCAGAATTTTGCATTATTATATCGCCCATTCTTAATCATATTACAAATAAATAGGTACTTTTGATCCATGTCTTCTAAATAGTTGCAGGTTACAGGTTCTCGGATCATTACAGTGAAATTCATGAAAAGTCGATATAAATGTGAGACTACGACCAACAATAGATGAATCCGTATGATACCGCCTACCAGTTCAAGGAACAAATAAAAATCATTAGACAGTTCAATGCACAAAGCACAAGGGCAGCACAAGATTCAAGACTTCAACGCGAACCTCAAGGTAAAAGTCCACATCATTCTGCACTGTTGGAAATCTGGAAGGAAATAGAAGAAATTCTGAGAAACCAAGTGAAGAAAACAGAAGATAAAAGAAACACAGAGAAACCCTAAAGAGATGGGCCCAAGAACCCATTAAATGGCCGCGGAACCGCGGCCAAACAGGCCTTTCTACCGCGGTTCCGCGGCCGTGCAATGCACGTGTCGGTGGGGTGTCAGTGCTTTGACTCGGTCTTTGAGGTTGTTTTGTAATTTCATGTATGGATCAGAATGTAAACCTAGGGTTTCTCCTATCTATAAATAGGAGGGCTCAAAGCCAAATAAAGGGTGTCTCTTTTTGGTGTGCCTCTTTGGAGGATGCCTCTTTTTATTTTCTAGATTAAAATTTTTATTCCATTGTAATCGTTGAAGAGGTATCAATAAAGTAAGTTTTATTTTCTATCTTGCATTCTTTTGTTTATCTGAACTTAATTCCTGCAAATATTTTATCTGTCTTTTATTATCTGCAACTTAGATAGCCTTTTAAAATAAAAATTATAAAAATGAATTCCTTTGTTAATACCCTAATGAGTGAGTAATTCCTCACTTATTAGGGTTAGGATTGGGAAGGTTTGAGAGAATGAAGTCTCTCTCACTCCTTTCTTTGCCCCTATAATTTTAATTAATACGGACTTTATTTAAATTAACCACACACCGCTCACTACGGCACCCTATCCTACAAGATAGTGGTGATCTCCTACTTAGACCGGTTGTGGTTGATTTAAATAGAGCTTAGGGCTAAGAGTTATGAAAGGACGGACAATGACCAAAAGGAAGAAACTAAGTTTCTTCTTAGTCGTGCTAATCCCTTTTGTTGACTATTACCCTAACACCTATATTCTTAACTAGGGCAAAGAAAGCAGTGAGTAGAATCTCTTTTCCAAATTAACCAAATCCTAACCCTAGCAAGACTTTAAATCAAATTAATCTCATTCTTAGATTTAAAACAAAACCTACAAAAAATAGGACTTAATTCATTAGAACTTAAAGAAAGAACACATTTTCCCTATGGACCGACCTATACTCAACTGGCTAGCTACCAAGTGACACCGTCTTGATTGCGGGATTCTCTTAATTTTTTTTAAAAACGTACGAACTAAACATCTCTCTCAATCAGTCCTATACGCCATCCACCTGACTTTCCCCGTAGATATACATTTACTAACATCGATTCGCGCTTGCTGAAGTCGATGACGCCTTGTTCTCCCTTGTCGTCCTGAAGTCCACGTGAAGGTACCTACATATCAAAACACATCGTATCGCATCAAAATCATATTCGAAAACCGACACGTCACGCGAAGTGCTCATAGGTTAGAACTTATAGCCTACGCATGAAAAAACAACCAAATAACTCTCGTCGTTGACGTACAAACGTCCAACGATCAAATCCAAATTCAAATACCAAAAACTAAGTTTTAGAAATCGGAACATTGCTAAAATCAACTCAAAATGCTTACAGATTTTTGCTCAGGTAAAGTGGGACTAAACTAACAATACAGAGGCTGGGTTATGAGGAGTATGAGCTACAGGCCAAAACCCAACACCAGACTCCAAAATTTGGCCGGCGTGAAGTGCTACAGTAATGGGTGTCGTGGGCCCAATTTTGATATTTTGGTCTCGTTCTTCTGTGGTACTCTCCTAGTGGTCTAACTTCAATGTAATTGTTTGATTTTCTTAATAATATCCTAAGTTGCTCCAGATTTTCTGTAAAACCTCAAAACTCCACAAAACCGACACAGGAAAATTCTAAGATCGTGTATTGGTTTCTATTCTCCGGTCTAGGCCAGCAAAAAACACTAAGGTCATGTAAAACACCCACGACACCTCAAATACACCTTCAAATTCATAGAAACCCCTAACCCTCATCTAGGAAAATTCTAACATCACCAAACCATATCGGTTTATCTCTAACTACAAAAGGATATACTAAATACTAATAACTTAACTAAAAGTCTAGAATTATACCTCATGTGGCAACTCAAGAAATTTCTTGAGTTGCTCAAAGTGCTCAAAATCTTCATTTGATAGATCCATAGGGTTTTAAGGGAGCTTGTGCTCAAAATTTGTGAAGAGAGTATAAGGTTTTGTGGTGGTTTGTGGGGTGGTACATAGAGGTGGAGGAGATGGAGGATGGAGGAGGAGAAAATAAAGATGAATGAAGTGAAGAGAGTATAAGCCATGGTATGAAGATAACCTCCCTCTCTCTCTCTCCCTCTCCCTCTCCTAGCCCATACTTCCATGTCCTCTCCCTTCATGCAAATATCTCACAAATTCTTTTTCTTTTATCTTTTCTTTTTAAACAAAAACAATAACATTTAAAATGACAAATGAAGCCATGGTTTCCAAAGCAAAAAAATTACACAAGTGTTGCAAACATTACATGTTGCATGTCATAAACGAGGTTGATGCATAATTAGTGAAGTATTAATCGAGTTTAGTAATAAACTCGTATACAAATAATTGTATAAATATTTATAAAATATCAAAATCAACTTAACACCTTCAAAATCAATAATTATATTAATTTTCCAAATTATCGGTATATAATTATACCATATCCTTTAACCAATTTCCATACATTTTATAATATCCATGAAATTTATTATTTTTAATTATTTAAATTCCGAAAATAATATTTTATTTTCCTGAAATATTACAGGAATCCATTTCTTTCTTGGCCTAGAAATATGTCCTAAAGTACAACAATAATTACATTTAACATTTTGATATTTATTACCGTATCTATATGTGTTTGAACTTTTAACAAATTTATTAGGTTTTTCATATTTTGAATCGTCGTGAATGCCTAAACCTTGACGTTTATAATGATTTACGTAAGTTCCTAGCATAACGTCAAGATTGTCCTTAGTTTTAATAAATTTAAAATGTATATTATCTTTAATTTCTAGTTTTCTTTTTAAATCAAAAATTTTATTCTTTAAAGTTCCTATTGAATTAAACGTATTTATATGAGATTCTTCTTTTAAGACTAATTTTTCCTTTAAATCTTTATTTTCTAAAATTAATTTTTCACATTCAATTTTAATAGGATTATCATTTTTGTTATTGCTATCTTTTAGTTATTTATATTTAGAATGTATCTTATCATAATTAGATTTTAAGTAAAAACATAAATTAACTAAGTTTTCTTTAGATAAATTTTCAATATCAAGGATATCATCACTAACCTCATCATCATCTATTGCCATGAAGCACATGTTCGTGACTCCTTTATTTTTTGAATCACTTAAGTTAGATTCATTCCAAATGGCTTGAAAATCGTGTCTTTCCAAACCCCTTTCCATTTAAATTTATCCTTTTTGCTTTTAAGGTTCGGAAAATCTGCCCTTACGTGACCTTTTTTGTCACATTCAAAATATCGCAATCTCTTCTTTGAACTCAACCGTTTCTTTAAAGAGTTGGCTCCATTCTTAAAACACCTTTTAAAGTGCCTTGCAATGTTAGCCATTTCTTCATCATCGCTCTCGTCGTCGCTTGATGGATGGAATTCTTTGATTTTGTTTATTGATTCCTTTAGATCGATATTCTTGCGTTGGTTGTGTTCTTTAATCATGATGTCTCCAAGTTACATCTCATAGGTTTTTAATTTACCAATGAGAGTATCAGTGCCTATTATACTCATGTCGTTTTCTTCTTCTGTCGATGTGATCTTAGACTGCCAAGACATTGTTAGTGATCGTAGAATTTTATAATTCTTTTATTTTTCTACAAATTTCTTTTCTAAGTTAAATAATTCAGTTACTATGTTATCAAATCTAGAGTATATGGAATAATTCGTTTCATTCTTTTTCATAGAAAACATTTCATATTCATGAATTAGACGATTGATTTTACTTTCTTTAGCTTGATTAGTTTCTTGATGTGTAGTCTCAAGTGTATTCCAGATATCATGTGCCATTTGGCACATAGAAATTCTATTGAATTCCTCTGGAACAAGTGAGAAATGAAGGACGTTCATGTCTTTTACATTTAAATTCATGGGTTATTAGTGTCAGAATAGGATTATGTAGTAGGAATTACATATGGTGTGTCTAATATATCTAGTATTTCTAAGTCTATGCACTGTAAAAATATTCTCATTTTAGTTTTCCAAAATTGAAAGTTTCTGTCATTGAAAAGTGGAGGCCGTGTGGTGGATTAACCCTCTAATTGATTTGCTATTATGGGATCTAAAAAATTCAAGATGTTAATCTTTTAAAATATAAGAAACCTGCTCTGATACTAATTGAAAATGCCTTAGAGGGGGGTGAATAAGGTAACTACGCCTTCTATGGCAAATTTAAAAACTTAATTACTATTGTTGGGACCTCATAGACACGTGCTTACGCGTTTTGAAAAGAAGATTGGTTTCAGAAATACGGCGTACGTAAGCTCGGTCTCATTTTAAAATTTATAAACTGCAAGAGTACGGCGTGTTGTAGCTAGCCAGTAAGTACGGGTCGATCCATAGGGAATTGGTGATTAAGGGTTTTTACATCAAGTTTAAAGAGAAAAGAATGAGTTTTGAATTAGTTTGTCACAAAAATAGAAAACACGAAATTATAGAAATAAAGGTAAGAAAGGCAGCCTTGGCTCCGGTTCGGATGGTTGAATCGTGGCAAATTCTTCTATGCTCTCTTGATCATGAGTGTTCCCTCCTCTTGTTAGATCCGACATGAAGCATGTCTTATAAAGGTGTTTGCGAAGCACAAACCATCAAAACGTGTTACTCATACTCGAGGAATGAAACGAATCCATTTCGTTCTCACTTACCGTTTTATGTCTGAGCATGTCGTATCAAAGCAAGTCACTAGGATTACAAGGCATACAAAATCAAGAAACAACAAATTAGCATATGAGAGCAAAGTGTTTAGCATTAAACTTGCTAAGTGTGGGGTGATAGTATACGATATATGCTAAATGAAGGGTGTCAACAATCATTAGGCAAGATACCTTATCTTAAAACTTTAGCAAGCTTAACACTAATGTTGACTATAAGTTTAATATTGCAAAATAGGATATTGAAAGTATATGGTATGTGCTAAAGGTTATGGGTAACCATCAAAAGCAAAATACCATATCACACAAATACCAAGTTGCCAATCTTAAACTTACAATCACATTTAAGCATACCGATCAATCATAAGAGAAGAGAAAGGAAGGCAAAGACATTCATCTCACATCCCCACCATCACCACAACCTAAAAGATTACTCTATCATCACAAAAAGAAAAAGAGAAACACAAGAGAATAAAAACATTAAACACAAGAACAAGAACAAGAAATTAAAGAAAAAAGAGTGTAAGTATTTATTCATATTTGGAAGGGCTTGAGAGCTACAGGACAAGATAGTAATTTCAACCTACTTAATGGAGCACTCAATTGAGAGCTCAAAGAGGGAAGAAGAAGAAACTATCATACATTACAATCTGTTGTTCTCACTCAAAATCCCAATCCAGAACTTAATCTGTGATCTGCTATATATAGGCAACTCAAAATTAAAAACAAACTATAAAAGCGAACTAAAAAGACAACCAGGGACCCACATAAAGTGCACGAGGCCAAATGGATAAACTTAGGCCGTAAATTACCGTTTTTATGAATATTTTGATGGCCACTTTGTGGAGAATGGGCCCCATATTTAGACTGTGGTATTCTGGCATCAACATCATCTCTCTGGTGTCTTCTTTTCTTTTAATTCACACTCTATTGCATTCTGGGGATAAAGAACAGAGAAGGGGTCAAGTGAGCAATGTATTCACACTTCAAATCATCTCTTTTTCAAATACTTATTACATGCCCACTTGCCTAAGCCACTTGCATATCCACTTGCTTTCTTCATGATGATGTTTTTCAACTTGGTTGCATGAGCCATATGCATGAATCACACTTGATCATGTTCACATCATGTTGGACAAAAAATGATTTATTTTTTAACACGACTTCATTTGTTACAAACTCTTTAAAACTTGGTCGTTTTTCCGTCTCGTTTGCAATTCCGGCTTAAAACCGTCGTTTCTGTACATGTTGTGCATGTTCTTTTTAGTGATTTTGCTTGTGTCCCTGTAATCTGTACTAATGAGCAGACACAGATTAAATATCACTATTTATTAACAAAATGATAAGAAATGAGCGGTATTAAAATGTAATTAATCATCCCGAACAACTATATTGAGTTTTGATTTATAAGTTTCTGCGGAATAATCTAAACAAGTTAAATAATGAAACTTATTGCAATAATCAAAACGACACAGAAGAGAGAATTAGAGTCAAGAGCAATGCAAACACAGGAGAACTGTTGACTAGATTTCACCACTCCCAATGGCTAGTCCCCGCCTGAGACACCTTTTTAGGATTTTCCATTATTTTCAAAATGTGAAGAACATAATATCTTCTCACAAGGATAACCTTGGGAAAACACCTTTTTCCTGTTTGAATTTGCGATTTCCTAAGAAAACTCTTTTTCCTCTCTGATCTGCGATTACTTGGGAAAGCCCCCTTTTCTCTCGAATATGCAATTATTTAGGAAAAACTCTTTTTCCACTCCGAATCCGCAATTTAAACAATAAGAGACCCGTCTCTCGTAAGGAAGAATATCGAATCTTTTTTTAATGGTTTTACAATCATTTACAACGTTCAAATGCTCACTCACAATCCTATGATCTCAAAAGATTAATACTGGTTTGGCACAAGAATTGTTTTGAGAGATTATTGCATGTTTAAGCCATGGAGGAAATGGAAAGATTAAGAACTTTTAGGCACAAGAAGAACAAGAAGTTTCTCAATGAAATTGATAAATGAATGTATATTCAAGTGTTTGATCTCTAGGATATTTTTAGGGGTTGCCATCATAACTGCCAATACACAGTTAATGACTGTTGGAAACGGTTTGAAATCAAAATAGTGTAAATCCCCGTTCGTTTGAAAATTCAAACATAAAATAACTGCCAAGGCACGTCTGGTGCCCGACGTCAACAGTTCAAAAATAGAAACCGACATATGAAAATTTCCTTCAGCAGACGTCTGTAGGAGACGTCTGGTGTTCAAGAATTTCTTAAAGAGAAGTCTAATGAGTCGTCTTTGAAATATAATCAGTGAATGGAAATTGGAAATTTTCTTCGGACGTTTGTACCAGACGTCTAGTGATTCAAAAACTCTTAGGTAGACGTCTGGTACATACGTCTTTTTTCTGAATTGTTTGAATATCAGTTTTGAAAGTTGAACAGTTTGAATTCCAGCGGATATATTAGATGACTCTTGATGATAGATAAGACGTCTGAAGAATAGAAATATATTGGAAAGTAGTTTCTAACCTTATTCATCATGTAAAACTACATTTCAATACCACTCATTCGCTATTAATTTTTGTGATATATCGGTACTATTAACCCATGTCTGATCAATAAGTACAGGATACATGTATTCATGACAAAACACAGGAAATACACTCAAAATGTATGGATACAATATTGTGAGACAACACTGCAACCGGTACGGAAAACAGATCGGAATTCAAGAAGATTTTTGAAACAAATCAAAAGTGCACAAAGCATTTTTCATGCAAATGGTCCAACATGTCTACAAGTGTAAACACAAGAGTTTTTTAGATGCATACACCTTGGTGGCCAGAAGTGATATGGTGTGAACACATTTTAGCAAGTGGGCACGCAAGTAGGCTTGAATAATGAGTGATTTTGAAAAGTGTTGATGTGATGGATTTTCAAGATATATTTTTCCCTCCAATACTCCGGATCGTATTTTTTTAACATTTAGACAAAATTGCAAATACAGGGAGATGATATTGATGATTGAAGACTACAGAACAAAGATGGGTCCCACACTTTCATTCTTGGCCGCCGGTTTATTCATAATAGCCGCAAATTGCGGCCCCTACAAGCTCAAATGGTTCCACTTTTCTTCAGAGCATTAATCTTGGTCACATCAACTCATTGTTATATGCAACTTCTGTTTTTACAAGTTCAATAAATAGCATATCAGTTTGTGAGAAAGGGGTGTACATTTCACTGCTTGTAAAAACTCTTGATAAAATTTTGTAGTTCTTGTGATTTGATTGAGTTCTTTGCCTTCCTCTTGTCTTACAATTTTTAGTTTTGAGCTTGCAAGATCAAATTTCGGTAATTGAACTCATTTACTTGTACTTGGATTCCATATCAATAAAAGTTTCATTGAGTTCAATTATGGTTCTTGTATCTCTTCTTTACTTTTTCTTGCATTTTTCTTTATATGTTATTTGTCTATTTGTGTTTCCTTTACCATGATGTGTGAGTAGATTTACTTAGGAGATGATGAGGTATGTTGATGAATGACTTGCCTTCCAACCCCTCATTCTTTATTCTTAACACTTATTGAACTTCTTCTCTTAATGTGTACAATATTATTGATTTATTGCTTGATAGGATATATTGTTTTGAATGGTTGCAAATCAACCTTTAACACATATCCTATTCTTTGTTTACATATCATTTTTTTGCATTAAGAATTGAAGTAGAAAGGATGGTAAAATTTAGCTAAGTGTAGTGAACTAGCTAGATAGGACATGTAGCCACACAAGCATATGTCCTATATTTGCTAACTTCACTTATCTCATTTCATCTAAAACCCTTGAAATTTGTAGTTTCTTTTATTCTGATTTTCATATCGTATCCTAAACGTTTCTTTGTAATCGGTTTAGATGTGGCATGCTTATTAAAGTCAAATAGAAATTAGAAATGGATGTTGAATCAAGATTGAGAGTTGGGGGTATTGGCATAAGTCAATTTTACCAAACCTTAGCCTAAGTTTTCCGTATATATCATTTTATTCTTTACGTCGCATTTTTTGTATAAAAACGTGACAAACTCAACTTCAAAACATTTGTTTCTAACTCAAAAGAACGTCGTGATATCCATTCCCTATGGATTGACCCGTACTTGCCGGATTGTGTCAACGCACCGTGCATATGCGTTATTTTATAACTCAAGAATCACTTCGTGCAATCCTTTAAATAAAAAAACTGACATATCTGATATTGAACCATATCCCTTTTAAAAGCACGACATCGTGAATCTTCAACAGGTTTTTGGCACCATTGCCGGGAAGTGGCAACATCACGAAGTTTATTTTGAATTATCTATGTATATACTTTCAGAAAAACAATTTTTTTAAAAAAAAACGTCAAAAACAACACAAAAACTAAGAATTTTCCTAACTTTTGCTCTTTGTTCCTCTCTATTTTTTATCTGCTGTTGCTATGAATGTTATTGAAATATTTTGCATATAAAAAGGGGACACTAATAGAACTAGGAGAACACACCAAGAAACTGGAGCCAAAACATCACTGTATGGCCGCCAAAAAATCACCTTTTGGCCGCCAAAAAATCATCTTTTGGTAGCAATTTGCAGCACAACAGTAACCTTGTGCACCAAATCTTTTGTGTTTTCTCTCTTGTTATGTTGTTGATCTATTCTAATATGAAAAATCCTATAATTATGTGTTTACAGTACTTTGGCCATTAATATCATATTTTACACTAAATATCGTATTTTCCGATATTTTCATATTTCGACGGAATTACGAACTATGATCATGCGAAGCAAAGAGCAAATTCAAGAACAAGGCGTTAGAGAATTACAGTGCCAAAGATCCGAATAGTTTGACCCGTGCAAACGAACATTCAAGCAATCGCAGATCGAGTTGACGGGGGTTTCTCAACCCAAAACATGAGGTACATACTTTTCTAAAAACACTTCCTCTCAAATCCGACGCTTCAATACTTCGATTTTCTGCAAGATTTCTTTGCAAAAACTGCCGCACAAGTGCCAAAAAGAACTAACCGTATTTCTTGCAGCACGCCGCTTAAAACTTAAAAAACGATTGGTTGATGATTTGAACAACTTTTTATTGTTTGCACATTGCATGAATTTAATACGGACTTAAGGGAAAAGAACCCCAACAAGATACGGTAAGAGATTTCATCATCCTTCTCCGTGGCCCACAAACCATAAAGAACGAGCATTTTTCACACCGCAAGTAATATTAAAAGAAACTAGACTTTCGGCCTCTATGGACTTTGCGCTCAATACAAAAAAGTTGATTGTATTTCGAATACCGCCCATTGTTATATTGTTCAAGAAGTGTCTAGAAAAGTGTGAAAGGCGCAATCGCCGAAAGATAAAATGTTATTCTAATTAAGGAACTTCACGAAAGCGTTGGATAACCTCCCTTCTTCTCTGCACTTACCTGGCTTTTTGATCAATCTATCTTGAGCCCGTTTCGTGATACACTTTTACTTCACAAATCAAGTTTTTTGAGCAAGTTTAGTTGACCTAGGTGAACCCTAGATTGTTTAGGTGTGTGAAGTGTGTCATGATTGTGTTTTTGTTATACCTCTTGTATGATATTTCTTGTTTTTAAATATATATATATATATATATATATATATATATATATATAACAAAACAAAAATTATGATTTGTAAACAACACTTTTTTCCATTCTCTTAGTCTTTTCCTAACCACGTTCGGATAGTGCATGCTAGTTTGGACTAGAGATTCAAAATCTCGATTAGTCCGGTTTCAGACTGTATCTTCCGACTCTTCTTTACAATCAGATTCCTCAAAACTGACCGAGACGTTCTCACCTTCTGCTTTATCAGAGCCGTCCAATTATATTCTTCGTTCCCCTTCACTTTCTTCTTCTCCCACATCACCGACGATGACGGAACAAACGATCATGGAGCAGCATGAAGCAGCGTTGAAGTACAGATGCTACCCTCACCGTTCATCCCTACCTTCGTGCATAGTATTGCCCACCATCGCAGCAAATAACTATAAAATCAAACCGCAATTCATACCGTTACTCCTAAAATTCCACGGACTCGAGTACGAGGATGCTTACCTTCTAATCAGTGAATTCGAGGAAGCATGCGCTATGATGAAGATCTATGGAGTGGGTGAGGATGTTGTTAAACTCAAGTTCATTCCTTTTGTGCTTAAGGAAAACACGAAGAGTTGGTTAAATAGTTTGCCAGCTCGATCGATTACGACGTGGGACGACTTTGTGAAAGTATTTCTTAAGAAATTTTACCCAATTCACAAAACAGTGCGAATTCGAAATGAAATTCACAATTTCAAATAAAAAGAAGGTGAAATATTTTGGAAATGCTTGGAAAGATTCAAGGATATCTTAATCAAATGTCCCCACCATGGTTTAGAACAATGGAGGCTTTGTCAGATTGTCTATGAGGGTTTAGACTCCAGTTCACACATGATGTTAAAATCTATGTATCAATACAAATTCTTGAGTTATGGTACTAAGGATGCATGAAACTTTTTAGAAGAACTGGCAGATAAAACCATTCAGTGGGAGAGTGTAAGTAAGAAACCTCATCATTGACTAGGGATGGTGCATACATAGTTGACACCTCTATAGAAGCCAAAGCAAAAATCACCGCTCTTGTACGGCGAATGGAAGCTTTAAAGGGAAAAAATTCATCGTCACCACTCAACCAAGTTTCTCAGAAGTGTGTGCTAATTTTCAGCATCCTAGCCACATAGCGGATGAATTTCCATTTCTCGTCGGGTCCCAGAGACACGAAAACGTTAATGCGCTGTATCGGAACCAGCGTTCCAGGAACAACATTTTCTCACAAACGTACAATCCTGGTTGGAAGAACCATCCTAATTTCGCTTGGAATCAGGCACCTTTTCAAAACAACAATTCAAACTCGTCTTTCCAACAATTTCAAAATAAGAATTTTCAAAATCAGAAACTGGGATACTCCAATAACCAGCCCCAATAGCCGAATCAGCCCAACTCAACCTTTACACCCCCTGGGTTCGTCCAAGACGACAAGAGGGTGAAAACCATTGAAAAGGGGTTGGAAGCTTTGATTAAAATCTCCGCGTAGACTACATCTAGTCTGGCAACTTTCATGCAAACGTATGGTCAGTTGCATAGCGCTAACTTAAAGCGATAGCCAGGCTAGAAATTCAAATCAATCAACTCGCTGCTGCAGTGAATGAACAAGAAAAGGAAACATTTCCTTCCCAACCGGTGACAAACCCGAGAGAATAGAGGAACAACAACGCTCATGTTGTTCAATAGAACAACGTTGAGAATGCGAATGCTGCCACCCTCCTGAGGTCAGGACGCACGAATGACAACAAGGTTGTCAAACCTAACGACTCATCCAAATGTGCCGTTGTCAATTTATCGGCACATGTCTCATATCTTGTTTCATCTTTCGGCCCGTCTACTTCTTCGTCTTCTTTACCGTCTTCCTCTTCACCTTCTTCTTCTTCTTCATCTTCAACTGCGAATCCTTCGAAACATCCAGATTTACCGCCGAAATTCGTCCAGTTATACCAGGAAGAGTGCTCACGTCTATTACACCTACTCCATCTGCACCTTCTTCGAACCAAATGTTTGTGCCCAAGGCTCCCTCCTAATAGGTTAAAATCGAAGAAGCCCTCTGCAAGTAAGGAAAAAGTGTTTGAAGTCTTCAAACGTTGTGAAGTCAACATTTCGCTGTTGGACGTAGTCGAACAAGGCCTGGCGTATACAAAATTCCTTAAGAATTTTTGCACGCAGAAACGATGCATGAATGTGCCCAAAACAGTCTTCTTGGCTACCACCTTAAGCGATGTCTTGTCTAAATCCATTCTGGTAAAATATAAGGACTCTGGCTGTTCTACTATTTCTTACAGTAACGGGGACAAGCAAATCAATCGAGTCTTGTTAGACTTAGGGGAAAGCGTGAACCTGCTCCCTTACTCAGTTTACGAACAACTGGGTTTAGGAGAATTGAAACCGACCAAAGTGACTCTTCAATTGGTAGACCGATCCACAAAGCTACCGATAGAAAAGATCGACGGTGTTCTGATTAAGATCGGGGAATTCATATTCCCCGTAAATTTCATCATATTGGAGACCGAACCCGTCGCCAATCCTAGCAGTTAGATTCCAGTCATACTGGGGTGGCCATTCCTAGCCACGTTCAACGCGTTGATCAATTGTCATAATGGATCCATGAATCTTTCTTTTGGAAATATGACGATTGACCTCAACATCTTCAGTCTAGGAAACCAAGCGAGTGATAGACACGATGACACATATGAAGTCAACTCTGTATATGATATGTCTGAGGAGAAGACATTTGACTTCAACAATGAGTGTCTTGAAGAGACTTCTGAAGAACTGTTTTCTGAGGAACTTCTTCTGCTTGAGAAGCTAATTCTTGAGCAGGCTTCCTACGCACATTGGGGGCCCCAATTCGAACCACTTCGTAATGAACCAACCCCCGAAGTGTGACCATCAGTGGAGAAGCCACCTAAACTTGACCTCAAAGTTCTTCACGACCACCTCAAGTATGCATACTTAGGCAATAACAAAACGTTTCCAGTTATAATCGCAACCGACCTTGTGCCTGAGCAAGAGTCAGCACTCATGAATGTTCTGAGAAAGAACATGAAAGCAATTGGTTGGTCGATGGCTGATATCAAAGGAATCATCCCCGCTATCTGTCAGCACAGAATCCATATGACCGATGATTCCAAACCCTTCAAGGATTCTCAACGCCGGCTTAACCCAGTTATGAAAGAAGCGGTGCGAAAGGAAATGCTGAAGTGTCTTAACAATGGGTTCATTTATCCCATATCTGATAGTAAATGGGTAAACCCCATTCATGTCATACCAAAAAAATCGGGAATCACGGTGATTACGAATGAAGCAAACGAGCTAGTCCTAACCCGCACACAGACAGGTTGGAGAGTCTATATTGATTACAGAAAGCTCAATGCAGCAACTCACACAGATCATTTTCCGCTGCTCTTCATTGATCAGATGCTTGAACGTCTAGCCGGCCATGCTTACTATTGTTTTCTTGATGGCTATTCCGGCTATAATCAAATCCCGATCAATCCATAGGATCGGGACAAGGCGACTTTTACTTGTCCTTTTGGTACATTCTCCTACCGTCGCATGCCCTTTGGGCTGTGCAATGCACTAGCAATATTTCAGCGATGCATGATGAGCATATTTTCTGACATGGTAGAGCGATTTCTGGAAGTGTTCATGGATCATTTCTCCATCTTTGGAGATTCATTTTCTGAGTGTTTGAGGCATCTTGAACTCGTAATGATACGATGAAAGGAAAAATATCTCACACTCAATTGGGAGAAGTGTCATTTTGATGGTCAAACACGGCATTGTGTTAGGTCACATCATCTCTGAAAATGGCATCGAGGTTGATAAAGAAAAAATCGATGTTATTTCAAGTCTCCCACCTCCACGGACTGTCTGTGACATCAGGGAATTCTTAGGCCACACCGGGTTTTACAAGCATTTTATCAACGATTTTAGCAAATTGGCTAGATCCTTGACATCCTTGCTGGTTAAGGATATTCCCTTTGAGTTCAATTCCGAGTGCCTTACTGCGTTCAAACTATTGAAATCGGAACTCACTTCCGCTCCAATCTTAAGTGCACCAGACTGGAACGAACCTTTCGAGCCGATGTGCGATGCTTCTGACTTTGCAATAGGTGTTATCATAGGACAGCGATTTAAAAAGAGGCCGCATGTAATCCATAACGTAAGCAGGACGTTGAATGATGCACAGCTGAATTACACCACCACTGAAAAGTAATTCTTAGTTGTCGTATACGCACTTGAAAAATTCCTTCCATACTTGATTGAGACCCACGTCACAATTTACACTGATCATTCTGCACTTAGGCATCTATTTGTAAAAAAGGACGCCAAAGCTAGATCGATACGTTGGATTCTCCTTCTTCAAGAGTCTGACTTGACCATCAAAGATAAGAAGGGAACCGACAATGTTGTTTTCGGTTATCTGTCTCTCTTGGCAAATGCACCAATTGAGGAAATTCCAATCAATGAACAATTCCCAGATGAACAACTTTTCTCCATATCAGTCGAACCCTGGTTCGCTGATATTGTGAAAAATCTTGTCACCAGAGAAACACCTTCTTTTTGGTCGAATCAAGACAAGTCAAAATTTCTCTCCCAAGTCAAATTCTTCTATTGGGATGAGCCTTACTTTTTCAAGTACTGTCCTGATCAGATCATTAGAAGATGCGTTTCTAGCTCTGAAACGAGAAGTGTGTTATCTTTCTGTCATGACCAATCTTGTGGGGGCCATTTTAGACCTAGAAAGACGACTAAAAAAGTTTTGCAAAGAGGATTCTACTGGCCGACGCTTTTCAAGAATGCTTTCGAATATTGCAAAACTTGTAGCCGATGTTAGCACATGGGAAAGATTGGAAAACGAAATCAGATGCCCCTTGAATTCCATTCTGGTTGTAGAAATTTTCGATGTCTGGGGTATCGATTTCATGGGGCCGTTCCCGAACTCGTTCGGGAATTTAAACATCTTGTTGGTTGTGGACTATGTGTCCAAATGGGTGGAGGCAGTGCCTTGTCGAACCAACGACAACAAGGTTGTCGTGAAATTCTTAAAAGAGAACATCTTTTCTCGGTTTGACAGACATCGCACCATCATCAGCGATAACGGAATGCATTTTTGCAACCGTTCTTTTGAATTGTTGATGAAGAAATACTCCATAAGCCACAAATTGTCAACGCCCTACCATCCTCAAACTTGCGGCCAGGTTGAAATCTCAAATAAACAGATTGAACAAATTCTAGAAAAGACTATCAGTCACAACCGCGAGGATTGGTCATTGAAGTTAAATGACGCGCTTTGGGCGTTTCACACCACTTTCAAAACAAATTTAGGTATGTCTCCATACTGACTCATCTTTGGTAAAGCGTGTCATCTGCCTGTTGAACTGGAACATCACGCATTCTGGGTAATTAAACAGCTCATTGTCGACCTAGAAAAGGCCGGTGATGTACGAAAACTTCAACTGAACGAGCTCGATGAGATACGCAATGATGCATATGAGAACGCCAAGCTCTACAAGGAAAAAACGAAAGTCTTTCATGACAGGGCGATTCTCCGAAAAAACTTTCACGGTAGGCCAAAAGGTTCTATTACACGATTCCAGATTTCATCTATCTCCAGGGAAATTGAAGTCACGATGGACTGGTCCGTTTCTTGTGCGCACCATTTTTCCGCATGGTGCAGTCAATATCGAAGATCCGCACTCTGGCAAAACCTTTAAAATCAATAGCCAGCGTCTGAAGCCATTCTTAGAAATGTCAGTGGAAACGGGGGAGCTCATGTTTTTGCATGAGCCGCGTTATATCGATTAATCACATCCCCGCATCTTGTAAACACAAGTTTTGTCTCCTTTTGGGTGTTTTTGTAAAAAAAATTGTAAAAATTTGTTTTTTTAATTGCTTTTTGTGGGCGGCTTATATGAAAAGTGCCATTAAAAACACCCCCACACCAGACCTGAGACTCCATCTTAGTTTTTCCCAAAAACTCAAAACCCACTCTTCCTTCTTGACTTCCTCCCCCAAGATCCACCCCAAATTCACCTCTTTGGCCACCGAAAAATTCCTCCAAGCCGCAATTTGCTGCCAGCGCTTCCCCAATCTCGACGAAATTTCTCTCACTGTAAGCTTCTCTCCTCCTCTGTTCATATCTATACACAAAATGTAACAATTTGAAATATTTAATTAATTAATTAATTAATTTCTTTAATTAAAAATGTTAAACTAAATTTAATTGTAATAAAAGACCTTTTTATATATAGTAGGTTAAATTAGTAAGGAAATAGTTTATTTTTGTAATAATAAGTATCATGAGGGGTTTTGTGAAAAGTTTAATTAATTATGAAAATTGGAAATTTTGTGAGGGTTTATGTGTAAAAGGGTAAAGGTCATGGTTAAGCTTAAATTACACTCATGATATAACAAAACATGGATGACACTTCATGCTTGCATGATATGATTCACAGTGACACCTCCTCCTTGCATGAAAACCCCACCATCTTCCATGCTACACCTCCTACTTGCATGGATATACCACATTCTTTCTAGGTGACACCTCCACCTACAACTCATCACTTATTCTCCTTATCTTTTCAAATTAGTTCTGTTCCTATATCATTTTGAAATAAGTTAATTAGTTTAAAAATAAAAGAAATAATTCCTAGAACAACAAAGAAAGGAAAAGAGAAGAGAAGAGAGACTAAGTACTAAGGATCATTACCACTACCCTCTTGCTAGGATGTTTGAGCTTGTGCATCTTGGAGGAAGCCTTTTCAGTGATCTTTCTTAGGTATAATTTCAACCCTGCAACTTAAGTTCAGTACTATTTTATTTTAGAAATCGGATATCAGAAATATCGTATTTTGATAAGTATAGGCTCTGTTTTGAATCTGCTATAGATTAGATGATAATTAACATAATCAAACAGTACCTTCATCTTATAATTTGGACCTAGAATAAACCCTAGGAAGACGAACCCTTTCCATCGGATTTTGGCTGGCGACATTCAATGGAAATCCGATCTCGCCGGCTTTGTGAGGGAGTTAGGAGTTGGGGTTTTTAGGGTAGCTCTCTGTATATGTATTAGGATGTTTGGTATTGCTAGTTTAAATTCTTTTATCAGTATATGAAATCTGGAAGCTAATATCTGTAATGGGGTTAAAATTCTAAAATACGACACGGATGTTTCGTGGCACATATCTTTTTTCTGTTACGAACAGCGAAGGGTTAAAATCCAGTTAGTATAAGTATTAAATAGTTTACAATAATCACACGTAGCTTGTGTAGTATGTAAAACTTGTATTTGTATGTTTTCGTCGTATCGGAGTCTAGCCGTTTCTTATACGAAGTTAATTTCAATATTAGATTCGAATACAAAAACTTCGGAGGCCGCAAGGAAAGGAAAGGGATTAATGCTATCTGAATAGATTCGACGTATTCCTGTGAGTAGACTAAACATCTACCGGGGGATTTTGTATGGATGGCGTAATACACCCGTAGATTTAAGTTTAGTTATACTTGTTTCTTTGTGTATAAAATCTGATTTTTTTTGTAACTTCATCATATGCATTCATATGTATAAATCATCATGTCTAATAATTGCCAGTACACTGCATAAATTATCGATGAGTCATGTTGCACATACACATATCTACATGTTACACTACACCTCGTCGATATTAACATGTCGCATACACACTTAGTACCTATTATGTTAAATATGATTCATATCATACCCTAAGCATCAATAATGATAGTTATTTTGCACAAAAGTTAGCATGTTTCATATTCAAGTATTAGTAATTTTGATATAAGATGCAGTGGATTATTTCAGATTTATGGTTTTGAGTTTTTTATACACTAATGAGTAGATTCAATGATTCTTCATGTTGATGTGAGATGTCCACCATGAGATATTGTTTTTATGTTTTGGTTTTATTCTGGACCGAGTGGGGGGCTATAAGGTCGCGGATTTTTACTTTATCCGGACTGAGTGGGGGAGCTATACAGTCGGATTCATGGTGGACCGGATCGAGACCGAGGGGCAGGAAAGCTGCATTTGAGGCGGGGAGCCTAGCGAGGATACTCGATACCGGAGACGGTTACGAAACACGGCGGATATCTAGGTGATACCGACCGGTGTTATTGGATGACGATCGTTCGGGGAACGATGCCTGATGGAAACAGAAGATTTGTGTCGATGTTGGACACGGAAAATTGAACCTTATTTGGAAATAATTGATGAGATTTCAGTTTTGATATATATATTTAGTAGTTCATGCTTCCACATATTATCATGCATTATATTTATCCTTTTTGATATTAGCTCTAGTTCGTCATACTTACATTATTAGCCGATATATGTTAGTTTTATTCACTGAGTTGGCAACTCACCCCCGTTATGTCTCAGTTCCTTGCAGGTGTCGTATGGACGCGTAACAGCAGTGCGGATCCACTCGTCAGCTTTTATCGCTCTTTTTGCTAGGCGGGTTACCTATGTAATAACCTCCTATTTTGGTATTTGTATTTTGGATCTAGTATTACTCCATCAGACCATGTATATTGACTTAGCACGAAACATGTTGTATATGTTCTAAAATCCGACTGTGTGAAATCGTTTAGTTGTATTAACTTATGCTTTCGTTTTATATGCATGAATTTCTTCGCTTAAAGCGTCGTGTTATTATTTTGTATTGATTTCTGCCGTTTGGCATTATTTTGCTCCCAACTAGGGATTGCAATTTATTTAATCACCTTAACTGCTTTTATTAATAATTAAAAAGGGAGATGTTGTCAAACTTTAAATACTTAAAATCAGTTGTTTAAACGTAAAAACTACATTTTTGATAAATTCCGCAATTTGGGTTTCGATCTTGGTTTTTTTTGGCTTATTCGGATAGTGTAGGCATCTCTAGATGTCATACAATCTAAGTGTCGGTCACGGACCAAAATTCGGGCCGTGACACAAAATCTATCAATTTTTAATATGTTGGCTTTCGAGAATGAAAAGAACATTTTAAAAATATTCTCCCATAAAACTTACGGAGAGTATTTTTACGATGAAATTCGTCAAAGAGGGTAGGATTTCCTAGTTTATAACAGCGAGGGTTTCTTTGCAATAAGAGAATTGGTTGAGAATTTCTACGACGCTTTGAGAAATGGCAAGTCGGGGTCATGATATGTAGAGTTTTACTTTCGAGGAAGAAGAAGAATTTTTCAACCTGAAACAATCTCGAGAGTAACCAACATTCCGATGAGGCCTCATCGGAATTCGATGCTTTTATGCATGGTGGGGTTCCCATTCGTTAGTGACACAATTGTGTCGCTATTTCCTTTCTGTTGAGAAATTTGACGCTTTTATGTATGGTGGGGTTCCCATTCGACCCCTGCTTGAGGGTGTCTCCACATCATACACGAGATTTCATGGGTTATGGTCGTGCACCGAGCCGGCCGAAGATGTGATGGAAAAGACGCCAAGCTCGAGCTCCACAGCGAGCGATGAAGAGTTGACCCCCGCCGCGCAAGCACGCTTACTGAGACGTATTCATAGGGGGTAGAGAGTGTTGGGGATGCTGACAAATTTTGATCAGCGTTTGATGAGTCTTGAGCAAGGGATGTCTACCCTGCTCGAACGAGAAGAGAGAGCGAGATCGAGGGGTCATGGTGCGGACAGGAGTAAAGCAGGTACGAGTGATACTGTGTCTGGTTCTAGGAGACGCCGTAGGCAGCAGTGAATAAATCAGTTTGGGGGCGGGATTTTGTTGTAAATAGTTATCCTTGCATTCTGCATCTGCATATTTTTTTATGTATATATTTTTTCTTTTACTTTGCATATTTAAATTCCGCATTGCATTTTTTTTTTCTGCATTGCATTATTTTCCCATAAATATAAAAAAATTAAAAATAAAAAATAAATTTTTTTTGCAATGTTGGCCGTTTTGACTCAAGTTCGACATGACGGTTGACTAGTTAGAAGAAAAAAAACTAAATCCTAAACTTAGTAATTGAAAACCCTAAAGTTAACCTTCCTTGAAGTATAACTGTAGAAAATATATGTCTTTACAGTTTATTTAGAAATAAGCAATTTTGAGTTCAGTTCTTGGGCTAAGTTGAAATGAAGGAAGAGTATTGAAAGCTCTATTTGAAGAGTAAGTCTGAAAAATAGTTCCGAATTTGAAGTCCAAATTCTGAAAATATATCTACCCTACAAATCGCATATACAAGCACCTTGAAACTTGGGATAGTAGAAAATACCTAGAAATACTCTTTCCTGAAAGCCCAGTATGAAAGAAAAAACGGTATTTAAAACTAACTACCAAAAGAGTATCATTGAAAAATATAACCGGTCTTGAAATAGAAAAAAAAAAGAGAGAACAAGACCTGGAAACTGATATTTATACTTTAATGCCCACACATTCAGTAATCGGTTGATTAATGCCTCAGAAAGTTGTAATAGTCGCATGAAAGATGTGTGAGCGAATCCGTCCACCATTAATAAAGATGAAGTAGTGTTAGGTATTAAGGCAAGGGTATTATAGCTTGAATTGAATTTCCAAGTGTAGGGGTGGTAATTACACACACGTAGGGGTATATGATCGGAGTTTGGAGGAGAGATAAAAATGAAAAATAGGACTTATATCTTCCATAGAGATGATAAAAATTCCGGATTTAAGATTGCGTTTTAGAAGGAAAACTCAAGAGATGCTGAGAGCTTTATAAACTGACAAAACGTATAAGATCTTAAGTTAAACGAATAGGAAGTGTGAAGTATAAGGGATGAATATTTCTAAGTTAAAAATGATAGAGTTTCTTGCTAGAATGCTGAACTGTAGGATTAAAGTCGACGGCCAACTTGATCGGATTTTGTGGGTAGTATCTGCTGAAAACCCTCAGAAGACAAAACTCCTCCTCTACGGCAACCTAGGGGTTTAACAGCTTGTTGCACGAGCTCAGTGTACTCGCGTTCTCTACGAAAGTGAGGTTAGGACTTTTTGTGAATAAAATGGTTTTGCTCGGGACAAGCAAAAGATAAGTTTGGCGGTATTTGTTCATATCAAATTTTGCACTTTTATACCATCCATTCTTGATTGCATTGCATATAGGTAGGTTCTCTTGATCCGTGTTTGCTAAATAATTGCAGGTCACAGCTTCTCAGCTCTGAACAATGAAAATCAAGAACAGTCGCGACAAATTCAGGACAATTGCCAACAATAGATAAAATACGGGTTTCCGCTCACCATCCGTCAAATACCGCCTACCAGTTCGAGGGAAAAAATGGCAATCAAAGATCATTCATGCACAAAGCACAAGGAGGCAGCAAAAGAATCGAGTTTATAACATGGAGCTCAAGAAGATCAAGGCAAAAGTCCACATTCTTTCATCTTTTTGGACTGTTGAGAATGTAGGAGAAAAATGAAGTGATTCTGAAAAAACAGGTGTACAAAACAGAGAAGAAAAGCAATATGGAAAACCCCAGAAAAAACGGCACAACAACTCACCCAAAGGGCCGCGGAACCGCGGCCGATGTGGCACTTATGCGGCGGTTTCGCGGCTGAGTTGACTCGGATCCAGTAGATATTTTTTGGGTAGTTTGGTAATTATGTAAGGGCTCAGATTTTGGCCTTAGGGTTTTATCTATCTGCTTATAAATAGTCCAGTTTCAAGCCAAGTTGAGGATGCTTATTCTTGTGTTAGGATTTAGTATAGTAGTTTGTAACTTTCTCTTCCTCTTCATCTATTCTCCATTGATATTGTAGTGATCTTTTGAGTGAATGATGAATAAAGAAGAGTTCTTTGCATATGCATGTCTTATAATTAAGTTCTTATATTTTGCTTGTAATTCTCTTTGTTAAACTAGTTGTTGTTATTTGTTTGTTTTCCTTTTTCTTTTTTCCTTTATCCTTACAACAATGATGCTTAAGTGTGATTCTTGCCTAAGTGAGGCCCCAAATAGCTAGTTGTGATTCTCTACCTCATTTATTTCTATCATCTTTGTTTTGTTTTGTTTTGTTTTGTTTTCTTTTTCTTTATAATGGGTGAATAGTTTCTCACTTGTTAGGGTAGGATAAGGGAAGTTTGAGAGATGGAAATCTCTCTCACTCTTTTCTTTGCCCAACATCTTGATTCGAACTTCCGTCAATTCAACCACAATCCGCTCCCTACGTCACCCTATCCTACATGATAGTGGTGACACCCTAGTAAGACCGGTTGTGGTTGAATTGACCGGAGGTTATGGCTAAGAGCCAAGAACGGATAGACAAGGACCAAAAGGAAGGAACTAAGCATTGGAAAGCCTAGCTTATACTCGCAAGTTTCCTTCCTAGTCGTGCTAATCTCCGTTGTTGCCGATTACTGTAACATCGATATTAAGAGTGGCAACGAAAGAAGTGAGCGAACTCCTAACTCAAACCAACTTAATCCTAACCCTAACAAGCTTTTTTTATACATATTTAGCACATAGTTAATCTTAAATAAACCTAGAAAATTTGGACTTAACTCGTTAAAACACTAAGAAAAAGATTCTCAACTCTCCATGGACCGACCCGTACTCATCCAGCTAGCTACCAAGCGAAACCGACTTGATTGCGGTAATTAAAACCAGCTTCCCACCATACATCTATCAATCAAATGGCACCGTTGCCGCGAAGATGGTAGTTTACTTCTTTGTGTCATTTCGGGTTAATTTGTGAATATATATATAACTTAAAACAAAAAAAAACTGTAAAAATCATCTTGTTATTTTTGATTCTTTTTTGTGCAAGTGTGCAGAATAGGGAGAAGATCAAGTTCAGTGCCAAAGTCGTGGGGAGTTAGACCCATATCTAGCGGCTACACCGTGGCGGATCAAGACGAACCGCGGCTAACGGTACAAAATTCTGGAGCAAATCTATTAACCAATTCAAGACTCCGGAGTTCTAACCAAGAAGTGGAGATTGAATTTAGCATAGGGAAGAATTTTGAAGCTCCCAATCGTCTGTCAAGCCGCGGAACCGCGGCAAAAGTGTAAGTTTGACCGCGGAACCGCCGTCAACCTGTGACATTAGCATCCAAAGCCTTTTGTGAGTATTCCAATCTTCTTTTCACCCCCTCTGAACTCCACTGAACTATTCTTCCTGCAGTATTCTTTGCGCAAACTACCTTCCACTCTCCAATAAAACTTATTTTGTGTAGGATTCTTTGCGCCGCCGCCAAATAAAATTTTTGCAAGTGTTTTAGATTTTTGTTTGTTACTGTTTTGCATAAATAATACGGACTTTAAGAGGCTATAACACCAATTCAGAATGGGTGGGGATTTCATCACCCTTCCTAAGACCCCAAAAATCACTAAAAGCATATGCATTACTCTTGAGCTTAAATAAAAAATATCTAGACTTGGCCAACTAAGGACTTATCGTGCTCAATAGGACAGAGAAAGGTTGTGGGCATTCGGTCGTTTATCTAAACTTGACTTTGTGGTGCCTAGGCTAGACAAGTGAGGAGGTAAATTTAAAAGGCCCGTCTCACGGTGATTCATGAGTGGAACCCTCCTTACCTCGCTTGTGCTTACCTAGCCACAATTGGTAGCGAAGAGACGATTTGAGGGTTATCTCACAACTTGTCACTTTGGAACAGTTATGAGCAGTCTAGTGGACTTTGAAGACCATAGCTCTAGGTGTGATTGTGCATGTTGTGACTGTGATTGTTTGAAGTTGTGTCATAAATCCGTATATATTTTGCAAAACTCTTTCTAAAAAAAATAATAAAAAAAAACAAAACAAAAACTTTTATAAAAACTTGCCATTTGTCACCAAATTTCCCTTTTTACCAACATTTCTCCATTGACGTTTTCTTACCCTCACATTCTACGTTTTGACTATACTTAACTCGTTTATTGTGTGTCCAGTTGGACTCGGGACACTAGTGCCCGTCTAGTCCGTGTTACGTTAGTCGCTACCGACTACGCGATCGACTCCGACGTCGAAACTCCTTCCACACCACTTTCACCATTACCTTTTCCGGCCAACTCCGACGTTGACTGTAATTCTGTTCACTCATCTTCACCTTCACTTTCACCGTCACCAAACTCTTCTTCTGAAATGTCATGATTTCCTCTTAACATCTCTTCACCTCCCCTAGAAATAATTCCACCTCCATTAGGTGCGAATAACCCGCGACTACCTCTTGTTGAAGCGCCACAACGAATCGCGCTCTATGATCGTTTCTATCCTACACGCACTGCACTTCCGACTTGTCTTTCACTTCCACCGTCCAATGGGGATAATTTCAAAATTAAGCCCCATTTCATTAACATGTTGCCCAAATTTCATGGGCTTGAATCCGAAGATACCTATATCTTCATCAATAAATTCCAGAACGTTTGTGCGATGATGAAGAAAACCCAACTGTCTGATGATGTTATACGGCTACAAGTTATTCCTTTCACTTTGTGTGACCTTCCTGAAAAGTGGCTGTATAGCACTGTATCTCATTCGATAACCAGTTGGGATGAGTTTGTAAAAGCGTTTTTGAAGAAATTCTACCCAAATCATAAGACCGCACGGATTCGAAACGAAATTAACCAATTCACCCAGCTTCCTACCGAACCTTTTTGGTAGAGCTTTGAGCGGTACAAGGAACTCCTTGTTCAATGTCCTCATAACGGCAGAGAGAAATGGCAACTTTGCCAAACATTATATGAGGGCCTGAATCCAGCAACTAAGCAGTTGCTGGAAACCATTTGTCAGGGCCACTTCCTGTCCAAATCTGACGATGAGGCTTGGTAATTCTTTGACGATCTTGCAGAGCAAACGCTGCAGTGGGAGAGCACCCGATCGAACACCTCAACTTCTTCTTCTTCTTCTTCTTCAGGTCTCTCTAGGACAGGAATTCATCAACTCGACATCTCTATTGCAATGATGGCCGAGATGGCTGCAATTACTCGAAAACTGGAAGCAATCGAGAGCAAATTCTCATCTCCTTCTCCTGCCCCTATTCCTCCCCCTCGTACCATTTGCGCTTGTTGTTCGGATCCATCTCATTTGACCGAAGAGTGTCCTTACAATCCACCATCTCAAGGACAGGATCGGGTTAATGCTGCATTTCAGCAAAGACCAAGCAATGATCCATACTCTTCCACATACAATCCCGGTTGGAGGAACCATCCTAATTTCTTCTGGAATCAGAATCGGCAACATTTCCAAGGCCAAAACAACTTCCAGAGGCCTCCTCCTCTTGCTCAACAACAAGTTCAACAACAATTTCAGCAGCCTTTCCAACCCCAACCTTTTCAAAATCCGACGAACAACTTTGCCCCTTGCAACAATTCTTTTCCTCAAAACAACTTTGTTCCGTCAAATAACGATAAGGTTTCCTCGCTAGAACGATATCTGGAAGCTTTTGTAAAGCAATCGACTCAATCCACCGCAAACATTTAGTCTTCTATTCAATCTCTGGTGCAACACACCGCTGCACATGGGCAAAGCATCAAGACAATCGAAGCCCGGATTGCACAGCTGAACGCGGCTTTAAGCGAGCGAGAGAAAGGAAAGCTTCCATCTCAACCACTTCCAAATTCTGGTCACCCATATAATGTACATGTTGCTCTTGAACAACAGAACCATAATGTGAGTGCCGTGACTACATTGAGATCTGGAAGAATGCTGAACAACAACATCAGCACACAAATTGATGATGATGACACCCCGGCCGTTTCTACCTCTACACCATCTTCTTCTTCTGAGCCTATTCTCCAGTCTTCAAAAGGCACTTCTTCTTCACACGCTGCTCAGAACGGATCCACATCTCACTCCACTCAAACTCCAGTTTTGGGTTCCATTCCAACTCCACAATCTCCTCCACAAGCATTGGGCTCAACCAATTTAAAAAATGTGCCATTTCCAAACCGGTTGAGGTCCAATAAACAAAAATCATAAATGGAGAAGATTCTGAAATTATTCAAACAGGTTAACATCAACATTCCCCTCTTAGATGCAATTCAGCAAGTCCTGTCTTACGTTAAAATCTTGAAAGGCTTGTGCACTAAGAAGAGGAAATCTCAGGTACCCAAGAAAGTTTTCTTGGGTAGTAACGTGAGTGATGCTCTTACCCAAGATTTACCACAAAAACGGAAGGACCCTGGCTGTCCTATGATTTCAATAACTATTGGGGATAAGAACTTCAACCGCGCTCTTTTGGATCTTGGTGCCAGTGTTAACCTTCTTCCTTATTCTGTATATATGCAACTAGGTGTAGGAGAACTGAAACCTACATATTGTACCCATCAAATAGCCGACCGATCAATCATCCATCCTAGGGGTGAGCTAGAGGATGTGTTAATAAAGGTTGTGGACTTCATATTCCCTGTTGAGTTCATTGTTTTAAATACAGAACCTGTAGCTAACCCCGGGAATCAAATTTCTGTGATACTCGGTCGCCCATTCCTTTCAACCTTAAATGCTGTGATCAATTGTCGAAATGGTTCGATGAACCTATCTTTTGGCAACATGAAAATTGAACTCAACATTTTTAGGTTAAGAAATCAGCCATCCAAACCAAGTGCTCATATACTAGATGTTTGTTCCATCCAGAAGATCTCCCCAGAGAACTGTGAATTTGATGAATTCTTGTTTGATCACAGTAATCTTGACGCCACTAGTGCGTTCCTCTTTGAACCTGCTGCTGCTTCCGCTCCCAACAACGATTACGAGTGCTTCAATTTTTCAAATGATCTTGGCTTGTTGCCGCCCGAGTTTGAATCTTTTGAATTTTCGGATACGTCAGTTGAACCATCCGACTCGGTCGCATACACTCACTTTGAGCCCCTGTTAGAATCTATTAAGTTTGAGACATTTTCTCCAATCCTGCCTTCAGTCGTTTCACCTCCGACAGTCGAACTCAAGCCTCTGCCGCCTCACCTCAAGTATGCTTACTTAGGTGAGAACGAGACCCTTCCAGTCATCATCTCGGCTTCTCTAGCTCCATAGCAAGAGAAAGCCCTTCTCACGGTCTTGCAATCCAATCGGCAAGCTTTCGGCTGGACGATGACGAACATTAAGGGGATTAGTCCCCTAATCGTTGAACATCACATTCATATGATGAATGATGCCAAACCAGCTAGGGATCCACAAAGGCGACTAAATCCAGTCATGAAGGAGGCTATGAAAAAGAAGATCGTCAAATGTCAGGATAGTGGTATCATTTACCCTATCTCAGACAGCTAGTGGGTCGGTCCTATACACATTGTCCCTAAGAAGTCGGACATTACGGTCACCACAAACGAGGCGAATGAGTTGATCCCTACTCGCACCCAGATAGGGTGGCAAGTATGCATTGATTATCGAAAACTCAACGCCGCAACGCGGAAGAATCACTTTCCGCTACCATTCATTGACCAAATGCTCGAAAGATTAGCTGGACATGAGTATTACTATTTTCTGGACGGCTACTCAGGCTACAACCAGATTCCCATCGCCGAGAAAGACCAAGACAAAACCACGTTCACTTGTCCTTTCGGCACTTTCGCATATCGCCACATGCCCTTTGGCTATGCAATGCTCCCGCTACCTTCCAGCGGTGTATGATGGGAATTTTCTCTGACATTGTTGAGAAATTTTTGGAGATATTCATAGATGATTTCTCCATCTTTGGCGTTTCTTTCGACGAGTGTCTGCAACATCATGACGCTGTCCTTACCCGATGTAAGGATAAAAATATCACTTTAAACTGAGAAAAATGCCACTTCATGGTAAGTGAAGGTATTGTCCTGGGACATATCATTTCGCGAAATGGCATTGAGGTTGACAAAGCAAAGATTGAAGTCATTTCCAATCTCCCTCCTCCCAGATGCCTCAGAGATATTCGAGCTTTCCTTGGCCATACTGGGATTTACAGACGGTTTATCAAGGACTTTAGCAAGATTGCTAAACCCTTAACTCTTCTTCTGGCCAAGAATACCACATTCAACTTCGACTTGAGCTGTTTGACTGCTTTCGAATCACTGAAAAGTCACTCACCTCTGCTCCCATTCTTTCTTCACCTGACTGGACGTATCTTTTTGAGATTATGTGCGATGCATCCGACTTTGCTATCGGTGCGGTGCTAGGACAGCACATCAATAAGATGTCGTACGTAATCTACTACGTGAGCCGGACCTCGAATGACGCCCAAATGAATTACAACAACCGAGAAAGTGTTCTTGGATGTTGTGTATGCTCTAAAGAAATTCAGGCCCTATTTGATCGGCTCTCCAGTCATTATCTACACCAATCATTCAGCTCCGCGATATCTTTTTGCGATAAAGGATGCAAAATCTCGGTTAATACGTTGGATCCTCTTACTTCAAGAATTTGACCTTGTCATTAAGGATAAAAGAGGGTGTGAAAACGTAGTGGCCGACCATCTTTTACGACTTCCTTCTTCGCCGACGCTTTCTCTCCCAATTAACGATGTTTTTCCTGATGAATAACTCTTGACAGTATCGTGCGAACCCTGGTTCGTAGATATTGTGAACTATTTGGCAACAGGACTAATACCGAACGAATGGTCGAATCAGGACAGACTTAGATTTTTACCCAGGTAAAACACTTTTACTGGGACGAACCCTACCTGTTCAAGTACTGTCCAGACCAAATTATTCGTCGGCGTGTTCCTGATAATGGGTTCAAGAGTGTGCTGTCGTTTTGCCACGATCAAGCATGTCGCGGGTATTTTGGCCGAAGAAAGACAGGTGAGAAAGTCTTTCAATGTGGCTTTTACTGGCCAAAACTCTTCAAGGATGCCCATGATTACTGCAAGACTTGCTCCTGGTGCAAACACTTGGGCCAGATTTCCAGGAGAAACGAGATGCCGCTCCAACCAATCTTGGTTGTTGAGATTTTCGATGTTTGGGGAATCGATTTTATGGGCCCGTTTCCCAGCTCTTTTGGGAACATGTATATTCTCTTAGCTGTTGATTATGTCTCTAAATGGGTTGAGGCAGTGCCAAGCCGGACTAACGACAACAAGGTTGTCGTTAAATTCCTGAAAGAAAACATCTTTTCCCGGTTTGGGCACTCTCGCGCTATCATTAGCGACAATGGGACACATTTCTCCAATAGGTCTTTTGAGGCTTTGATGCGGAAATACTCAATTAATCATAAGCTATCCATGCCTTACCATCCTCAAACATGTGGGCAAGTTGAAGTTTCAAATCGGAAGATCAAGCAAATTTTGGAGAAAACGGTTTCCAAGAACCGTAGAGATTGGTCTTTGAAACTAACTGATGCCCTTTGGGCATTTCGAACTGCGTACAAGACTAATCTTGGAATGTCTCCCTATCGGCTTGTGTATGGAAAGCCTTTCCACCTTCCTGTGGAAATCGAGCATCGCGCATTTTGGACGATCAAAGAGCTGAATCTAAACATTGAAAATGCGGGTAGCTATCGAAAGCTGCAACTTAACGAACTGAACGAGTTTCGGGATGAGGCTTATGAGAACGCGGTTGTTATAAAGAACCGAACGAAGGTGTTTCATGATAAACACCTTAGCGCAAAACCTTCACGCCTGGGCAACAGGTACTTCTTTACGACACCCGACTCCATTTCCATCCCGGTAAGCTTCGATCTCGCTGGAAGGAACCCTTTCTTATGCGGTGTGTATACCCGCACTGTCACGACCCGAAAGAGCACGTGACTGGCCCTTGAACCATATGAAGTCTATAGGACTCCATCTGATCCAAGTAAGCCAAAAGCCCAGAAATCTAAAAACATTTTTAAGAATAAGTAAAGAAACTGGTTTAAAAAAGTGAAGAAAAACATGTTTGAAATCAAGGTTTTTAAATAACTAAGCCGAATATGCATTTTTAAAAACAGTACAGTCTTTTCTAAAAATTTCGGCAGAGTTTCTTTTGTAAAACTGGCCCCGAATGGGGTATAACAAGGATAACAATATATGCAATGATAAAGGCATCCCCAAGCGGGAGCTAGCTCTTCGTCAATCGACGGTCACCACCACATGCAACAATAATATACAACGCCAAGTGGCGAGGATCAAATCCAAAAGAAAGCTCAAAAGCAACAAGAAAACCGCAACACTACTAAGCGCGACTCTATGGTCGAATAATACATCACTAGTCTAGGTCTGAAACAATATACGAGTTTTGGTTGATGGATATTCTAGATACAATGAATAATATAAATACAACGGCGGTTCTGATACAAAAGAACCCACCTATCCAAGCAAATCACCCAAAAGGAAGCAGTGTGCCAGAAATGCCGCTATAGAACTGTACGGCAAACCTGCAAGAACTGGGGCACAACGGGGGTGAGTTGCCAACTCGTGAATAGAAAGATATCTACAAGCAGAGATCGAATGCATGACCCAACCTAGGTCAATACGATCAGATATAAAGAAACCTCAATATGAATAAAGCTGAAGCATGCTAAACTGGCAATGTAATCTCTATACGTGAATGTAGTGCCAAGTGCTCGTGCTAGTGCCTCAGGTAATAGTATGTCATGAATATGAGGTATGAATGCATGAAAGCAGAATACATGTAAATGAAGAAACTGTTTTCATAATTTAGTGAGATTTCCCTTGTATTTTTAGTTGAGGTATCATAATGAAATCAGCATAAAACAGTGCCTAGCATCGGCACAAAACGTAATCCCAATATCTCGATATCTCTGTATCACAATCTCTGTACCTCGAAATCTCGAAATCCCAATGTCTCAATCATAATATCTAGAGCGCCGTCAGTCCAGACCGGCCCCTACCATCCATCTCAAGACCACGACGGTATCCTCCGGATATCCGACGCGTCGGGTAAAATCACCGGTAGGTAGTGCTCCCCTGCCAGGCTCACATCGTCATCACCACGCGCTTCTTGCCCCGGGGTACCTTACCGGGTCCACCATGTACCCGAAACGGTTCATCCGTCTCCTCGAATCGGGTTTCCAAATCCATCAGCAAACTCATGGTGGACGACTCATACATCATGGGAAAACCGCACTTTTTATTTTAAAGAGAGAAAAGAAGTTTATATAAGTTTTGCGGTTTTCCCCCAAATCCAGAAAATCTCATGGAAATCCGAATCCAATCCTCAATAGCATGTAAACAGTGCATACAGGCATAAAAATCCAAGAATAATAACATGCATGATGTAACAACTAATAATTACAACGTCTAATCTAGCATATAATGCAAGTACACTAATATCATGTCTAAATTATTAGCTAACAACCTATGTCGATGCAATAATATTTTCTAAGGTGTACGTGACATGGCAATTACCGATGAAGATGTGTGTGAGCCGGCAAGTAAGTGTACGTGGTACATACGCATCATCGGTAATGGTGCTGGTGTCCTAACAGCATAACATCAATAATGGAGTATGAAACATAATATAAGCATGCGATGCGATGCGAACCACAATAATGAGCGGAAGCTGAATACTAGACGCAACTATAACTAATCTGCATTAATCTAAAATAACCTCTACAATTGGTGCCTTTTGAAATAACACGAATCATGGGGTTTTGAAAATAAGGGCTACGGTGTTTTTATGAAAAGATACGTCTTTTGAAATATCCGTAGGATCCCTTGGGCTGTCTTTTAAAATACCCACGATTCGTTAGTTTTTGAAATAGGTAGGAGTCTAATCTAATCTAACAACCATCCTAAACTATACGGCTGAACTAACAAGTAGAGCTATGGGTGAGGAAACCGCCTAACATCTGAGTCGATACATATACATACATGTATATATATTAGTCGGTGATCCCGCCTCAATAATATCATATCCGATACCTTATCTATAATCAGACATCCCAAGTCAAGAGTGCGGATCAATCATCAAAATATAGCTTGTACGTAAATCCGTCGTACGGCATCCCAAATATGGGTACGGGTCAATATCACATTCATCATACTATTTATCTGGTATCCTCTTTATCAAATGTCATGATCGGGGTACTGATCTACGTCTAGTACAATATTGATACCCTCTATGTATGCATGCAGGTGTAAGAATCACTACGTCAAAAGACCCGCTAAAACATCGTGTCGTATCTCAATACGAACCAAATCACATCACCGATCTCCTGGCCTCAAGCCCAATCTCATCGACTCATCTCAAATCCCAAATACTATCCTCAAATCCAGTATATAAACACATAGTCCCATACCCATGTGTAGATATACGCACCATCATATGCACTCTAATAAATGAAAGAATGAATGCAAGTATGTGTGTAAATGTATGTGTGAGTGCAACCACTACTCTAGGGTTCGCACTAAACTAAACCAATATATTCTTATCATCAAAATATCATTATTACCATCAATAACCCTAAACAACACATAAAAAATATTCGTGTGTATACGTATTCGTATACATCACCACGGACTGCGGGGGTGCTATACGCCATCCACCCGACTTCTCCCCACAGATATAAATCTACTCACATTGCTCCTCGTGTGCCAAAGCCGATGTCGCTATCTTCACCTCCTTTGCCTCAACATCACGCGGGGTACCTACAAGTATATCACAATGCTAAAGCACATGAAAATCACATCGGAAACCAAAATAGCACACGCTACCCGCATAGGTAAAAACCTATCGACTCGCATGTAAACACAATCAAAATCCACTTGTCGTTGACGTCCAAACGCCACCCGACAGGAATGAATCACCAAATACCAAAATCCATGCTAAAACAAGTCCCAAATTATACACCAACATAGGAAAATCAACCCAGATTTCACCCTAGATGGAATCAGTCAAAACTAGACATACTCAGGGTCAAAACTAGAGGAAATGGGGGCATGCACAGAAAACGAAGCAATTCCTTAAAATACCTTATTTTAGAATTTTCCATAATTTTTCCCCATTTATCTGTATTTAATTATACCAGAATATTAAAATATTCATTAAAATAATATTAAATTATAAAATTTCCCAAAAATCATATTTTATTATTTTGAAGACGTTACAATCTACCCCCCTTAAAGAAATTCGGTCCCCGAATTTAAATTTAAACCCCCAAATACTAAAATATTTCAATACAAATTCCAAGTCATCGGGGCTCCGAAATCATCTATACATAAAACATCATAGCGCAATGCATGCGCATGAGTACTGAGCAGATAACTCAAATGCAACACTCCATCAAGCATCCGCAATCATCGGAGTCATGGTAACGACACAATGTCAAATCCAATACAAAATCAATATGATATGGACCAAGACTATACATGTAGACATCCAATCTATACATGTAAATAGCTGATGCAAATGTATGCCAAATCTTTTTAAGTCGATGTGCGATGCGCGTAACACTGCACAGTGGCGGACGTTTCTCATAAGAAAATAACTATATATGTGTATATATATCCTTTGTTTAATAGGTACGTTCCGCCGTTTTGAAAACAGTTTAGAAGGGTTTCCTTGTTTTTAAAACGTTTCGTGTCATATCGGACACGTAGGTATATACTGAGACTATAGCTCGCTTTTCGGAAATCCCTTCGATAACTATCGATGCATGCAAAATATATCCAGGTACTGCCCACTGACTAGTCCTGCTCAGTATGAAAGCAAATATCCAACATCATAAAAATGTACTGCTCCAAAAGGAATAAATCCCAAAAATCACATAACACCACCCTGTGCGTCTGGTGCGCACGGAAATCAAAATCCATATATGTGCTAAACATGTGCACAAAACAACATCTAGGTGCAACGGGTGTGCACGAAGCATCTGTCATAGGCAACGTGTGCCTGGCAGCCAAAACAGGTGCATCTGACATGCACGAAGAATCTCGATTTAGTGCATCTGGTGTGCCCCAAAATCGTATCTCAAAACATGCGCCCAACATGCGCGAAAATCCAAATCGGTGCATCCATCATGCACGAATGAAAATCTAGACCCTGCGCACTCAATATGCACGGAATCACAAAATCCAATAGCAACGTCGAATATGCGTAAGTCCAGTCAAAAGCACGGAGTGCAAGAATCCACATCAATATCACAATCAAAATCGACATACCGAAAGGCATCAAATCGAAGTCAGGTGCAATCGTAATGCACAAAATATAAATCCGGTGCAACAAAGGCACGAAATATAAATCTGATGCGATAAACGCAAGAAACATAAAACTGGTGCGACAAATGCACGAAGTATAGAACTGGTGCATCCCATGCACAAATACCAAGCAATAACTCAAATACGTAAGCAGCAACACCAAGTGTATCCAGATATGAAGAAAATCATAAACGTGTGCAGCTGCGGGCACAAAACACATATCGATACACTACAAGCACATATAAGCTATACCGAGTGCAAAATCAAAACACTAAAATTACATGAAACTCTGCTGGAAGCGTAAATCAAATCACCAGCATAAAATAGGCATGAAATCGCAATCAACAGCTCAAGAGTAATAACTATGTACAAGGTATAAATACCCAGTAGGTGCAACCATGGTGCACAAAATCAAATATCATGAAACTCAGTCATCAAGACTAAATCATGTGAATAGATCGCCCAAAATACCGAAATCCAAAGCAACGGATACGTGATAATCAAATCACAAAATCACAAATCATAATTACCGTCGTCGGTATACCATCCTTCAGGGTCGAGAAGGTACCGGAACATCCGATGCTAGCTGCGCAAGATATCTACTTGCCTCTTGCTCGCGGCTGGCGTCCTCTGCCTCTGGTTCCTGATCTTTCCTGTAGATTACCAATCTCGCAATCCATCGGCTCATCGGCCCGGTCAGGAGTACTGACAGGAACGATTCCGTTCTGGCACTTTCCTGGTCACCTTTCGGTCAATCCTCACGACCGCTCGTAAGGCAGCGTATCACTGGCGTCGGCCTCTGGCTCTCTGAAAGCACGTCACACATCTGATCCTGGGTGCAAACATCATTGCAGCAATGTCCTGGAAGGAATCCTGCTCAAGGTCTCTTCCGATCATGCCTATGCCGATCTGTACAGAGGCTGGCTTCCTACACAACCTCTTCTCGCTCAAAAACACCTGTGTCCTCAGCACAATATTTTCTCGGAAACTGATCACATTCCAACGTCTCTGTAAGCATATCAGGTCTCTAGTCTCGACGGGAAGCAATGACAGCTCATCAGTGTCTCACACGAACCTCTTGTTCCAACTGTCTCTATCGTCGTCCACTATGACGTCACGCCAAGCTACTACGCACTGCACTGTTCTCGGCCACGGTCAATCTGAAGTCTCTCGCACGGACTCGAAATCGCATATTCTGTAGCTTCATCATTCTGTAGAGGATGTCAGGCCGAACAGGTCCTCGGGAACACGTCCCAACCATCGGAGGAATACTCATCACTCGTCCGTCCCTGATCAATCTGCAACGCATCTGGGTAAGTTCCTTTATCCGAACATGGTCAACTACCTCGTCGACAATGCCGAACTCTGTCCTGCTGGGTGTGCGCAATACGACCACTCCTGGTCTAGGTCTTCTCGTAACGTACTCCAGAAAGGTCCTGTCGAGGTTCCTTTCTCAAATCTCAATCCTGCCGAAATGCCCGGAAGTCATCATCCAATGCTGAAGCTAAAGCTTATTCCGGAACGGCTGCATACCTATCGCGCTTCTCTCTGGAAGATACATCCATATACCACGCCTCGGGGTGCATATCACATCTCTAATGTCAGCGGAGTGGGACGTCATCTCGTCGAAATCTCGTACGAACTCTTTACTCCACCTTGCTCAATTCGACTGATTCGGACTTAACTCATCGTGGCTACACGAACTGCGCTCCGACGGCTACGCTCGCATCTGGAGTCTCCCAAGCAGTGTCCCATCACGATATCCGAAAGATGTCGAACCATCCGATCGACTCGTCAGATCCTTATAATCCCCCAAGAGATCACATCATGGGTACAGTTTAATAGTATCGAGTACATGCCACAGCGTCGGTGGTCCAGCCGTAGAAGGGCAAACTCAAGCCTCACTAATGGCGCCGAGGAACCGCCGCAAATCCGAAGGTTCAAAGGCTTTCACACGGTCATTAAGTCGAGTTAGGATTTCATTCTTCTAGAGAGTCCATAGAATCACCTGCATGTCTTTCCGTATACTTTAAACTTGGAAAATGGGCTCCTGACATTCGATCGTCTCTATCGACTCTCAACGAACCTGCGTGAAGTCGTCTCTAGCTGGAAACAATCTATCTGATGACCTCGCATCGGTAAACAAACGAACCACCTGTCCTAGTCATTCATCCTCAGGTGACTAGCGACTCGCTATCATCTCTCTAAGTATATGCTCACGCTGCAGTAGCTCCAACCATCTGGGCGACATCTCGTCATTTGCAGCAGCAACTGGCTTATTCGCCTGTACGTCGAACAGCGCCTCAATCCTCCAGGAAAGGCAATACATAGGCGGTCATCTCTGAGTCGGTCTGCTCTAGATCTGAGTAAGACTCTCCACACTGGAAATCTTCAACTCATCAGGGCCCGCTCCGGCGCAAAATCGGACGAATCACCTTCGTCTCTCAAATCGGGTAGACTAACTATCATCTGTCTCATATCTGCCTGAAAGCTACGGCAATCTCAGCTCGTAAGCTTCGGAAGCGACATCCTGTCAATCTCAGCAACAGCTGGTCCATCTGTCTGCACGGTAGGCGACATCACAATCTCTAAGGTATGCTGTACATCAACAGTCCTCTCTCAACTGGCAGCTCTAACAATGGCCCGATCATCCGGTGCAAGACCAAGCACTCGCCTCCACTAGAGGTCACAATCACCAACACTAACTCGAGACGTTCCCATGTCACCAGAAAACACAATGGTCGGCCCTCGTACCAAACGAGCTCACACCGGCCGTAACCCTAGCAGCAGCCCAAACTGCCCTCAAACATGGTGACAGGAACCTCAATCGAGTATCAAGGAGAGCACATCAATGGCAAGAAAGGAAACAACAGATCCAAAGTGGATACATGATCATGGGAAGGAACAGCATCAATAAAGGTATGATCATGAAACTAATAGAATCGGGGATCTCAAATGGATGTATAATCCTGGATATAAAGAGGATCACTGATCTCGAAAATATGTACATCCTAAGGTTCCTTAAGCGGAGTGGCGTGTCGTAAGTATGCCGCGGAACATACCAACGGTACGTCACTCTACTTTAGTTACCTATTCCATCAACCAAGGGTCATCCTACACGACGAAAGTTCGGGTCTAATACCCCCTCGACCAAGTCTAAGTTCCGTAAGGTCAAGCCTAAGTTCCGTATATATATAAACGCCCTAGGCTCCACATAGTCAAACTTAGACTCGAACCAAGGTCAACCTAGCGCTCTGACACCAACTTTGTCACGACCCGAAAGAGCACGTGACTGGCCCTTGAACCATATGAAGTCTATAGGACTCCATCTGATCCAAGTAAGCCAAAAGCCCAGAAATCTAAAAACATTTTTAAGAATAAGTAAAGAAACTGGTTTAAAAAAGTGAAGAAAAACATGTTTGAAATCAAGGTTTTTAAATAACTAAGCCGAATATGCATTTTTAAAAACAGTACAGTCTTTTCTAAAAATTTCGGCAGAGTTTCTTTTGTAAAACTGGCCCCGAATGGGGTATAACAAGGATAACAATATATGCAATGATAAAGGCATCCCCAAGCGGGAGCTAGCTCTTCGTCAATCGACGGTCACCACCACATGCAACAATAATATACAACGCCAAGTGGCGAGGATCAAATCCAAAAGAAAGCTCAAAAGCAACAAGAAAACCGCAACACTACTAAGCGCGACTCTATGGTCGAATAATACATCACTAGTCTAGGTCTGAAACAATATACGAGTTTTGGTTGATGGATATTCTAGATACAATGAATAATATAAATACAACGGCGGTTCTGATACAAAAGAACCCACCTATCCAAGCAAATCACCCAAAAGGAAGCAGTGTGCCAGAAATGCCGCTATAGAACTGTACGGCAAACCTGCAAGAACTGGGGCACAACGGGGGTGAGTTGCCAACTCGTGAATAGAAAGATATCTACAAGCAGAGATCGAATGCATGACCCAACCTAGGTCAATACGATCAGATATAAAGAAACCTCAATATGAATAAAGCTGAAGCATGCTAAACTGGCAATGTAATCTCTATACGTGAATGTAGTGCCAAGTGCTCGTGCTAGTGCCTCAGGTAATAGTATGTCATGAATATGAGGTATGAATGCATGAAAGCAGAATACATGTAAATGAAGAAACTGTTTTCATAATTTAGTGAGATTTCCCTTGTATTTTTAGTTGAGGTATCATAATGAAATCAGCATAAAACAGTGCCTAGCATCGGCACAAAACGTAATCCCAATATCTCGATATCTCTGTATCACAATCTCTGTACCTCGAAATCTCGAAATCCCAATGTCTCAATCATAATATCTAGAGCGCCGTCAGTCCAGACCGGCCCCTACCATCCATCTCAAGACCACGACGGTATCCTCCGGATATCCGACGCGTCGGGTAAAATCACCGGTAGGTAGTGCTCCCCTGCCAGGCTCACATCGTCATCACCACGCGCTTCTTGCCCCGGGGTACCTTACCGGGTCCACCATGTACCCGAAACGGTTCATCCGTCTCCTCGAATCGGGTTTCCAAATCCATCAGCAAACTCATGGTGGACGACTCATACATCATGGGAAAACCGCACTTTTTATTTTAAAGAGAGAAAAGAAGTTTATATAAGTTTTGCGGTTTTCCCCCAAATCCAGAAAATCTCATGGAAATCCGAATCCAATCCTCAATAGCATGTAAACAGTGCATACAGGCATAAAAATCCAAGAATAATAACATGCATGATGTAACAACTAATAATTACAACGTCTAATCTAGCATATAATGCAAGTACACTAATATCATGTCTAAATTATTAGCTAACAACCTATGTCGATGCAATAATATTTTCTAAGGTGTACGTGACATGGCAATTACCGATGAAGATGTGTGTGAGCCGGCAAGTAAGTGTACGTGGTACATACGCATCATCGGTAATGGTGCTGGTGTCCTAACAGCATAACATCAATAATGGAGTATGAAACATAATATAAGCATGCGATGCGATGCGAACCACAATAATGAGCGGAAGCTGAATACTAGACGCAACTATAACTAATCTGCATTAATCTAAAATAACCTCTACAATTGGTGCCTTTTGAAATAACACGAATCATGGGGTTTTGAAAATAAGGGCTACGGTGTTTTTATGAAAAGATACGTCTTTTGAAATATCCGTAGGATCCCTTGGGCTGTCTTTTAAAATACCCACGATTCGTTAGTTTTTGAAATAGGTAGGAGTCTAATCTAATCTAACAACCATCCTAAACTATACGGCTGAACTAACAAGTAGAGCTATGGGTGAGGAAACCGCCTAACATCTGAGTCGATACATATACATACATGTATATATATTAGTCGGTGATCCCGCCTCAATAATATCATATCCGATACCTTATCTATAATCAGACATCCCAAGTCAAGAGTGCGGATCAATCATCAAAATATAGCTTGTACGTAAATCCGTCGTACGGCATCCCAAATATGGGTACGGGTCAATATCACATTCATCATACTATTTATCTGGTATCCTCTTTATCAAATGTCATGATCGGGGTACTGATCTACGTCTAGTACAATATTGATACCCTCTATGTATGCATGCAGGTGTAAGAATCACTACGTCAAAAGACCCGCTAAAACATCGTGTCGTATCTCAATACGAACCAAATCACATCACCGATCTCCTGGCCTCAAGCCCAATCTCATCGACTCATCTCAAATCCCAAATACTATCCTCAAATCCAGTATATAAACACATAGTCCCATACCCATGTGTAGATATACGCACCATCATATGCACTCTAATAAATGAAAGAATGAATGCAAGTATGTGTGTAAATGTATGTGTGAGTGCAACCACTACTCTAGGGTTCGCACTAAACTAAACCAATATATTCTTATCATCAAAATATCATTATTACCATCAATAACCCTAAACAACACATAAAAAATATTCGTGTGTATACGTATTCGTATACATCACCACGGACTGCGGGGGTGCTATACGCCATCCACCCGACTTCTCCCCACAGATATAAATCTACTCACATTGCTCCTCGTGTGCCAAAGCCGATGTCGCTATCTTCACCTCCTTTGCCTCAACATCACGCGGGGTACCTACAAGTATATCACAATGCTAAAGCACATGAAAATCACATCGGAAACCAAAATAGCACACGCTACCCGCATAGGTAAAAACCTATCGACTCGCATGTAAACACAATCAAAATCCACTTGTCGTTGACGTCCAAACGCCACCCGACAGGAATGAATCACCAAATACCAAAATCCATGCTAAAACAAGTCCCAAATTATACACCAACATAGGAAAATCAACCCAGATTTCACCCTAGATGGAATCAGTCAAAACTAGACATACTCAGGGTCAAAACTAGAGGAAATGGGGGCATGCACAGAAAACGAAGCAATTCCTTAAAATACCTTATTTTAGAATTTTCCATAATTTTTCCCCATTTATCTGTATTTAATTATACCAGAATATTAAAATATTCATTAAAATAATATTAAATTATAAAATTTCCCAAAAATCATATTTTATTATTTTGAAGACGTTACACGCACGGCGCGGTGGATTTAGAGAATCCAGAGGACGGTTCACTATTCAAAGTGAACGGACACAGAGTAAAACCTTTCCTCACCACAGAACCATCGGAGGAGCTCCTGATGCTGCAGGAGCCGGTTTATATTGACTAATCTTCCTCCGTTTACCACCAAACTTCGGTTATCCAGCCATAAACAGTGGAAACACTATTTCAAATACATTTGGGGGCATGTATATACCATCTTGTATATATATAATGGATATTCTTGTCCGGTGCATATCCATTTTTTTGTTTTTTTGTCTCGGGATATTTCTTGCCTGGTGAAATTCCCATTTGTAATAATAAAAAATAAAAAAGGGGGGTGTTTTTGTAAATATTCAAAGCTATCTAAACGAAAAATAAAATAAAAATAATTATAAATAAATAAATAAATAAATAATTTCTTCTTTTTTGGAGGACTTTTGTGCAAATAGGTCCCTTTTGTTGACCACCCCTTTATATAAACTCTTTTTCTTTTTTCTGTAATTCCCGAGCCTTCATTCAAACCCTCATAGAAAAGCCTAGCCGCCTCTGCAAATTCCACCGATGATCGCCTCATCCCGGCAAGGATCCGCCACCGTTTCGCAACTTCCACCGCCGATTCGCCGCCGTTCAACCGTTTCTCCCTCTGAAATTTTCAGAGAAGGTTTGATTTTCTCATCTCCTCTCTGTAGATTTACAAGTTCTGCGTTTTCTGTTCATGGCTCCTAATTTTCAATTTGAACAGGATTTCTCACAATTATTCGCCTATAACGTTTATGGTAGCTACTTTGGTGATGAGATCCGGAAACGCGGATGGAATTTCCTGTTGTACAACCATCCGAATGCGTTCGCGATTTCGGATCTCGTTGCGCGTTTCTTTGAGAGTATGGAGGAGGGTTGTTTAGCTAAATATGGGTTTATACGCTTGTTGTGGGGGGGTCAGGAAATTGTTATAGATAGGAACATCATTCATAAATTCACTTTGATACCTCGTATCCCCGCACACGACCAACCCCTTCGCTTTGAGGATTACATGCCGTTAATGGGCGATGATTGTTTTAAGGAACCTAGGAAGGGCATTCAAGCACGTACACTGTATGCGAACATCTTAACCGTGTGCCGTTGGGCACAAAACACATCTTTGGAAGTTCTCATAACAACACCTTTTTTACCCTATCCCTACACATTGCGCACACGTTAATGATGAAAAACCCTAGCGATGACATGTGCACCGTGCTTTTACACTCGATTGGCGTCGGCAAGGGAGCAGTCAACTACCCGTGCCAAATGTTAGTGACACAATTGTGTCGCTATTTCCTTTCTGTTATGGAATTCAATGCTTTTATGCATGGTGGGGTTCCCATTCGACCCCTACTTGAAGGTGTCTCCACATCATACATGAGACGTCATGGGTTATGGTCACGCACCGAGCTGGCCGAAAAGGTGATGGCAAAGACTCCAAACTCGAGCTCCATAGTAAGCGATGAAGAGCAGACCCCCGCCACGCAAGCACGCTTGCTGAGACGTACACATAAGGGGGTAGAGAGAGTGTTGGGGATGCTAATAAATTTTGATCAGCGTTTGACGAGTCTTGAGCAGGGGATGTCTACCCTGCTGGCACGAGAAGAGAGAGCGAGATTGAGGGGTCGTGGTGCGGACAGGAGTGAAGCAGGTACAAGTTGTTGGATATATATGCCCTAAAGGCCTTCATTGTATAAAATGCTAGGGATATGTATGTACAGGACAATCTTGCTCGATATGATAGTACGCTATTTGGTTTGTCCTTATCTTAACATGTGATATATTTTACTTTGTATTTCATATATTGTGTACATGTCGATAAAGCCCTGATCAGTCGAAAATATTGCATTTTTAACACGTCAATTTCCCTACCATTTGCACTCATCTAGAGGTGTTCGGTATTAATATAGCACATATTAGCAAAACAGCTGTAAAATACCAAATAAATTGTGTTGTATACTAAAACCGACATTTCTGAGGGAAATTGAGTGTTTATCATGGCATCGCATTATTTTTGTGTAGCGCACCACTTGTCTCGAGAATCTGTGCAGGAAATTCCAGGAGAAAAGCCGAAACTGTCAAAAGTGCTGAGAAAAATACGTCAAGTCCAAGACTTGAGATCTGGAAGAAATAAAGAAAGCAAAATAAGATTCCAAATATTTTACAAAGGCCACAATGTCAGCCCAAGAAAAACCAGAGAATTACATGCCCCAAGGCCTCAATAGTGCCGCGGATCCGCGGCCAGAAGAGCCTTGGCGCCGCGGATCCGCGGCGCTCTGATGACGTCAGCGCAGCAAAATTTCTCCACGTGCTACCTTTAACGGCTCAGCTTCCAGAATATTCCAGAAACACCACGTGGCTTCATCCAGAAGGCTCGGCCTAACAAACTCAACCTAGAATATACCTTATTCTAGAATATTCCCTTTAACAAACTTCTTCTAGAAGCCTCTCTCTAACAAACTTTTGGAGGGAAATTTGAAATTTGAATTCTAGATCTAGGGTTAAGATGGCTATAAAAGGAAACCTAGATCTAGGGTTTTGGGTTGTTGAATATCTTCCACCAATTCCTAATACAAGTTGAGTGACACAACTTGTAACCCTAACCCAAATCCAATCACCAAGCCAAAGATCAAGAACACCGAGTACAAATCAAGCGAGAAATCAACATCATTTTGGAGCGAAGCCGATCTTCATCCGAGCAAGTGATGCAAGACGATCCACGACTCACGGAGACGAGCGAAGCCAAATCGACGATCGAGTTCTTTCCTCATTGTAGATTTTGAGTGAATTGTAACGAAATTGTTGATAAATAAAAGGTGAAATTCTTTAATCTTGCTTTCTTTACATTCTTGCATCATGATTCGATCTCAATTCTTGATTGTGTTTCTTGTTATGATGTTTGAGTAAAACTCCGCTCGTGAAGGAGTCGAGAGAATCAATAGATGATGATGTTACAAATCTTAAAACGATTCTTAAGTCCTATGAGTTTTGTAAACCTTAGTAAATTGAAGAATTGACGACCCAGTTTTGAGCGATGCTTTCTTGATTGTGTTCGCTCTTAATTAGGGATCCACGGTCGATTCTTGAATTTACTGGAGGCTAGAATGTGAATGAAATCAACAAAAGGACAAGGGATAGATGATGAAACCCTAGTTTCCGCAAGAAATCCCTAATTCTCATTGATCATCATCGATCTAGTATCAAATCATCAATGGATAAGAAAACATAATCAATAGATTTCATCACGTCTATAGATTCAATCGATTCCTACAGGCCTCATTTCGATTCTTGATTATTGGATTGGAAATCATCAATTCTTCATTCTTGATTTTAAATGTTTTCTTGATTTTAGATTTAGATCTAGATTTTGCTAATTCTTGAAATTCACTTTTAAATCTTGAATTGAATTGTCTTTTCTTTTCTTTCTTTAATCTTCAATTCATCTAATTCAATTGCAAACGGATCACATTTTCCCTGTGGACGATCCGCACTCGCTAACGCGCTACATACGACACCGTTATTGATTGCGGTTAACATATTTCTTTGATTGTGAAACATCATTTTCTAAAACTACACACCGAGAAATCGAATCAATCAAATGGCGCCGTTGCTGGGGATCGTGTGCTAATTTGTTCGTTTTTGAAATTTGAGTTGAAAAGTTTATTCCATCATAATTTTTAGATCAAAATTCATGCAAAACACTAATCAATTCGGTGTGATTTGTTGCGAGGAAATCTGGAATCATTGGAGCTAGAGGAAAATTATTCTGAGCATTCCAGAGGGCTCAGAAAGTGAACAGGAGCTTGTTCACAAAATTCTGTGCAGTGATCCCAACATATAACCGCGTTTCCGTGGCCATTGGCATCTCCCGTGGCGGATCCGCGGTGGGGTAAGGGCTTCGCTGTTCCAATTTCACTCAGGTCCTCTCTTTCTTTCTTATCTCCTCCTCTGTCTGCTCCATTAACAATTTTCTGCAGGTTTCTTTGCAAATAATTCGCAGCGCCGCAAAAGCAATAAAAATTGTGCTTGTTTGGATCTTGGTTGTTTGCAGATTAATACGGAATTTAAGGGGCACGACCAAATTCAGATTAGGTGGGGAGTTCATTACCCTTCCTAAGCCCCGTTAATCACAAACCTGCATCAGCATTACCCTCATTAACTAAAAGAAATCTAGACTTGATTCTAAGGACCATCGCGCTCACTTAGGACAGAAGAAGGTCGTGGGTAATCTATTACTTATCCGCGTTTCTTTTGTGATGTCTAAGTCAAGTGTTTCTAAGGCAAGTGGTTACTTAATTAGGCCCACTACTTACGTAGTGGAGAACCTCCCACTTACCTGGCACTTACATGGCCACAGGAGAGGCAAAGAGGCAGTGGAGGATTGATCCTGCGACTTGTCTTTTGGCAGTTAGGAGCGGTCTAGAGCCTTGACCTAAGTGACCACTAGACTTAGGGTTGCTTGTTGCATTTGTTGTGATTTGCATCATTTTTTCAAAAATCCGTATTCTTTTTCAAAACAAACACCGCTTCAATCATTTCCCCTAATTATATTAACGCTGCCACTTGTACTAAACCCTTTAGTGCAAGATAGGCTGGACACGGGATTCTAGTGTCCGACTTGTCCGCGTTCTCCCGATCGACTCCGAAGTCGGTATTTCTACATTTACTTCTTCTTTACCCACCACCACACCCACATCGATGGACGCTTCTCCATCGAACTTCTTTACCACTACTCTGCCGCCGTCCGCAGGTGCGCAGAATCCACCCCGCATCTCTCTTCAGGAGAGATGTTATCCTATGCGAGGTCCTCTTTCGACCTGTCTCTCCATTCCACCAGCCAACGGGGATAATTTTGAAATAAAACCCCAATACATCAACCTTCTACCCAAATATCACGGTCTCGAGTCTGAAGACGCATATGTCTTTATTACAAAATTTGAAAATGTATGCGCAATGATGGGTACTTCACAGCTTTCTGTGGATGCTATGCGTCTTCGTCTTCTCCCATTTACCTTGTGCGATATAGCCGAGAAGTGGCTGTATAACACAACCGCACATTCCATTTCAAACTAGGGAGAATTCGTAAAAGCATTCATAAAGAAATTTTACCCCAATCATAAGACGGCTCGAGTCCGTAGCGAAATCAATCAATTCACCCAGCTTGCAAATGAACCATTTTCAAAATGTCTTGAACGCTTTAAGGATCTGTTAGTTCAATGTCCACATCACGGAATCCCTAGATGGGATCTGTGCAGAATCATATATGAGGGCATTAATCCTAACACAAAACAGACCCTTGAATCCATGTGTCAAGGCAACTTCATGACTAAAGATAATGGGGAAGCCTGGAAATTCCTAGAAGATTTTGCTGAAAAATCTTTACAGTGGGAGGGAGTGAGTCAATCGTCTAGGGGGGCAATAACCAATCGGATGTTTCCATAGGAGTTAGAGCTGACATTTCAGCTATGCAAAAGAAACTTGAGACTATGGAAAACAAATTTTTAGCCGCCGCCCTAAATCAAATGTCACTTTCCAAAACTGTATGTGGATATTGTTCTGATCCTTCTCATTTGACGGAAGAATGTCCACTAAATTCTCCGTTTCAAGGTCATGAGCATATCAATTCTGCTTTCCAACAACGACCTAGGAACGATCCATTTTCTTCTACATATAATCAAGGTTAGAGGAATCACCCTAATTTTGCTTGGAACCAACCACAAACTCAAAACACGGTTCCAAATCAGAACAACTTTCAATGGGGTCCTCCACCACAACAACAACCACTTCAATTGAGTCAGCACCACTTCCAATCACAAAACTTCCAAAATCCGGTCAACACACCTGCACCTTCTAATCCTTTGCAATTGACTTGTTCTGATGAATTCTATGCATTCACACAGACCATGAAATCACTTTTGTCAAATTTCATGGAAGTGTCGGCTGAGGTTAAGTCTTCTGTCAATGATATAAAGAAAAACTCAGTTTCTCAAGCTGAGAGTATAAAATCGATGGAAGCAGAAATTGCACAATTAAAAGCCGAAATGAGTGCAATAGAGAAAGGGAAACTTCCAGCTCAACCTTTACCCAATCCTGGCTATTCACATCACAATCACCAAGTTGAGATCTGGAAGAATGCTTAACAATCACGTTGGCGAAGAGATTGATGACACTGAAAAATCTATCAATGATACCCCGGCTGAGACCTTTCCTTCCACTTCTGCTTCTAATTCTGACCCCAGTTCTTCTACCCCACCACCTTCTTCCGAGCCTATTCTCCGTATTCCCCAAGGCTCGACACCTCAGCCCACCTCTTCTAGTCCACCGAGGATGATCCCCACTCCTATTCTTAGATCGTTTCCACCCACACGATCTTCTCCAGTGTTGAACCCCGACCTTATTGCTCAAGCTCTTTATCTAAATCGGTTAAGAGGAAACACACTGAGTCCACAAATGGAGAAGATCACTGAAATGTTTAAACAGGTTAATATCAACATCCCTCTTCTAGATGCAATACAACAAGTCCCCGCTTATGCGAAAGTTCTTAAAGACTTGTGCACTAGAAAGTGGAAGACTCAAGTGCCCAAGAAGATATTCATGGCAAAGACAGTAGACACAGCCTTTCCCTAGCAATTACCAAAGAAACGTAAGGATTCTGGCTATCCTACTATTTCCATTTCTATTGGGGAAAAACACATCAACCATGCTCTACTCGACCATGGCGCAAGTGTTAACCTGCTTCCTTTCTCAATCTATGAGCAGATAGGGATCGGAGAGTTGAAACCAGCCCATTGCACTCTCCAGATGGCTGACCGATCAATCACCAAACCAAGGGATGAACTGGAGGATGTGTTAATAAAAATCGGGGAATTTGTATTCCCTGTGGACTTTATTGTACTTGATACACAGCCTGTAGCAAACCCTCGGAATCAAATTCCGGTGATTTTAGGTCGCCCCTTTTTGGCCACATCCAACGCTATAATCAACAGTCGTAACGGTTCTATGACCCTATCCTTCGGAAATAGGTCAATTGAGATGAACATTTACAAGTTGGGAAGTGTACCCTCCGAACCTACTGCTCAGGTCTGTTCTGTCGACTTAATGGATGTCGACAGCAGCGAATTTGACGATCCTCATGATACTGATCTAGACTCTTTTCATACGTTGTTGTTTGACCCAACTATGTATCATACACATATGGACTCTTCCACCGAGTTGTCCGGGTCAACAACTAACACTGATTATGAACCGTTTTTGGAGCTGAAGATCACCCCGCGCTTTGTGATGACATTATTCTTCGGGGTATTGATGAGACTTTTGAGGAAATTTTCGCTGATGAACTCGCATTTTTGAATGACACGGGTGTTGAGATGAATCATCTCCCAATCAATGAAATTGAACCTCCACCCCTTCTTCTGAACTGTAAAAAGGATGCGAGTAATCCATCACAATCACTGCATCGTCTCACCAAAACGAGACGCAAACACACTCTATTCCACCACTTACCCTTTCCCTACTTCTTATTCCACCAACCGATGCACTACATTGATAAAATTTTCAAATGGTTGGTGTTAACATTCCGTCTTTGCAAAGCTTGGCATCGACCAATAATTTTTACCCCCTCTTATGATTTTCAAAGCTTAACATGTTTAACTCAAGTTTGGGGGGGTGTAATCTGGCTCTTGAAAAGAAAATTTTTACACAAATTTATGAGCCAAAAATAAGTTTGGGGGAGGATTTTCACTTAAATATTTTTCCCCCATTAATAAATTTCCTCCCAAGCTTACAGGTTTTCAAGATTTAGCAGATGGCAACAGTGAGGACACTGTTGAAAACAAGTTTGGGGGAGCTTTGTGCTTATTTACGCATCATTTGCATATCACTTTGCATAAGCACAAAACATTTGAAAATCTATAAAAATTTCAAAAATTTCAAAAAATAAAAATTTTGTACATAAATAAGATAATAAAAGATTAGATAGTGAAAAATTACATCCAAAAGATTGGAAAAATTTAAGAAAACCAAGAAAATTAGAAGTTTTCTTATACGAACTAGTAATAAGTAGTTATGAGCCGTTGTCCCAAGGGTTAGTAAGATGAAAGAAGTCACTAATCTGAGGATAAAAATAAGTCTGAAAAATAGTTCTTATTCTGGAAGCCAAACTTTTGAATATTGATACCCTACTATACGCACTTACACACGTCTTGAAACTCGGGATAGTAGAGGATACCTTGAAATGCTCTTGTCTAAAAGCCGAAAGTATGAAGAAAACAAAAAATGAATAAAATATAAAATGGTGAAGAAAAAAATGAACACTGGTTTTGTTATCGCCAAGGCAGCAATAAAAAAATATAGCGAGGGTGCTTCATCACCTAGTGCCTTAGACCAACTGGTCTGGGAGTCACTGCTAAGCCTTAGGTGGTGCAAGACGAGGAAAATACTAATACACCATATAAGCAAGCACATGAGTAATCGGTCGGTTAGTACCTCAAGAAGTATTAACGGTCGCATGAAAATGTGTGAGCAAATCCATCTAAATATTCATCAAATTAAAAAGTACTGAGGCAGATGGACAAGAGTATGATAGCTTGAATTGAATTCTTCGGGTGTAGGGATGTCTATTACACACACGTAGGGTTATATGATCGATGTTTGGAAGAAAGATAGGAATGAAAAATAAAGACGATGTTTTATTGAGGGATGATGTGATTTCTAATATCTTCTCATGACTATTAAGATAGGGCTCATGACAACCGAAAAGCTAGCATAGTTGGAATCCCTAATTTTCAAAGTCTTTCTTTTACAATTCTGATCTTTATATGTAATTTTCACGGTCTTCCTTTTATTATTGGATTTTGTGGGTGCAATCTGCTGAAAACCCTCAGGAGACAACACTCCTCCTACTAAGGATACCTAGAGGTTTAAAGGCTTATTGCACGTGCTCAGTGCAATCGTGTTGTCTACGAAAGTGTGCTAGCTAATTTTTCTTTTTCTTTATTTTCTCCTTCTCTTTTTAATAAAACAGTTCGCTCGAGACGACCGAAAATAAGTTTGGGGGAATTTGATCAGTCGAAAATATTGCATTTTTAACACGTCAATTTCCCTACCATTTGCACTCATCTAGAGGTGTTCGGTATTAATATAGCACATATTAGCAAAACAGCTGTAAAATACCAAATAACTTGTGTTGTATACTAAAACTGACATTTCTGATGGAAACTGAGTGTTTATCATGACATCGCATTATCTTTGTGTAGCGCACCACTTGTCTCGAGAATCTGTGCAGGAAATTTCAGGAGAAAAGCCGAAACTGTCAAAAGTGCTGAGAAAAATACGCGAAGTCCAAGACTTGAGATCTGACAGAAATAAAGAAAGCAAAATGAGATTCTACATATTTTACAAAGGCCACAATGTCAGCCCAAGAAAAACCATAGAATTGCATGCCCCAAGGCCTCAATAGTGCCGCGGATCCACAGCCAGAAGGGCCTTGGCGCCGCGGATCCGCGGCGCTCTGATGACGTCAGCGCAGCAAAATTTCTCCACGTGCTACCTTTAACGGCTCAGCTTCCAGAATATTCCAGAAACACCACGTGGCTTCATCCAGAAGGCTCGGCCTAACAAACTCAACCTAGAATATACCTTATTCTAGAATATTCCCTTTAACAAACTTCTTCTAGAAGCCTCTCTCTAACAAACTTTTGGAGGGAAATTTGAAATTTGAATTATAGATCTAGGGTTAAGATGGCTATAAAAGAAAACCTAGATCTAGGGTTTTGGGTTGTTGAATCTCTTCCACCAATTCCTAATACAAGTAGAGTGACACAACTTGTAACCCTAACCCCAAGCCAAAGATCAAGAACACCGAGTACAAATCAAGTGGGAAATCAACATCCTTTTGGAGCGAAGCCGATCTTCATCTGAGCAAGTGATCCAAGACGATCCGCGACTCACGGAGACGAGCGAAGCCAAATCGACGATCGAGTTCTTTCCTCATTGTAGATTTTGAGAGAATTATAAAGAAATTGTTGATAAATAAAAGGTGAAATTCTTTATTCTTGCTTTCTTTACATTCTTGCATCATGATTTGATCTCAATTCTTAATTATGTTTCTTGTTATGATGTTTGAGTAAAACTCCGCTCGTGAAGGAGTCGAGAGAATCAATAGATGATGATGTTACAAATCTTGAAACGATTCTTAAGTCCTATGAGTTTTGTAAATCTTAGTAAATTGAAGAATCGACGACCTAGTTTCGAGCGATGCTTTCTTGATTGTGTTCGCTCTTAATTAGAGATCCACAATCGATTCTTGAATTTACTAGAGGCTAGAATGTGAATGAAATCAACAAAAGGACAAGGGATAGATAATAAAACCCTAGTTTCCGCAAGAAATCCCTAATTCTCGTTGATCATCATCGATCTAGTATCAAATCATCACTAGTAAAATAGGGGGTTGCCCCTACGGATATTGGAATCCATAGGGGCAGATTTAACTTAGCCCTACGGATTAATCCGTAGGGCTAAAAGGTTGCCCCTACGGGCCCAGACGTCCAAGAATAAAAATATTAATTCTTAATTTGGTGTTTGCCCCTACGGATCCGCAAACAAAGGACCTACGGGTATATCCGTAAGGGCAACTAAATATCAAATTACTAAAGCACAGATCCATCGCCTATGCTCACAATTTCTTTCTCTCTCGATCTCGATCGCGCGCGAAAACAACTCCTCGTCGCCACCGTCGTCCTCCTCGTCGCCACCGACGTTCTCGTCGCCAGCGCCGTTCAAGTCGTCGCCAGCGCCGTTCGGGTCGTCGCCACCGCCGGTCAGGTGAGTAAATCTTGAGGTAAATTAAAGAATTTTTTGATTAACATACGTGCTGGGTCTGGGGTCGGGGGGTTGCGCGCGCGAGTTGAGGTTCGGCAAGGGTCGCGGTCGGGGTCGGGGTCGGGGTTGGGGTTAGGGTTAGGGTTGGGGTTCGCTGCTGCTGGGGCTGGGGCTGGAGTTAGGGTTTGCCTTAGGGTTGGTGTTGGGGTTTAGCTGGCCGCACTGGGGTTAGGGTTAGGTTGGGGCTAGGCTGGGCTGGGGGCTGGGGGCTGGGGCTGGGCTGGGCGGGGGCTGGGGGCTGGGGCTAGGGTTAGGTTGGGGTTAGGGTTAGGTGGATTGATGAAAAAAAAATACATGGATGGATCGATGAATTTAGTGATGTTATGTGTCCCGCCAACATAGGAAATTCAAACGTATACTCCGTTTTCTCATCTTAAAACTAGCAACCAAAATGTGACTAAAAAATCTTTCTAATTATATTTGAAACACATTTATTAGTTGGGTTGAATATTTGTGATTCCATTATATTATATTTTAAGATGCAGAAATTGTATCCTAAAACTACTTGATCCAATCATCCAACAAATACATTCATAAGATACTTATTAATTTTCCTGTATCTTGTATTGAATCGTAAGATTGATTTGCATGTCGTAAGATATTTGACAACACTAGGATGTCTTTCATAAAACAGAAAGTAAATTGGTGTAGGGAGAAAGCTGCTTGATGGGTGGTGACTGGGTCCATTCTTTCTTCATAATCCCCTTCAACTCTATGCCTTTCAATTATTGTGGGAAAATTAGATATTACTTGAGTGATCATGATATCATTTTTTTTGAATATTTCTTCCGAGAATTTATGCATGATCTTGACATTGAACTTTATCATACTCCTTAATATTACTTTAGTGATTGATAATATTCAATAAGCTTATGTTGTTGACCCACATTAAGTAAGGGGGTTAGTCAATCGGAATTGGTGTTTGGAACTTTGAAGTATATCTTTAATGGGATAGGTTTATTTGGTGTCAGTCAAATAAAATGAGAAGTAGAACCTTTTATTGTTAGTTATGAATGAATCTAATATTGGAAGTTGATGGTTTCAGTTAGAACTTTTTTGGTATATGATAGATTTCCGCCTACCAAAATCGTTCCATCCAAAAAGTGAATACAGTGGAACTTCTGTTCTCCTTGCCCATCCACTTTTTCTCTCTGGAAATTTGTAGTCTATATAACTATCTAAAATGTATTTGCTAATACAATTATTTTAACCTGACATACTAAAATATTATTATATTGTTTATGTTATCAATAAGTTATTAGAAGTATTCTCTTGATTGGTAAAAGGGGCATGGGCGTTCGCTCTATACATTCTTAATGGGATAGAAGCCTACCCCCCACAGCCGGAACACACACATACAACAAGAATACACAACAAACGCATAATTAGAGAGCAATTCGAGATGTTCGGGTTAAAACCAATATATGATACTCGATGATAATATGAAACCTTCATATCCCCATCGAAACTCATATATGAAACTAAAAGCGCCACTTAGTCCCCGTCTATCGGTTAACATACGTGTGATGCTCGTCGTGACCTAGAACTATACGAAGGTTGTTAAATATCGGACAGTATAGCTCGATACTAACAACCGTCGTAAAGTCTACGCGACGAGAAAATTCAATCGTATGGTAACCCATAGATTTGTCCCGTGTGGACAAGTTAAGAATGTATAAAGCAAACGCCTTCATTCACTTGTGTTTTCATCCGTTTCGAGATATTTCGTCGGTACCTTTCCGCTGGTTCTCCGTGTACAAAGATAGATTAGATGTTCATTTCAACGTTGTTTCACAGCTTTGAAATGATTATCTATTCTATTACAGTGTACTCGGAGAACAGCGGGGAGGTGCTGCCGAAATTTACTCGAAACGGTTGAAAGCATAAGTGATGGGCGTTCGCTCTATACATTCTTAATGGGATAGAAGCCTACCCCCGACAGCCGGAACACACATATACAAACGCATAACTAGAGAGTGATTCGAGATGTTCGGGTTAAAACCAATATATGATAATATGAAACCTTCATATTCCCATCGATACTCATATATGAAATTAAAAGCGCCACTTAGTCCCCGTCTATCGGTTAACATACGTGCGATAATTTATTCTTTTCAACGACAAACGCATACACAAAGTATATATACGGATTTTCTCCTTTGTCAGTAACTATCCCGTTCTTATATTTCTCAATATAGTCAGCATAACTTACAATTTATATGTTATTCGGTCTAACATAGCCCATGAGTACGTCAGAGTTAAGGACTGGATGTATGTGGATTGGAAACAACGTATGCAACATAAGTTTGTCGCAGGAGTTGCTGCTTTCCTTGAATTTGCACGCGCACATAATAAGATCATAATAGAGAAGATTCTCTGTCCGTGCGATAGATGTGGCAATAAGTACTGGCAGAAGGTAGAATTGGCAGAGCTTCATATTGTAAAACATGGGTTTACTAAACTTTATTCAACTTGGAAATATCACGGGGAAGGAGAAGAATGCAGTACTGCGGTAGAAGAAGAAGGAGAACACGATAATGCGGCAGGAGAAGAAGAAGAATTCGGTAATACGGCAGGAGACGGAAATTTATTTCCATCAGAAGAAATGGAGGATATGGTAGAGGCTGCCCTAGGTGAATCTATTCGTACCGAAGATGACATTCCTGCCGGTCAGGGACCGCGTGCGGATAAATATGAAAATTTCATGAATGATACTAGGAAACCAATTTATAAGAATGCGAAGTATTCCACCCTCTCATGCTTCGTCCAACTTTTCCAGATTAAGTGCCTAAATGGATGGAGCAACAAGTCATTCACAATACTTCTTTCGTTCTTGAAAGATTTTATGCCTCCGGGAAATAATGTGCCCGAAAGCTGGTACGAGGCCCAGAAGATGATGTCTGATTTGGGTCTAAAGTATGAGAAGATTCAAGCATGTCCTAAAAATTACGTGTTGTACCGGAAAGAGAATTCAGATTTGAAAGAGTGTCCAACATGCGGAGAGGCCAGGTATAAGCCAAAAGATTCTGATAAGAAGCCTGATATACCTTTGAAGATAGCACGATACTTTCCCATAACACAGAGGCTACAGAGGCTATTCAGGTGCAAGAAAACAGCCGAGGCAATGATTTGGCATCACCGTGCTCCTCCAAGCGAAAATGGAAAAATGAGCCATCCAAGAGATTCACCGGCATGGAAGGATTTCGATAGGAGGCACGCAATATTCAGTAGCGATCCTCGCAATGTCCGGCTCGGACTGGCTACCGATGGCTTCTGCCCATTCAACTATATGGCTGGAAGTCACAGTACATGGCCCGTTGTAATGATAATTTATAATCTGTCGTCTTAGTTGGCTATGGACCAATCAAACTTTATGATTCCTCTTCTTATCGACGGACCAAACTCACTGGGAAACAATATCGACGTCTATCTCCGACCTCTGATCGAGGAGCTGAAAACTTTGTTCATTGATGGTGTAGAGACATATGATTCAAACACAAATACAACCTTCATACTGCGTGCGGCTTTAATGTGGACAATTAATGACTTTCCTGCGTATGGAATGCTATCAGGTTGGTCCGTACATGGTCACAAAGCATGTCCTCATTGCCGCAGCAGAGGCAGAGGCAGAGCGGTTCTGTCGCCCGAAGAGCTCCGTTGGGAGCTTCAGAGGGCCGGTCTTGCACCCAGATCGGAGACCCCTTCGGATGCCTCCTTCCGTGTTGATTTGGCCACACCTCCAGGTATACTGCACGCACATCCATTTTGAATGTAATATTACAGATATTCATGCATGTTTATGTCAAAATTACTTATATTGTCAATGTTTGATTGTCTTGTTGTTGGTGATGCGTCCACATCTGGGACAGAGGCCACCCCCGCTCCTCCAGGTATGTATATATATCATATAGTGTATGTATATTGATTTAGAATGCTATATCATAAATACACACATTCCTTTTGCTCTTACTTAGCAATTTTTATTATTGTCTAGCTGTAGGTGGTGACACCACCGCACCTGCGGGTATGTTTATATATCCTATAGTGCATGCATATTGATTTAGAATGTTATATTATTGATCTACACATTCTTTTTGCAATTACTTAGTGAATCTATTTTTAATTGTCTAATTATAGGTGGTGCGTCCACACCTTCCACAGGGGCCACTCCTGCCGCTTCCATACCCTCTGCATCGTCTGCAGGTTAGTATGAATAAATTTAAAATATTTATTCATTTTACATATGCTCTATAGAATAAATATGAACTTCATGGAAATTTAGCGTCGATATTTATTTTATAGTTGGAGGGGATGCGTCCGGGTCCGGGACCCCGGTTGTTCCTCACCGGAGGAACTATTGTCCCGCTCGTGCTGCTGCTCGGGCCCAGGCTCGTGCGCTAGTCACCGGAGGTATATATCACACTTGAATTTTTGTTTAACCTTGATTTCTTAATACAACTTTGTCTTATTATTGATTGTCTTGATATTTCGTGCAGACGCAGGGCCTCTCCATCCCCAAAGGGGGACTCGAGGCCCGAATCAGTCCCATAGGCTGAGGCCTGATAGAGCTAGGGGGAGGCAGCATTCCCCCTATTTTTTACCCTTGACTATCGCTATACCGGTCCTCATGCCGAGAGGTTCGGCCGGTATTTGGGGGACGAGAGCCGGATCGTGAAGAACTATCCACTTCACGTTGAGTGGGGCGAGCAGCACCAGCGCTCATTCGCCCTCTTCTTTGATCAGGCTCGGGTATGTATTAATATATATTTTCATTTGATCTATCCAATATATTTATTATTAACACTTGCAATCTAATAACAATGTTTTTTTTTATTTTCATTTGGATTACGATTTTCAGCCTGTAGCCGACCCTGATCACCCGGGGAGGGTGCTGGACCTTCATGCTCAGTACAATGGCCTGATGAAGAACATGCAGGCCAAGGTCCGATACAACAGGAATGAGCTGAAGTCCGACTGCTACTCCCTGTGGATAGCGACCCCCGAGGCAGAGAGAGCGGCCCTCCTATCTATTCCGGCGTTTGCTAGAGTCAACGTAGAGACATGGCCTCTATTGTGCGCTTATTTCGACTCCGAACGCAAACAGGTATGTATTTTAAATTTAATTCATTATTTATGATATAATTTATTTCTTTGTGTTTCTTAATTAGAAAACTAAATGTTAATGCGTTGTGCAGAAATAGGCCGCTCAGAATACGGAGAACAGGAAGTCGGCGAAGAGGGGTCGCCCCACTTACACAGGTGGCTCGAGGAACATTACTCGAGCCATGGAGTTATCGGTAAATTAAGAGTTATTCTCTAATATTCTGCAATATTAAGAGTTATTCTCTAATATTTCTAATATTAAGAGTTACTTTCTAATATTGCAGACATCTCGGACCGTGGCGTCAGGTGGTACACCGAGCGTGCTGTCCGCATATCTTGCCGTCCACGGCACTTCGACAGATCCCGCCACAGGCGAGCTTCGATATCCCGACGTCGCTACCCAGGAGTACTGCGTAAGTGTTAATATTTTTTCTACCCAAATTTGAAATTTTAGTTCTGGAAGGTTCAAGTTTAAATTTTATACTTATACTTTACTGCTTAATGTGGGTGTAGGAGCGGGTGGTTGAGCAGGCCCAGGCCTCGGGGATCGATTTTACCGGACAGAACGATCAGAGGCTGCTGACCCCAGTTCTGGACGCCGCACACGGAGGGCACCACGGAGGTTGGGAGAGAGGCCGGGGATTGGGCCCTAGCATGGCCCATATGAGGTTGGACTCCACCCCGGCGGTTACTTCCTCCGTCTCCAGTGACTGACATGTCCATCAGGAACTGGATAGCTTGAGGGCCACCGTTCAGGAGTTGAAGGAGATGCTGGTATGTATACTACTTTATAGTAAAATATCATTTCATATTATATACATATCAACATATCCATAATTAGTACGTAGCTTGAGCTTATTTGGTTTTAGACTTAAGTTTGATTAATCATACATACATATGTAATTAAAATAAATAACGCTTTTCCAAACTAGATATCCAAACAGAGTTTCGAAATAACTTAATAATGATACGAATTCGAATAATACACAGTTCTTACACGCTTCTTACACACGTTATGTCCAGACGCGACAGGGTAGATCGGCCGAGCCTCCACATGCATCTCCTTCGGCTGCGGCTCCGCAAGCCACTACATCGGCTGCGGTTCCGCAGACAGCTCCTGTAGATCCACCTCCCACTCATACCCCCGCAGCCGCGGCTCCGCAAGCGACTACCTCGACGGCGGCTGCGCAGACCACATCGCCAGCTCCACATGCCGCTCAGACTCCCGCTCGCAACGCATTGCAGAGTATATTGACCGATGAGCAGGCGCGCGTTATTCTAACGTTATTCAGAGGTGGAGCTGGACCGAACTAGGATAGCTTTTTGGTTCTTATTTTTTGAAACATGTATTTATTTATATCACATTGTACTACATTTTGAAACGATATTGATATTGGTTTGTATTTATATCATATTCAGTTTTTGGGTTTCTTTTGTATATTATATATATGCGTGAGATGTGATTATGAATACTGCAATATATGATTTGATTGATATATATAGTATTGTGCACAGGGCGGGAAAAAATCTAGCAGCCCATTTTTAAAAAAAAAATACAGACAATATGTACCTACGGATTAAGCCGTAGGTATATATGTTGCCCCTACGGACATATCCGTAGGGGCAAACTATCAGGAAACTTGATATTTTCCCCCCTGTGATCTCGGTGCAGGGTGTTGGGAGTGCCCCTACGGATATGTCCGTAGGGGCCACTGTCTATCCCCTACGGTGTTATCCGTAGGGGCCAAATATCAGGTTTCCTGATATTTTGCCTCTACGGCATATTACCTACGGATATATCCGTAGGGGTAGAACAAGGACCTACGGTTCTATCCGTAGGTACATACAATATATTCAAAAAACATAAAAAATATATGATTTGATTGCCCCTACGGAGTAATCCGTAGGGGCAACAACACCTACAGATATATCCGTAGGGGCAAGAATTTGCCCGTAGGGGCAATTTCAGGGCCTCAACTTGCACCTGCGGCCTTTGCACCTCCGGGGTGTTTTTTCGCCCCTACGCATATATCCGTAGGGGCAATGGGTTGCCCCTACGGATAAATCCGTAAGGGCAACCCTTATTTGTAGTAGTGCATCAATGGATAAGAAAACGTAATCAATAGATTTCATCACGTTTATAGATTCAATCGATTCCTACGAGCCTCATTTCGATTCTTGATTATTGGATTGGAAATCATCAATTTTTCATTCTTGATTTTAAATGTTTTTTTGATTTTAGATTTAGATCTAGATTTTGCTAATTCTTGAAATTCACTTTTAAATCTTGAATTGAATTGTCTTTTCTTTTCTTTCTTTAATCTTCAATTCATCTAATTCAATTACGAACGGATCACACTTTCCCTGTGGACGATCCGCACTTGCTAACGCGCTACATACGACACCGTTATTGATTGCAGTTAACAAATTTCTTTGATTGCGAAACATCATTTTCTAAAACTACACACCGAGAAATCGAATCATTCAAGCCCGTAGGATATTTGCCTAATTACCAGCGTTATGATGGCAGTCATACTTGTGGGAGCTGGGTGGTCAATAGACACATCCTTAAATGTCCATGGTCGTAGGAGTATTGAGACAGGGCATCGATACTTTAGAGTAGACTAGTGTATACATATCTAGACCCTGAAGAGGGGCGATGGATTGGTCCCGCAGCCATTGGTGATGAGCACCTAAGATTGTATACAGATGCTCACTGGGTGTGAGTTCACCGGACAGGACTCGCCGAGGACTGACTAGATGGTATTATACCTAGCATCAGATAGCAGTTCTCTGATGACATGTATGCAGATAGTCTATCGACCTGAGGTCGTCGTTTGTCTCGTGTGAGTTCCCACTATCCTTTGATTACTACCCTACCACGGATCAAAGGAGTCGTGCAAACAGGTTTTAGTTGGATACAGTCCCGAGCCACATGTTGGCACTGAGCGACTGTTGAGGATTCGTCTCTCCAGGTATAGGGAGTCGATATCGCACAGTGATCGGTTGTTCATTACCATAAGTCCCTAGCCAGGGATGATTGAGAATTACTAGTGGACAGACCAGTAGATTCTCGGATGATCTTGAGTCATACTGACAAGACTTGTACGGTTATTAGGGGTCTGACATTTTCCACCCCCTAGACCTTACATGCGATACTCTTAGACGAACAGACCGGACTGCACGGAAATTGTCACGGACAGGCTCAGTAAGGGTTTCGGACGAGTTCGCTCATCGGCCTACTTTTCGACATGTAGCTGGGTTGCCGTTACGTACAGCTAGTGCCACTGATGGAGTTGTGGTTAAACCTACTGCCAGCGTACTGTCGAGTCTTTAAAGTCCCACACAGAGGGTTTCCCTGGATCAGGCGAGACGATGTAGAGGCCGTATGGTCTTACGGCAGGATTTCGATCGCATACATATACTGGCTACACGAATGATGTTCGGACAGATAATACTAGTGGACTTTGGTTTAAGACGGATCCTAGTATTATACTATTGGATTATACTTGTCTCTGTGTATCCGTATTTTTCGGAATAAGGATACGGGTATATATATACGGTGAGGGCATTCTTGTAATTTTACAAGAATGAGCTTCTAAAAGGAGACACCTCATTATTGATTTATCATTTTTTGATAAAAGGTTAATGAGGTGGAAATTAAGAGATATTTGAGGAATGGGTTGCAAGCATGGCTCTGTATATTGTTTATTCATTTGGGTTTCCTATTCAAGCATGATTGCATTTTTTGTTAGTATTTTATTCCATGCTTGAATTATTGGAAAAAGACTTAGCCATTCGCACATCCATTTCTCATCATCATTCTCATGATATCATTCTCTCTCCTAGGTTTTCTCTCCTCCTCCCTCAAGCTCACCCCATCACATGAGTTGTGAATCAATGAGCATGGAGACAAATTAATCCAATATATATCTTCTCTACTTTTACTTAGTAGTCTTCCTTAGCAAGTCGGATCACTAAGTTACCTCATTTGTGGTTGGAGCTTGACCATAGGCCATCGGGTGGATCTTTCTTCGACACAAAGGAGACCGGCAACCGAATTCATTTGAAACTTTGGAGGAGCCAAAGAAAGGAGATCAAGAAGAAGCTTGAACCAAGGAGCAAGGAACCACTTGATGACCAGATGGACTTGACACGAGGGTATAATACTTTAACCGAGTAGTTAACGCCCTCTTGAAGTTTAGTTTTTGTTAATTAAGGTTTAATCATGATCCTAAAGTGGATTAAGTCTACATTGCAAAGCCAAACATGATCTTTTGAAGTGAGAAAATTTGTTTTTGATGTATTCCGCCTCCCCGAGAACACGTGGGGTGTGCTACATAGACTTACACTGGTATCAGAGCCTAATTAAACCCTAACTAATAGATTAGACAAAGTATGAAACTACGAAACCGAAATAACTCCGAAACTTGAATCCAAGTTTCTGTCGATTTTTGCAGAGCCTCAAAATTTTTTTTAAGCAATTGCATTGCGCTCCTTTACTTGTGAAATGAACACATAACAAAAACGAGGCAATTCCACTTGAATATGGCCGGCCACAACCCCTATATTTCCGAGCTCACCAGTCCAAAAGTGTGGGATTGTTTTGAATTTTGTTCTGTGTTCTTGTCTCTTGGATTTAGTGTTTCAGGTGTTGCTAGATTTTGCCAATTTTGACTGCACTGTTAACTTTTTACTGCCGCAATCTCGGAGTGCTTCGAATTCATAGTTTTAGTATCGTTTAGTTTCAGTTATTATCTGTAATGATGTATGTGTTTCAAAACTTCCTCTAATCGCTATACGTCGATTAGTGGGGGATGCACATATCTATGATGTTGGTTTGTGTATATGAACTTTATTGGATCGTCGACGATGAATAGCCGGGGGATATGAGATGAGTGTTTTCTTTTCTTTCATTCAATTTAATTTTTAAAAATGATGTAATATTATTTTGCGGGGAACATCCGGGTTGAGCTTGTAGCCACCGTTGTACTATTTTCTTTTACTGTTTTTGCTCCTAAGATAGACCCAAGGAGGGGTGCACAAACTACCGGGTTTTTTGAAGTGCTGAGTTGCCTACACACTTTGTTGAGAGAGGTTGCTTCACTTCAGGAATTTTGTGGGTAGTTTGCCGCACCTGTAGGGGTCTAGGGTGGGGTTTTGGCTATTCATCACGACAGTGGAATCCGTCTTTTGTTATGTGCTTAAACGAACCGCGGAATTCCTAGTATATCCAATATATTCATCTGTGATCTTGAATGCCTATTATTGCGTAAGACGAATGTATATATCTATATATGATATTTAGTAGGTGTTGCTTATGTTTTGTACCAGCGCTAGTCCAACCCCCGCTCTGTCGTTAGTTAAGTAACCTAACGGGTGACGACGGGGCCCCATGGCGAATGCGGATGGCATAAGCGTATGTTGTATTTTCGTTTCTTTCTACAACGGTAGAGTTAATTGATGGGACAACATTAATTCATTAATGCAATGAGAACAAACCTAAGCTAACTCATTGGAACAATTTCAAAACCACTCGGTTTTCTTCAAAAAGCAAATTTTAAATGCGGAGCCTAAACTACTCCTTTTAAAAAAAAGCTATCATGGTTCCTTCGGTTATATCAAGTTCATTACGTTAACGGTTTCTCCAAAAACCAGTCGTAGCCCTCCGTCATTTCAAATAAATAACACATCGTATTCATGCTATGTTTGTTGGCTTACGTCTAGGCGTAGTGAATGGTAGCAATGTGTTGCTTATTTGTTGCATAGATAGATGCATTAGTTTAGGACAGTCGTACAGCCTTGTTGGCCTACATCAAGGGCGAGTATGGATGGGTCTAAATTAATCAGGACAACGACGGGTAGAACTTGACTTGCATATTATGATTTGTTGGCCTTCGTCAAGGTCATAAGAGCTTGGGGTAAAAATCACATCAGGCGTTTTAAACATAAAGAAAACTTACAGATTTAGCATACCTTCTGGAGTGTGGTGACTAGAGTGGCTTCCATCTAGGTCATCATACAATGATGGTTGGATCCCGATCCCACTGATGAGTAGGATAACTCTCGGGAAATTTTCTCACTTAACAATCAATGCTATAAAACAAGTAGGTGTCTAGAACGGTGTTAGTGGGGATAAGACTCCAGGGAAAAGAGGTTATATAATTAAGGAACTTCGCGAAAGCATTGGAAAACCACCCTCGAAGTACCGACACTAGCTTGGCTAGAAGGTTAAGCAAGTATTGTGACGTGCGATTAATCCTGACTAATTCTTCTTTTAGGGGTTTAAAGAAGAATTTGAGTAAACAGTGGGAGCCATCCTGTTTAGATAAACTAATAACCAATCTAAACCTACAAGAGCATATGCTGAGTGTTTATTTTCTCTCTCTCTATCAGCTACCATGACGGGACTAAAACTATTACTTGAAAAAAATACACTGACTGGGCCAAACTATAAGGATTGGCTGAGGAACATCAACATTTCACTGACTTATGACAAAGTTTCATATGTCACCACCGCTACTGCTCCGCCAGTCCCAGGACCAGATTCCTCAGTTGCGGACAAACAGGTCCGCAAAACTTAGGATCTGGTCTGCGAGAAAGCTAAGTGTATCGTACTGGCATCCATGAATAATGAACTCCAGAAACAGCACGAAAGTATGGATATTAAATCTATTTTTCTCCATTGCAAGGAATTGTATGGAGAACACTCTCGTATCGCAAGATACGAGACCTCAAGGAAACTATTCCAGATGAGGTTAGCTCCAGGATCACCTGTAGGAGAGCACGTCCTAAAAATGATCAGCCTCATTGAGGAACTCGCAAACCTGGGATGCGTGCTAGAAAATGAGTTATACATTGACTTGATTTTGTAGTCCCTTCCACACACCTTCTCTCAGTTCGTGTTGAACTTCAACATGTACGATATGGAAGTTGATCTTCCAAAGCTCCTCAACGTGTTGAGGGTAGTAGAGAGCTCCTTGAAAAAGGAGAAGACAACCGTTCTGTATGTTGGCCAATCATTCTCTTCTAAATCCAAAGCGAAAGCTAAGGGGAAGAAGAAGATGAACGCTACCAAACCGAAAGGTGGGGTCAAGAAGGTGTAGGGAACGAACAAGGCGGGGAGAGTAAAAGTAGACAAGAGTGAGTGCCATTATTATCACAAGAAGGGACACTGGAAAAAGGATTGCATGGCTTTTAAAGCCAAGGACACGAAGTAAACTGCTGCTTCTGCTTTAGGTGTGTTTATAATCGAAAACTATTTTTTAGTAAACTCTACATGATGGGTACTTGATACCGGTTCTGGTCTCACATCTGTAATTCTTCGCAGGCTCTGAAAAACCATAGAGCTCTGAAAGAAGGTGATATGACCCTCCGGGTTGACAATGGAACAAACGTAGATGCTTTTGCAGGGGGCGATTATCATCTGGGGTTGACTAGTGGGCACATTTTGGTGTTGTGCAGCTGTTTTTATATTCCCAGTATGCTATGTAATATTATATCAGTATCTTTATTGTTTAATGAAGGATATAATTTTGCACTTGAAAGAAATGTCATGAATATTCTCCTAAATCAAGAATTGATTGGGTTTGGCACACTGGAAAACGGCATATACATACTTAATCAACCTCAAGTTTTCAATATCCAAAACACACTCAAAAGAAAGGCTCCGGATTCAAACCAAGCCTTCCTATGGTATTTTAGAGTTGGTCATATAAATGAAACAAGCTTGACTAAGTTGTATAAAGATGGATATTTAGATCCGTTTGAATATACATCATATGCAACTTGTCAATCATGTATCAAAGGGAAGATGGCCAAATCTCCATTCATAGGACACGGAGAAAGAGCCACGGAGCTCTTGGGACTTATACACAGAGATGTATGTGGTCCAATGTCTACACATGCATGAAGCGGTCACTCCTACTTCATCACTTTTACTGATGATTTCTCAAGGTATGGACATGTGTTCTTAATGAAGCATAAATCCGAAGCCTTTGAAAAATTCAAGGAGTATAAAAATGAAGTGGAGAAACAGACTGGTAAAAGCATCAAGAGGCTTCGATCTGATCGAGGTGGAGAATACTTAAGTACCAGTTTCCTTGAATGCTTAAAAGAGAATGGAATTCTCTCTCAGCTTACTCCTCCGTATACACCTCAGCATAATGGTGTATCAGAAAGGAGGAATCACACGCTACTTGACATGGTGCGTTCAATGATGAGTAGTGCTGAGTTGCCACTTTCCTTCTTGGGTTTTGCGCTGGAACCAGCTGCATACCTATTGAATAGAGTTCCGACTAAGTCTGTGCCTACCACTTCATATGAAATATGAAGTTGGAAGAGACCATATCTCAAGTATCTCAAGATATGGGGGTGTCCAACATTTGTTGAAAAGCAGAATCCAGACAAGCTCGAGGCACGATCGGTTTTGTGCAAGTTTGTGGGATACCCCAAGCATTCAAGGGGATATCTTGTCTACCACGCTGAAGAACAAAAGGTGTTTGTCGCTCGCCACATTGTCTTCTTAGAGAGCGAATTTCTTGCAAAAGAAATTAATGCGAGCGCGGTAGAACTGGAAGAAATTCCAGAACCCCAAACCACTGCCGAGGACTTAGTAGAACCTCAGGTTTCAATAAAGCCCGATGAACCAACGCCGCTCCGCAAATATAGTAGGTTTTATCATCCGCCTGAGAGATACTATGTGTTTTTTGTAGATGGGGATCGAGAGGATTGCATTATGATGATAATGAGCCTACTAATTTTCAGCAGGCTATCACGAGGAAAGACTCGGTGAAGTGGTTGGATGCTATGAGATCCGAAATGGAATCCATGTACACCAATAAAGTATAGACTTTAGATGTTGCTCCTCCTGGGGTGAAACCAGTTGGATGCAAATGGATTTTAAAAATGAAGATTGGTGCATTTGGACAAGTGGAAACCTACAAAGATAGACTCGTTGCAAAAGGTTTTAGTCAAAGAACAGGATTGGACTATGATAAAACCTTTTCTCCAGTAGCTATGCTTAAATCCATTCGAATCTTGCTTTCCATTGCTGCCTTCCATGACTATGAAATCTGGCAGATGGACGTAAAAACAGCTTTTCTAAATGGACATTTAGAAGAAAGTGTTTACATGGATCAACCAGAAGGTTTCTTAGACAGTGGGAGCAGCGGAAAGGTGTGCAAGTTGCTTAAATCCATTTATGGATTAAAACAAGTATCGCGGAGTTGGAACATCTGCTTTGATGAGATGGTCAAAGAATTTGAATTTATCAAAAATGTAGATAAACCATGCATTTATAGGAAGATTGTAGAAATAGCAGTAGTCTTCCTCGTACTGTTCGTTGACGAGATACTCCTGATAGAGAATGATAACCCTATGCTACAATCAGTAAAGCACTTCTTGTCACAGAAATTCTCCATGAAAGACTTGGGAGATGCCTCCTACATTCTGGGGATTAAGATCTATCATGATAGATCCAAAAGAATGTTGGGACTTTCACAGTCTGGGTACATTGACACTATACTAAAGAGATTTAGTATGGAAGATTCCAAGCGCGGTAATTTACCCGCTTGTCACGGGATCACCCTCTCCAAAGAGATATCTCCAAAGACCGATGAAGAGAGGGCTCGCATGGGCATTATACCTTACGCTTCGGCTGTAGGATCTATAATGTATGCGACGTTATGTACCAGACCAGATGTAGCTTACGCACATAGTGTGGTAAGAAGGTATCAGTCTGACCCGGGTGAGAAGCATTGGATAGCGGTAAAGAACGTTCTCAAGTACCTGAGAAGGACTAAGGAAATGTTCTTGGTTTACGGTAATGGGGACCTCCAAGTCGAAGCTTTTACCGACTCCAGCTTCCAAAGTGACAAAGATGACTCTAAATCTGTCTCGGGTTTTGTGTTTATCCTCAATGGAGGGGCGGTATGTTGGAAGAGTTCCAAACAGGATACCTTCGCAGACTCGACGATGGAAGCTGAGTATATAGCATCTAACGATGCCGCGAAAGAGCCTGTCTGAATGAAGAAGTTCATCTCTGAACTTCAGGTGGTTCCGTCCATTGCCAATCCAATACCATTGTATTGTGATAACAATGGGGCTGTAGCATTAGCGAAGGAACCAAGGTCCCATCAGAAATCCAGGTATATGTTGAGGCGGTATCACCTGATCAGGGAGACCGTGGATCGCCGGGAGATCGAGGTGCGGAGAGTGGACACAAAAGACAACACAGCAGATCCATTCAGCAAGGCCATCCCTCAAGTCCAATTCGAGAAGCTGTTTGAGATGTTGGGCATGCGGTACACCAGCAAGTGGATCTAGTATAGACAGTGGGTGCTCGTTGCACCAATTATAGGCCTTAGTGCAAGGGGGAGATTGTTGGATATATATGCCCTAGAGGCCTTCATTGTATAGAATGCTAGGGATATATATGTACAGGACAATCTTGCTCGATATTATAGTACGTTATTTGGTTTGTCTTTATCTTAACATGTGATATATTTACTTTGTCTTTCATATATTGTGTACATGTTGATAAAGCCCGTAGGATATTTGCCTGACTACTAGCATTGTGATGGCAGTCATACTTGTGGGAGCTGGGTAGTCAATAGGCACATCCTTAAATGTCCTTGGTCGTAGGAGTATTGAGACTGGGCATGGATACTCCAGAGTAGAATAGTGTATACATATCTAGACCCTGACGAGGGGCGATGGATTGGTCCCGCAGCCATTGGTGATGTGCACCTAAGATTGTATACAGATGCTCACTGGGTGTGAGTTCACCGGACAAGACTCGCTGAGGACTGACTAGATGGTATTATACCTAGCGTTAGATAGCAGTTCTCTGATGACATGTATGCAGATAGTCTGTCGACCTGAGGCCGTCATTTGTCTCGTGTAAGTTCTCACTATCCTTTGATTACTACCCTACCATGGCTCAAAGGAGTCGTGCAAATAGGTTTAAGTTGGGTACAGTCCCGAGCCACATGGAGGCAGTGAGCAACTGTTGGGGATTCGTCTCTCCCGGTATAGGGAGTCGATATCGCACAGTGATCGGTTGGTCATTACCATAAGTCCCTGGCCAGGGCTGATTGAGAATTACTGATGGATGGACCAATAGATTCTCGGAGGGTCTTGACCCACACTGACACGACTTATACGGTTATTAGGGGTCTGATGTTTTCCACCCCCTAGACCTTACATGCGATACTCTCAGACGAACAGACCGGACTACACGAATATTATCACAGATAGGCTCAGTAGGGGTTTTGGACGAGTTCGCTCGTCGTCCTCCTTTTAGACATGTACCTGGGTTGCCGTTACGTACAGCTAGTGCCACTGATGGAGTTTTGGTTAAACCCACTGCCAGCATACTGTCGAGTCTTTAAAGTCCCACACAGAGGGTTTTCCTGGATCAGGTGGGAAGATGTAGAGGCCGTATGGTCTTACGGCAGGGTTTCGATCGCATACGTGTACTGGCTACACGAATGATGTTCGGACAGATAATACTAGTGGGCTTTGGTTTAAGCCGGATCCTAGTATTATAATTGTCTCTGTGTATCCGTATTTTTCGGAATACGGATACGAGTATGTATATACGGTGAGGGCATTCTTGTAATTTTAAATGAATGAGCTTCTAGAAGGATACACCTCATTATTGATTTATCCTTTTTTGATAAAAGGTTAATGAGGTGGAAATTTTGAGATATTTGAGGAATGGGTTGCAAGCATGGCTTTGTATATTGTTTATTCATTTGGGTTTCCTATTCAAGCACGGTTGCATTTTTTGTGAGTATTTTATTCCATGCTTGAATTATTAGAAAAAGATTTAGCCATTCGCACATCCATTTCTCATCATCATTCTCATGATATCATTCTCTCTCCTAGGTTTTCTCTCCTCCTTCCTCAAGCTCATCCCATCACATGAGTTGTGAATCAATGAGTATTGAGACAAATTAATCCAATATATATCTTCTATACTTCTACTTAGTAGCCTTCCTTAGCAAGTTGGATCTCTAAGTTACCTCATTTGAGCTTGGTGCTTGACCATAGACCCTCGGGTGGATCTTTCTTCGACACAAAGGAGACCGGCAACCGAATTCATTTGAAGTTTTGGAGGAGCCAAAGAAAGGAGATCAAGAAGAAGCTTGAACCAAGGAGCAAAGAACCACTTGAAGACTCGAAGGACTTGACACGAGGGTATAATACTTTAACCAAGTAATTAAGGCCCTCTTGTAGTTTAGTTTTTGTTAGTTAAGGTTTAATCAAGATCCTAAAGTAGATTAAGTCTATGTTGCAAAGCCAAACATCATCTTTTGAAGTGAGAAAAATAGTTTTTGATGTATTCGCCTCCCCGCGAACACATGGGGTATGCTACATAGACTTATATGAGTGATACTGCGTCTGGTTCTAGGAGACGCCGTAGGCAGCAGTGAGGGCACTGCTGTAAGTCAGTTTGGGGGCGGGGTTTTGTTGTAAATAGTTAACCTTGCATTCTGCATCTGCACGTTTTTTTATGTAAATATTTGTTCTTTTACTTTGCATATTTAAATTCCGCATCGCATTTTTTTTCTGCATTGCATTATTTTCCCATAAATATAAAAAAAGAAAAATTAAAATATAAAATAAAATAAATTAAAATAAAAAAAAATTCAATGTTGGCCATTTTGACTCAAGTTCGAAATGACGGTTGACTAGTCAGAAAGAAAAAAACTAAATCCTAAATTTAGTAATTGAAAACCCTAAAAATAACCTTTCTTGAAGTATAACTGTAGAAAATATACATCCTTGCAGTTAATTTAGAAATAAGCAATTTTGATTTCAGTTCTTGGGCTAAGTTGAAATGAAGGAAGAGTTTTGAAAGCTCTATTTGAAGAGTAATTCTGAAAAATAGTTCTGAATCTTAAGTCCAAATTCTGAAAATATATCTACCCTACAAATCGCACATACACGCACCTTGAAACTTGGGACAATAGAGAATACCTAGAAATACTCTTGCCTGAAAGCCCAGTATGAAAGAAAAAACGGTATTTAAAGCAAACCACCAAAAGAGCATCATTGAAAAATATATCCGTTCTTGAAATAAATAAATAAAAAGAGAGAGAACAAGACCTGGAAACTGCTATTTACGCTTTAATGCTCACACATTCAGTAATCGGATGATTAATGTCTCAGGAAGCTATAGTAGTCGCATGAAAGATGTGTGAGCAAATCCGTCCACCATTAATAAAGATGAAGTAGTGCTAGGTATTAAGGCAAGGGTATTATAGCTTGAATTGAATTTCCAAGTGTAGAGATGATATTTACACACACGTAGGGGTATATGATCGGAGTTTGGAGGAGAAATAGGAATGAAAAATAAGACTTATATCTTCCATAGAGACGATAAAAATTCTGGATTTAAGATTGCGTTTTAGAAGGAAAACTCAAGAGATGCTGAGAGCTTTATAAACTGACAAAACGTATAAGATCTTAAGTTAAACGAATAGGAAGTGTGAAGTATAAAGGATGGATATTTCTAAGTTAAAAATGATAGAGTTTCTTTCTAGAATGCTAAGCTGTAAGATTAGAGTCGACGGCCAACTTTATCGGATTTTGTGGGTAGTATCTGCTGAAAACTCTCAGGAGACAAAACTCCTCCACTAGGGCAACCTAGGGGTTTAACGGCTTATTGCAGGAGCTCGGTGCAATCGCGTTCTCTACGAAAGTGAGGTTAGGAATTTTTGTGAATAAAATGGCTTTGCTCAGGATGAGCAAAAGATAAGTTTTCGGGTATTTGTTCATATCAGAATTTTGCAATTTTATACCGCCCATTCTTGATCGCATTGCATATAGGTAGGTTCTCTTAATCTGTGTTTGCTAAATAATTGCACGTTATAAGTTCTCAGCTCTAAACAATGAAAATCAAGAACAGTCGCGACAAATTCAGGACAACTGCCAACAACAGATAAAAATACGGGTTTCCACTTACCATCCGTCAGATCCCGCCTACCAGTTCGAGGGACAAAATGGCAATCAAAGGTCATTCATGCATAAAGCACAAGGAGGCAGCACAAGAATCGAGTTTATAACGCGGAGCTCAAGATGATCAAGGCAAAAGTCCACATTCTTTCATCTTTTTGGACTGTTGAGAATCTGGGAGAAAAATGAAGTGATTATGAAAAATCAAGTGTACTAAACAGAGAAGAACAGCAACATGGAAAACCCCAGAAAAAACGGCACAACAACTCACCCAAAGGACCGCGGAACCGCGGCCGATGTGGCACTTATGCGGCGGTTCCACGGCCGAGTTGACTCAGATTCAGTAGATATTTTTAGGGTAGTTTTGTAATTGTGTAAGGGCTCATATTTTGGCCCTAGGGTTTTATCTATCTGCCTATAAATAGTCCAGTTTCAAGCGAAGTTGAGAATGCTTATTCTTGTGTTAGGATTTAGTACAGTAGTTTGTAATTTCATCTTCCTCTTCATCTATTCTCCATTGATATTGTAGTGAGCTTTTGAGTGAATGATGAATAAAGAAAAGTTCTTTGCATATGCATGTCTTATAATTAAGTTCTTATATTTTGCTTGTAATTCTCTTTGTTAAAGTAGTTGTTGTTATTTGTTTGTTTGTTTGTTTTCCTTTTTTTCTTTTTTCCTTTATCCTTACAACAATGATGCTGAAGTGTGATCCTTACCTAAGTGAGGTCCCAAATAGCTAGTTTTGATCCTCTACCTCATTTCTTTCTATCATCTTTGTTTTGTTTTATTTTCTTTTTCTTTATAATGGGTGAGTAGTTTCTCACTTGTTAGGGTAGGATAAAGAAAGTTTGAGTTAAGGAAATCTCTCTCAATGTTTTCTTTTCCCAATATCTTGATTCGAACTCCTGTAAATTCAACCACAATCCGCTCCCTACGGCACCCTATCCTACATGATAGCGGTGACACCCTAGTAAGACCGGTTGTGGCTGAATTGACCGGAGGTTATGGCTAAGAGCCAAGAACGGACGGACAAGGACCAAAAGGAAGGAACTAAGCGTTGGAAAACCTAACTTATACTCGCAAGTTTCCTTCCTAGTCGTGCTAATCCCCGTTGTTGTTGATTACCGTAACATCGATATTAAGAGTGGCAACGAAAGAAGTGAGCGAACTTTAAACTCAAACAAACCTAATCCTAACCCTAACAATTTTTTTTATACATATTTAGCACATAGTTAACCTTAAACAAACCTAGACAATTTGGACTTAACTCATTAAAACACTAAGAAAAAGATTCCCATCTCTCCGTGGACCGACCCGTACTCATCCGGCTAGCTACCAAGCGAAACCGTCTTGATTGCGGTAATTAAAACCAGCTTCCCACCAAACATCTATCAATCAACACTATTCGCACAAAGCACAAAAAGACGTATAAGAACTTGGTTAAATAAAAAGCGAGGAGTAAAACAGAGGGTTCGATATTTTTGACTTGGGATGATAGAATTTCTAAGCTTTGATACTAAACCTTAGTATTAGAAATGACAGTTACCCCACGTAAACTAGCATGATGAGATTTTGCGGGTGTAATCCGTTGAAAATGCTCAGGAGACAAAACTCTTTCTAGTAGGGACACCTAGAGGTTTAACAGTTTGTTGCACAGACTTAGTGCAATCGCGTTCCCTGCGAAAGTGAGATTAGAATTTTTTTGTTTTGCTCGAGACGAGCAAAAGGTAAGTTTGGGGTTATTTGTTCATCTTGTAAAACTGCATTTCAATATCGCTCACGCTATCAATTTTATGATATATCGGTACTATTAACCCATGTCTGCTCAATAAGTACAGGGTACAGGTATTCATGACAAAACACGGAAAATACACTCAAAATGCATGGATAGAACATTGTGAGCCGACACTGCAACCGGAACGGAAAACCGATCAGAATTCAAGAAGATTTTTGAAACAAATCAAAAGTGCATAAAATATTTTTCATGCAAATAGTCTAACATGTCTACAAGTATGAACAAAAGAGTTTTTTAGATGCATTCATCTTTGTGGCCAGAAGTGATATGGTATGAACACATTTTAGCAAGTGGGCATGCAAGTAGGCTTGAATAATGAGTGATTTTGAAAAGTGTTGATGTTATGGATTTTCAAGATATATTTTTCCCTCCAAGACTCTAGATTGCATCTTCTTAACATTTAGACAAAATTGTTAATACTGGGAGATGATGTTGATGATTGAAGACTACAGAACCAAGATGGGACCTACACTCTCATTCTTGGCCGCCGGTTTATTCATAATAGCCGCAAATTGTGGCCCCCACTAGCTCAAATAGTTCCACTTTTCTTCAGAGTATTAATTTTGGTCACATCAACTCATTGTTATATTCAACTTCTGTTTTTACATGTTCTATAAATAACAGATCAGTTTGTGAGAAAGGGATATACATTTCACTACTTGTAAAAACTCTTAATAAAATTTTGTAGTTCTTGTGTTTTGATTGATTTCTTTACCTTCCTCTTGTCTTTCAACTTCTATTTTTGAGCTTGAAAGATTAGATTTTGGTAGTTGAACTCATTTGCTTGTACTTGGATTCCATATCAATAAAAGCTTCATTGAGTTCAATTGTGGTTCTTGTATCTCTTCTTTACTTTTTTTTGCATTTTTCTTTATATGTTATTTGTCTATTTATGTTTCCTTTATCTTGATGTGTGAGTAGTATTTACTTAGACAATGGTGAGGTAAGTTGATGAATCGCTTGCCTTCCAATCCCTCATTCTTGATTCTTAGCACTTATTGAATTTCTTCTCTTAATGTGTATAATATTATTGTGTTATTGCTTGATAGGATATATTGTTTTGAATGGTTGCAAATCAACCTTTAACATATATCCTATTCTTTGTTTACATATCATTTTTATTGCATTAAGAATTGAAGTAGAAAGGAGGGTAAAATTTAGCTAAGTGTAGTGAACTAGCTAGATAAGACATGTAACCACCCAAGCATATGTCCTATACTTAGTAACTTCACTTAGCTCATTTTATCTAAAACCCTTGAAGTTTGTAATTTCTTTTGTTTCGATTTTGATATCATAACCTAAATGATTCTTTGTAATCGGTTTAGATGCGTCATGCTTGCTAAAGTCAAATAGAAACTAGAAATGGATGTTGAATCAAGATTGAGAGTTGCGGGTATTGGCATAAGTCAATTTTACCAAAGCTTAGCCTAAGTTTTCTGTATATATCATTTTATTCTTTACATCGCATTCTTTGTATAAAAAAGTGGCAAACTCAACTTCAAGACATTTGTTTCTAACTCAAAAGAACGTCGTAATATCCACTCTCTGTGGATCGACCCGTATTTGCCGGATTGCGTCAACGTACCATGCACTTGCGGTATTTTATAACTCGAGAATCACTTCGTGCAATCTTTTAAATCAAAAAACCGACTTATCCGATATTGAACCATATCCCTTTTAAAAGCACGACATCGTGAATCCTCAACAAACCTTGTAAGATCAACTCAAGCCTCTATAAAAAAAGTTAAATCTTCATTCTTCAACTTGGTTCTTCTTTGGTCTTCATTTTCTTGAGTTGTTAGTTTGAAACGTCTTTATATCTTGATAGAGCTTGCATCATGTTCTTTGCCTGCGTCAAGTCTTCATGTCATATTGATGTTTTGAGTGCGAATCATATTATAGACAATCTTGCTTGATGTTGAGATATTATACTCGCTGTACTCAAGAATAAAATTTGGTCGTCAGTAACATATGAATTATGTAAATAAAGTTTTATTCTAAATATTCAAAACTGAAGATCATATAACACAAGTGTCAACACAAGGATCAATATCTGTCTTTCATGGAAGCGGGAACATAATATGTGCTGTTAACCATGTCACACTTCGCAGTGAGGAGATTGACACAATACATAGATATATTATTTAACGTTGATGAGGTCGACGTATTTCAAGAGTATTTATATAGTCTGGTTCATTGTATATAATATAATTTCAAGCTAATATTTTTCTCAATACATAAATATGAAATTAATTGAATGCATTATTTCTTACTTCGATTATGGAAAGCTCAGTACAGAGCATCGAGGGGTCAATCACTACCGAGACATATCGATAATGCTCGTAATCAAGAATTTGCAACAAGGTTTAAAATTTTTGTAAGTTTAATACTAAAATTGTTGGATATGTATGCCTTAGAGGCCATTATTGTATATATATAGTGAATACTTGGACATATGTATGTACATGACAATCTTGCTCCATAAAATAGTATGTTATTTGGTTTGTCTTTATCTTAACATGTGTATATGTTTTACTTGTTATTACGTATTGCTAATACATGGTGATAAAACCCGTAAGATTATTGCTTGACTACCAGCGTTATGATGGCGATCATATATGTGAGGGCTGGATAGTTCATAAGCACATCCTTAAATGTCCTTGGTCGTAGGAGTATCGAGACTGGGAATAGATATTCCGGAGTAGACTGGTGCATACGTTTCTAGACCCTGAAGAAGGGCAATGGTTGGTCCCTGTCACGACCCAAAGTTTGGCCCGTGACCGGCACTTAACCACGTAACGTCTACAGGCGTAACGCAATTAAGTAAACCGAAAATCCAGAAATCAAAACCATCAAAAATAGTGAGTGAAGAAAACATTGGTTTAAAACATTTAGAAACCTTGAGTAAAAATCTTTAAAGTTTAAATTATTTCCTAAAAAAAAATTTTGGCAGCACCTCCTTTGTAAAAACTAGCCGCGAAACGGATACAACACATGATATAAGTAAAAATGACATAATATAGATAAAACATCCCCAAACAGGAGCAATCATGTCCAATGGCGGAACAATCACCACGAGAATAATATACGATGTCGTAGCGAAGAAATGACAACATAAGTGAAAAACAACATAAAAGATAAAACTGCATAGATAAAGTCGGCTCACACGAGCTCGACATCCAGAGTACAAAATAATATACAATATCGTCCTCACAACCGGTCTCTAAGTCAATACATAAAATGGTAGATGGAGAGTACAAGATACAATAGAGTGTACAAAAGGAAAATAAACGGATACCGCAAGCCCGCCTATAAGCAACACGGCACACCTGCCCACTATAACGGTATCCGCCGCAAAAGGTACAGTGAGGTAGCCCTGCCGCGACTACTCTGAGAGTCAACCTGCAAAACACTGTGGCACAACGAGGGTGAGTTTCCAACTCGTGAATAGAAAATAATATATAAAGGAAATTGCAAGTATGCACGTACTGCGATACTCTAACATGTGCAATCTAATAACATCAACGTGATAAACTGGGTATGCAATAATCATGCGAGGTACTCTATCAGGTACTACAACTACATGATGCAGTGCATAATAATGGATGCTGAGCAAAAATAAAATATCATCTACACGAATCATCATCGTGGAAAAACCCGGTGTCTACCAAAAACACCCCCAAAATCCACATAACTCCGACGTCTCCACCTGCGATCCTAGAATTACACAAAGCAACACACATAAGGCTAAATCCTGCAAAAACGCGATATCAAGACTATACAAAAAGCTAGCGTCGCAAGCTAACGCGTGTGGAAACATGACACCAAAACGTGTGTGCAAGCGTCTGGAACCACCCTGACACGCTGCGATGCACAGAAACCACCAGACCCAAACTCAAAACGTGCATGTCGCACAAGTCTAAAAGTGTTGAAAACAAGGTTTTTGGTTCCAGATTTTGACTCGAGTGGAAATAGGAAAAGTTGCATATACCAAACACCTTAGATATGTAGCAGACTCCCCCAGCCCAAACCCCGATACCCAACTCACCCCTCTGGCCGCAATTTTCGGCCAGAATGAATTTTTCTGCGGCCTGTGGTGGGAATTAGGGTCTCGTGCTGTGTGTGTGTGTTTTTATATCCCAGTAACTAAGTTCCAGTAATTGCAACTTTTCCCTGAAGCACCCAATGCAAAAGCAGATCACAAAACTACCCAAAATCTTAACTAAATTGCTTAATTAACACTAATTTAGTACAATAAGGTATTTTAGTGTAAACTGAAACAAAGACATGAGTTAAAGGACACTAATAGCACTTAATTAAGTTAAACAAGCCCTAAAAACCCTAACTTACCATAATCTTCACTTAAACCATAAATTTAGCATTAAAACTCACAAAAACACTACTTTAGCTAATTAAACTACAAGGTTAGCAAGAAAGTGATTAAGGTGATCTTAATACCTCAAGTTGGTCTTATGGGGGTCTAAACTTGCTGGCCTTGCCTCCAATAGCAAAGACTTGCCATCAAAACCAACAAAGGAGGTGTTTTGCAATGGTTTAATGAAGAAAAGATGGATTTTTGTGTGGGGAGGTTGAGGCTTGGAATGCAAGGAGAAAAAGAAGAAGAAGAAGAAGAAGCTGCTGCTGCTGGAGTTGAGAGGAGAGAGAGTGAGAGAGAGAGTTCCCCCAAGTCAAAGCCTCCCATGCTCATTTAAAGCACCATGCTTCTCCTATTCTTTTCTTTATCTTATTCTATTAAGTTTTGGGTTTTTAAAAAGAAGGAAAAGATAATTAAGGGGGAAAATGAAAAGGGAACATGTTACATTAACCTAGTGACAAAGGTGCATGCTACACTAAGATTGCTTAGGAAAATATAATTAAGAAAATGTTCTAATCAAGTGAACTCTAAACTAATTAATAATTAATAAAACACTATTATATAAATAATCAAATATTTTCATTATAAAAAATTTGATTTATTCCAGTTTATGTGAAATTTTAAAATTTTGATATGTTATGAAAAACACGCATTAGCTAATTAACGTGAAATTAACCTAATCAAATTTCAAGGCGTTACAATCTTCCCCCCTTAAAGAAATTCGGTCCCCGAATTTAAAAATCTGGCTACGCGTACCTTCAAAGATATGAGGATATTTCTTCCTCATCTCGTCCTCAGTCTCTCATGTGACCTCCTCGCTGCTCGTGCCACGCCAAAGGACTTTGACGGACGGTATAACCTTCGATCGTAATTTCTTCACCTGCCAATCCAGGATGACTACCGGCTGCTTTGAAAAAGAAAGGTCGCGCTCGAGCTGGATAGTCGGGTGCTGAATCGCATGAGAAGGGTCATAAAGATACTTGCGGAGTATCGAAACGTGGAAGACGGGGTGAACGTCTAGGAAACTGGGCGGAAGAGCTAACCGATATGCAACAACACCAATACGCTAGAGGATCTTGAAGGGGCCCACATATCTGGGACTAAGTTTCCCCTTCTTCCCAAATCTCATCACGCCTTTCATTAGGGAGACCCTCAAGAAAACATGATCGCCAATAGAAAACTCAAGTCTGCGCCGACGACGGTCCGTATAAGATCTCTGCCTGCTCTGGGATGCTCTCATCCAATCACGAATCAACTTGATCTTCACAGTCGTCTCCTCAACAATCTGTGGCCCCAAAATACTGCTCTCGCTGAGCTCTGTCTAACAGACGGGCGATCTACATCTCCTCCCATATAGAGCCTTGAATGGTACCATCTGAATGGTCTCCTGGAAGCTGTTGTTGTAGGAGAACTCTACTAAGGGCAAATGCTGATCCCAGCTACCTCCGAAATCTAAAACGCACGCTCAGAGCATGTCCTCAAGAGTCTGAATAGTCCGCTCTGACTGGCCGTTAGTCTGCGGATGAAAAGCTGTGCTGAAACTCAAGCGGGTGCCCAAAGCCTCCTGAAGTCTCTGCCATAATCGGCTGGCAAACTGGGTGCCTCGGTCGGACACAATGCACGTTGGGACGCCATGCAACCGTACGATCTCGTCGATGTAAATCTAGGCATACTGAGCAAATCTAAAAGTGGTCTTCACTGGCAGGAAGTGAGCCGCTTTCGTCAATCGATCCATGATCACCCAAATGGATTCATGCCCTCGACTGGCCCTGGGTAGACCCACGATGAAGTCCATAGAAACCTGCTCCCATTTCCACTCCGGAATGGGCAAAGGCTGCAACTCTCCCGCTGGCCTCTGGTGCTCAGCTTTGACCTGCTGACAAGTCAAGCATCTCGAAACGAAGTCTGTAACGTCCCTCTTCATCTCGTCCCACCAGTAAACATCTCTCAGATCTTAGTACATCTTGGTGGAATCTGGATGAACATTGTACACCGATCGATGTGCCTCCTCAAGAATCTCACGCCTCAGTCCCTCAGCTTCTGGTACGCACAGTCTAGTCCCAAATCGTAGTATCCCCTGATCATCGATCACGAACTCGGAAAATCTGCCCTGTCCAATCTGTGCCATGATCTATGAACAACGGTCATCACTGTACTGTGCCTCATGTAAACGGTCAAGCAACCGTGGGCATGCACGAACATGCGCAAGCTGTCCCCCGATCGGAGTGAACTCGAACTACATTCGGCTGTCGCATAAAATCTGCCAATCTGCCAACGACTGCCTCTGCACTGCGCTCAAACAAGATAGACTACCCCCGGGCCTCCGACTCAAAGCATCCTCCACTACATTCGCCTTGCCCGGGTGATAAAGGATCTCACAATCGTAGTCCTTCACTAACTCCATCCAACGACGCTGTCTAAGATTCAGGTCTCGCTGCTGAAATATATACTTTAAGCTCTTGTGATCCGTGAATATCTGGCATGACTCACCGTATAGGTAATGTCGCCAGATCTTGAGTGCAAAGACCACTGCAGCCATCTCCAAATCGTGAGTGGGTAGTTCTGCTCATGCTTCTTCAGCTGCCGATAAGCATACGCGATAACCCTGCCGTGCTGCATCAATACACAGCCTAGACCCGCTCGAGAAGCATCATAATAAACCATAAATCCGCCCGATCCCGAAGGAAAAGATAATACCGGCGCCGTAGTCAAACGAGTCTGCAATTGCTGAAAGCTACACTCGCACGCCTCTGTCCAAACAAAAGGAACTCCCTTCCGGGTCAGCCCGGTCAACGATGCAGCAATACGGGAGAAGTCATGTACAAATCGTCGGTAGTAGCCGGCCAATCCTAGGAAGCTGTGGATCTCTGTAACTGAGACTGGTCTGGGCCAATGCTGGATGGCCTCGATCTTCTACGGGTCCATAAGTATACCGTCGCTCGTAACCACGTGACCTAAGAAATCAACGCTGTCAAGCCAGAATGCGCACTTGGAGAATTTCGCGAACAGCTGGTGCTCCCTCAGAGTCTGCAATGTGATCCGCAAGTGCTGCTCGTGCTCCTCTCGGCTTCGGGTATACACTAAGATGCCGTCAATAAACACAATGATGAACTGATCAAGATACGGCCTGAAAACGCGGTTCATCAAGTCCATAAATGCTGCTGGGGCGTTGGTGAGTCCGAATGACATCACCAAAAACTCATAGTGTCCGTAACGTGTGCGAAAAGCCGTCCTCGGAATATCCTCCTGCCGAACCCGCAACTGATGGTAGCCTGATCGCAAATCAATCTTCGAGAAGTGTCCCGCACCCTGAAGCTAGTCGAACAAATCATCGATATGAGGCAAGGGGTATCTGTTCCGCACAGTAACCTGGTTCAGCTGGCGGTAATCGATACACAAGCGCAAACTGCCGTCCTTCTTCTTGACGAACAGGACAGGAGCACCCCAAGGAGATACGCTCGGTCGAATAAGCCCTTTTATCTAACAACTCTTGCAACTGACCCTTCAGCTCTCTATGCTCCGCCGGGGCCATCCGATAAGGCGGTATGGAATTAGGCCCCGTGCCGGGAATCAAGTCAATACAGAACACAATATCGCGCTCAGGCGGTAGCCCAGGCAGCTCGTCAAGGAAAACATCAGGAAACTTGCTAACAATCAGGACCTGGTCCAATGGGACCTCTGCAGCTCTAGTATCACAAACATATGCTAGGAATCCTTGACATCCTTTCCTCAAGAGCTGTCCAGCACGAAAAGACGAAATCAAGCTGGGAAGGGTGACGTTACGGTCTCCCTGAATAATAAGAACTGGCTCTCCCGGAAAACTAAAACTGACTGCCTTCTCACGGCAGTCTACGGATGCATAACAAGGGGCTAGCCAGTCCATGTCCAGAAGAACATCAAAATCCAACATATCGAGGAGAATCAAATCAACTAAAGAATCCCTCTCCCAGATATGAACAGAGCACATTCGAAACACAAAACGAGCGACAAACGACTCGCCTACCGGAGTAATAACAATAAGTAGTTGATCTAACGACGATGACTCTCGGCCAACCTCGATGCGAAGTGCGTAGATACATACGAATGTGTAGAACCTGGTGTTGGATATAGTACCCTCAAAGTCAATTATTGGATCGCAGGCACGTGATTGCAATGATTGAGGGAGGACCTATACCGGTAGGACAGTCTTACTCGAGATGATAGTATGCTATCTGGTTTGTCTTTATCATCATGTTGATAGTGCCCATAGGATTCTTGCTTGACAGCCAGCGGTATGATGGCGATCATATACGTAGGAGCTGGGGTCTATAAGCACATCCTTAAATTGTCCCTAGTCGTAGGAGTTTCAAGACCGGGCATCGATACTCCAGAGTAGACTTGTGTATACAGTTCGAGACCCCGACGAAGGTCGGTGGCCGGTCTTACAAGCCACTGGTGTCAGTCAGTTTACCTAAGATGTATACAGGTGCTCATTCGGTTATGAGTACACCGGACAGGACTCGCCGGGAACCTGCTAGTTGGTATTATACCTATTGTCAGATAGCAGTTCCCAGGCGACATGTGTACAGGTTAGTCTGTCGACTTGAGATCGTCATTTTTCTCATGTGAGTTCCTACTGTGCTTTGATTACAACCCTACCATTGCTCAAAGGAGTCGTGCAAACAGGTTTTAGTTGGGTACAGTCCCGAGCCACATGGAGGCAGTGAGCGGATCGTCGGGGATTCGTCTCTCCCGGTTTTAGGGGTTGATGTCGCACAGTGCACGGGTGGCCATCACCAGAAATACTTGGCCAAGGTAATCGAGAATTACTGATTCGGATCAGTAGTTTCTCAGGTGGTGATGGGCTTCATACCGACACGAATTATCGCGTTAGTAGGGGTCTGACTTTATCCACCCCCTAGATCCGATATGCGATACTCTTAGACGAACAGACTGGACTGTACGGATATTGTCACTGTGAGGCTCAGAAGGGTTTCAGGATGAGTTTGCTCGTCAGCTTCCCTTTCGTTCAATACATAGGCAACCGTTACGTACAGCTAGTACCACTGACGTGCTTGTGGTTAAACCCACTGCCAGTGTATTGATGAGACATTAGAGTCCCCCATAAAAAGTTTCCCAAGTTCGGGCGAAACGTTATAGAGGCCGTATGGTTTTATGGAAAGGTTCGATCATATACGTGCACTCGGGCGCGGATCATGACCGGATGGATAATACTAGTGGGCTTTGGTTTAAGCCGGATCCTAGTATTATATTGTGTTGGATTACTATAGTCTCGTTGTATTCGTATTCCGTCGGAATACGGATACTGGTATGTATATACAATCGAGGGGCATTCTCATAATCCGTTATGAGTTTGTTTTAGGGTTGCCATATCTTTTGGTTTAAAAATTTTGGTGTAAATGTTTTATTTGGTGAGAAATTGTGACTCATTTGTTCTTTTGTCTTGGAGCATTAATGAGGCATGGTCCAAGATGGTGTCTCCTTGTTTTGGGGATTAGTTTGTGGGTGTATTGTGATATTTTATTGGGCATGGGGGCTGCTGAAATTCAGCAGTGATCTTTTTAGTTTTGAGCTCAAAAATCATCACAATACTCACACAATTTCATTGCTTGCTTATTCCTTTTGGAGTTCACAAGTTCTTCACCTCATGGCAACTCTATAGCCTCCACCCTACACCCTCTCATGTGTTGAGAATCCTAGGGTGATTGAGACAAAGTAATCCCACATCTTCTCTACTTCATCTTGGACATGTCGGCTAGCAAACTTCATGTCCGAGTTGCTTCGGTTTGAAGCGGGAGCCCGTATAAAGAATCCTCGACGTGGTGCCATTCCGACGAGCAAGACCGGAGAGCAGACTTGATCGGGACAGCGACGAGGAGCTAGGAAAGAGATTGAAGACCGAAGGACACGAATCGATCGGTATAATATGTAAACTTAACTTTGTAGAATGCTAGATAACGGTTAATTGAACGATCCGGGTTTTTGGTTGCGGTAGCGCCGAGTTTTGAAAAGTTTTTGTTCCGCATTTGGCGTCGGATTGACGGCCGGGGCGCTGCCGTACCCTAACACCTGGGTCGAATAACACCCGTGCGTCGAAAGAACATACTGGCAAGGTACATGTCACTACGGCATTAGATGCCTATGCATCCTGCGGAGTCAAAGCGAACACTCGGGCCTGTCCCCCACCAATAGCTGGCTATCCTCGGCCTCGGCCTCTGCCTTCTCGTCCTCTCTGAACAGGACCGCCATGTCCACGGCCTCTGGGAACGTCCGCCTGGCGTGGAGCACCACCAGGGGTAGGAAGTAGACCTCTCTGTGCATAAGTCTGACGCGGAGCAACAACAGGCGCAAGAGGCAACGCTCTCTGAAGTGAAGGTGGTATAGTAACATGTGGAACCGCTGTCTCCCTTCGGTGTATCTCAGGACAATCTCTAACGAGGTGAAATAGACTACCACACCTAAAGCATCTACGCGACGACTGCTGACCCTCCTGGGGATAAGAGCTGAACAACTGGCCTCGTCCCGAGTCTCCGCTACTCCCCGTGCCTGAACGAACTCTGTCGCGGCGTCTAAATATTTGTCTCCGTACTGATATACCCGTACAAACCCTCTTCGGTTCTGGAACTACCGAAGTCTCGACAAGACACTCCTCGACTAATAGGGATGCATCCACTGCTGCTGCATAGGTATCACAATGCAGTGCGTTGATGGAGAGAATAAATGGGGTAAGCAAGCCCCGAACAAACCTCTTGATCCGCATCTCCTCAGTAGCTACCAAATATGAGGCATACGTAGATAACTCGGTAAACAGTACGTCGTACTCTGCCACTGTCATCCCCGGAGTCTGGCGTAACGACTCGAAACTGCGTGCTCGAGCATCCCTAACACCCTGTGGAAGAAAGCGGGCAAGAAACACCGTCACAAACTCAGCCCAGGTCATGGGAGGCAGACCTGCGGCTCTGCCCTTCTCTAGAGACTCACACCACTTCTGCGCAAGACCTTCCAGACGAAAGCTTATGAACTCTACCCATCTCGCGTCGGAGCATCTCAGTAAACGACATATCCTGGCCATCCTATCGATAAATGACTGTGGGTCCTCAGCTGCATCTGTGCCTGTGAAGACCAGAGGCTTCAGCCTCATGAACTCAGATAACGATACTGCGATCACCTCTGTAGCTGCAGGTGCAACTTCCTGAACTGTAGGTACCATCACGGTCCCCGTAGTAGGTGGAACGACCTCCTGTCTCTGCGCTCGAATGGCCTCAACTATCGATCCCATCATCTGGCGCAAATCCTGCATACCGGCCCCTAGCATAACAATGTGATATGTCGAAGGTGGATCAATCTCCTCCGGAACAATGGGCATACCGCCCTGATCAGTCCTCGTCTCAGATGAGCCAACTCTGCCCTCGACCCTCACGGCCGCTCTCTGCGCCCTCGTAGTCTTCGGCGGCATAATGGCTGGAAAAGAAAATAAGATTCGATAAGAATACGGAAATCGAATCACAAGGATGTATATAATCGTGAAGGAACTTCAACCAATAAGTGCTAAGGTCACTTAGGCGGAGTACCGTGTCGTGAGTATGCCGCGGAACATACACATGCTACACCACTCTGCTTAAGATATCTACTCCATCATACCAAGGTCATCCTACACTCCGAAAGGTAAAACCTACGCTTTGATACCAACTTTGTCACGACCCAAAGTTCAGCCCGTGACCGGCACTTAACCACGTAACGTCTACAGACGTAACGCAATTAAGTAAGCCGGAAACCCAGAAATCAAAACCATCAAAAGTAGTGAGTGAAGAAAACATTGGTTTAAAACATTTAGAAACCTTGAGTAAAAATCTTTAAAGTTTAAATTATTTCCTAAAAAAAAATTTTAGGCAGCACCTCCCTTGTAAAAACTAGCCCCGAAACGGGTACAAGACATGATATAAGTAAAATTGACATATAATATAGATAAAACATCCCCAAACGGGAGCAATCATGCCCAACGGCAGAACAATCACCACGAGAATAATATACGACGCCGTAGCGAAGAAATGACAACATAAGTGAAAAACAGCATAAAAGATAAAACTGCATAGATAAAGTCGGCTCACACGAACTCGACATCCAGAGTACAAAATAATATACAACATCATCCTCACAACCGGTCTCAAAGTCAATACATGAAATGGTAGATGGAGAGTACTAGATACAATAGAGTGTACAAAAGGAAAACAAACGGATACCGCAAACCCACCTATAAGCAACACGGCACACCTGCCCACTATAACTGTATCCTCCGCAAAAGGTACAATGAGGTAGCCCTGCCGCGACTACTCTGAGGGTCAACCTGCAAAACACTGTGGCACAACGGGGGTGAGTTGCCAACTCGTGAATAGAAAATAACATATAAAGGTAATCACAAGTATGCACGTACTGCGATACTCTAACATGTGCAATCTAATAACGTCAACGTGATAAACTGGGTATGCAATAATCATGCGAGGTACTCTATCAAGTACTACAACTACATGATGCAGTGCATAACAATGGATGCTGAGCATGGGATAAAATATCATCTACACGAATCATCATCGTGGAAAAACCCGGTGTCTACCAAAAACACCCCAAAATCCCCATAACTCAGGCGCCGTCACTCTACCCGACCCTCAAATCCTGTAAATCTCATGGAACCAGAGTGCTCAACATCGGCACTCGAAAACCTAAAAAATACTCGTATCCGGCATCGACACGTAAATCCATATATATATATATATATATCGGGCTCCGTCTACGGGATCGGCCCTCGGGCTTCGGCAGTACGGGTCGACCCATATCCATCTCTCGACTCAGGTCGGCATCCTCCGGATAACCGCCAGGTCCAACCAATCACCGGTAGGTACTCGCCACCCTGCTAGGCTCATCGTCTACTCCACGAAAACATTCTCGCCCCGGGGAACCATACCGGGTCCACCATGAACCCGCAAACGGATCATCCAACTCCTCGAATCCGGTTTCAAGCACACGTCTCAGAACCGAGAAAACGCATGGTGGACGCACTGAAATATCATATCAAGAGAAACCGGGTTTTTAAAACAGTGCATACTTTCTTTAAATGATACCACGGTTCTCAAATACAGAAATTACATGAAATCCAAAAAAACTCAATGCGTAAATCCATGCAATGTGAATTGCAAGTATAGAGACACACAATATGTATGTACACAAAGGAACAGAATCATATCTAATCATCAATGATGAGGTAAGATAAACGTCGTATGGTTCATAGCAATTCTATAGTGCGAGTGTCATGGCAATTACTAACGGTGTGTGTGTAGCATACAATTAGTGCTCGTGCAGCATGAACCGTTAGTAACAGTGCGGTGTCTCATAACTACTATGTCCCTATGCAACAAGAGAGGGGTATGCAACAATAGTACATATGCACAACCTATATATATATATATATATATATATATATATATATATATATATATATATATATAACATGTACAACATCCTATCAAGCCCTGACGCATAACGCCATACGGGCGATATCCCCATAGATGTTAAATCTACTCACCGGTGATCTCGAGCTAGGTATATCTGACCACCTGCTTCCCCTTCTTCGCGACGTCCGACGTCCCCGTCTGCGATCCTAGAATTACACAAAGCAACACACATAAGGCTAAATCCTGCAAAAACGCGATATCAAGACTATACGAAAAGCTAGCGTCGCAAGCTAACGCGTGTGGAAACATGACACCAAAACGTGTGTGCAAGCATCTGGAACCACCCTGACACGCTGCGATGCACAGAAACCACTAGACCCAAACTCAAAACGTGCATGTCGCACAAGTCTAAAAGTGTTGAAAACAAGGTTTTTGGTTCCAGATTTTGACTCGAGTGGAAATAGGAAAAGTTGCATATACCAAACACCTTAAATATGTAGCAGACTCCCCCAGCCCAAACCCCGACACCCAACTCACCCCTCTGGCCGCAAATTTGCGGCCAGAATGAATTTTTCTGCTGCCTGAGGTAGGAATTAGGGTCTCGTGCTGTGTGTGTGTGTGTTTTTCTATCCCAGTAACTAAGTCCCAGTAATTGCAACTTTTCCCTGAAGCACCCGGTGCAAAAGCAGATCATAAAACTACCCAAAATGTTAACTAAATTGCTTAATTAACACTAATTTAGTACAATAAGGTATTTTAGTGTAAACTGAAACAAAGACATGAGTTAAAGGACACTAATAGCACTTAATTAAGTTAAACAAGCCCTAAAAACCCTAACTTACCATAATCTTCACTTAAACCATAAATTTAGCATTAAAACTCACAAAAACACTACTTTAGCTAATTAAACTACAAGTTTAGCAAGAAAGTGATTAAGGTGATCTTAATACCACAAGTTGGTCTTAGGAGGGTCTAAACTTACTGGCCTTGCCTCCAATAGCAAGGACTTGCCATCAAAACCAACAAAGGAGGTGTTTTGCAAGGATTTAATGAAGAAAAGATGGATTTTTGTGTGTGGGGGTTGAGGCTTGGAATGCAAGGAGAAGAAGAAGAAGAAGAAGAAGAAGCTGCTGCTGCTGCTGCTGCTGGAGTTGAGAGGAGAGAGAGTGAGAGAGAGAGTTCCCCCAAGTCAAAGCCTCACATGCTCATTTAAAGCACCATGCTTCTCCTATTCTTTTCTTTATCTTATTCTATAAAGTTTTGGGTTTTTAAAAAGAAGGAAAAGATAATTAAGGGGGGAAATGAAAAGGGAACATGTTACATTAACCTAGTGATAAAGGTGCATGCTACACTAAGATTGCTTAGGAAAATATAATTAAGAAAATGTTCTAATCAAGTGAACACTAAACTAATTAATAATTAATAAAACACTATTATATAAATAATCACATATTTTCTCTATAAAAAATTTGATTTATTCCCGTTTATGTGAAATTTTAAAATTTTGAGATTTTATGAAAAACACGCATTAGCTAATTAACGTGAAATTAACCTAATCAAATTTCAAGGCGTTACACTCCCATAGTCATTGGTGTGTAGCACCTAAGATCATATATCAATGCTCACTGGGGGTGAGTACACTGGACGGACTCGCCGAGAACTTCTAAATGGTATTATACATTTCGTCCGATAGCGGTTCTCAGGTGACATGAGTATAGCTTAGCCTTTAGACCTGAGATCTTCATTTGTCTCATGTGACTTCCTACTGTACTTAGATTACCCTACCACGGCTCTACTAAGTCATGTAAACATGTTTTAGTTAGGTACAATCCCGAACCATATGGAGGCAGTAAGCGATTGTTAGGGATTCGTCTCTCCCGGTATAGAGAGTCGATATAGTACTGTGTTCGGTTGGCCATCACTATAAGACCTTGGCCAAGGCAGGTGAGATTTACTGATGGTTAGATCAGTAGTATCTCCGATCAGTCCTGTGCCACATCGGCATAAATTATCTGTTTATTAGGGTCTGAAGTTTACCACTCCTTAGACCTGGTATGTGATACTCTTAGACAAAGAGACTGGACGATACGGAGATTGTTACAGATATTCTCAGTTGGGGTTCGGATGAGTTTGCTTGTCGGCCTTCATTTTCGACAGATACCTGGGTAGCTGTTATGTACAACTGTGTCACTGACGTTCTTGTGGTTATGGATTTATCCACTAACTTACTGCTAGCATAATGTCGAGTCTTTAGAGTCCCACACGGAGAGTTTTCCTGGTTCAGGCGAAATGATATAGTTGCGATATTTTGATACGTGTAGAGTTCCGATTAAATAAGTGTACTATCTATACAGACTTTAATCGGACGAACGGTAATACTAACCGGCTTAGGATTAAGCCGGATTATTAAATCAAGTATTGGTTTAATAATTTACATATATATATTTTGATATGTATATTCTAGTATTATTTTCACTGTATTATTCTATCTTTTTGGGTATTCGTATTTTGATATGAAAATGGGTATATATATATGGAGATCTATCTTTGGATTTATACAAGTATGCATTCTAGAAGGAGGAAGCCTCATTATGTATTTTCTATTTTTGATAAATGGAAATGAGGAAGAGGAGGTGGAGGAGTGAGGTGGCTTAGGAATAGTAAGAGGCATGGTTGAATAGGATAGACAAATGAATTGACAATTCATTTGTCTACACTATTCAAGTATGGATGTTATTTTATATTTTCCAAAACCATGACTTGTATTTTCTTTCACCAAGCTTATTCATTTTCACCATTTCTTTTCTCTCTCCTTGCTAGCTCTAGCTCTTGAGCCCCTCTTTCACCTTCTTCCCTACATTCTCATGAGTTGAGAATCAAGGATAGAAAAAAGACAGAAAAATACTAGAACACATCATTACATCCTTAAGTATCTTAGATTAGCAACCTAGGGTTTTTAGTTGCTTCACTTACTTATTTGTCTGAAGTTAGGCCTTGAACCATATCTCCCAGATGGATCGTTTTCGACAAAGGAGGACCGGCTTACAAGTTCGATCCCGGAGTTCCGAAGAGCCAAGGAAGGGGATTCGAAGACCGAAGGACACGAATCATTAGGTATAAGCTTTTAACTGAGTAGTTAAACTCCTTGGTTTCTATTTTAGTGTTTGGTTTGATCCAGGGTTATAGTTTCTAGCTATAAGTTTTTAAAATTAAAGTTTTTCATTTTGCAAACGCCGTGGTTGTAGCGGTAATGGATCTAGGAACATTATCATAGTATCATAGCCCCCAAACACTATAAACTAGTAGTAAACGATACTTAAGTTTCAAAACCGAATTTTTTTGATTCTTAAAACCTAGTTTCTGTTCGAATTTTTTTTAAACAAGTGCAAAAGTGTGTTCTTGATGTAAAATTGACACAGAATGAAAATGAGGTAGAACAGGAATAGAAAATCGCCCAAAACCCCAAATTTCCCACTTCTGCGGTTTTTGTGTCTCTTCTTGCTCTCGTTGTCATCCAGTGTCCTGGGTTTTTGGAATTGGGATTTTTAGTTATGTTTGATTTTTCCTAGATTTCATTTAGTGTTATCTTTGTATTCGGGCAACTCAGAAAGTTTTAAAACTCGAAACTTTTGATATCTATGATGTTGTATATGTGTTTCAAACGTCGTCTAATTGCTATATGTCATTTAGACTGGGTTGCACATACTTGCTTGTGTTGTTGTGATGTTTATCTCTATGATGGTTTGGATAGATTGTCATGTTGAATAGCCCCTCAGGCGATACAGTTATATCATTTGTATATTCATTATTGTGGGGCGAGCGTCCGATTTGTGGACTTTCGTTTCTGCTTGAATGCATATTCTTTTATTGGGACACGGCCGGGTTGAGCTCGATGTGACCATTATATATTATTTCATTTCTGTACTTGGATAAACCCATGGAGAATTGCTCGAGCAGTCGGGTTCTAAAGTGTGCTAGGTGGTTGTCTCACAGTGGTGAGTTCGAGCTGCCTTGCTCTAGAATTGGCAGGCTAATCGTCGCACTTATAATGGTTTTAGGATGACCCATGGTGGCGTGCTCAAATTACCGGATTCTGTGAAGTGCCGGGTAGCCCATTCATGACCTAGAGTGCGGGTTGCCTCACTTCTAGAATTGATGGGTAACTTGTCGCACTCGTAGGGGTCTTGGTTCGATATTGTACATGTTATCCACTTGACCGGGGATCGTCGAGTTTCATTTGCGGCTCAAATGAAACACGGGGCTCCTAAATTATCCGCTATTCCATATTGTTTATCGCATGCCTGTGATGTTTTTGTATCATGCCTGACATGACTATATATATATATATATATATATATATATATATATGTTGTATATGTTTTGCATCCACGCTAGCCCTGCCCATGCACTACCGTAAGTTAAGTAACCTTACGGTGAAGTCCCCGGACCCCATGGCGAATGCAGATGGCATATACGTATATTCTATTTTCATTATTTTCTGGTGTGATAGGACTTAATTGATGGGACAATATTAATTTTGATTAATTCAAGAAAATAAACCTAAAAGATGTCGTTGGAATCAAATTTCAAAACTACTCGTTTCTTTTCAAAACTACTCGGTTTTTCATAAAACCAAATGTTTTCAAAATTTAGCTTGAACCACTCATTTCAAAATCACTAGGTTCCTTCAACGATATAAAGTCATCACGTTAAAGGTTTTCCACTAAAAAACAACCATAGCCCTCCGTTATTTCAGATTAGTAGTTCTTAGTATTCGTGTTGCGTTTGTTGACATTTGCCAAGGCATAGTGTTCGGTAGCTAAGTATTGCTTTTCTGTTGCATGTTGATACGATTAGTTAGTGTAAGTCGATGTTGCACACTCTACGGGGTTTGTAGAGAGGTAAAATTTTCAAAAAACAAGTTTTAGGCATGCAACATCGACAATAAACCTAAGAACTACCATAAGTCCTAACTAGCAAAAACTCCATAGATACTAATCTACTCGGAAAGAGATTATACCTATGAGATCGTCCTTCGGGTCTTCAAAGTCCTCTTCTTAAGCTCCTCGTAGTTCTGGATCAAGCTTAGTCATCGGTCTCCTCGCGTCAAAGACGATCCACCTGAGAGTTTGTGGTTTAAGGTTCAAGCTCAAAAAAGATGTGACTAAAAGACTTAGTTTGCTAATCTAGGTAATTTAGAAGATGTAAAGAGTGTTAATTGGATTTGATTATCTCAAAAAACCTATGATTCTCAAATCATGAGAGGGGTTAGGGTTGAGGAAGAAGAGGAACTCGAGAAAGGAGAGAGAAGGCTAAGGTTAGAATGAGAGAAAAAATGGCTTGAAAAACAATATCTATCGTAACCATTTTACAAATAAAATATCAAGCCATGCTTGAATAGTTTTCATAAATGAATAAATAAAAAAAATAGCCATGCCTCTCACCATGCTCAAAGCCACCCCATCCCTCCACCTCATTTTGTATTTCTAATAAATAGAAACACATATAATGAGGTGTCTTCATCTAGAAGCATTCTTGTATAAATACAAGAATACATAAACCGTATATACATACCCGTATTCATACTACAAAAAATACAAATACCAAGAGATAGAATAATCCAATAATATAATACTAGATCATTATTAAATCAATACTTGATTCAATAATGCGATTTAATTCTAAGCCCGCCAGTATTAACCGTCCGAACATAAATCCGTATAGCTAGTATAAGTATATGACCGGAACCCTGCACGTATAACCATACGACTTCTACAACGTTTCGACTGAACTAGGGAAACCCTCTATATGGGACTCTAAAGACTCAACAATACACTGGCTGTGGGTTTAACCACAAGCACGTCAGTGGTACTAGATGTATGTAACGGCTACCCAGGTACCTGTTGAAAAGAAGGCTGACGAGCAAACTCATCTGAACCCCCACCAAGCCCGTCCGTGACAATCTCCGTACAGTACGATATGTTCGTCTCAGAGTATTACATGCGGGGTCTATGGGGTGGAAAACATCATACCCCTAATAACCTGACAAGTCATGCCGATATGGTTTAATACCATCCGAGAATCTACTGATCTAACTATCAGTAATTCTCAACAGCCATGACCAGGGACTTATGGTGTTAGCCAACCGAATACAGTGCGATATCGACTCTATATACCGGGAGAGAAAAATCCCCAACAATCGCTCACTGCCTCCTTATGGCTCAAGACTATACCCAACTAAAACCCATTTGCATGACTCAGTAGAGCCGTGGTAGGGTAGTAATCAAAGCACAGTAGAAACTCACATGAGACATATGGCGATCTCAGGTCAACAGACTATCTGTACTCATGTCACCAGAGAACTGCTATCTGACAATAGGTATAATACCATCTAGTCAGTTCTCGATGAGTCCGTCCAGTATACTCATCCCCAGTGAGTGCTTGTATACAATCTTAGGTGAAACACACCAATGGCTATGGGACGAAGCACCGCCCCCTTTCGGGGTCTAGAAACGTATACACTAGTCTATTCTGGAATACCGATGCCCAGTCTCGATACTCCCATGACTAGGGACATTTAAGAATGTGCTTATCGACTACCCAGCTCCCACAAGTATGATTGCCATCACAACGCTGGTAGTCAAGCAAGGATCCTACGAGCTTTATCAACATGTATAAGTGATATGAAATAACAAGTAAAACATATACACATGTTAAGATAAAATCAAACCAAATAGCATACTATCATATCGAGCAAGATTGTCCTGTACATATATACCCCTAGCATCCTATACAATAAAGGCCCCTGGGGCATACATATCCAATAGTTAGGAAAGTCGTATGACTTTGTTGAGCTTTTCTAAGAGTCATACGGGTGGGTTTAATGTAATCCAGGATAATGACAAGTTGAACTTGACTTGTGACTTATGATCTGTTGACCTTTGCTAAGGTCATAAGTCGCTTGGGGCAAAAACTATATCGGGAGTTTCAGACATAAAGGAAACTTGCCAAGTATGTGCATACCTTCTAAAGTGTGGTGACTAGAATGGCTTCCATCTAGGTTAACACGCAATGATAGTTGGGTCCCGATTCCCACTGATGAGTAGGATTACTCTTGGGAGATATTTTTCGGTTGATAATTATCTAACCTATTAGATGTCTAGAAAGATGTTAATGGGGCTACGCCTCTGCGGAACCGAGGTTTATTTTAATTAGGTTCGTGCAAGAGCACAGGAAACCTCCCTCGAAGTACCAACTCCCACCTGGCTGAACGGTTAGCCAACTTGTAAGATGTAAATGATCCCGGCTAGTTCTCCTTTTAAGGTTTGAAGGAGAATTCTAGAAAATAGTGAAAGTCATCCTGATTAGATAAATTTAAAACCAATCTAATCTTGCAAGAGCGCACGCTGAGTGTTTCTTTTCCATCTCTCCATGTAGCAACCATGTCACGCCTTAATCAAGATAATAAAATGTATGACTTGACTGTATCAGCTTATTACACTGGGCTGAGGAACTTTGGTTTGACTCTAACTTGTGACAACTGTCATGAGTATGGGTAAGGGAAAGAGGAATGCAAGGACTTCCATTTGACCCTGATGAAGGAGAAACATTCTAATGCATCTTCTTCGGGTGTATTTGTTATTGAGAACTGTTTTTCGGTTAGTCCTACCTCCTGGGTACTACATACCGGATCAGGATCTCATATCTATAATTTATTACAGGGACCGAGAAAAAGTAGGATGGTTTGACATGGTGATATGTCTCTCAGAGTGGGGAATAAAGCATAAGTTGATACTGCTGCTGTCGGTGAATATCTCCTAGTATTGCCAAGCAGCAATACTATGATTTTGAACAACTGATACAATATACCTTCCATAATTTGCAACAACATATCGGTTTTTTTACTTAATAAAGATGGATATATCTTTGTTCTAGATAGAAATATCATGAACATTTACCTTAATCAGGTATTGGTTGCAGAAGGTCCTGTTGTATATGTATGCCCTAGAAGCCATTATTATATATGTATATATAGTGGATGCTTGGACATATTATGTATAAGACAATCATGCTCGATACGATAGTATGCTATTTAGTTTGTCTTTATCTTAACATATGTATATGTTATATTTGTTATTATGTATCGTTAATACATGTTGATAAAGCCCGTAGGATTATTGCTTGACTACCAGCGTTATGATGACGATCATACATGTGGGAGCTGGGTAGTCCATAAGCACATTCTTAAATGTCCAAATTCATAGTTTTATCGAGACTGGGCATCGATATTCTGGAGTAGATTAGTGTATGCGTTTCTAGACCCCGATGAGGGGCGATGGTCGGTCCTACAATCATTGGTCTTATGCACCTAAGATCGTATACAGGTGCTCAATAGGGGTGAGTACACTGGACGAACTCGTCGAGAACTTCTAGATGGTACTATACCTATCGTCAGATAGCAGTTCTCAGGTGACATGAGTACAGGTTAATCTTCAGACCTGAGATCGTCATTTGTCTCGTGTGAGTTCCCACTGCATTTATATTATTACCCTAACACGGCTTTACTGAGTCGTGCAAACATGTTTTAGTTAGGTACAGTCTTGAGCCACATGGAGGCAGTAAGCGATTGTTGGGAATTCATCTCTCCCGATATAAGGAGTTGATATCGCACTATATTCGGTTGTCCGGCACCATAAGACCTTGGCCAAGGTAGTTGGGATTTACTGATAGTTAGATCAGTAGTTTCCCGGATTGGTCCTTAGCCACATCGGCACGAATTATTGGGTTATTTGGGTCTGACGTTTACCACCCCTTGTTAGTCATATGTATGCCTCAGAGGCCATTATTGTATATTATAGTGGATGCTTGGACATATATATATATAAAAAGAGAGAGAGGGGACTTTCTTGCTCAACATGATAGTATGCTATGTGGTTGCTCTTTATCTTAACATGTATACTCGTATTATTATATTGTCTCTCTGATACATGCTGATAATGCCCTTAGGATGTTAGCTTGACTATCAGGACTATGATGCAGATCATACTAGTGGGGCTTGTGTAGTCCGCAAGCACATCCTTTAACCGTTCCTAGTTGAGGAAGTATCGAGACAGGGCATCGATATTCCAGAGTAGACTAGTGTGTATGTTTCTTGACCCTGTATGGGGGCGATGGTTGATCCTACAACCATTGGTGTTTGACATCAAAGATTGTACACGGGTGCTCATTAGAGAATGGGTACACCGAACAGGACTCGCCGAGAACTCCTAGATGGTACCATATCTATCGTCAGATAGCGGTTCTCTGGTGACACTGGTACAGGTTAGTCTGTAAGCCCGATATCGTGATAGTGTCTTCTGTGGTTCCCACTGTGCTTTGATTTCCTCCCTACCACGGCTCAAAGGAGTCGTGTAAACAGGTGGATTTTGGGCACAGTCCCGAGTCACATGGAGGCAGTGAGCGATATGAGCGATTTCGTCTCTCCCGGTATTGGGAGTTGATGTTGCGGTATGCTCGATTGGCTATAACAGCAAGTGCCTAACCAGGGCTGATGAGATTTACTGATAAGTGTTATCAGTAGTTTCTCGAACAGTTATAGGCCACACATCGGCATGACTTATCAAGTTACTGGGGTCTGACGATTCCACCCCTAGACTTGATATGTGACATATCAGACGAAGAGACCGGACTGTAAGTGTTGCTTATAAGCTTTGCGGGAGTTTGGACAAGCTTGCTTGTTGATCTTCTATTCGCTCAATACCTGGGTAGCCGTTACGTCCAGCTAGTACCGCTAACGGCTTATGGGTGACTGATGTGATCATTACCTACTGTTACCGTATTGACGAGTCTTTAGAGTCCCATACAGAGCTTTCCTAGCTCAAGCAAAACGAAGTAGGGCACATATGGTGATATGTGCGGGAGCTTGATTAAATACGAGTACATGATACCGTATTCTAATCTCGTGATATATGATATCGGATAGGTTATATGTGATATAAACGATTTATTGAATCAAGTGATGATTTGATAAATTGATATACATATTTATATGATATTAGTCCGTTATATATAACCGGATTATTGAATCAAGTGTTGATTTAATAATTTGATATATATTTATATTTGATATATTTATATGTTAGCTAATATTTTAGCTCACTAAAGATTTTATTCTCATCTAAATACATTTAATATATATGTGATATATATTAATATATATATTTATATATTGTATCATGCTTGATGATACATAGAACATGGGTGTATGAGACTCACACCAAGACTAAAGATAATTAGGGTGTTTATTTATTAAGAGTAAATCAAAAATGAGATGGAAATGAGCATGGCTTAGATGCTTGTAAAAGCATGTAGAAGCCATGACTCATCTCACCAATTTTGTTTTACTCTAGATATTTTATAACCCAACCATTATTTTTAGCCCATGGTTAACTCTCTACTTGTCACTTGAGATATTTTCTTCACCTAAGTTCTTTATCTTCTTCCTCTCAAGAGCTCTCTAGATTTTCTTGAGTGGAAAAAGAAAAATAGAAAAAGAATTCTAAAGTGAGAACAATTCCTACTTCATCAACCTAATCTCATATAGCCCATTAGATTAGGTTGTTTGCTTCACTACTTCTTTGATTAGTGAAAAGGTAGCTTGAGTTATAGAAACTTCAAGGTGGATCATCTTCGGCCTCGAAGACGACGAAGCAAGCTCGTTCCTTTCACCAAGTGGAGCCTAAGAAGAGTTCTAGGGACTACTACTTGGAGCTTAGGGACTACTACTTGGAGCTATTGAAGTGAAAGACTTGGTTTACAAAGGTTGTAACCTTCTTCACTTAGTTTAGAATATCCTTACTTGCTTACAAAACCCTAATTCTCTAGTTCGATTCTAGGTTAGAGTAGCTTAGCACTCTAGATTTTTTAAAATTGCATACTTGATACTTGTCTAAACCTAGTGGAAGTGCTAAGACACGCTTTCATGGTATCATAGCCAAACTAGAGCATTAGGCAATGTCTAAAAGACGTTAAAGTGTTCAATCGAAGTTCGAAACCCATATTTTGCGATGTATCTGTCCATTTTTCCAAAAGTTGATATTTTGTAGATTAAAAATATTCAAAAAATTGTGCAGATTAAATTATGGAGCCCCAAGAATTACGAGTCCCCAACTCCATCAAGGAGCCGTGGAACCACGGCCCAAACCTTTGTTTGGCCGCGGTTCCGCCGCAATCTTGACGAGTTGTGGGATCATTTTTCTTGAGCTGCTCCATTTTTGTATTTTGCATTTTCTGGATAATTTTAGTGAGGCTCAAGTTGTTGAGGTCTCTGTGATTTGTGGGTGTTTGATATATCGATCGAAATTTTTAACATCGTCTAGATAGTTTTCATATGTGATACAATATTTGGAATCCACATTAATTAGTTTTGTGAAAACTAGTTTGTGTTTTGTAAATCGCGCATTTTAGTCTCTTTTGATCGATTGCCACGGAGTTTCGATTTGGATCAAAACTCCGTCGCAATCTCGTATTGTAAGCGAATAGTCGCCGGGAAACACTACTAGATAGCCACGCCTCATAGCTCCGACCAACTGACTATAGGAGAACCCCGTTGCCAAAAGTATCCACTCGGGTGCTCGCGGCCGTGGTGTTCCACCCAAGTGCACTTCGTTGACGGCATCGGGGGTGCGGCAATCTACTAAAGTTCCCGACGAGCATTTGATCATTATATTGGGAATCTTGTTGAATTACCCGACTGACTATTGAAAAGTGTTTTCAATTCGAGATTTAAATGCAAGATGGGTTAGGCATGAAATCTGAGATATAAGATATTCCAGGTTTATGATGTCTAAGGTTTGGTATGGATTCTAATTATTGTAGTTTTTCATTTCTTTTCTGCGACCGTAAGTGTAATATGTGGTGTATCTCTGATCTCGTTGCTATACGTAAACGACATTCGGGATACGCATATTTACTTACGTTGATGACATGTGATGTTATGTGTTGCTTGTGATATGTTATATTCGATCGTCGTGACTGAATAGCTGGGAGTTTTTGCATGAGATGAGAGTTTTACTATTTTCATTCTTGTAAAATATGCATGTAATATTCTATTATTGAGACACTTCCGGGTTGAGGATGATGTCACCATTGATGTAAATTATTTACTTTTCTACATTAGGATAGACCCAAGACGGGGAGCACAAGTAACCGGGTTCTAGAGTCCAGTGGGAGACCATCTCGAGGAGTCGAGACCGGGTCACTTAACTATAAAATTGGCAGGGTTACTTGCCACTCTCGTAGGGGTCTAGAGATGTGGGTTTGGCTATTCATCACGACCATGGAATCCGTGTTTTTCATTACTGGCTTAATTTAAAACACGGACCTCCTAGTATATCCTTTATTTCATATGTTTGTTTTTTGTTGCATTTGTTCTGTGATGTGATCATATAACTGCATGAGACAAATGCTATATATATGATATATATAATAAATGTTGCTTATGTTTTGCACCCACGCTAGTCTTGCCCCTGCTCTGCCGTTAGTTAAGTAACCTAACGGTGCATGACGGGGCCCTGCGGTGAATGCGGATGGCATAAGCATACGTTCTATTTTCGTTTCTTCTGTGATGTTTAGGAAACATAAATGATGGGATGTCATTAATGAGATTAATGATAGAAAAGAAACCTAAAGATGTTGTAGAATTAAATTTTTCAAAAAAGGTAGCTTTAGTTTTTGCATTGCATAGCGGTATTCCTTTATGAATATCCAACACCTCATTCGATGTGGAAAGAGCCTAGATCTCTTCACCGAGAGTGACCTATTTAGCAAAACTAGCAAATGCTACAACCCACTCGGTTTTTTTTGAAAACTACTCGATTTTAAAAGTGGAGCTTAAACCACTCATTTTCAAATCACTTGATTCTACAACGATATTAAGTTCATTACGTTAAAGGTTTTTTATCAAAACCATTCGTAACCCTCCGCCATTTTAGGAAGTAGAGTACTTAATATTCGTGCTACATTTGTTGACCATAGTTAAGGCGTAGTGTACGGTATTTAAGTGATGTCTTCCTATATAACATATGATGCGATTGATTAGGACATTCGTATGACTTTGTTGACCATAATTAAGGGTCATACGAATGGGTCTAAATCAATCACGAAATGACGGGTAGAACTTGAATAACGCTTATGATTTGTTGACTATAGTTAAGGTCATAAGACGCTAGGGGTAAAAACAGATATTAGGAATTTCAAGTGTTGAAATTTGCAATGAGATTGCATACCTTCTATGAGATAGTTGGATCCCGATACCCACTGCGAGTAAGACTTACTCCTGGGAGAGTTTTGCACTTTACAATTAGCTAATCCAGTAGGTGTCTAAGAAAGGTCTTAACGGGGTTATGCCCCTGCGGAAACGAGGTTTTTTAATTAGTTCCATGCAAAAGCATGGGGAGACTCCCTCGGAGTACCAATACCTGCCTGGCTGACCGATTGGCGAACTTGTAGAGTGTAATTAATCCCGGCTAATCTTACCTTTTAGGGTTTGAAGGAAGATTTGATAAAAACAGTGGGAGCCATCCTAATTAGATAAGATAACAACCAATCTAATCTTGCAAGAGCACACACTAAAGTGTTTTCTTCTCTCTCTCTCTCTAGGTAGCGACCATGACACGCCTTAATCAAGATAATAATATGGATGTATTGACCGAACCCGCTTATTATACTGAGCTGGAAAATGTTAGTTCCACTCCATCTTATGACTGTCATAAGTTTGAGCAGGGAATAGAGGAATATTAGGATTCCCATGCAAGCTGAACGAAGAAAAAGCATGATGGTGCATCTTCTTCGGGTGTGTTCGTTACCGAGAATTGTTTCTCAGTATGTTGTACGTACTGGGTATTGGATACCGGATCAGGACCCTACGTTTGTAATATGTTACATGGGTTAAAAAGAAGTAGAGAACTGGGAAAGGGTGAAAAGTTTCTCGTAATAGGGAATGATGCAATTGTTGCAGCCAAAGTAGTTGGTGAATATCACCTTGTATTACCAAATGGTAATACATTGATTTTGAACGACTGTTATTTCATACTAAAAATTATGTGCAATATAATATCAATTTCTTTATTAGATAAAGAAGGATATAACTTTGTATTAGAGAAAAATGTTATGAACATTTTTTTAAATCAAGTGTTGATTGGGTTTGGTACGTTGTATAATGGTATATACGTTCTAAATCAGACCACAGTTCTGAAAATACAGAACACACACAAGAGGAAAAATTCAGAAATGAATGAATACTTCTTGTGGCATTGTAGACTGGGTCATATAAATGCGACAAGACTAGCTAAGTTACATAAAAATGGATATTTTAATTCAATCGAATTTTTATCTTATGAAACTTGCGAGTCATGTCTCAAAGGCAAAATGACCAAAACTCCGTTTACTGGACACGGAGAAAGAGCTACTGAACTCTTGGGGCTGATACATAGTGATGTATGTGGTCCTATGTCTACACATGCCAGGAATGGTTCCTCGTACTTCATTACATTCGCTAATGATCTCTCATGATTCGGACATGTGTTCCTGTTGAAACACAAATCTGAAGCTTTCGAGAAATTCAAGGAATACAAGTACAAAGTTGAGAACCAGACGAGTAAAAGTATTAAAATCCTTTGATCTGATCGGGGAGGAGAATACTTGAGCATGAAATTCCGAAACTATTTAAAAGAGAATGGGATTCTCTCTCAGCTTACTCCTCCATATACACCACAGCACAACGGTGTATCGGAGCGGAGAAATCACACCCTATTAGATATGGTGGGCTCTATGATGAGTGTTGCTGAGTTACCTGTCTCCTTTTGGGGTTATGCACTTGAGCTGCATACCTATAGAATAGGGTTCCAACCAAATCCATGCCTACCACTCCATCTGAGATATGGTATGGGAAGAGACTGTCTCTTAAACGAGTTAAGATATGGGGTTGTCCGACCTATGTTAAAAAGCAAAATCCGGACAAGCTCGAGGTAAGGTCTGTTATGTGTAAGTTTGTGGGATATCCAAAGGATTCATATAGATATATTTTCTACCACAGTGAGGAACAAAAAGTATTTGTTTCTCAATATTCCACCTTTTTAGAAAAGTAATTTCTTGTAAAAGAAATTAGTGGTAATAAGGTAGAGCTGGAAGAAGTTCCAGCTACACAAACTATAACTGACAATTTGGTAGAACCGGAGGATTCAATAGTCCCCGACGAACCTCAGTCACTCCGCAAATCTAGTAGGGTTCTTCATCCACCTAAGAGATATGATGTTGGGTTGCCTCGTTTCTTGGGTTTCTTGATAACTCACCGCACTCGTAGGGGTCTGCTTTTGGTTGCGCAGGGCTATTCACGTGACCGGGGAATATCACATTTCGTTTGATGGCTCGAACGAAACGCGGGATTTCTAGATAATCCGACCATTACATCTCTGTATTTTCATTACTTGGTTGTGATATGATTACCTGCCTGTGATGATATTTATCGCTTGCCTCTAATATTGATTATCTGTCTGCGATATATATATATATATATATATATATATATATATATATATATATATATATATATATTGCACTCGCACTAGCCCTGCCCCTGCCTGTCGTAAGTTAAGTAACCTTATGGTGAAGACCCGGGGCCCCGTAGCGAATGCGGATGACGTATATTTACATTCTATTTTCCTTTCATGCTTTTCTATAATTTTATAAGAAGATGTTAAATAATATTATTATCTATTTGATGGAAATGCATTGATTCGGATTAACGCAAAGATAATAAACATAAAACACGTTGTAAAAACCAAATATCAGATAATGTGGTGTTATATTCGAATCTTTTGCTTTGTACAGAGGTATTCGGTTAGGAATATCTTACACCTCATTCTACGAGGAAAAAGCCTGGATCCCTTCACAGGTAGTGACCTCTTCGGCAAAACATTGTGTTTCTATAAATTTGCAAATTGAATAGCCATAGTCTTTTGCTTTGCATCGAGATATTCGGTTAGGAATATCCTGCACCTCATTCAATGAGGTAAGAGCATTAATCCCTTCACGGGGAATCCGCACTTAAGCAATAGTCTATGTAACTATAAATATGCAAAACCACTCGGTTCTTATAATAAGATCAAGTTCATCACGTTAAAGGTTTTTTTCAAAACCATCCATAGCTCTCTGTCATTTTAGGACGTAGAGTACTTAGTATTCGTGCTGCGTTTATTGACTATAGTTAAGGCGTAGTGTATGGTAGCTAAATGATATCTTCCTGCTTGCATATGATGTAACTGGTTAGGACAGTCGTACAACCATGTTGACCATAGTTAAAGGTCATGCGGATAGGTCTAAAACAGTCACGAAATGACGGGTTGAACTTGACTAGCGACTTATGATTTGTTGACCATAGTTAAGGTCATAAGCCGCTAGGGGTAAAAACTAATATCGGGAATTTCAAGTGTTGACACTTATAATGAGATTGCAAACCTTCTATGGTGTGGGGTAACTTGTTGACTCCGTCAAGATTACCACGCCATGATAGTTAGGATCACAATTCCCACTATGGGTAATAAATACTCTTGGGATATGATTCCGGCTAATTCTCCTTTTAGGATTTGAAGGAGCATTCGACAGAACAGTGGGAGCCATTCTAATTAGATAAATATACCAATTTAATCTTGATAGAGTGCACGACGAGTGTTTCTTCTCTCTCTCTCTCTTTCTCTCTCTCTCTCTCTCTAGCAGCGACCTTAGACTAACCCTAAACTAAAAACTCATAAACTTTGTTAACCGAACCTTTTTACAATCAACGGTTTTGGAATGTCATGATTGCCCTATTTCACGACATAGTCGCATATGTCCTTGCATCTCCCACTTTTCCTTTTTGCTTCCTCCAGAACACTCCATATCTGATACAGAGATCCATATTTCTTGGAAGGCCATCATATAGTTAGATACGAACTTGAAGAAATTGTTTCATTCGAGGATGGCCACTGGTTCTGGAGAAAGTGAATTGTATATAATAAAATTCATTTGTCTCTTCTCTTCACCTTATCTCAAGTTTGAGAGCTCCTTAAATAAGGAGAATATACCACTTACGCTTGTTGGATAGTCTTCTTCCAATCTCGATGGTAGAGCTGAAAGGAAAAGTAAAAAAAACTAATGAGCATAAGTCAGGTATACACAAGGTAAGAAAGAGAGACAACAATAGGGGACGAAATGAGTGGAATGGAAAATCCAACTATTGTTATGACCCTGGACAGTGAAAGAGGCATACCTTGTAATACCCGACCGCCCCTTGAAACATTTTGATCTTTTATGTTTTCTATATGATTGTAATCGAAAACTATTTTCCAATTAGTTCTAACTCCTGGGTATATAAATACTGGATTAACATCCCACATCTGTAAGTTATTACAGATACTGAGAAGGATTGGATTATTGGAAAGGTAATTTGATCCTCAATATGGGATATCGGAGCAATTGTTGCTATTGGGGAAATCATCTAGTTTTGCCTTTCGAAAAACTTTTGGTTTTGAATATCAGTTATTATGCACCAACTTTTAAAACTGATATATCTGTCTCTTTATTTGATAAAGTGGAATATAAATTTTCAAAAATTATGTTATGAACATTTGCCTTTATCATTTGATAATTGGGTAAGATGCATTGAATAACAAGATATACATTGTTAACCAAAATATAGTTTTCAAATTATAACACACAGAGTATGAGTTAGTGAACTCATAAAACTTATACATAATGATGTATGTTGTCCGGTGTCCGCACGAACAAGGGATTGGTACCCATACTTCGTTCCGTTTTACTGTGAGTTCTTTGGTTTTAGACATGCATTCTTGTTGAAATGCAAAGTCCAAAGATTTTGAAAAGTTCATAAGATATAGGAATAAAGTAGAGAACCAAACGTTGAAAATATCAAGATTTTTCGAAGTGCTCGAAAATGTGGATACTTATGGTAGGAATTCCGTAGTAATATAATCAAGAATTTGATTCACTCTTAGAATACTCATCCGTGGGTGCGCTCCATGATGGGTAATACTGAATTGTCTTTTTCAATTAAGGGATGCACTAGAAATATATCCATATCGATTGATACCGGTTCCACTTATATCAGTGCCTCAAATTCTATATAGGATATAGAATGGGTGATCATCTTAAGATTGTTAAGATGTTGAATTTTCCGGCTTATGCTTAAAAGTAGAATCCGGATAAACTCAAGGCATGTTTTAGTAATGACTGTTTGTGGGTTATCCCGGGCATTGTCGAGGGATTAAATTTCTTCCATTTTCGGGTTCAAAAGTAGTTTTGTTTTCAACACGCTATTTTTTTTGGAAAAGGAATTTCTTACAAAAGAAATTAGTGGGAGTATGGTAGAACTGGAAGTGATTCCAGAACCATAAAAAGTTACTGGAGATTTAGTAGAACCTGGAGATTCAGTTAACCCTGACAAAGCTTAGCCTACTCCGCTGATTTGGTAGGTGATCTCAGCCACCTGAAAGGTACTACAGTTTCCTTATTGATGGTGACAAGGAGGCTTGCATTATGTGATGATGACCCTACTATATCAGTAGGTCATGGGAAGTGGTGACTTCCGACTGATGGCTGAATGCCGAATTATCCTAGTTTGACTCCATGCACTGCGACAAAGTGTGGATTTTGTTGGGTGCTGCTGAAGGGATAAAACTCATTAGGAGCAAGTAGATCTTTCAAGATCGGTGCAAATGGAAAGGTACTGACCTAATAAGGCTACACTTATAGTAAATGGTTTCCATCAAATACCCATTGTAGATTGTGATGAAACTATTACTTCAGTGTCTGTGTTGAAGTCCATGGGAATAAAATTTGCAAATGTTGTCTTTCATGACTATGATGTCTGGCATGTGGATGACTATAACGTCTTTTTAAATTGGATTTAGAAGTGTAAGTGTATATGACTCTGCCAGAGGGTTATCTTAGTCAGTGGGAGCAGCGGTAAGCATGAAAGATGCTTAAGTCTATCATTCGACTAAAGCAGGCATAGCGGAAAGGGATAATCTATTTTGATGTCACGATCAAAGTGTTTGACTTCATCAAAATGAGAGATGAACCTAGTATTTGTAAGAAGGTAGTAGAGAGTGTTGTCAGATTTCTCATATGGTATGTGGATGACATACTCATGATAGGAAGTGATGTTCCTATGCTGCAAATCGGTAAAACAATGGTAGTCACATGTGTTTCTCCGTATAGGATATAGATATCAGTCCAATCCTGGAGAAACATGGGGTAGCAGTGATAAGCATTTGATGTTCTTGGTGTTTGATAATGATAGCCTCCTGAAGGAGGTGCTTACCGATTCAAACTTCCCAGAAAACATGAAAGACAGAGGGTCTATCGCGAGTTGTAAGTTTACCCCCTTTTGAGGAGCAGTATATTGGAAAGAGTTCCAAGTGGGATACTAAGGTAGTCGTAGCGCTAGATGCTGATTGTGAATCAGCAAAGAATACCACCCTAGAATTCGCTGGATATAATTGTTCATTTATGAATATGATCCCATCGTCTGTCCAGGCAAATACTAAGGCAGGTATCACTCAGTTCGGGAGATATTTGATCTCCACGAAGTTGAGATTCAGGGAGACAAAGAAAGATTCACTATGCCGAGTCCACTCATTGAAACAAGTTCTCGAACACAGTTTGCGAAATTGTTAGTACAGAAATTAGGTATGAGATACTGCAATAATCAGCGAGATTGTTAGATATAAGTGCCCTCAAGGCAATTATTGTAATTGAAGGAGGACCTATACAAGAGAACAATCTTACTCGAGATGATAGTATGCTATCTGGTTTATCTTTATCTTTCATGTGATGCATTTATTCACTATCACGTATTGTTTAGACATGAAATAAAGCCCTCGGATTTTGCTTGACTACCAGGACGATGATGGAGACCATACTAGTAGGGCCCGATGAAACAATTTGGAAAATTATAAATATTAATTTATAATTTTAAATATGGAGATAATGAGTTTACAAAAATGATATTGCATATGAATTTTGGGTATCGGAATTATATCCGTAAATATGAAATTATTTTGGTAAATATGAAGAAAAGGGTGTGATATCATAAAAATGATATTTTAATTATTTTAACATGACATGAGATTAGATATTAAGATAATGGTACTTAAGTGTTATAATATGTATTTCATTTCTTTTATAACATGTATGGTCTTTAATTGTTGTAATTCTTTTATATGGTTAGTTATATTATAACCTGGACTAAACCCTCACCTGTAGCACACCATCACCCATGCTCACATCTCTCCACCTCCTCCTTCTCACTTTACACCACCACCTTACATTACTCCACTTCACTCTTCATGGTTGACACCTCCTCCTTTCTCTACACACATCCTCACCCTATTCTTTTCTTCTAACAATATATGCAAAGTCTTAATTGAAACCATAGGTTTCTTCATGCTTTCTATACAAAAATTCTAATTATTTTTCATATCAAGAGAGAATTGAGAGGATCCCTTCATCAACTTGTGCACATCATCAAGCTTAAACCACTACAAACTATAGATGCTCCCACACACACTTCTTGAGCTGGTGTTTCCTTGTGAATCATCTCCATAGGTATATCTTATTTTCTATACCATTTCAATTCTGTTTGATAGCTATTTTTAGTGTGCAGTATCTAGAACTTGAACTTTTCATGATAATTGTCTTCCTGAAATTGAATCTGGAACAACTAGGTGTAGCCATTAGAAAAACTAACAATACTGTAATATTATGAGACTACTAGGAGACTACACCTAAAGCCCAAGCCCCAAATTCCCATGTTCACCTGGCAACATCTTTATTTTGGCCGGCGCCGCCGGGCCTTCTGTGGAGTTTCATGTTGGGTTTTGGTCAGTAGGGTTTTGGCTATTTTATGATCTATAGTATTGTTTGATTTGTCCCAGTATTCATACAATGAAATCTGGGAGTATTCTAGTAAGGGTTTTGTTAAAGTTTTTGATATTTCGATACGGGTTTTCGTACTTCTATGCCGCCACTGAATTGTTGACGTTCGTACGTGAACAACAGGGGTATCTTGTCATTTTGGGGGTAAATAAGCTGTAGGTTCTAACCTACGATGCTTAGCTTGTTGTTTTGATTTTGATATGATATTTACGTCGATATGATTTAACTACGATTATAGGTACGATCGCAAACGTTTCCGGGACGGAGATGACGAACATAGCAATCGTGGATTCGACGAGCTTGACAAGTTGGTGAGTAGATTTAGTTCTACGGGGGAAATCGGGTAGATGGCGTATAGCACCCCCGCAACCATTTAACTAGCATAGTTATGCTAGTTAAATGGTAGTTAACGTTAAATTAAGTAAATGGTATTGACATTATTTCGCATCTAGTATACTATTCATGTGCATATAGTTTAATACATGGTTATGATGAGATGCGTACGTACCGATAGGTCCGTACGATATGGTTATGGTTTGGATGAAATTGTACGAAGGATCATACCGTACTTATGATGATGAGGTTAGCGTGCCGAATACGGCCAAGTTTTTTTTGGACTCGTGGAGTCATGTTTTATTTCGATTTAGAACGTAATATTTGAGTGAGCTATACTTTTTTAAAAACTAACGATTCGTTTCCTTTTTAAATGATAAATGACAACGATGCGATACTAATTTCCAAAACGGATATCTATTTTTAACCTAAGGCAGCTTCCTTATTTCAAAACCAACGTTTCGTTCCATTTTTCAAAGATAATGGTATAGCTCATAGAAAATAGTTACATTTAATATTTACGCTTAGATTTACTTTACATATTCGCAATACATTTATCGATGATATACGTTTCCGTTATATGAACACAATGATAGAACACTGCACAACTACCAATTAGTACTATGTTGCACAAGCACAGACGCACATATTACACTACACATCATTGGTACTGCCATGTCACTGTAAAACCGCTATATTATATGATGAGTATGCAGATGTCGATACAAGTATGCTTTATACACTTATAGAACACTTACACAAATACTAATAATTGCCATGCTGCACGAGCACAGACACGTATGCTATACTACACATCATTAGTATTGCCATGACACAGTAGAACTGTTACGGTTGTTGTATGCACGACTTTATTTACATACTGTGCCTTTATTACCTGTTGAATATTGCAAATACCAGTACCATTGGATAGTGTATCTGACTTCTATGAGTTTTCATGATATTTTTCTTTCGATGATATATATCAGTGGTATGGGACGATATTATATATGTATATATATAATATATCATCAGGAGGATCTATGAGATTATTCTTATTTCTTACTTGATATCTTTGGATACGATGAGTTGATGTCCACCATGAGTTGTTTTTATGTTTTGTTTTACTCCGAACCAAGTGGGGGGCTATACTGTTGCGGATTTCTACATTATCCAGACTGAGTGGGGGGATATACAGTTGGATACATGGTGTACCCGGTCGAGACCGAGGGGCAGGAAAGCCGCATTAGAGGCGGGGAACCTAGCGAGGACACTCGATACCGGAGATGGATATGAGCATGGCAGATATCCAGGGGATACTGGCTGGAGCTAGAGATGAGTACGGTGGATATCCAGGGGATACTGACCAGGGCTAGGGATATCGAGGGGCGATCATCTGTTGAGATGGTGTCGACGATATCTGCATTTGCGTGTCGGTGATGGACACGAGAGATTTGAGGATTTGCGTGTCGGTGATGGACACGAGGGATTTCTAATTTCGGGTGTCAATGATGGACACTCATATATTGATATGTTACTATCATACTAGGTATACAGTTAGAGTGGTGCATTATTGTAGCCAACCAGAACTGATTCATGAGACAGTACCTGAATACCCTTTTTACCAATTGTTGCATATAAAAAGGATTTCTAAAATGAGCTATAGTCTCATTATTTTGACATGTCTATAATGACATTGGGATCTTTCAAATCGTAAACCTCTTAACATTATTCACAAAAACAGCAAGACGTATATCTTGCATAAGATACCTATTATACTTCATACTATCATGTCTGCTTTTATGCCATGACATATGTATTCCGCTGCTATTTTAAAGAAGAGGTTTTACATATATATTTTCGGCTACTTATGGGTTTATACCTAGATACGGGTCTTTTGCATTGATATATTCTATTTTGGGTTCATGTAATGGATAGTGTTGCATATATATATATATATATATATATATATATATATATATATATATATATATATATATATATATATATATATTAGTACATGATATGATAGTATTATATTTATGACCTAGGTATCGTTGTGCATTTCGATTTCTACCTTGTGATGTACTTTTATTCACTGAGTTGCCAACTCACCCCGTTGTGCCACAGTTTCTTGCAGGTTATACCGCTTGGATTATCAGCAGATTGCGGCACACCCTTCTTTTCGGTGATTGCTTTGGTAGGTGGGCTACTGTTGTTCGTACGTACACTTGTATATTTATATATTCTTGTATCTAGTGAAACTCCATCGACTTAGAACTTGTATATTGTGGACTTAGAAGCGAGACTTAGAGTTGTGTGTTGTTGGGCGTCGTACTCATTGGAGTCGACCTTTTTATATTGTTGATTTTGTTTCACTTTTCTTTTCTTCGCCGTTTGGCGTCGTATATTATTTGCTTGGTTACTCCGCCGTTTGGGCATAGAAGCTAGCTCCCGTTGGGATGCTGATTTTATTATTATGTTGTATCAGTTTTATTCAAAATTTACAAAGGAGGTGTTGTCGAATTTCAAAACATCATAGATGTTTTTTCAAACATACTTAGTTAGACTTAAATGTTTATTTTAAACTGATTCCATTTGATGATTATTTTAAACCTCATCTCCAATATTTTTCAAAAAGGGTTTAGATTCCGGGTTTCGACTTACTTGGATTGCGTCGACGTCGTTAGATGTCACGTGATTTTAAGTGTCGGTCACGTACCACTTTCGGGTATTAGATCAAGTTTTGATTTAATAATTTACGTATATATATTTCGATATGTATATTATAGTATTATGTTCGTTGTATTTTTATATCTCTTGGGTATTCGTATTTTGATACGAATACGGGCATATATTTGCTGAGAAGTATTCTTGTATTCATACAAGAATACTTCTAAAAGAAGAAGAACTCATTTCAAGATTTTTCTTTTTAAGAAATTGATAAATGAGATGGAAAAGAGAAATGGTGGAGGGTATGGGAAAATGAATTTTTAATTCATTTGCAAATACTATTCAAGCATGGTTGTAGTTTTAAAATAGTAAAGTACTTTTTAACAAAAGGATACAAGCATGCTTGATTTTGCAAAGAGTTTTTTTCATTCCACTGTTTCCCCCCAATAATAGAAAAGCAAGGCTCTGTTCAAAATTTGAAAAAGAGGAACCGCCTCACGTGCTTTGCATGAGGGCCCCAGCGCCAAGTGTTAAAAACTCTGAGGCAGCGTCTCACGTGCCCCGCACGAGGATGCCGGTGCCAAAAGTTAAAAACTCTGAGGCAGCGCCTCACGTGCCCTGCACGAGGGCGCCGGGGCCAGACCTAAAAGTTCTCTGTCGTTGGATCAAAAATCCAACGGAGATGATAAATCATCAAAATACATAATTAAATTCTGATTGAGTAAATACTCCTCAAATCTTTCTAAACAAGAAAAATTACGCTCTTTAAAACAGAGTACCGTTGGATTAACGATCCAATAGTGATTAAAAATTACCAAGCTACAGAATAAGCTCTGTAGGGGAAAATATTTTCCCCGATCTTTCTAAACAAGAAAGATTATACTCTGTAAAACAAAGCACCGTTGGATTAAGCATCCAAAGGTGATTAAAAATCACCAAGCTACAGAATAAGCTCTGTAGGGGAAAATATTTTCCCCAATCTTTCTAAACAAGAAAGATTATGCTCTGTAAAACAGAGCACCGTTGGATTAAAGATTCAATGGTAATTAAAAATCACCAAGCTACAGAATAAGCTCTGTAGGGGAAAATATTTTTCCCAATCTTTCTAAACAAGAAAGATTATGCTCTGTAAAACAGAGCACCGTTGGATTAAAGATCCAATGGTGATTAAAAAATCACCAAGCTACAGAATAAGCTTTGTATAGGAAAATATTTTCCCAATCTTGTTAAAAAAACAAGAAAAATATGTTCTGTAAAACAGAAGTGCTTGGATCAAAGATCCAACGGTGGATAAAATCCCCAAATCAATTAAGGATCTCTCAATAAGAGATTTCTTTAACTGAATCAACAAATCTGCCTCTACTATATAAAGGCCCCAAGACTTCAAGTCTTAAATAGAGGACCCCCCCATAAGAAAGAAGAAGAACTTTCTTCAAGGTAAATAGAGATCGTAGTATCTCATCTGCATACGCAAGGGTTTAACCCTCATAAAAGAACATAGTTTTTTCCCTGGATCTGAGATCCATGAGACAAGTCTCCCATAAATGAGAATTTAATTCTCGTAGGGACGATTTTTTTCTTGGGGATTGAAGATCCAGGGGAGAACAAAGAATTGAACTCTTCAGAAAAATGCACAAAGAAGGAAATAGCGTCGAGCGCCTCACGTGAGCGTTTCTTAATAAAGAGTGCTTAGCACTCAGTGGTTGGCGCCGAGCGCCTCACGTGGGCGCTGCTAAAATAAGGAGCGTCTAGCACTCATCAATTGGTGCCCAGCGCCAAGCGCCCCACGTGCCCCTCACGTGGGCACTGCTAAAATAAAGAATACATAGCACTCAGTGGTCGGCATCCAGCGCCAAGCGCCCCATGTGCCCCTCACATGGACGCTGTTTAACATAAAACGCTCTGCAAACGGAGCCCGGCGCCATAAAGAGTGTTTAACACTCCATAAAAAACAAAAATAGGGTGAGCATCAGAGCCTATATCAATGCTCAGCATTGTTGCACAGAAAAGGGACCGAGCTCAAACAAGTGTTCAACACTTTATTCAAAAACTGAGTGGGCTGAGTCCAAGTTGACCAAAAGTCCCTAATTCAGATCAACCGAGCCCATGTGCTCATAATTTTTCTAAATTGGTCTTAGTCCCAAACCCAACTACAGATCTCCCAACTGACATTGGTTCAAGGGTACATCTCCCCACACCTCTGATATATGTCGTTGTAATTCTTCAACGTCTTCAGAGAGGTGGCGGGTCCCGACAATCAACAATTCCTTGGACCGTAATGTCCTTAAACTAGCCATGGACCGAAACGTTCTTAAACTAACTATGGACCGAAACGTTCTTAAACTAAATCCTTACCTCACAAATGGTGAACTACGGACCGTAATGTCCTTAAACTAGCTGTGGACCGTAACGTCCTTAAACTAAAAACGACAGGGCCCAAATGCTCTTTCTTTGGATCAGAAATGATCCTGAACCTCCGTTAAGTAGATCTTAGTCCAATATCGGATTAACGTATCCTTAACAAATATTTAAGTCGATCTTAATCCCAAACGAGATTAACGATCCTTAAATCAAACCAAACTCAAATCTGAGAAAATACGGATTTGGACTAATCCACGCCCTACGGACGACAACACAAATTAGTCTCCGTATACAATCCACAGGCAACCAAAAATAAAACAAACACATATGACACGAAGTAACCTTCTGGAGCAGGAGAAAGTGGTTACCGCGATGCGGTAACGTAATTAACCGCGGGGGCTTGCGCCTGCAGGGAAGAGCGTCCCCACAATAAAAAAAACCTCACAACGAGGGGAAATCTGACGAAATCTGCTACAATGGCCGCATCCGTCTAAACCTTCGACACACGGTGCCATAAATCAGCTTGGCATCTTCGGAGAGGAGGACGGATAAAACCAAATAGCATCTGCCCCCAAATTCAGGCTAGACGACCTACGCGGTTTCGTCTCCGTTTTCAGCGGTAAACAGATTCTGGAATGCCCGGTGGGACTTTTTCCTCTTTCCACTCCACACTTTGTGTGTCGTGTTCGCGAACGAATCACGGTTTAATATGGTTGCCCCTGGATTTGAGGTAATAAGATTTGGTGTCTTGCTCCATGCAGAAGAGAAGATGACATCGATGGCTTCCAACTGCACCAATTGCAACAACAACTCCCACTCCGTCCTTGCTGGAGGAGTAACTTATGGTCCCCAAGCGGCCTCCATCTTCGCAATACCAGTGGAACAGGTGACTCAGGCCACCACTGGACTATTCTTCGGGACCATGCTCCCGCCAATGAGCTTCAATGCTTCAGTGACATCACATGAGGCTCTAAAGAAGCCGGTCTTTGATCGGCTTGCAACTACCACGACCCCTCTCAACAGGTCATCCAATTCCAATGCCTCCGTCCTTAACAGACTAGGCCAAGGCTCCAGTGGGCCCATAAAGAGGCCTGCAATACCTGAAGGAGTTATCCCGAAGCAGATAGCCATTCCAGCTCCGGTAGACGAAGTCGTCAAAGAGGCTTCTCCTGCTAAGGGATCGGTCTTCGCAAGACTGGCCGTTCCAACTTCTGCTACGGGTGAGGTCGTTACAAGTGCTTCCCCTATTCGAAAGTCAGTCTTCGACAGGTTAGATGTTCTCTCTCAACGGACGTCAGTCTTCGACAGGTTGGCACCAACAACAGCCTCCCATCAGAGTAGGGGGCATAACGAAGCCACTCCCATAACTGAACCATTCCCATTTGCACGACATGCTCGACATCGCCACTGTCGCCGAGTAAGGAAGGCTAGGGGAAGTTCCCTTTCTAGACTTACCCCACCAGCTCCAACGGTGGAAACTGACGCTGCTGTTCTAACTGGGAACAGCTTCGAGCTGCTCAGAAGGGTGCGTAAGAACTCTCCAACCGCCATACTGAAGAAGTCTCCTCCGCCTGTTGAAAACAAAACCCAGGTGAAGCTGGAACAGCCTCCTCAGCGGTTGTCCTCCAAGATCCACAGAGTTTGGCGGAAAGTCCAAGACTCTGTAATTAACTAAGATTACTCTCGCCGGCTGAAGAAGACGAAAGCTCGGTAAGAGGAGGACCATCCAACCGCCATACCACGAAAGGTATCATCTGCATGGGTGCCTGCCGCAACGGCCCCCTCAACCTCGACCTCCCACAAAAAGAGAAGGCCTGAGAATCTCCCACCACTGGCGGCAAATATCAAAGGCAGTAGACCTAAACGCCCTAAGTCTGGGGGCATGGTTGTGCATACCGTCTACATGGCATCCGGAAAAGAGGATAGTCGTGCTTCCATGAGTCATTGACCACTCACACAGTCTGTGACGAAAGCTTAGGAGCAACAACAAAAGCTCCAGGAAATGTTGACAAGAATGGCCGCACTCACTGGGCAGAAAGAAAGCCCAGAAGCATCGTCATACCAACGCCAGGAGCAGGAGACTGCCACCGAATTCCTACGGAGGGTGCTTGAAAAGAAAGATAAAGAGGCCGCGGAACAAGCGGCTAATATAAAACAGATGGCGCTTCTGTTCCAAGACATAGTTGGGATGATGATCCAACCGGATCCTCCAGCCGAAGACCCTCCAATAATCATTGAAGACGATAGAGGAGAAATATCAAACCCTCCTCCGGCTTTATCAGCAGCCAGGGAGGAGACGGTCTCCAAAGCTACCCTTAACGACTACATAGCTCAACAAATACGAGCTCATCAGGCGAACGAAGCGGCGGGACAATTCGTCAGAACCGGACGACCTTATCCAGGCTGGTACGACCAAATTAAGTACCCGCCAGAATACGATCCCTAAATTCCATGTGTATAAGGGGAAAGGCAATCCGCACCAACATGTTTCTCAATTCAGAGCTCTATACGGCAATACTGGAGGCGATGACAAACTATTTCTTCGCCAATTTGTCATCAGCTTGGCGGAGATGCCATTTGAATGGTACTCCGAGCTCCCAAATGACTCCGTCAAGACATTTACGGAGATGGAACTACTTTTCACACAACGGTTCGCAAGCGCAAGCAAACGCACCCCAATCACAGCATTAATCAACGCCAGGATGAAACCGGGAGAGACCTGGGTTCAATACGCAATTCGGTGGTGTAACCTATGGTCAAAGTGTGAACAGCGCATAGAAGAAGCTCCTGCTGTGGGCATGTTCATGGGGACCCTTGATCCTCAGGCAACTATATCCCAGTTTATGATGTTCTTCATACCAACAACCTTCCAGGCCTTGATTGATAAACATTCCCAAATGGACTAGATGGGCCATAAGCTGTCCTCTTCAAAGACAGATCTTCGGAATGAAAAGGGAAAAGGGAAAGCGACCTTCGTCACCAACACTCAACAACAATCGAGTGACCCGAAACCGGTGGCTCGCCAAAACAACAGACCATGAGCCCTCGAAGAGAAGTTGAGACGTCCTTACTCGTTCCCCCAAGATAAAACGAGGAGATTATTCGAACTGGCGGTGCGCAACAGGCTCATCATTCTGCCGGATCCGAGATGCCCACTGCAATCGGGTGACGTCAAAAATCCTAATTACTGCCCATACCACCGAATAGTGAGCCACCCAATTAAAGATTGCTACGTATTTAAAAACTGGGTCGAATACCAGTACCAACAAGGCAAGTTCGCGTTGTCCGAAAACTGGAAGGTGAACCCGCCACAGCAGCACGCTCCTAAAAAGGTGGACAAGCCGGGGACATCATGCTCATTTATAGAAGAAGCCCCGTGGGAAGTGGTCCTTTCAGCTAAAACTAAAAGAATGTTGAAGGATCTTCAAGCATGTCCGGCGACTAGATGGAAAAGCCCGCTGGAGCCTGAAATTGTTAACGGAATGCTGAAACCACGCCCAACGCCAAAAGTTGGTAACGATGGACAAAACCTCCAGGCTAAGCCTTCGAAGACTTCAAAGAAAAAGAAAAAGGCCAAGAAGTCCGTGCAGCTCGACAGCAATCGTACGGGTCTGCAAAAGTACATCGATGCGCTGGAGAAATACAACTAAAAATCATGGACCCCAGTCACATTGGAAGAATTCTTCAAGCATGTTCTTGAGAATGGAAACAGTGACATTGATGAAGGAGACGACTCGTCAGAAGAACTCAAGGAGTATGTAGCGAGCTGCCACATGATCTCTCACTCGTTGATAAACGACAAAGAAGCTCCTGACGTAGAGAAACTGGGGGCAGATCCAGAACCAAAACCCATGGAACCTTCAGATGATCTCATCAACAAGCTGTTGAACGAAGCTCTTCAAAAGAGCAAAACTGATCGAGAACGTGAAGCGGCCATTTACGAAAAGGCCAACCGTCGGTGTCAGGCCGAAAAAGCTCCGGTGATAAGAAGCCATAAAGAACCTCAACCGGATCAAAGTACCCTTGCCACCAACAAGAGAAGAATAAAGATAAGGAAGCAGTTCGCCAAAACTTTGTCAATGGGAATGAAGCTATCACCTTTCAAAGAAAATACTTCCGGGAGTACGTGCCCCGACGAACCGGATGTACATCCGAACTACTGCTTATACCATCGGAAGGTCATGCACCCCACCAAGGAGTGCAATGCCTTTAAGAAGTGATGGCAGGGATACGTTGTCCATCGACAACAATTCAAGCGAATGAAGCGCAAAGCCCGTCGGGAGCAGAGAAGCGCAACAGACGAGCATAAAGGAACAGCCGGTAACTGTCATATGGTTGATGCCATCCCAACAAGAGCAAAACCTCAAGTTCTTACCTTCGGGAGCGATTCTGACAAAGAAATAGCCCTCGGCCCTCTCTTCAAGGAATCCATCTCTAAGAAACAAAAGGAGATGATGAATTGTGAGAACATTCAGCTGCGTAACCGTACGTTGCCTGAAAAGAATCTCGGACCTTCAAACAAAGGTTCGGGAAAAAGGGACAAAGGAAAGGAAAAAGTCCCTGAGGAGATTGCTCTTGATGATAGAGTTGTCGAAGAGCTCACAGCTAAGGACCTGCTCAAGAAGAACAAGGTGGATTATAATGTCCTGGCGCATCTGAGAAAGATACCCTCACAATTGAGTATCTTGGATGCCCTTCTTCTGTTTAAAGAGGCACGAGATTCCCTGATCAAGGCGTTACAAGATCCTGACCAATTTCAAGCCTTCCTGGCAGAAGAAAAGATGAAGGACGAGCGGGAAGAAGTCCACACGGCTGATATCACCTTCAGCGATGAAGACCTCCTTCTCGGAACGTGCGAGCATAACCGTCCGCTGTATGTAACCGGGTATTGTCACGATATCAAGATAAGGAAGATCCTGGTCGACAACGGGTCCTCCGTCAAACTTCTCAACGTAAGGGTGTTGAAGAAGATTTGCATGAACATGCAGCACCTGGTTCGGGATAAAATTACCATCTCCGGTTTTGACTCCCAATCATCACAAATGCTTGGGTCTGTAATACTGACATTATGCTTCGGGGTGCTCTTCATTGATGTCAAGTTCCATGTTATTGACGTCAAGACTTGCTACAATGCTTTGCTTGGCAGGCCTTGGTTACATGAGTACAACATCATCCCTTCTACACAACATCAATGCATGAAGTACTTCAAGGACGGCCTCAAGTACACAGTTACAGGGGAGCTGAATCCATTCTCCGTAAATGAAGTTCGCAAATATGAAGACGCCAAGTACTTCTTACCAGATTTCGAAGACATGGAAAGATGTCGCAAACCGGAGAACAAGAAAATAGCCATCGCCACTATCCCGACATTTGGGAGCGATACCGAAGAGGATGAAGATATGGTCTACTTGGGACAACCTTAAGGCAACAGGCCAGAACCATCCACTCCTATTTTGGTCTTTGGCAGTGACTCTGAAGACGAGGCCAACACGATGTTCTCCGTCCGCCCGTCAATGCAGACCTTTGCTGGAGCTGACCAGAGTTTACAGATTACCATGGTTCCGCAGCGGTATTAAAAAGAACTTGATGCGCTTGATACGTACATCGTGCAAGAGCTGCAGACCTTCTATGTCCCTCCTAAGCAAAGAGGTGAAAAGTCGATCCTTTTCTACCAATCCATGGAGAGTAGAGTGGAGAAAGAAGTATGGCACGGTTCCGAACCTGTGCTCGACAGGCTTCAACCAATCCGTCTGCCCAGATACTACGCAGAGGGACTGAAAAGGCTATTAAAACGCCAAGGCATACCCTTCAAACAGACTGCTCGACAAGCCCAGTTCTATAATAAGATTTGGGATGTTCCTGGGACTCAGCGAAAGATGCCCAACGGGAGAATGGAGACGACTAGCCTTGGATACGTTCGGTCCAAGAAAAGAGAGCGGTTTCATGGCCGACATGTCATAAATAACTCTGGTAGAGAAGCGAATGCATCTCCATATAGCGTTGATGTCGAACCAGAGCGAGATCTCTCCATGAGAATACCAAGCCTGTCATTCGAAGAACAGATTAACAAGCTGATAAGAGAAGCGGGTCAAAAGGTTCGGGATGACCATAGCCACGAAATGGCCATTTACGAGAAAGCCAGGACGCAACGTGTCATCCAGCAGGCTACGGAGGATAACGATCCCCATCATCCTCAACCCGCTGTGCGCTTTTGTGGCAAAAAGAAAGCTGAGTATCCATCAGGCTACGGAGGATGACGATCCCCTTCACCCATAAGGAGGGATTATGCGTTTTGCCCTTTCCTTAACGGAGCAAAGAACAAATAATGAAGCTGAGTATGAAGCTTTGATAGCAGGTCTCGAGATTGCTTTCAACTTGGGAATCAAAAACCTCCTCATATATGGAGACTCCCAGCTGTTCGTTAGCCAAGTAAATGGCGACTACCAGACGTGCAAGCCAGAACTGATCAGGTATGGTGAAAGAGTGCAGCAATTTCTGATGCAAATCCTCTCCTACACCCTAGAAAGCATACCGCGTACGGAAAATAGCAAGGAGGATGCGGTAGCCAAGCTCACTAAAGAACTGGCCGACGAAAACCTCGATGACGTAAAGATCATTGTGCAAAGTCACCGGATTCTCACACCAGCAGAAATATCCCCGAAGACGTATAAAAGAGAAGAAGCAACCGAACAAGAGGCCTTCCAATTGGAGGAGGAAGAAAAGGCGAAAGATTGGAGAGAAGTCTTCATAGACTACTTCAAATCTCATCGAACGCCCAAAGACGTGTCGTTAAGACATCAGCTCATGAAGCGAGCCATGTCTTTCACCTTCATCAATGGTACACATTATAAGAGATCGTTCGATTGTCTATAGCTGAGATACCTGGGACCAGAAGAAGCAGAAGGGTCATTCAAGAAACTCATGACGGACTCTGCGGTTCCCATCAAGCTGGGCCAAAGATGAAGCTGAAGATCAAAAGAATGGGTTACTATTGGCCCACGATGATTCAGGACTGCCTTGAATATGCGAAGCAGTGTCACTCATGCCAAATTCACGGGGACTTCATCCACCAGCATCCGAATCCTCTACACCCAACATTGGCTAGCTGGCCATTCGAAATGTGGGGAACTGATATAATCGGGCCTATCGAGCCAGCATCATCCAAGGGACATCGGTTCATACTGGCAACAACCGATTACTTCTCCAAGTGGGCAGAAGCAATACCGCTAAGAGAGGTGAAGAAGGAGAACATCCTCCATTTCTTCAGGACACATGTCATCTACCGATTCGGCACTCCGTGACGGATCATCTCGGATAATGGGCCGGCCTACAGAAGCCATAAGATCAGCCGCTTCGCACAGCAGCATAAAATAGATTGGAGATACTCTTCGGTCTATAATCCCCGAGCTAACGGTCTAGCGGAGGCTTTCAACAAGACCTTGACAAAGATCATAAAGAAAACGGTGTCCAAAAATAAAAAGAATTGGCACGAGAGATTGCATGAAGCTCTCTGGGCCTATCGGACAACGTTTAAGACGGCCACGAACACAACGCCGTTTGCGTTAGTATTCAGCACGGAAGTGGTACTTCCCTTAGAGATAGAGCTATCCTCTCTACGAGTGGCTGTTCGGTACGAACTGACGGATGAAGAAAATACCCATCTTCGGCTCGAGAAACTTGATGCCCTTGATGAAACTCGTTTCATGGCGCAACAAAACCTAGAAGCTTACAAAGCAAGGATGGCGCGCTCATACGAAAGATTGACTATGCCGAGAACATTCCGCCAGGGCGAAGTTGTGCTAGTCGTCAAAAGACCTATGATCCACAACCATGCCAAACGAGGGAAGTCCGAGCCAAACTACGAGGTTCCGTACATCATAAACAAGGTCTACCAAGGTGGGGCCTACTTGCTCATGGATATGTATGGTGAAAGACCCTTCCGGCCAATAAATGGCCGGTTCCTTAAGAAATACTACGCTTGACAAGTCACGGCTCAAGTTAATGATGGATGACGACGCTCGTGTCCGCTCGCTATCTCCCTGAGTCCAAACTCTATAAGTAGTATTAGGAAAAACATCGCCTCAAAAAGAACCACGGACCGCAATGTCCTTAAACTAGCTATGGACCGTAATGTCCTTAAACTGACAATGGACCGAGATGTCCTCAAACTAGCTGCGGACCGCAACGTCCTTAAACTAGCTATGGACCGAGATGTCCTTTAAAACTAACATTGGACCGAGATGTCCTTAAACTAACATTGGACTGAGATGTCTTTAAACTAACAACGGACCGAGATGTCCCTAAACTAACAACGTCGCCTCAAACATGGCGATAGTGAAATGCAAGTCCATAAGTCCCAGCGGTGAGGACTGCAACTCAAATCCCACCGGCAAACGGATGAATCACAAGTGGCGAAATTATTCTTGAAAGCTTCCTCGCCAAAAAAAATGTACATCCACAAGCGAAATGGGCACGGATGAAAACCCGAAAGGGCGAAGTGAGTAAAAATAGCAGGACTACCGGCGAGTTTGTGAAAACCCGAGAGGGCACAATCTCGTTAAAGTAAAGACACCTGCAAGGTCCTCTCGACCTTGTGAGGAAAAAATACCTGCGTGAGATCCTTACGACTCACAAGGGAGCAACACACTTAGGGATCCCCACGATTCCTAAGGAGAAATTGCACTTACAAGATCCTCATGACTCGTAAGGAGAATTCCCCCTATGAGACCCCCATGGCTCGTAGGATTCAAAAAGGCTTAAGCTACAGGAATCTAAACCTGTTCTTAAGCCACAGGGATCTAAACCTGTTCTTAAGCCATCACATTCCCCAAGTTGCCCTCCAAGCGGTTCAATATTGACCCTTGTATACAATCCACGGGCACAAATAAACATTCCCTCACCAAGTCCCACCAACGACGAGGAATGTCCTCGTATGGTGAACAACACTTATAAGTCCTATCGACTTATAAGGAGAAAACACTCTTGTATGATCCTTACGACTTGTAAGAGAACGCATACTTAAGAATCCTTACGATTCCTAAGGAGAAAACACACCTACGAGATCATCATGGCTCGTAGGGAGAAACACCTTTATGAGACCCCTACGGCTCATGAAGCCAAAAGCCTTAGTCGACGGGATCCTAACCCTGTTTTCTAAGCTACCTTTGTTCGAACCGACAAAGACAAATGATGATTCTCTCCTGGCAATGTCCCAGTGGTAGCGATGTTGATACCTAAATCGGTATCAAATTCCAAGTCCTTTCAAAGCAAATGATGATTCACTCCAGGCCATATTCCAGTCGCAGCGATGTTGATACTAAGATTGTTATCGGATCTCAAGTTCCATACTCGCAGCAAAAAATCAGCGAGCCATGAATGCATATGAAATAGCCGAAATGATAGGGCAACTTGCAACAAAAATCAGCAAGTAAAATATATGCATACAAAAATAGCCGAAATGATTGGGTAACTCGCAATAAAAAGCAGCGAGTAAAGAAAAAGAAAAATTACCAAAATGATTGGGCACCGCGAAAAAAATAGCCGAAATGATTGGGCAATCACGACTATCGCGATATAAAAAGCTGAAATGATAGAGCATCGCGGAAAGAAATAAAATAAAATGAAACTTTTGCCCTGCAGGTGAGATCACATTGACCCCTGTATACAATCCATGAGCACAAACAGAAAAGGAACCATATCGTCCCACCAGGCTTCGTCAAAAGGGAAGCCCGATCTCGATGACTACATCTACAGCCTAGAAATCAATAACGGCGTTCCTTCTCGTTCCAACCAGAAGCAGATACGACGTCAACAAACGGAGCCATGGCAAAGTCCCCTAGCTCTAAATCTCGATGGTTCATAGACAGCCTAGAGACTACCTCGGAACCACGGCAAAGTCCCTAGTTCCAAACCCTGACGGTTCACAAACAACCTAGAGATTACCCCGGAACCATGGCAAAGTCCCTAGTTCCGATTCTCGACGGCGGCATCCACAGCCTAGAGATCAACCAACGGCGTTCTTCCTCCCTCCAACAGGATACAAGCGCGACATCAACAAACGGATCCAAAGTCCCCTAGTTCCAAATCTCGACGGTTCACAGACAACTCAGAGACAACCTCAACATTCGTCACAATATTGCAGACACAATGTCAACCAACGAAGCAAAGAAAGATCCTTAGCTTCAGGGTCTTGACGGCAACTCAATTGAGACCTAAAAGACTATCGAAGACCATCCCACTCCAGCTCGGAATGGTCATGACTCATCGGGGCTTCCAAACTGGGCCTAACCTCAAGTAAAAAGCGATATGGAATATCCATAACGCTTACTCTTTTGACGGTAATAAAAATTACTTGAAGACGTCTTGTCCAGCCCCCGAAAGGATCAGAGACACGATAGTCGTGGGGCTACCCGAACAGCAAGATTGTATATCGGGGAATATATCGGCCAACGCGACGGTGCGACGGGTAAAAAACCCTAGTACCACAGACCCTAATGGACTTCTATTAGCAGGAGTTAACTATGACGTTAGGAAACCCTTGCGAGAACTTCTCAATTCGTCTCGACTCATGAGGAAATTAGTGTCCTTACGAGAACTTCTCGATTCGTCTTGACTCGTAGGGAAAAGCCTTAGGCAATGGGGATAAGGGCATGTTTCCTAATCACTGGGGCCCTGCAAGTCGGTCTAAGATGGACTATTGCATACTATTCACGGGCCACACTCTCCAAAGTCGAATATCGACAAGGAGGGAAACAACCACTTACGAGTCCTCTCGACTTGTAAGCGGGAAAAATTCTCTTGTGAGATCTTTACGACTCTCAAGAGAAAACGCACTTAGGAGTCCTCACGATTCCTAAGGAGAAAAGACACCTACGGGATCCTCTCGACTCGTAGGATGAAAAGTCTTTATGAGACCCTCACGGCTCATAAAGTTGAAAAGTCTTAGGCGGCAGATCCGAATATGCTTCCTAATCCATCGCTGCCCTGTAGGGAGATCAAGATAGACTATCTACAAGACATATTTGCTAAAGAGAAACGACAGTACAACTGCATATGTGCTTAAATGGAAATGGTGTCCAGAACATGTTGATTTATGTACGACACTACAATAGTTCTCGCACTTAAAAGAAAACTCCTAAGGGTAAAGTAGAAAGCTCATATACAGAGGTGGGATACATGTACGAATGTATGATGAACATAAAACATTCAACAAAAATCATTCAACACTCAATAATAAGGGAAATACATCGATATAAATATACTACTTTACAGGAAAAAGATCACCAAATATGGGATCAGAGATACAGGGGTTAACAAAACAAAATACAACGTTCTCCAATTCCCTCTCTGCTTTCTCCACCATGTCGAAGCGACGGTCTTCGCGAGGAGTTGCTCCCCACAGATTAGCACCGTGCTTATCAGCGAAAGTGGACATGATGGCCCACCGGGCTCTTATCTGACTCAGTAAATGCACTGATCGGTCCCTCAAAGACTGGGTAATCAAACGTGCCTCGTGAAAGCACTCGATCTTGTCCTGCGCCGCATCGAGAATCACCGGAGACATCTCTATCGAATGAGGGGAGATGTCGGCGAGCACGGATAGAAAGATCATCCGGAGCCAAATAGAGCCCATAGGAAGAGGAGAGCCCCTACGAATCAGGAGCTCATACATCACCACGTCACATTGAACGTCGGTGAGAAAGGGATCTACTAGCCGCGCAGCAAAGCGAAGAATCGTTTCCTCGATGGGCACCTCCCATGGTTGCCGACAAGCGTGAGGGCGATTGCAGGCCATAGCTCTTGGTTTGTTTGAGTTCTGTTAATAAAATATGGGTTTCTCTTTGAAGAGAAGAAGACATAGCTTCGGGTTATAAATAGAAACGTTCAAATCAACGCACGGAAAATTTGGTGCACAGTGGAACTATTTCCAAGGCCGGAAAAAGGGGCATGGGGAACAAGATAGTTGGCCCATAAGAAACAGAGAAAGAAGGTGAAAAGACTCCTTCAGTAATGAGGCAGTGCCTCACGTTCCTTGCAGTAGTGAGGCAGCGCCTCACGTGCCTTGCACGAGGGCGCTAGCGCCGAAAGTTAAAAACTCTAAGGCGACTCCTCAAGTGCCTTGCACGTATAACACAGGGGCCCCGGCATTTTATATACGAGTAACTACTACTTCACATGAGGCACCTATGAGCAGTGGTATAAAAGAAAGGGAAATTTTGTCATTCATACTTGAGGGAATTTATACATCAGCGGTAGCAACAAAACAAAATATCATAAAAACATTTACAATGGTAAAACACTAAATCCCGGACATGAATTGAGGAATTCAGAAGTAAGGCCGGGTAAAATGCTTCTGGCTTCTCTGATGTATTTTCTCACGAATGCAAGCGTCAGGATTCTCGCTGATATCATCTGTCCTCTGGTAGGCGGAGATTATCGTTGTCTGTTGGAAAACTTGATGCTAGATATCGATAAGATTATCATACCGCCTCTTCGAGATCAGGCCCATCAAGTATACTGAGTGCACCTTTTCCTCGGCATCATCGAGTGCTTCGAGTGGCATGGCTTCGTTAAAGCCAGGGAGTGCTTCCCAAATCGTCCCCACGATGATCTTCAAAAGAGCGGAACGACAGGGAAGCAGTCGACCATTATATTCATCGAAGTGACGCATAATCTCAGCACATTGGGCATTCGTAAACTCTTGGTTTTGACAGCGGCCTTGGATGTGGATGTCTTCAGAAGAGATAATTTCGTCAAGATCATACAGATAAGCAGCCAAAGTATCTGGAAAGAAAATTTAATAAAAAAATTAGCAATTAAATATCAAGATTCTTAGTGTCTAAAATAAAAACAATAGTGACGGTCCATCATTGATGGGGCAATCACTCATTAAGGATGGAATCCTAAGAGGCTCCTCATTTAATGAGAAGCCTCATCGGGCCAAAGAGTTAAACTCCCTCGAGAGCAGTGCTCTGCAAACAAAATTTACATCTGTCAATTAAGAAGGGAATAAAATTCCCCAAAATTTTCTAAAGAGCTGTGCTCTGTAAAAACCCCAAGATCTTTAAAGATCTGAAGTAAAAATATTAGAAACTCTAAGAATTCTTCATTAACGGGTTAAGAAACCCTAAAAAAGATTTCTTTAGATCTATGATCTAAGAAGACCAAAGCTCTGTTCTAATTAACGGTTTAAAGAAACCCTAAAATACATCGTAAGATCTACGATCTCAGAAGAGCAAAGCTCTATCAAGGGGTTCAATTATAATCCTTACCAGATTTTTAGGCAGAGTTCTAACTCTAAAAGAGTTTCCTTGGACAGAGATCTAGGCTTTGAGGGGAGAATTAAATTCTCAGAAGAAGGAAGAATAGAGGAAGATGAACAACAGTTATCTCAAGGGCTAAAGGCCATATTTATAGGCAGGGGAAGCCAATCCAACTTCCAAGAAGATCCAATGGCGGAAAAGCTGCCACCGCTACACTCACGTGTGAGCCACATGAGCGCAACGGTGGGGGGAATTTGTTTCCCCCCAATAATAGAAGAGCAAGGTCTATTCAAAATTTGAAAAAGAGGCAGCGCCTCACGTGCTTTGCACGAGGGCCCAGCGCTAAGAGTTAAAAACTCTGAGCCAGCGCCTCATGTGCCTTGCATGAGGGCGCCAGCGTCAAGAGTTAAAAACTCTGAGGCAGCACCTCACGTGCCATGCACGAAGGCGCCGGCGCCAGAACTAAAAGTTCTCTGCCGTTGGATCAAAGATCCAACGGAGATGATAAATCATCAAAATACAGAATTAAATTCTTATTGAGGAAATACTCCACAAATCTTTCTAAGCAAGAAAGATTACGCTCTTTAAAACAGAACACCGTTGGATTAAATATCCAATGGTGATTAAAAATATTTTCCCCAATCTTTCTAAACAAGAATTTTCCCCAATCTTTCTAAACAAGAAAGATTATGCTCTGTAAAACATAGCACCGTTGGATTAAAGATCCAATGGTGATTAAAAAATCACCAAGCAACAGAATAAGCTCTGTATGGGAAAATATTCTCCCCGATCTTTTTAAACAAGAAAAATTTTACTCTGTAAAATAGAGCACCATTGGATTGAGCACCGTTAGATTAAAGATCTAATGGTGATTAAAAATCACCAAGCTACAGAATAAGCACTGTAGGGGAAAATATTTTCCCCAATCTTTCTAAACAAGAAATATTATGCTCTGTAAAATAGAGCACCGTTGGATTAAAGATCCAATGGTGATTAAAAATCACCAAGCTACAGAATAAGCTCTGTAGGAGAAAATATTTTCCCCAATCTTTCTAAACAAGAAATATTATGCTCTGTAAAACAGAGCACCGTTGGATTAAAGATCCAATGGTGATTAAAAAATTACCAAGCTACAGAATAAGCTTTGTATGGGAAAATATTTTCCTAATCTTGTTGAAAAACAAGAAAAATATCTTTTGTTAAACAGAAGTGCTTGGATCAAAGATCCAACAGTGGATAAAATCCCCAAATCAATTAAGGATCTCTCAATAAGAGATTTCTTTAACCGAATCAACAAATCTGCCTCTACTATATAAAGGCCCCAAGACTTCAGGTCTTAAACAGAGGAACCCTCCCCCCTCCCCATAAACTTCAAGTTCAAAAAGAAAAGCAAGCAAAGAGATTTTTAAGAGAGAAGAAAGAAGAAGAACTTTCTTCAAGGTAAATAGATATCGTAGTATCTCATCTGCATACCCAAGGGTTTAACCCTCATAAAAGAACATAGTTCTTTCCCTAGATATGAGATCCATGAGACAAGTCTCCCACAAATGAAAATTTAATTCTCGTAGGGATGAATTTGTTCTTGGGGATTGAAGATCCAGGGGAGAACAAAGAATTGAACTCTTCAGAAAAATGCACAAAGAAGGAAACAGCGTCGAGCGCCTCACGTGGGCGTTGCTTAATAAAGATTGCTTAGCACTCAGTGGTTGGCGTCCAACGCCGAGCACCTCACTTGCCCCTCGCATGGGCGCTGCTAAAATAAGGAGTGCTTAGCACTCATCGGTTGGCGCCAAGCGCCCCACGTGCCCCTCATATGGACGCTGCTAAAATAAAGAATGCCTAGCACTCAATGGTCGGCGTCCAGTGCCAAGCGCCCCATATGCCCCTCACATGGGCGCTGTTTAACATAAAGCGCTCTGCAAACGGAGCCCAGCGCCATAAAAAGTGTTTAACACTCCATAAAAAAACAAAAATAGGGTGAGCATCAGAGCCCATATCAATGCTCAGCAATGTTGCATAGAAAAGGGCCCGAGCCCAAACAAGTGTTCAACACTTTATTCAAGACCTGAGTGGGCTGAGTCCAAGTTGACCAAAAGTCTCTAATTCAGATCAACCAAGCCCATGTGCTCACAATTTTTCTAAATTGGTCTTAGTCCCAAACCCAACTACAGATCTCCCAACTGACATTGGTTCAAGGGTACATCTCCCCACACCTCTGATATATGTCGTTGTAATTCTTCAACGTCTTCAGAGAGGTGGCGAGTCCGGACAATCAACAATTCCTTAGACCGTAATGTCCTTAAACTAGCCATGGACCGAAACGTTCTTAAACTAACTATGGACCGAAACGTTCTTAAACTAAATCCTCACCTCAAAAATGGTGAACTACGGACCGTAATGTCCTTAAACTAGCTGTGGACCGTAACGTCCTTAAACTAAAAACGACAGGGCCCAAATGCTCTTTCGTTGGATCAGAAATGATCTTGAACCTCCGTTAAGTAGATCTTAGTCCAATATCGGATTAACATATCCTTAACAAATATTTAAGTCAATCTTAATCCCAAACGAGATTAACGATCCTTAAATCAAACCAAACTCAAATCTGAGAAAATACGGATTTGGACTAATCCACGCCCTACGGACGACAACACAAATTAGTCTCCATATACAATCCACGGGCAACCAAAAATAAAACAAACACATACGACACGAAGTGACCTTCTGGAGCAGGAGAAAGTGGTTACCACGATGCGGTAACGTAATTAACTGCAGGGGCTTGCGCCTGTAGGAAAGTGCATCCCCACAATAAAAAAAAAACCCTCACAACGAGGGGGAATATGATGAAGTCTGCTACAATGGCCGCATCCGTCTAAACCTTCGACACACGGTGTCATAAATTAGCTTGGCATCTTCGAAGAGGTGGACGGATAAAACCAAATAGTATTTGCCCCTAAATTCAGGCTATACGACCTACGCGGTTTCGTCTCCGTTTTCGGCGGTAAACATCCACCATTTTTATTTCTCTCTCTTCCATGGCTCCTCCTCCTCCTTCTTCCTCTACCTTCTCATGTGTTGAGATTCAAGAGAATTCAGAGAAAGAAAAACCATTAGAACACTCACACACATCACTAAGTATCCTAGATTAGTATCCTAGGATCATTAGTAACTTCATGAATGAAGTTAAAGCTTGAACTTGGTTCCCTCAGGTGAATCATCTTCGCCGAAAGGAGACCTGCTTGTAAGGACGATCCGGAGCTCTTGAGAGTATACTAGAGTCCAACCCAATTAGAGCAAATGAAGATGCTACAAAGGTTGTGTTTTCTATCTTATTAATATTCTAGTTTAGGTGTTTGTTTTAGATTCTTGGGTGTAAGTTTTTAGTGCCATGAAAATTTTTGTGTTCTTAGTGCCATGAACATTGTCTATCTAATGGAGAGGGCACTAAGAACTTTCACAAAGACTAAAGATAGGCAATGTTTTTCAATAGGGGAGTAATTCATTTCTGCCCCTACAAGCACTTTGCTCAAATAATATAGAGCATTTTCATGCCAAGCATCATTAACCGGTGCAAGCATTGCCCCTAGAGATCCTTCCAGAGCAGCGGTATAAAGAATAAAGGGTTTTCCATGAATAGGTGATGCCAGAATCGGGGGATACAAAAGATAAGCTTTGATCTGATCAAAACGTTCTTGACATTCACGATCCTGGATATAGGGTGCATTCTTTTTGATAAGTTTAGAAAAGGGTTTACATTTACCCGAATGATTGGCAATAAATCTTCGGATGTAAACTAATTTTCCTTGAAATGAACTTATTTCTTTAAGGTTTTTAGGGGAAGGCTGTAGGGTTCCTAGGCACACTAAGGAGGTTCCATAAGGCATCATGCATGCCAAATTTAAAAATTTCCGGTGCCGAGAAACCCTAATGCGATCGTTGACTAGAGTTTTAGGCGAAACATACGAGCAAGTTAACAACTTAACCGCTAAGTGATTGGAAATAAAACCTTTGTAGATCCGGTTGTTAGTTATATGTATGCCCTAGAGGCCATTTTTGTAAATTGGCATGGTTGATGCCTTGTGAGACCTCCTTGGTATGCCTAGGAACCCTACAGTGGTATCAGAACCTAGCTAGAGCCTTAGGCGAAGTCCAGACGGAGTTTGAAGTCCGAACGACCCGAAACCCCAACTCAAAAGTGCTCTCTGGATTTTTTCTAAAAACAGGGATTTTGTGAATTAAAAATTGCCAAAAATTCAGCAGGGAATCCTATGAGTTACTGTGAAACACGTGACTCTAAATCGACCAAAAAGCCGTGAAACCGCTGCCCCACCCTGGGTTTCGCGGCGGTTCCGCGGCCATGTTGGTGATTTAGACCACGTGGCTTGCACAGTAATTCTTGTGTCAAAGTGCTGAGTCTTCTGGAAATTTTTATATTTTATTCAAGAGTTGAATTTTCTGGAGTTGTTTTGGGGATTCGTATATTCGATCGGATTATCAAATTTTGTCTGTTTGGTTTTCCGGATATTTTTGAATATGTTAAAAAGTTCGACCGGATATAAATACCCACTTTTTCCCCTGTCGGGAAATTTCCAAGTGTTGATTTTTCCGTAGTTTAAAGACGTTCTAAGTAGTGCAAGTAACTCGATGGACCCTCTAGAAGACAACAAACCTTAACTCGATTATGTGACCGTCTTGAACTGCCCTTTGAACCTTCGGGTTTGGGGCAGTACGGCGTGCCACATGTGAGGCGTTGGCTTGACCCTTCTACGGCTGGACCGTTGGTACTGAGGCACGAACTGAATGTTTTTAGACTTGTTTCATGTGTTGATCTGTTACGGGAAAACTTGGGTGTTCGAATGTTCGATCGGAAAGTTTAACATTTTCTAATTATCCGGAATGGGATACAATAATTGGAATTCACAAAAGTTATGTGATAACTGAATGAATGTTATAAACATAGCAGTTTAGTCTCACTTGATCGGTTGCCACGGAATTTTGATGTGATCAAAAGTCCGTCGCAATCACGTAGCGTACGCGGATACTCGCCGATAAACTTAATAGACAGCCTCACTCCATAGCCCCGACCAAGTAACTGTAGGAGAACCCTGTCGCCGAAAGCATCCGTTCTGGTGCTCGCGGCAGCGGTGTTCCGCCTTGGTGCACTTCGTCGACGGCGTCAGGGGTGCGGCCGCCTATTGAAGTTTGCGACGAGCATTCGATCAGGATGTCGGGAATGTTGTTGAATTGCCCGACTTGATGTTGAAAAGAGTTTTCGATAAATGAGACTAAAATGCGGGGTTTATAATTGTTAGGCATGCGATGTCTAAGTAATTCATTTGATTAGGCATGCGATGTCTATGCAGATTGCGGATTCCAACTGTTGTAGTTTTACACTTTATTTTCTGTGACCGTAAGTGTAATATGTGATATCGCCGGTTTCGATGCTATATGTCAACGACAATTGGGATGCGTATATTTACTTACGTTGATGACATGTGATGTTATGTGTTGCTGGATATGTTATATTGGATCGTCGTGTTCGAATAGCCGGGGGTTTTTATGTGAGATGAGTGTTTTTCATTTTCATTCATGTAAAAACTTGTATGTAATATTCTTTTATTGGGGCACTTCCAGGTAGCGGAAGTTGTCACCTTTTGTATATTATTTACTTTTCCGCACTAAGATAGACCCAAGGAGGAGGGCACAAGTAACCGGGTTCTGGAGTCCAGTGGGAGACCAACTCGAGGAGTCGAGTCCGGGTCTCCTAACTCCAGAATTGGTAGGGTTGCTTGCCGCTCTCGTAGGGGTCTAGGGGTGTGGGTTTGGCTATTCATCGCGACCGTGGAATCCGTGTTTTATACTGGCTCGTATTGAAAACACGGACGTCCTAGTATATCCAATATTTCATATAATTCTTCTGCTGCGATATCTGTGATGTGATCATGTGATGTTCTGTGATAGATACTGTATATAGTATATATGATATATTATATAGCCGTTACTTATGTTTTACACCCGTGCTAGCCCTGCCCCGCTCTGTCGTTAGTTACCTAACCTAACGGTGCACGAGGGGACATCGAGGCGAATGCGGATGGCATAAGTGTACGTCGTATTTATCTGTGATGTTTAGGTATTTAAATGATGGGACTTCATTAATGTGATTAATGAAATAAAAGAAACCTAAGATGTTGTAGAATCGAATTTCAAAATAAAACTGGTAGCTACAGTTCTTGCTTTGCACAGTGATATATATGATATATCCTGCACCTTATTCGATGAGGAAATGACCGAGATCCCTTCACCGGGAGTGACTCCTTTAGCAATAACTGGCAGATGCTACACATTCGGTTTGTCTTTTGATTGCTTTTAAGTGTTTCTGCTTTGCACAGTGATATATATGATATATCCCGCACCTCATTCGACGAGGAAAGGACCGACGATCCCTTCACCGGGAGTGACTCCTTTGGTAGAACAAGAAAAGCCTCAAACGCACTCCATTTTAAAATCATTTGATTCTACAACGATATCAAGTTCATTACGCAATAGGTTTTCATAAAAACCTGTCGTAGCCCTCCGGCATTTCAGATAAGTACTAGTTAGTATTCGTGCTGCGGTTGTTTGGCCTCCGTCAAGGCGTAGTGTACGGTAGCTAACTAGTGCTTATCTGCTAGCATATGATGCGATTGGATTAGGGTATTCGTACGGCGTTGTTTGGCCTCCGTCAAGGGTCGTGCGGGTGGGTTTAATTCAATCAGGAAATGACGGGTTGAACTTGACTAGCGGACTATGGGTAGTTTGGCCTCCGTCAAGGTCATAGCACACTAAGGGCAAAATATTATCGGGAATTTCAAGTGTTGAAATTTGCAATGAAATTGCATACCTTCTATGAGATAGTTGGATCCCGATACCCGCTGCGAGTAATTGTTACTCCTGGGAGTGTTTTACACATTACAATTAGCCGATCAAGTAGGTGTCTAGAAAGGTGTCAACGGGGTTACGCCTCTGGGAAAACGAGGTTTACATTAATTAGGTTCGTGCGAAAGCACGGGGGACCTCCCTCAAAGTACCGACACTGGCCTGGCTGAAAGATTGGCGAACTTGTAGTGTGTAATTAATCCCGGCTAGTCTTTCCTTTTAGGGTTTGAAGGAAGATTTGATAAAAAGCAGTGGGAGCCATCCTAATTAGATAAAATAATAACCAATCTATTCTTGCAAGAGCGCACGCTGAGTGTTTTCTTCTCTCTCTCTCCTGGTAGCGACCATGTCACGCCTTAATCAAGATAATAATACGGATTATTGACCGAACCCGCTTGTTATACTGAGCTGGGGAACGTTGGTCCCGCTCCAACTTATAATTGTTATAAGACAGAGCAGGAAATTGGGGAATACCAGATTTCCCGTGCCGCCCAAACGAAGAGAGTGCATGCTGATGCATCATCTTCGGGTGTGTTCATTACAAAAAACTGTTTCTCAGTATCCTCCGAATAATGGGTATATGATACCGGATCAGGATCCCAGATATGTAATCTGTTACGTAGGGCTACAAAAGGGTAGAAAAACTGAGAACGGGTGATAAGTTTCATGAGGCAGAAAACGGGGCAAAAGTTGCAGCCAAGTCTGTCGGTCACTGTCACCCTGTATTACCAATACATTGATTCTGAACGAATGTTATTAGATACCGAACCTGATATACAAAATCATATTGGTCTCTTTATAAGTAAAGAAAGGATATAATTTTGTATTGTTGGATAATGTTTTGAACATTTCCTATATCAAAAGTTGATCGGTTCAGGCACGTTATCTAAAAGCATTGATGTTCTAAATCAAACTACAGTTCTTAGTATATAGAACACACACAAGAGGAAGAGTTCAGAATTGAACCGTTCCTTCTTGAGGTATTGTAGACTAGGTCATATCAATGCGACCCGACTAACTGGAGTTACATATAGATGCATATTTAAATCAGTTTGAATTTACATCTTGTGAAACTCGCCAGTCATGTCACAAAGATAAGATGACCATAGCTCTGTTTATTGGAAACAGAGAAAGAGTTAGTGAACTCTTAGGATGATACATGTTGATGTATAAAGGTCCCCTGTCTACACATACCTAGTAAGGTTCTTTGTACTTCATTACATTCTCTGATAATCTCTCGAGATTCAGACATATGTTCCTGTTGAAACACAAGTCTGAACCTTTTGAGAAATTCACAGAATATAAGATAGAAGTAGAGAACCGATACGGGTATAAGTATTATGTCTTATGATGAGATCAAGGAGGAGAATACTTGAGCACGGAAATCCTGGACTATTTTAAAGGAGAATGAGATTCTCTCTCAGCATTACTCCTCCGTATACACCATTGCACGATGGTATGTCGGGGCGGAGCAGATACACCCTATTTGATATGGTGTGCTCTATGATGAGTAATACTGAGTTACCTTTTTCCTTAGGGGGTTATGCACTTAAGAAGTTGCATACCTATTGAATAGGGTTCCAATCAAATCAGTTGCCTACCGCTTCATATGTGATATGGAATGGGAAGAGCCCATATCTTAAGTTAGTTAAGATTTGGGGTTGTCTGGCCTATGTCTAAAAGAAAAATCCGGACAAGCTCGAGGCAAGGTCTGTAATGTACAACTGGAAAGGTTCCAGCTTTACAACTTGCAGCCGATGATTTGATAAAACCAAAGGATTCAGTAGATTCCAACGAACCTCAGCCTCTCCGCCGATCTAGTAGGGTTCCTCACCCACCTGAGAGATACTTCGGTTTCTCTATGACAGTGGGAGCGAGGAGTGCATCATGAGATGATGACCCAACTAGCTTCGAGCTGGCCATCAGGAGTGAGACTCTGTAAGAATGGCTGGATGTTTATCGATCTGAGATGGAATCCTTATACACCAACAAAGTATAGACTTTGGTTGCTATATCTGAAGGGTTAAATCCCCATCAGGAGCAAGTATATCTTGAGAAGATTACTTGGTGTACTTGGAAAGGTTGAGACTTTCAAAGCTAGACTTGTTAAAGGTTTTCGTCATCAACCAGGCGTGGATAATGATGAAACCTTTTCCAGTGCCTATGCTTAAGTCCATCCGGATCCTACTTGCCACGGCTACATACCATGACTACGATATCTGGCGGTTGGGTGCCATGACTGCTTTTCTAAATGATGATTTAGAAGAATGCGTCTGTAAGTACACAGCCAGAGGGCTTCGTAAACAGTGGGAGCAGCGGAAACGTGTGCAAGATGTTTTATCTGATAAAGCAGGCATCGCGGAGTTGGAACATCTGTTTTGATGGATTAGTCAAAGAGTTTGACATCATCAAAATGGTAGATGAACCTTGTATAAAAAAAAAGATAGTAGGGAGTATGGTGGCGATTCACGTAGAGTACGTGGATGACATACTCTTGATAGGGAAGTAGTTTCCTATGCTACGCTCGATCAATCTCCGATTATCACAAAGATTCTCGAAATAGGATCAAAGTGATACCTACTAAATCCTGGATTTTGGATCTATGAGATAGATCTAATTGGATGTTAGGAATCTCATTAGCTGTAGTGAGATGGTATCAGTTGATCCTGGGGAGAATCACTGGAAGTGTTCCAGGGTGATAAAGACGACTGAATGTCAGTCGCAGGCATTGTCTTTACCCTCAATCGAGGGACGGTATGTTGGAAGAGTTCCAAGCTAGATACCGTGATATACTAGACGATAAAGGCAGGATACATCGCTACTTAAGATGCTACCAAAGAGGCTGTTTGGATGTATAATGGTTCATGAGATGAACTATGTTCCTACCATTGTGAGACAATGGAATGGTGGCTTATGCCAAGGAACGCCGGTCCCATCAGTGATCCAGACTTATTCTAAGGCAGTATCACCTGATCATGGAGATGGTTGATCTCCAAGGTGATCGAGGCAAGGAGAGCAGACTCAGAGGATAACACGGCGGATCCACTCACGAAGGCCTATTCCCAGAGAGAGACTTTTATGGGATGGTTGAGTATGAGATACTACAACCACTGCTACAGATGGCCCTAGTGCAAGTGGGAGATTGTTAGTGATATGTATGCCCTAGAGGCCATTACTGTACATTGGATGTATATTGTAGTGGATGCTGGGACATATATAGGGAGGACTTTCTTGCTCGACATGATAGTATGCTATCTGGTTGCTCTTTACCTTAACATGTACACAGATTGTCTCTCTATTACATGTTGGTAAAGCCCTTAGGATGTGTACTTGACTACCTGGACTATGATGCGGATCATACTAGTGGGGACATGGTAGTCCATAAGTACATCCTTCAAAGTCCCTAGTCGTGGGTGTATCGAGACGGGGCATCGATATACCAGAGTAGACTAGCGTGTACCTTCTCGACCCATACAGATGGGCGATGGATGATCCTATATCCATTGGTGTTTGACATCAGAGATGATATACGGGTGCTCAGTAGAGACTGGGTATACTGGACGGACTCGCCGAGAACTCCCAGATGGTATTATACCTCACGTCAGATGGCAGTTCTCTGGTGACACTGGTACAGAGTAGTCTGTTGACCCGAGATCGTCATAGAGTCTTGTGTGGTTCCCACTGTGCTTTGATTTCCATCTTACCACGTCCAAGAGGGCGTGCAAAACGGTGGTTTTTGGGTACAGTCCCGAGTCACATGGAGGCAATGAGCGATAGGAGGGGATTCGTCTCTCCCGGTATAGGGGGTTGATGTTGCACTGTGTTCGATTGGCTATAACAGGAAATCCCTGGCCAGGGTTGCTGAGATTTACTGGTAAGTGTTACCAGTAATTTCTCGAATTGTTATAGACCACATATCGACACGACTTATCAAGCTATTGGGGTCTGACGTTAACCACCCCTAGGCAAGGTATGCGACATATCAGACGACGAGACCGGACTGTACGGTAGTGTTACTGGTTGGATTCACTGGAGTGTGAGCGGGCTTGCTCGTCGATCTTCTGATCGCTCAATACCCGGGTGGCCGTTACGTTTAGCAGACCGCTTGGGGCTTGTGGGTGTTTGATATGATCATCACCTGCTGCCGGCGTATTGACGAGTCTTTAGAGTCCTACACAGAGGTTTCCTGGCTCAAGCGAAACGAAATAGCAGCGCATATGAGATATGTGCGGGACCGAGAATAATGCGTGTATGTGATACCGTATTCCATTCTCGCGATGAATGTATCGAATGGTTATATGCGATATAACCTAGTTATCGAATCGATGGTTAATTCGATAAGCCGATACATTGAATACTAGTCGGTTATATGCGATATGACCGGATCGTTAATTCAAGTGTTGATTTAATGATTTATTGTATAATTATATATTTGATATATTACTTTGCATTAACTAGTATCGGTTCACTTTAAATGGATATTCTCACTCGGATGTGCACATTGTATATGTGATATACTTTTGTGCACTTGATTGTATCATGTTTGATGATACATGTTTGCTAGGGTTTGCGTAAAGAGTTATTCCATGGTTAAGTAAATGGTTAGGGTTTTTATTCCTTTATTTATTCATTTATCTTTTAATTTGGATTAAAAGAAAAAGTGAAAAAGAAAATAAAAAGGTTGCTTTCTTACATGAAGCTTCTTGAAGCTTCATGCAACTTTGACTAATGTAACCTTTTTGTCTTCTTCTTCTAACCCTAACCATTCATTTAACTTGTGTTAACTCTCTACATCTAACCATGGTTCAAGTTATGATAAGAATAATTCTTTTTGAATTATTGAATAACACTTATCATATCATCTTCTTCTTCTTCTTCATCTTCTTCTTCAATGAAGAAAGCTTGCTACAACAATGGCAAGTGAAGAAATCAAGTGAGAAATCCAATTCTAAAGTCTACCCACTTCCTATTTCTTCATCCTCTACCTCTTGCCAAGAAGTATAGGGTGTTTCCTTCACAAGATTTCAAAGCTTGGTGAAGTTGGAGCTTGATCTAGCGATGCCTCGACGTAAATCATCTTCGGCATCGTCGTCGATGACCTAGCCCGCTTCTTCTCCGATGAAGCCGACGCTAGAGCCCGGGATCCATTTTGGACAGCGAGGAGACACCATCACGGAGCCATGGAGGTGGAGCACCGGATCTACAAAGGTTGTATATCCGTACTTGTAGTTAATTGTTAACTAGTTTCATTTTATCGCCTAAAATTCTAGCCAACGGTCCGTATTAGGGTTTCTCGGTACCGTAATTTTTGTAAATTGGCATGGTTGATGCCTTGTGAGACCTCCTTGGTGTGTCTAGGAACCCTACACCGGTCCACCACTTCTTTATCTCCGTGTTGACATCCCTCCGCTACGATCATCGGAATCCCGGATCCTTGCGTCGATTTCATCGGAGAAATGGACGGGCTAGGTCGTTGACTTCGATGCCGAAGATGATCTACGTCAAGGCGACTCTAACTCGAGCTCCAACTTCACCAAGTCATGAAACTTGTGAAGAAAACATCCTATACTACATGGCAAGTGGTATAGGATGAAAAAATAGTAAGTGGGTTCACTTTGGATTTGGATTTCTCACTCTTTTTCTCAAGTCACCATTGAAGCTAGCAAGCTTCTTTCTTCTTGAAGAAGAAGAAGAAGAAGAAGAAAAAGAATATAATGAATGATTAATAAATGGAAAATAAAGTCATTCTTATCATTTTAGCAACCATGGTTAAGTGTATAGAATAAACTAAGGTTAGGTGAATGGTTAGGTTTAGGAAAGAAACAAGAATGGTCAAAGCTTCTTGAAGCATCAAAGAAACAAACAAAAGAAGCAACCATTTCTTTTCTTTCCCTAAAATGAATAAATAAAATAAATAGTTAATAAAAGATAACAAAACCCTAACCATTCACTTAAACATGGTTTAAAGTAAACCTACACCCAAGCTTGCATGTATCATCAAACATGATACAATCAAGTGCACAAAAATATATCGCATATACAATGTGCACATCAAGTGAGAAAATCTATTTTAAGTGAACCAATATTAGTTAATGCAAAGTAATATATCAAATATATAATTATACATTAAATCATTAAATCAACACTTGATTTAACGATCCGGTCATATCACATATGACCGACTAATATCCAATGTATCTGCTTATCGAATCAATCCTTGATTCAATAACTAGGTTATATCGCATACAACCAATCGATACATTCATCGCGAGAATAGAATACGGTATCATATACACGCATTATTCTCGGTCCCGCACATATCTCATATGCGCTCCTATTTCGTTTCACTTGAGCCAGCAAACCTCTGTGTAGGACTCTAAAGACTCGTCAATACGCCGGTAGTAGGTGATGATCATATCAAACACCCACAAGCCGCAAGCGGTCTGCTAAACGTAACGGCCACCCGGGTATTGAGCGATCAGAAGATCGACGAGCAAGTCCGCTCACACTCCTGTGAATCCAACCAGTAACACTTACCGTACAGTCCGGTCTGTTCGTCTGATATGTCGCATATCTCGCCTAGGGGTGGTAAACGTCAGACCCCAGTAGCTCGATAAGTCGTGTCGATATGAGGTCTATAACAGTTCGAGAAACTACTGGTAACACTTACCAGTAAATCTCAGCAACCCTGGCCAGGGATTTCCGGTTATAGAAAATCGAACACAGTGCAACATCAACTCTCTATACCGGGAGAGACGAATCCCCTCTTATCGCTCATTGCCTCCATGTGACTCGGGACTGTACCCAAAAACCACCGTTTTGCACGCCCTCTTGGACGTGGTAAGGTGGAAATCAAAGCACAGTGGGAATCACACAAGACTCTATGACGATCTTGGGTCTACAGACTAACCTGTACCAGTGTCACCAGAGAACTGCCATCTGACGTAAGGTATAATACCATCTGGGAGTTCTCGGCGAGTCCGTCCAGTGTACCCAGTCTCCACTGAGCACCCGTATATCATCTCTGATGTCAAACACCAATGGATATGGGATCATCCATCGCCCATCTGTATGGGTCGAGAAGGTATACGCTAGTCTACTCTGGTATATCGATGCCCCATCTCGATACACCCACGACTAGGGACCTTGAAGGATGTACTTATGGACTACCATGTCCCCACTAGTATGATCCACATCATATTCCAGGTAGTCAAGTACACATCCTAAGGGCTTTACCAACATGTAACAGAGAGACAATCAGTATACACGTTAAGGTAAAGTGTAACCAGATAGCATACTATCATGTCGAGCAAGAAAGTCTTCCCTATATATGTCCCAGCATCCACTACAATATACATCCTATGTACAGTAATGGCCTCTAGGGCATACATATGACTAACAATCTCCCACTTGCACTAGGGCCATCTATAGCAGTGGTTGTAGTATCTCATACTCAACCATCCCATAAAAGTCTCTCTCTGGGAATAGGACTTTGTGAGTGGATCCGCCGTGTTATCCTCTGAGTCTGCTCTCCTAACCTCGATCACCCTGGAGATCAACTATCTCCATGATCAGGTGATGCTGCCTCAGAATATGTCTGGATCACTGATGGGACGGACGTTCCTTGGCATAAGCCACAACTCCATTGTCACACAATGGGAGGAACTAAGTTCATCTCATGAACAAATATATATCCAGACTGCCTCTTTGGTAGCATCTTAAGTAGCGATGTATCCAGCCTTTATCGTCTAGTATGCCACGGTATCTAGCTTGGAACTCTCCCAACATACCGTCCCTCCACTGAGGGTAAAGACAATGCCTGTGACTGACATTCAATCGTCCTTATCACCCTGGAACCTTTCCAGTGATTCTCCCCAGGATCAATTGATACCATCTCACTACAACTAGTGAGAGTCTTAACATCCAATTAGATCTATCTCATAGATCCAAAAACTAGGATTTAGCAGGCATCACTTTGATCCTATATGGAGAATCCTTGTGATAAGCGGAGACTGACCGAGCGTAGCATAGGAAACTCCTTCCCCATCAAGAGTATGTGATCCACGTACTTTACGAGGATCACCACCATACTCCCTACTACCTTTTTGTATATACAAGGTTCATCTACCATTTTGATGATGTCAAACTGTTTGACTAACTCATCAAAACAGATGTTCCAACTCCGCGATGCCTGCTTCATTACATAAAATATCTTGCACACGTTTCTGCTGCTCCCACTGTCTACGAAGCCCTCTGACTGTGTACTTATAGACGCTTTCTTCCAAATCATCATTTATAAAAGCAGTCAAGACACCCAACCGCCAGATATCGTAGTCATGGTATGTAACCGTAGCAAGTAAGATCTGGATGAACTTAAGCATAGCCACCGAAAATGGTTTCATCATAATCCACGCCTGATCAATGATGCAAACTTTTAACAAGTCTAGCTTTGAAAGTCTCAACTTTTCCATCTACACCAAGTAATCTTCTCAAGATATGCTTGCTCCTGATGGGGATTTAACCCTTCAGATAAAGCAACTAAAGTCCATACTTTGTTGGTGTACATGGATTCCATTTCAGATCGCTAAGCATCCAGCCATTCTTACAGAGTCTCACTCCTGATGGCCAACTCGAAACTAGTTGGGTCATCATCTCATGATGCAATCCTCGCTCCCACTATCATAGAGAAACCGAAGTATCTCTCCGGTGGGTGAGGAACCCTACTAGATCGGCGGAGAGGCTGAGGTTCGTTGGAATCTACTGAATCCTTTGGTTCTATCAAATCATTTGCTGTAGTTTGTATAGCTGGAACATTTCCAGTTCTACAGAACTACCTTGCCTCGAGCTTGTCCGGATTTTTCTTTTTATACAGGCCGGACAACCCCAAATCTTAACAAACTTATGATATGGGCTCTTCCCTTTCCATATCACATATGAAGCGGTAGGCAACTGTTTTGATTTGAACCCTATTCAATAGTTATGCAGCTTCTCAAGCGCATAACTCCCAAAAGGAAATAGGTAACTCAGTAATACTCATCATAGAGTACACCATATTCAATATGGTGCGTTTGTTCCACCCCAATACACCGTTGTGCTGTGGTATATACGGAGGAGTAATGCTGAAAGAGAATCTCATTCTCCTTTAGAATAGTCCAGGAATTCTATGCACAAGTATTCTCCTCCCTGATCTTATCATAGGACATAATACTTATCCCCGTATTTTGGTTCTCTAGTTCTAACTTATATTCTGTGAATATCTCAAAAGGTTCGGACTTATGTTTCAACAGGAACATATGACTGAATCTTGAGAGATTATCATAGAATGTAATGAAGTATAAAGAACCAGTCTTGGCATGTGTAGACAGGGGACCTTACATACATCAACATGTATCATCCCAAGAGTACACTAACTCTTTCTTTTCTTCCAATAAATAGAGCTGTGGTCATGATATCTTTGTGACATGACTGGCAAGTTTCACAAGATGTAGATTCAAACTAATTTAAATATGCATCTAAATGTAACTTCAGCCAGTCGGGTCGCATTGATATGACCTAGTCTACAATGCCTCAAGAAGGATTGGTTCATTTCTGAACTCTTCCTCTTGTGTGTGTTCCGTATACTAAGAACTGTAGTTTGATTTAGAACATCAATGCTTTTAGATAACGTGCCTGAACCGATCAACTTTTGATATAGGAAATGTTCAAAACATTATCCAACAATACAAATTTTATCATTTCTTTGATAATAAAGAGACTGATATGATTTTGTATATCAGGTTCGGTATCTAATAACATTCGTTCAGAATCAATGTATTTGGAATACAGGGTGACAGTGACCAACAGACTTGGCTGCAACACTTGCACCGTTTTCTGTCTCATGAAACTTATCACCCGTTCTCAGTTCTCTACCTTTCTGTAGCCCTATGTAACAGATTACATATCTGGGATCCTGATCCGATATCAAATACCCAAGACGTAGAGGATACAGAGAAACAGTTCGTTGTAATGAACACACCCGAAGGAGATGCATCATATGCACTTTCTTCGTTTGGGCGGGAAAGGAATTCTGGCATTCCCCTATTTCCTGCTCTGTCTTATAACAATTATAAGTTGGAGCGGGACCAACGTTCCCCAGCTCAGTATAACAAGCGGGTTCGGTCAATATCCGTATTATTATCTTGATTAAGGCGTGACATGGTCGCTACCTGGAGAGAGAGAGAAGAAAACACTCAGCGTATGCTCTTGCAAGATCAGATTGGTTTTTATTTTATCTACAAGTTCGCCAATCTTTCAGCCGGGCCAGTGTCGGTACTTTGAGGGAGGTTCCCCGTGCTTTCGCACGGACCTAATTACAGTAAACCTCGTTTTCCCAGAGGCGTAACCCCGTTGACACCTTTCTAGACACCTACTTGATCGGCTAATTGTAATGTGTAAAACTCTCCCAGGAGTAACAATTACTCGCAGCGGGTATCGGGATCCAACTATCTCATAGAAGGTATGCAATCTCATTGCAAATTTCAACACTTGAAATTCCCGATAATTTTGCCCCTAACATGCTATGACCTTGACGAAAGCAACAAACCATAGCCCGCTAGTCAAGTTCAACCCGTCATTTCTTGATTGAATTAAACTCACCCGCACGACCCTTGACGAAAGCCAACAAAGCCGCACGACTACCCTAATCCAATCGCATCATATGCAGCAGATAAGCAGCATATAGCTACCGCACACTGCACCTTGACGGAAGCCAACAAATACAGCACGAATACTATATACAACTTATCTGAAATGACGGAGGGCTACGACAGGTTTTTCTGAAAACCTATTGCGTAATGAACTTGATATCGTTGTAGGATCGAATGAATTTTGAAATGGAGTGTTTTTTAGGCTTTTCTAGTTTTGCTAAAGGGGTCACTCCCGGTGAAGGGATCGTCGGTCCTTTCCTCATCGTATAAAGTGCAGGATATATCATATATACTGCTGTGCAAAGCAGAAACTGTAACATTTCAAAAAAATAAAATATTATTTTTGGGAATTTTCATAATTTAATATTATTTTATTGAATATTTTAATATTTCGGTATAATTAAATACCGATAAATGGGGAAAATTCTGAAGAAAAATTATGGAAATTCTAAAATAGAGTATTTTGTGGAAATATGCCATTTTACAGTTTTTATGATGAATTATATGCGGCATTAGTGTTAATCGCGATTAAAAATCGCTAATTGGATTTTTGGCTTTTTGTGCAAAAATGAGCACATAACATTTCCACACTTGTCACACTTGCTTCATGTTTTGGATTCTTGGTAGCCTAGGGTTGAACCATGCTTAAATGACCATGGTGGCTCAAACCTTTTGGTTAAGTTAAGTGGGTTACTTAGGGTTGTTAGTGTAACACCCGGTCCCTTTTGTACCAAAATCTGTATTTTATTACTTTAGAATTCAATGTATTCTTATTTATAATTGTATTCATTTTATTTATAATCGTATTTCTTCTAAACCGCATATTTCTTTTATTACAACCCAAACCTAATTCCTTAATCCTATATTTTTTTCACTTACAAATCCCCGAGCCCAGCACCCCTTTTCTCAGCCCATCACCCTTCATTAATTATTCCAAATTCTCCAGCAGCCCACCAGGCCCGGCCCTTTCTTTCCGCCTTTTCTATTTATCTCCCGGCCCGTTTCTTCCATTCAAATCAATTTCTTTTTCGTTTATTTTTGGCCCGACCCCGCTCAGCCCACACACATTTATTTTAAATAAATTCCTAAACTATTCTTCCCCAGCCCACTACTTGGCCCGCTCCTGTGCATCTCCCCAACGGCTTCCCCTTTCCCGCGCGCGATCCACTTCCTCCGCCGCGCTCCTCGCCCCCGCCCACGCCCACGCCCACGCGTTGCCGTTTCCTCTCGACTCGCGCGATCTACGCTGCCCACTCCACTCTCTAACACCTCTGCCAATCTCCCTCTCTCATTCTCTGTTCTCTTGAACCCATTGAGCATCGACCCCGCCGTCGGCCGACCCCATCATTACCGACGAGACACTTCTCCACCCGAGCTTCCCACTTCCTCTCTCCCTCGACCCAACTCTAAAAACCGATGCCTCCTCTCGTTCCACTCCCGCTCACTCGACCCACACCACACCGACGCCACCATCGCCTTCATCACCTCCAACATCCCTCCTAAACGACGACCCAATCCTATTGCACTCCGTCCATATCCTCCTGCCGATGGCGAGTTCGTGATCCTCTACCCCACTTCAACCTCTACCCCTACCGCGATCTGCCTCGTCACAACAACCAGCCCCAAGCCTCCCTCCACTATGAACGCACCATCTTGTCTTCCGCCTCCACCGGCCATCTCCATCGACCCAACAATTTCACAACCAACCCTAATCTCCCCCTCTACCTCCTTCTCTTTTCTCGGGCTCCACTCCAACCGCCGACGACCCACCCATTACTACCTTCCAGCTACCGCGAAGCTCCTTCCTTCACCACCCTCATCAACACTACATCACCGAATTTCGGCCATCTCTACCGACACTGCACTTGACTCAACAGCCGCGTTCCTCACCGAGCAACATCTCCTTGTTCACCTCACCTTCTCTTTGCTGGCCACTCAGTGTGTCGCCCATCACCAATGAGCCACCGCTTCCATCACCAGCACGATGCCACCTCGTGCCCAGCACCGTACCCACCTCCACATTAGCATCGTGCCATCTCATGCCCAATACCATGCCTACCTCCACACCAGCATCGAGCCACCCTGTACCCTGCATCCATGCCACGCCATGTCCACTCCTGTATCGCGCCGTATTGTAGACAATCTAGCTGTAGCCATAACTATGCTGTGTCGTTGTCGTGATCGTCAATTCGACTTAAGCCCCACCATCAAGAGCTGCGACCACCGCAGACATCCCGACGACGCCCCGAGCCCCACTGGCCGAGAGCAGACCCGAGCTCACCCGGAGCCGTTACCGTCGCGGTGCTAGCTCGTCGCGCGCCCGTGCTGTACCTCGCTGCCGTGCATCGCCAAGACGCCTCCAGGCAAGTATTTTACTTGCTTACATGCTATTTTACTTAAATTACAATCGTTAAATACATAGATTATTAAAGTTACAAGTTTAACCAATTATATGTCATACCTGTTCGACGCGTGTTCCCAAAGAAAATACTTGTCTAAATTGACGGAACTGGATTACTTACCTTGGCCCTTGCTGCGATGAATACTTTGTGCAAGTTTCGCTGGAAATTACGACCGTTAAAGATTAAAACAACTACCCTCAAGTTTAACCGTAAAACTGGAATTTCCTTGTACCTGAAAACTAATAAAATCACCGTAAATAATATACATAGTAGAATGGTGCGCTCGGGGGCTCAAATCGAAGCTGACTCGATGAACTTTAACCCTATACCATTTTCCAGACATTTCTGTATTTAAACCGTGATGATAATTGGATCGGAGTGCGACCCTGGACTGCAGTCCAGAGTGACTCCAGTCGTTGCTTGCTGTTCCGTATTGGGTACCACAAGATTTCGTTAAGTCCTAGGTTGCAGAACTCTGCTGCCTGTTATAGGTAAATCTGTTAGATAGACAAAACAATTAGTTTCATTCTGTTTCGTTACCGTTTGATATTTAACCTGTAATTTAACAGATCGGGACGCATAACAGTCCCAGCAGAATCAGAAAAGACATATTGGCATTGAATAGTGTATATCTCCTGACGTACAGACGCGATCGAAGATCCGACTGTTGCGTTGAAAACCTTACTGAAACCCCTAGAATTTATCCAACTGTAGCGTCGCTAAAATCCGATCCCAACTAGGATCAAAATGCGTTGCGAAACTGACTTCTGATTCTGAATTTGGATTTCCAGCCGCGAGCACTTAAAATGAAGTGGTTATAATTAATGATCCTGGAACCCGGTTGGCTTGAAACCAAATTTGATGGATGGACAACTGAACATACTAATTACTGCCTGTTTATCGTTTCGCTAAATCATATATGTACGTTTCATGATAAATCGTGCAAGTGATAAAATACAGTTTTTGTGACACTTTAATCGTGCTTATATATTGTTCACGCATCATATCATACCCATATCATTATAGTGATAACCTAGTGATATCGTGCATTTATCCAGTGTTAGATTCTAGTGATGATTGTGGCAAGTACGTCAGTGTTCGTGTATCCGTGATTAAGTGAAAGTGATACGTACTTGTACACAATCAGTGACCATATTATTCTATTGCATTATCGACGTTTGTGGGATGCGTGTACGCGTGACTATAAGTGGTATGGGACACTTATGGAAGCGCTTGCACGGGTGTCACAGATAAGGCACCAGACACTGCCATTTATCTTAGGTATTAGTCGGGACGTGCTTGATGGAGGTCTTGCCTCCAGTTCTCGCGCAGACTTGTCACGGATCGATTAGTATTTAGGGTTATGGTTAGCGTTTGATGTAGACCACGGGGTGTGGGGTAGTTTAAGTGTGAGTTCAACAGGATCTCGGGAGTCCCATGCCGGCTTATATATTTACGAAGATATATGGAGATTTACAGGGTATGTGATATACACCGTGATATACATGTTACATGTTGGGCCCGTGGTCCCTTGCCCTTGGGTTCTACCCTTGGGTGGAGGACACTCACGAGTGGTTGACTCTCACACTTGGACTGACGATAGGCTTAGTGACCTGTGCAGTGAGACTTAGAGACTGATAGGGATACTGGCATTTATATTCCTTATATACTGTGTTGACATACGTGACATATCGTTCTACTGCTTTACTGTTCCGCTGCATTGATTACTGCACATTCATATTCATGCTGTCATTAATTTACTGTTTCACATATCTATTACCAATGTTAGAATTGTCACATGATTTTATATATATTATATTGCAATTGTGTCGCTCTGACGACCTGAGTATGCATGCTCAGTGTGAGGAGAAGATTTAGCCTGGACCAGAATTAGGCGTGTATCACAGACACCCTGACTTGCTATTTAGAGTTACATTCGTTTATTCCACTTCAGGTCAGTTCTTTACATTGTTTCTTTCAGTTACTGCATTTCTTATTATCTGCGCATCATTTACTGTTTACCATGAAAAACTAGAAGCCGAAGTGTGACTACGGCAGGACTTTTCCTTGACCGTAGGAGCATGGCTGGCCTTATCTACCCCTCGTATTCCGTATTTTGGGAAGCGGGGCGTGACATGGTTTAGTTGGTATCAGAGCCCAGGTTTTGCATCGATTGGGATTGCAGTTTTCCGTGTATAGTTTGGCAATCTAAGACATCCCTCGGTCTAGATTGTAAACTTGTCATTCTTGATCCATATTCACATCGTGTGTTCAGCTATCCATTCACTATGGTTTCGGGTGACTTGACAAGGATACGTGGTTGCAATTGCACTACCGTACTCTAATCAAGTGACTTAAAGTCATACAGTTGATTCCCCACTTATAATAAATTCAGCACCTCTGATATTTTTGAATCTTTGTCCTATCCATATTATATTTTGATTCGTATATCCTGTGACTTATATCATCCTCAAAATCATTGTTCAGGATCATGTCTTCCAACGACTCTTCATCCATATCCGCTCCCCAGAATCAGACCATCGAGATTTTGAGTGTACTGCAAGGTCTAAAGGAAGCCCAGGAGCGAACGAACGACTTGCTAGCTGAAGGACTGAGAAGGCAGGAGAATCAGGCACCAGCGGGAGTCTCCAATCATAAAGGGATCCCCGTTAGACGAGGAAAGGAGAAGAAGATGAAGCGTCAATTTGTTTCCCCGCGACAGAAGCAGCAGAAGACCCCATGTTGTGGGTATTGTAGGAGACCAGGACATCTTCAGAGGGATTGTCGCCGTGCCCAAGGGAAATGTCTGATATGCGGGTCCAACAAACATCTTATCAACGGTTGCCCAGAAAGGAAGGAGCTAAAAGGAGGAGACTCATCCACACTCTCCACTGCTGCCAAGTGAGGACTATCGCGTAGTTCGAACTTCAACTATAAGGCGGATCTGACGCAGAATTCAACTCACGCGACGAGAGTGCAACGTTATAGCAGTCGAAGAAGGATTTTTCATGTTATCTACTTTCAGTAATAATGTTGTCATCTTTTTATGAATATTTCTTTCCGTTTGAAATCTTGTATCCGCTGAACTTTTGATTGAATGCAATGAAAATTTGAATCGTAATATATGTATCATTCTCTTGTTTTCTATTTATCTAATTCTATTCATTATCACAGCATTTTAATCCTGATCTTTCAGTTCCTACAACCGCATATTTTCCTATACTTCGTACCCTGAGTTCTTCCTTGATGCATTCCACTGTCTAATCATGACTTTTCCTTTCAGGCCATGGCCCATCCCGGAGCAGCGCCGCATCTAGATGAGGATGCACAGTCATGCGTTTCCTTGGACCGCACGCTGATAAGTTCTGACGATGAGATCAACGGTCCCCAAGTCAATTTCGGAAACAACAATTCAAAGGACGAAGGAGCAGCCGCCCCAGAGTTTAACATGATAGCTGATTCCGACGAAGAAGAAGGAGATCCTGAAGAGAACCCGATAGAAGAAGATCCCGAGGAAGATCCGATAGAAGAAAATCCAGTGGAGGAAGACCCCATGGAAGAGAACCCAGAAGGAGAGGATCACATGGAATCAGATCTCGATGAAGAAGCTCTATCTGAAGAGGAAGGACCAGAAAATCAAGACCCTGCTGTGGAAGAACTTCCAATGGCGATGCCCGCGAGGCGATATGGAAATGGACGCCCCTACCTAAGTGCGCGAGCCTATCGCAACCTACTGAATCTCCACAACCGCGACTAACGGAATTTCTTTTGATGTTGTCTTCTGGCCAAATAAAATGTGTATATTTTAGGGCCATTTTCCGTCTTTAGAGAATGCCTTGTTTCAAATTTTCTTGAATGAAATAAATCTTCTGAATTCGTAAACCTTTTGATTATTGGTTCGCTTGATACTTGTTTACTGCCCATATCCATTTATTTTTCTGCTGAATTCCCTGAATGTCCACCCCTACTCATTGTATAGTTTTCACCCTGTTTCGATTAGGAAGTACCGCACCATGATCCTTGGAATGTGCCACCCTCCATCCCTCGTCTGTGCCCCGTTGAGATCCTTCTGGGAGGAGAAAATTTTAGTGAAATTTCCGAGTTCGCTAACCCTTCAAATTTTGATCCATATGATGTACCGACCGCTGTCCTCTTCATACTTTTCCCCTTGTAGTCCTTGCTGCTCACCCTTACCCCAATCTCTTTGACCGCTAGCCTAAAATCGTCATACTTCGACCTTCTGATTGAACCACACATCCTTGAAATCCCTGCCCTAGCTAGCCCTATATATATTTTGTGTTTCCTTTTACTATAAATATATTTTGGGACCTTAGTATTCAAAATTTGGTTTTCACTACCTTGAACTTGTCGAAGAGTGCGTGTTATTGACTACCTAGTTCTATGTATTTTAAAACACACTACTACTATCCTTATAAATTTTTTTTTAGTAGCGCAACCATACACCGCGCATATTTTGTTCCATATTCTCATTTTCTTTATGTGAGTTTTCTAGGTTACTTTAAAAACTATTCGATCGATAAATTACCTTAAAATGTTTTAACCTATCGACTAAGCTTTCACTACCTCATTGTCGTTACTAGTTTTCGGGTGTTGTGCCTATGTTTACTATTATAAATGATTGTGTCTTATACTTATTATTTCTACCTTGCTACTTTTGTTATGCTTATATATGCACATATTTGGGTTCGATTCTATCGAACAAGCCTTGAGTATTATTGTTCGCTATTGTTATCAAAATTCTCGTATACATGTATTTACCCTTATAGTTGTTCCTGCCTTATACCTATTAGACCTACCCTTCCGTATGTTGTTCTTACTTATATATATATTTTCAAATTTCTTCGTCCACGTACTGCTAATAAATCTTTTGTGTTAGTGTGCAATCTAATAGCTTTCGCTTATGTTTGTATAACCTATCGTTTATTTTAAATTTCGAGGACGAAATTTTTGTAAGGGTGGTATGATGTAACACCCGGCCCCTTTTGTACCAAAATCTGTATTTTATTACTTTAGAATTCAATGTATTCTTATTTATAATTGTATTCATTTTATTTATAATCGTATTTCTTTTAAACCGCATATTTCTTTTATTACAACCCAAACCTAATTCCCTAATCCTATATTTTTTTCACTTACAAATCCCGGAGCCCAACACACCTTTTCTCAGCCCATCACCCTTCATTAATTATTCCAAATTCTCCAGCAGCCCACCAGGCCCGGCCCTTTCTTTCCTCCTTTTCTATTTATCTCCTGGCCCGTTTCTTCCATTCAAATCAATTTCTTTTTCGTTTATTTTTGGCCCGACCCCGCTCAGCCCACACACATTTATTTTAAATAAATTCCTAAACTATTCTTCCCCAGCCCACTACTTGGCCCGCTCCTGTGCATCTCCCCAACGGCTTCCCCCTTCCCGCGCGCGATCCACTTCCTCCGCCGTGCTCCTCACCCCCGCCCACGCCCACGCGTTGTCGTTTCCTCTCGACTCGAGCGATCTACGCTGCCCACTCCACTCTCTAACACCTCTGCCAATCTCCCTCTCTCATTCTCTGTTCTCTTGAACCCATTGAGCATCGACCCCGCCGCCGGCTGACCCCATCATCACCGACGAGACACTTCTCCACCCGAGCTTCCCACTTCCTCTCTCCCTCGACCCAACTCTAACAACCGCTGCCTCCTCTCGTTCCACTCCCGCTCACTCGACCCACACCACACCGACGCCACCATCGCCTTCATCACCTCCAGCATCCCTCCTAAACGACGATCTAACCCTATTGCACTCCGTCCATATCCTCCTGCCGATGGCGAGTTCGTGATCCTCTACCCCACTTCAACCTCTACCCCTACCGCGACCCACCTCGTCACAACAACCAGCCCCAAGCCTCCCTCCACCATGAACGCACCACCTTGTCTTCCGCCTCCACCGGCCATCTCCATCGACCCAACAATTTCACAACCAACCCTAATCTCCCCCTCTACCTCCTTCTCTCTTCTCGAGCTCCACTCCAACCGCCGATGACCCACCCATTACTACCTTCCAGCTACCGCGAAGCTCCTTCCTTCACCACCCTCATCAACACTACATCATCGAATTCCGGCCATCTCTACCGACACTGCACTTGACTCAACAGCCGCGTCCCTCACCGAGCAACATCTCCTTGTTCACCTCACCTTCTCTTTGCCGGCCACTCAGTGCGTCGCCCATCACCAACGAGCCACCGCTTCCATCACCAGCACGATGCCACCTCATGCCCAGCACCGTACCCACCTCCACATTAGCACCGTGCCATCTCATGCCCAATACCATGCCTACCTCCACACCAGCATCGAGCCACCCTGTACCCTGCATCCATGCCACGCCGTGTCCACTCCTGTATCGCGCCGTATTGTAGAAAATCTAGCTGTAGCCATAACTATGCCGTGTGGTTGTCGTGATCGTCAATTCGACTTAAGCCCCACCATCAAGAGCTGCGACCACCGCAGACATCCCGACGACGCCCCGAGCCCCACTGGCCGAGAGCAGACCCGAGCTCACCCGGAGCCGTTACCGTCGCGGTGCTAGCTCGTCGCACGCCCGTGCTATACCTCGCTGCCGTGCATCGCCAAGACGCCTCCAGGAAAGTATTTTACTTGCTTACATGCTATTTTACTTAAATTACAATCGTTAAATACATAGATTATTAAAGTTACAAGTTTAACCAATTATATGCCATACCTGTTCGACGCGTGTTCCCAAAGAAAATACTTGTCTAAATTGACGGAACTGGATTACTTACCTTGGCCCTTGCTGCGATGAATACTTTGTGCAAGTTTCGCTGGAAATTACGACCGTTAAAGATTAAAACAACTACCCTCAAGTTTAACCGTAAAACTGGAATTTCCTTGTACCTGAAAACTAATAAAATCACCGTAAATCATATACATAGTAGAATGGTGCGATCGAGGGCTCAAATCGAAGCTGACTCGATGAACTTTAACCCTATACCATTTTCCAGACATTTCTGTATTTAAACCGTGATGATAATTGGATCGGAGTGCGACCCTGGACTGCAGTCCAGAGTGACTCCAGTCGTTGCTTGCTGTTCCGTATTGGGTACCACAAGATTTCCTTAAGTCGTAGGTTGCGGAACTCTGCTGCCTGTTATAGGTAAATCTGTTATCTAGACAAAACAATTGGTTTCATTCTGTTTCGTTACCGTTTGATATTTAACCTGTAATTTAACAGATCGGGACGCATAACAGTCCCAGCAGAATCAGAACAGACATATTGGCATTGAATAGTGTATATCTCTTGACGTACAGACGCGATCGAAGATCCGACTGTTGCGTTGAAAACCTTACTGAAAACCCTAGAATTTATCCAATTGTAGCGTCGCTAAAATCCGATCCCAACTGGGATCAAAATGCGTTGCGAAACTGACTTCTGATTCTGAAATTGGATTTCCAGCCGCGAGCGCTTAAAATGAAGTGGTTATAATTAATGATCCTGGAACCCGGTTGGCTTGAAACCAAATTTGATGGATGGACAACTGAACATACTAATTACTGCTTGTTTATCGTTTTGCTAAATCATATATGTACGTTTCATGATAAATCGTGCAAGTGATAAAATACTGTTTTTGTGACACTTTAATCGTGCTTATATACTGTTCACGCATCATATCATACCCATATCATTATAGTGATAACCTAGTGATATCGTGCATTTACCCAGTGTTAGATTCTAGTGATGATTGTGGCAAGTACGTCAGTGTTCGTGTATCCGTGATTAAGTGAAAGTGATACGTACTTGTATACAATCAGTGACCCTATTATTCTATTGCACTGTCGACGTTTGTGGGATGCGTGTACGCGTGACTATAAGTGGTATGGGACACTTATGGAAGCGCTTGCACGGGTGTCACAGATAAGGCACCAGACACTGTCATTTATCTTAGGTATTAGTCGGGACGTGCTTGATGGAGGTCTTGCCTCCAGTTCTCGCGCAGACTTGTCACGGATCGATTAGTATTTAGGGTTATGGTTAGCGTTTGATGTAGACCCCGGGGTGTGGGGTAGTTTAAGTGTGAGTTCAATAGGATCTCGGGAGTCCCATGCCGGCTTATATATTTAGGGAGATATATGGAGATTTACAGGGTATGTGATATACACCGTGATATACATGTTACATGTTGGGCCCGTGGTCCCTTGCCCTTGGGTTCTACCCTTGGGTGGAGGACACTCACGAGTGGTTGACTCTCACACTTGGACTGACGATAGGCTTAGTGACCTGGGCAGTGAGACTTAGAGACTGATAGGGATACTGGCATTTATATTCCTTATATACTGTGTTGACATACGTGACATATCGTTCTACTGCTTTACTGTTCCGCTGCATTGATTACTGCACATTCATATTCATGCTGTCATTGATTTACTGTTTCACATATCTATTACCACTGTTAGAATTGTCACATGATTTTATATATATTATATTGCTATTGTGTCGCTCTGACGACCCGAGTATGCATGCTCAGTGTGAGGAGAAGATTTAGCCTGGACCAGAATTAGGCGTGTATCACAGACACCCTGACTTGCTATTCAGAGTTACATTCGTTTATTCCACTTCAGGTCAGTTCTTTACATTATTTCTTTCAGTTACTGCATTTCTCATTACCTGCGCATCATTTACTGTTTACCATGAAAAACTAGAAGCCGAAGTGTGACTACGGCAGGACTTTTCCTTGACCGTAGGAGCATGGCTGGCCTTGTCTACCCCTCGTATTCCGTATTTTGGGAAGCGGGGCGTGACAGTTAGCCTTAAGGTGTTTAGGGTGGGGGTTGACTTGTGTAGGAGAGAGGGAGAGCCATGATGGTTGTGCATTAATTTGGGGAGAGAGGGAGGTGGCTAGGGTGTGCCATGATCCATCCCATTTCATAATCCCTTGTGTTCCTTCACTCCCTCTCACACATCAGCCCCAATTGTCCAAAATTCAGCCAACATCAGCAGCTGAAGCAACACTTCAGCCAACCCTACACCAGCCCCTAACACCATAGCCCAACACCTACACACTCACATCAGCACAATTTCATCCCCCATATCAACACTTCAGCCCCCATTTGTATCAGCATCAGCAGACATCAGCAGCATCAGCTGCTGCTATAAGCAACAGTAACATCAGCCAACAATCAGCACAACCCCATCAACAACTTCAACACACCATCATATACTTCAACCTCACCACAAACCAACACACCAACAACACCATACCACAACTTCAGCAACATCAACACCCCAACAAAAACAACAGCATCAGCCACTGCTGTAGCAACAGCTCACAGCAGCAGCAGCAGCCTGAGCAACATCAGCAGCAACACCAGGAGCACTTCAGCAGCACCACCCCACTTCCTCCTTCTTCCCTTCTCCTTCATCTAAGATCTCTTGAGGTATAATCTTGCAATCTAACTCCTTTCTTGTTAAGTTATAGTTGTTAGCTGAAATCTAGTGTTATTAAGTATATTAGTGCTAGTTTAGGAGAATTTGAGTGAGATTTGGTCAAGTGTTGGTTGTAATGGTTAATATAACCTTATTAGGTGTGTTTGAGACCAATTAACCCCAGAATACCCCAGATTTCCAGTAAGTTACCTGAAGGTTTAGAATCGGTGTAAATTAGCAACTTTGTCGATTTTGTGACCTTTCTGGAATCTGCTACAACCCGAGGTACCCTAAAATAAAATTGACTTGGCAGTGAGATGTACAGGCTGGTAGAAACCAACACCCAAAACCTTAGCCCCCACCTCTTTATCCCGGCGCAGATATATTACCCCTGGCCGCAATTTGCGGCCAGAGCAGGGGAAAACCCCCTCGATTTTGGTGCATGGCCCTATTTCATGTAAACTTGACCCCTAGTACGTCTAGTTTTGACTGATTCCAGTTAGGGTAGAAGCTGGGTTGATTTTCTTGAGTTGCGCATGATTTACGACTTGTTTAGCATGGATTTTTGGTGTTCGATGATTCGTGACTGTCGGGTGGCGTTTGAACGCCAACGGCTGCAGGTTGTTGGCTGTGTTTGCACGCAAGGCTACAGGTTTTTACCTATGAGCGTAACGCGTACCATTTTGGTTTCCGACATGGTTTTCATGTGTTTTAGCGTGTGATATCCTTGTAGGTACCCCACGTAGCGTCGAAGCGTTGGAGATGCAAATGGCGACATCGGCACCGGCACGCATAAAGAAATCTGAGTAGATTTATATCTACGGGGAGAAGTCGGGTGGATGGCGTATAGCACCCCCGCAAGTTCGTAGTGATGTATACGGATGCGTATACACACTAACAATTAATATATGTTGTTTGGGATTAATTATTGATGTTAAGATGGATATTGGTGTGTTGGATTGGTGAAAAGTTACGAAACCCTAGGTAGTGGGTGCACTACACATACATATACACACTTACATACTTGCATATATCCTTATTTCATATATGGTTATGGGATTCTATATAGATATGTGTTCACGTGGGTATGGGACTATGTGTTCACATACGGATTTGAGGATGATACTTGGGTTTGAGTTGAGTCGATGATTTTTGATCCGAGATTATGATATCGGGGATATGGTAGAATTCATATTTGAGATACGTCTTGATGCTTTAGCGGATTTCGGGATGATGATGCCATAGGAATAGTGATATATATAAATGATCGACATGTGATTATGATACGAGATATGATATGATATGATAGTGACAAGATATTTATGATAGGCCGCTTTGGGCGATATATACTCCTTGTGATGATATGTGCTGATGATATCGATTCATACGAGACTGTTAATCAGTAGTCAGTGTAGGGTTCCTAGGCACACTCAAGAGGTTCCACAAGGCATCAACCATGCCAAACAAAAAATTTCCGGTGCCGAGAAACCCTAATATAGATCGTTAACTAGAATTTAATGCGAAAAGAAAAGCTAGCAAACAACTTTGCTACTAAGTGAAAGGGATTACAACCTTTGTAGATCCTGTCCTCCACTTCTTTAGCTCCGTGTTGACGTTCCTCCGCTGCGATCATCGGGTCCCGGACTCTAGCGATGGTTTCGTCGGAGAAATGATCGGGCTAGGTCATTGACTTCGAGGCCGAAGATGATCTACGTCGGGGAGACTCAAACTCAAGCTATTCCTTCACTCGGTCGAAAACTTTGTGAAGAGAACACCCTATACTACATGGCAAGTGGTAGAGGATGAAGAAATAGGAAGTGGCTAGAATTGGATTTCTCACTCTTTTTACCATGGCACCATTGGAGCTCTCAAGCTTTTGTGAGCTTGATCAAGATGAAGAAGAAGAAAGAATTATCTCCATTAAAAGAATAATATGAACACTTATCCTTTTAATCATGGCACCATGGTTGAGTTAAGCCCTCATCCTTAACTCATGTAGAGAATTAACCATAGCATAAGGTTAAGGGTTGGGTTAGCTAATATCTTGAGCAAATGACAAAAGAGTTGACTTTGTCAATGTTCATCAAGCTTCATGAAGCTTGATAACTTTGACCAAAGTCATACTCTTTTGTTATTTGTTTAGGAAAATAATAAACCCTAATCCAACCTTGATATGGTTCAAGTCTCATACACACAACTTGTTTGTATCATCAAGCATGATACAAACATGTACACTTGCATATATCACATATAAACAATATGCACATTCAAGTGAGAAAATTAATGTTAAGTGAACCAATACTAGTTAATGTAAAGTAATATATCAAATATATAATTATACATTAAATCAACACTTGATTTAACGATCCGGTCATATCGCATATAACCGACTAATATCATGTGTATTAATGTATCGAATCAACACTTGATTCGGTAACCCGGCTATATCACATATAACCGACCGATGATACAAATCGCGAGAATAGAATACAGTATCACATACTGATATTATTCTCGGTCCCGCACATATCTCATATGCGCTCCTATTTCGTTTCGCTTGAGCCAGGAAACCCCTGTGTAGGACTCTAAAGACTCGTCAATACGCCGGCAGCAGGTGATGATCATATCAAACACCCACAAGCCGCAAGCGGTCTGCTAAACGTAACGGCCACCCGGGTATTGAGCGATCAGAAGATCAACGAGCAAGCCCGCTCACACTCCTGTGAATCCAACGAGTAACACTACTGTACAGTCCGGTCTGTTCGTTTGATATGTCGCATATCTCGTCTAGGGGTGGTAAACGTCAGACCCCAATACCTCGATAAGTCGTGTCGATATGAGGCTCATAACGGGTCGAGAAACTACTAGTAACACTTACCAGTAAATCCCTAAAGCAGCCTTGGCCAAGGACTTCCTGTTATAGCCAATAGAACACTGCGCAACATCAACTCCCTATACCGGGAGAGACGAAACCCCTCCTATCGCTCATTGCCTCCATGTGACTCGGGACTGTACCCAAAAGCCACCTTTTTGCACGCCCACTTAGACGTGGTATGATGGAAATCAAAGCACAGTGGGAATCACACAAGACTCTATGACGATCTTGGGTCTACAGACTAACATGTACCAGTATCACCAGAGAACTGCCATCTGACGTAAGGTATAATACCATCTGGGAGTTCTCGGCGAGTCCGTCCAGTGTACCCAGTCTCCAATGAGCACCCGTATATCATCTCTGATGTCAAACACCAATGGATATGGGATCATCCATCGCCCATCTGTATGGGTCGAGAAGGTATACGCTAGTCTACTCTGGTATATCGATGCCCCGTCTCGATACACCCACGACTAGGGACCTTGAAGGATGTACTTATGGACTACCATGTCCCCACTAGTATGATCTGCATCATAGTCTAGATAGTCAAGTACACATCCTAAGGGCTTTACCAACATGTAACAGGGAGACAATCAGTGTACACGTTAAGGTAAAGAGCAACCAGATAGCATACTATCATGTCGAGCAAGAAAGTCCTCCCTATATATGTCCAAGCATCTACTACAATATACATCCTATGTATAGTAATGGCCTCTAGGGCATACATATAACTAACAATCTCCCACTTGCACTAGGGCCATCTGATAGTAGTGGTTGTAGTATCTCATACTCAACCATCCCATAAAAAGTCTCTCTCGGGGAAAAGGCCTTTGTGAGTGGATCCGCCGTGTTGTCCTCTGAGTCTACTCTCCTAACCTTGATCCCCTGGAGATCAACCATCTCCACGATCAGGTGATACTGCCTTAGAATATGTCTGGATCACTGATGGGATGGGCGTTCCTTGGCATAAGCCACAACTCCATTGTCACACAATAGGAGAAACGAAGTTCATCTCATGAACTAATATACACCCAGACTGCCTCTTTGGTAGCATCTTAAGTAGCGATGTATCCAGCCTTTATCGTCTAGTATACCACGGTATCTAGCTTGGAACTCTTCCAACATACCGTCCCTTTACTGAGGGTAAAGACAATGCCTGCGACTGACATTCAGTCGTCCTTATCATCCTGGAACCTTTCCAGTGATTCTCCCCAGGATCAATTGATACCATCTCACTACAACTAGTTAGTATCCTAACATCCAATTAGATATATCTCATAGATCCAAAACCCAGGATTTAGTAGGTATCACTTTGATCCTATATGGAGAATCCTTGTGATAAGCGGAGATTGACCGAGCGTAGCATAGGAAACTCCTTCCCTATCAAGAGTATGCCATCCACGTACTATACGAGGATCACTACCATACTCTCTACTACCTTTTTGTATATACTAGGTTCATCTACCATTTTGATGATGTCAAACTCTTTGACTATTCATCAAAACAGATGTTCCAACTCTGCGATGCCTGCTTTATCACATAAAACATCTTGCACACATTTCCGTTGCTCCCACTGTCTACGAAGCCCTATGACTGTGTACTTATAAACTCTGTCTTCTAAAACATCATTTAGAATAGCAGTCATGACACCCAACCGCCAGATATCATAGTTATGGTATGTAGCCATGGCAAGTAGGATCTGGATGGACTTAAGCATAGGCCCCAGAAAAAGGTTTCATCATTAGCCACAATTGGTCTATGATGCAAACCTTTAACGAGTCTAGCTTTGAAAGTCTCAACTTTTTCATGTACACCAAGTAATCTTCTCAATATATACTTGCTCCTGATGGGGATTTAACCCTTCAGATAAAGCAACCAAAGTCCATACTTTGTTGGTGTATAAGGATTCCATCTCAGATCGATAAGCATTCAGCCATTCTTACAGAGTCCTACTCCTGATGGCCAGCCCGAAACTAGTTGGGTCATCATCTCATGATGCAATCCTCGCTCCCACTGTCATAGAGAAACCGAAGTATCTCTCAGGTGGGTGAGGAACCCTACTAGATCGGCGGAGAGGCTGAGGTTCGTTGGTTGTTATTGAATCCTTTGGTTCTGCCAAATCATCAGCTGCAGTTTGTATAGCTGGAACTCTTTCCAGTTCTACCTCATGTCCACTAATTTCTTCATAAGAAATTCCCTTTCACAAAGGTGGCATGTTGAGAAACAAAACATCTTTTGTTCCTCGGTTAGGTAGAAGATATTCCTTTGCGTATGCTTGGGATATCCAACAAACTTCTACAGATCTGACTTTGCCTCGAGCTTGTCCGGATTTTGCTTTTAGACATAGGCCAGACAACCCCAAATCTTAACAAACTTAAGATATGGGCTCTTCCCTTTCCATATCTCATATGAAATGGTAGGCAACTGATTTGATCGGAACCCTATTCAATAGGTATGCAACTTCATAAGTGCATAACTCCCTAAAAGGAAATAGGAAACTCAGTTGTACTCATCATAGAGCACACCATATCACATAGGGTGTTATTGCTCCGCCCCGATATACCATCGTGCTATGGTGTATACGGAGGAGTAATGCCGAGAGAGAATCTCATTCTTCTTTAAAATTGTTCAGGAATCCCGTGCTCAAGTATTCTCCTCCTTGATCACATCAAAGGATATAATACTTATACCCGTTTTGGTTCTCTACTTCCAACTTATATTCTGTGAATATCTCAAAAGGTTCGGACTTGTGTTTCAACAGGAACATATGTCTGAATCTTGAGAGATCATCAGAGAATGTAATGAAGTACAAAGAACCGGTCTTGGCATGTGTAGACAGGGGACCTTCATACATCAACATGTATCATCCTAAGAGTTCACTAACTCTTTCTCTGCTTCAAATAAACAGAGCTATGGTCATCTTATCTCTGTGACATGACTGTCAAGTTTCAGAAGATGTAAATTCAAACTAATTTAAATATGCATCTATATGTAACTTCAGCTAGTCGTGTCGCATTGATATGACCTAGTCTACAATACCTCAAGAAGAATTCGTTCATATCTGAACTCTTCCTCTTGTTTGTATTCTATATACTAAGAACTGTAGTTTGATTTAGAACGTCAATGATTTTAGATAACGTGACTGAACCGATCAACTCTTGATATAGGAAATGTTCAAAACATTATCCAACAATACAAAATTGTATCCTTCTTTAATAAATAAAGAGATTGATATGATTTTGTATATCAGGTTCGGTATCTAATAACATTTGTTCAGAATCAATGTATTCTGGAAATACAGGGTGACAGTGACCAACAGACTTGGCTGCAACACTTGCACCATTTTCTGCCTCATGAAACTTATCACCCGTTCTCAGTTCTTTACCTATCTGTAGCCCATGTAACAGATTACATATGCGGGATCCTGATCTGGTATCACATACCCAAGACGTAGAGGATACAGAGAAACAGTTCTTTGTAATGAACACACCCGAAGGAGATGCATCATATGCACTTTCTTCGTTTGGGCGGCACGGGAAATCTGGTATTCCCCAATTTCCTGCTCTGTCTTATAACAATTATAAGTTGGAGCGGGACCAACGTTTCCCAGCACAGTATAACAAGCGGGTTCGGTCAATATCCGTATTATTATCTTGATTAAGGCGTGATATGGTCGCTACCTGGAGAGAGAGAGAAGAAAACACTCTGTGTGCGCTCTTGCAAGATCAGATTGGTTATTATTTTATCTAATCAGGATGTCTCCCACTGTTTTTTATCAAATCTTCCTTCAAACCCTAAAAGGAAAGACTAGCCGGGATTAATTACACGCTACAAGTTCGCCAATCTTTCAGCCAGGCCAGTGTCGATACTTTGAGGGAGGTTCCCTGAGCTTTCGCACGGACCTAATTACAGTAAACCTCGTTTTTCCAGAGGCATAACCCCGTTGACACCTTTCTAGACACCTACTTAATTGGCTAATTGTAATGTGTAAAACTCTCCCAGGAGTAACAATTACTCGCAGTGGGTATCGGGATCCAACTATCTCATAGAAGGTATGCAATCTCATTGCAAATTTCAACACTTGAAATTCCCGATAAAGGTTTTTAACCCTAGCACCTTTGACCTTGGCTAAGGTCAACAAATTATAAGCACTAGTCAAGTTCTACCCGTCATTTCGTGATTAATTAGACCCACCCACATGACCCTTGGCTAAGGTCAACAATGCCACATGACTGTCCTAACTAATCGCATCATATGCGGTGTAGGAAGACATCACTTAGCTACCGTACACTACGCCTCGGCTATGGTCGACAAACGTAGCACGAATACTAAGTATTCTACTTCCTAAAATGACGGAGGGTTGCGGATTGTTTTTAAGAAAACCTTTAACGCTTTGAACTTGATCTCGTTGCGGAATCAAATGGTTTTAAAATGGAGTGTTTTTTAGGCTTTTCTAGTTTTGCTAAAGGGGTCACTCCCGGTGAAGGGATCGTCGGCCCTTTCCTCGTCGAATGAGGTGCGTGATATATCATATATATCACTGTGCAAAGAAAGAACTATAGGAGCAATCAAAAGACAAACCGAGGGTTGTAGCATCTGCCGGTTATTGCTAAAGGGGTCACTCCCGGTGAAGGGATCTCGGCCCTTTCCTTATCGAATAAGGTGCAGGATGTTCTACAAGGAACACCGCGATGCAAAGCAAGAACTGTAGCTACCCTTTTTATTTTTGAAATTCGATTCCACAACATCTTAGGTTTCTTTTCTTTCATTAATCTCATTAATGAAGTCCCATCATTTAAGTCCACCTAAACATCACAGATAAATACGACGTACACTTATGCCATACACATTCGCCTCGATGTCCCCTCGTGCACCGTTAGGTTAGGTAACTAACGGAAGAGCGGGGAGGGCTAGCACGGGTGTAAAACATAAGTAACATCTATATAATATATCATATATACTATATACAGTATCTATCACAGAACATCACATGATCACATCACAGATATCGCAGCAGAAGAAATATATGAAATATTGGATATACTAGGACGTCCGTGTTTTCAATACGAGCCTGTATAAAACATGGATTCCACGGTCGCGATGAATAGCCAAACCTACACCCCTAGACCCCTACGAGAGCGGCAAGCAACCCTACCAATTCTAGAGTTAGGAGACCCGGACTCGACTCCTCGAGTTGGTCTCCCTCTGGACTCCAGAACCCGGTTACTTGTGCCCTCCTCCTTGGGTCTATCCTAGTGCGGAATAGTAAATAATATACAATGGGTGACATCTTCCGCTACCTGGAAGTTCCCCAATAAAAGAATATTACATACAAGAAATTTTACATGAATGAAAATGAAAAACACTCATCTCACATAAAACCCCTGGCTATTCAAAACGCGACGATCCAATATAACATATCCAGCAACACATAACATCACATGTCATCAACGTAACTAAGTATGCATACACCGATCGTCGTCGACATATAGCAACGAAAACCGGCAATACCACTACATACTACACTTACGGTCACAGAAAAGAAAGTGTAAAACTACAACAGTTGGAATCCGCAATCTCCTTTAGACATCGCATGCCTAATCAAATGAATTTCTTAGACATCACATGCCTAACAATTATAAACCCCGCATTTTAGTCTCTTTATCGAAAACTCTTTTCAATATCAAGTCGGGCAATTCTACAAGATTCCCGAAAAACTGATCGAATGCTCGTCGCAAACTTTAGTACGCGGCCGCACCCCCGATACCGTCGACGAAGTGCACCAAGGCGGAACACCGTTTCCGTGAGCACCCGAACGAATTCTTTTTGGCGACGGGGTTCTCCTACAGTCACTTGGTCAGGGCTATGGGGCATGGCTGTCTATTAAGTTTACCCGGCAAGTATCCGCGTACGCTACGTGATTGCGACGGACTTTTGATCACATCAAAATTCCGTGGCAACCGATCAAGTGAGACTAAACTGCTATGTTTATAACATCCAAATCAGTTATCTCATAACTTCTTGTGGATTCCAAATATTGTATCACATTCCAAATAAATAGAAAATGTCAAACTTTTCGATCGAACAACCAAACACTCAAGTTTTCCCGATATAGCTCAACTCATGAAATAGGTTTAAAAACATCCAGTTCATGCCTCAGTACCAACGGTTCAGCCGTAGAAGGGTCAAGCCAACGCCTCACATGTGGCACGCCGTACTGCCCCAAACCCGAAGGTTCAAAGGGCAGTTCAAGACGGTCATATAATCGAGTTAAGGTTTGTTGTCTTCTAGAGGGACCATCGCGTTACTTGCACTACTTAGAACGTTCTTAAACGACGGAAAGATCCAACACTTGGAAATTTCCCGACAGGGGAAAAATTGGGTATTTATATCCGGTCGAACTTTTTAACATGTTCTAAAAATATCCGAAAAACATAACAAAATTAAAATATCTGATCGAATCGACGATTACCAAATAAACTCCCAGAAAACTCAACACTTGAGTCGGTTTAAAAATACCCATAAAATAGCACTACAGAATATAAGAATTACTATGCCAATAAAAAGATCCAATACCTCCGTACGGCCGCGGATCCGCGGCCCAAGCATGGTACGGCCGCGGTTCCGCTGTGGTTTGGAAGGATTAGGAGGTCGAATTTCACCAAAATTCTTATATTTCCCTGCTTGATTTTTCAGGTATTTTTAATTCAGAAAATACACAGTTTTGAAAAAATGTACAGAGAGGGGGTAAACTTGGACGTATCGGGTTCGTTCGGAGTTTTAACTTCGTTAACACATCGCCTAAAGCTCTAGTTAGGCTCTGATACCACTGTAAGGTTCCTATGCACGCTCAAGAGGTTCCACAAGGCATCAATCATGCCAAACAAAAATTTTCCGGTGCCGAGAAACCCTAATATAGATCGTTAACTAGAAGTTAAGGCGAAAAGAAAAGCTAGCAAACAACTTTGCTACTAAGTGAAAGGGATTACAACCTTTGTAGATCATGTCCTCCACTTCTTTAGCTCCGTGTTGACGTTCCTCTGCTGCGATCATCAGGTCCCGGACTCTAGCGATGGTTTCGTCGGAGAAATGATCGGGCTAGGTCATTGACTTCGAGGCTGAAGATGATCTACGTCGGGAAGACTCAAACTCAAGCTATTCCTTCACTCGGTCGAAAACTTTATGAAGAGAACACCCTATACTACATGGAAAGTGGTAGAGGATGAAGAAATAGGAAGTGGGTTCACTTTAGAATTGGATTTCTCACTCTTTTTACCATGGCACCATTGGAGCTCTCAAGCTTTTGTGAGCTTGATCAAGATGAAGAAGAAGAAAGAATTATCTCCATTAAAAGAATAATATGAACACTTATCCTTTTAATCATGGAACCATGGTTGAGTTAAGCACTCATGCTTAACTCATGTAGAGAATTAACCATAGCATAAGGTTAAGGGTTGGGTTAGCTAATATCTTGAACAAATGACAAAAGAGTTGACTTTGTCAATGTTCATCAAGCTTCATGAAGCTTGATAACTTTGACCAAAGTCACACTCTTTTGTTATTTGTTTAGGAAAATAGTAAACCCTAATCCAACCTTGATATGGTTCAAGTCTCATACACACAACTTGTTTGTATCATCAAGCATGATACAAACATGTACACTTGCATATATCACATATAAACAATGTGCACATTCAAGTGAGAAAATCAATGTTAAGTGAACCAATACTAGTTAATGTAAAGTAATATATCAAATATATAATTATACATTAAATCAACACTTGATTTAACGATCCGGTCATATCGCATATAACCGACTAATATCATGTGTATCAATGTATCGAATCAACACTTGATTCGGTAACCCGACTATATCACATATAACCGACCGATGATAAAAATCGCAAGAATTGAATACAGTATCACATACTGATATTATTCTCGGTCCCGCACATATCTCATATGCGCTCCTATTTCGTTTCGCTTGAGCCAGGAAACCCTTGTGTAGGACTCTAAAGACTCGTCAAAACGCCGGCAGCAGGTGATGATCATATCAAACACCCACAAGCCGCAAGCGGTCTGCTAAACGTAACGGCCACCCGGGTATTGAGCGATCAGAAGATCAACGAGCAAGCCCGCTCACACTCCTGTGAATCCAACGAGTAACACTACCGTACAGTCCGGTCTGTTCTTCTGATATGTCGCATATCTCGTCTTGGGGTGGTAAACGTCAGACCCCAATAACTCGATAAGTCATGTCGATATGAGGCTCATAACGGGTCGAGAAACTACTGGTAACACTTACCAGTAAATCCCTAAAGCAGCCTTGGCCAAGGAATTCCTGTTATAGCCAATAGAACACTGCGCAACATCAACTCCCTATACCGGGAGAGACAAAACCCCTCCTATCGCTCATTGCCTCCATGTGACTCGGGACTGTACCCAAAAGCCACCTTTTTGCACGCCCTCTTGGACGTGGTATGATGGAAATCAAAGCACAGTGGGAATCACACAAGACTCTATGATGATCTCGGGTCTACAGACTAACATGTACCAGTGTCACCAGAGAACTGCCATCTGACGTAAGGTATAATACCATCTGGGAGTTCTCGGCGAGTCCGTCCAGTGTACCCAGTCTCCACTAAGCACCCGTATATCATCTCTGATGTCAAACACCAATGGATATGGGATCATCCATCGCCCATCTATATGGGTCGAGAAGGTATACGCTAGTCTACTCTGGTATATCGATGCCCCGTCTCGATACACCCACGACTAGGGACCTTGAAGGATGTACTTATGGACTACCATGTCCCCACTAGTATGATCTGCATCATAGTCCAGGTAGTCAAGTACACATCCTAAGGGCTTTACCAACATGTAACAGGGAGACAATCAGTGTACACGTTAAGGTAAAGAGCAACCAGATAGCATACTATCATGTCGAGCAAGAAAGTCCTCCCTATATATGTCCAAGCATCCACTACAATATACATCCTATGTATAGTAATGGCCTCTAGGGCATACATATAACTAACAGTCAGATCATGATGATAGTGATGATGTTAGCTTTGTACTAAACGTAGGTCAGTACCCAGATTATGATATTTGATATAGAGAATACCAGATGAATGATATGACGAACGTGATATTGACCCGTACCTAGATTGGGGATGCCGTACGACGGATTTACGTACGAGCTATATTTTGATGTTTGATCCGCACTCTAGATTTGGGAATAACCGATTATAGAGATATGGTATCGGATGTGATATTATCGAGGCAGGATCACCGACTATATATATTTATATGTATCGACTCAGAGGTTAGGCGATTTCCCTTACCTACTGTTAGCTTTAGCTCAGCCTTATAGTGGTATAGCTATATGACTCTTATGACATTAGATGCAGTTTAGCTATCATTGTGTTTGGTATTCAGCTCTCGTACATTATTATTGTTGCTCTGCATCGCTTACTTATTGTGATTCATATTCTATTGTTGATATCATGCTGTTAGGACACCAGCACTATTACCGATGATACGTATGTACCACATACACTTACTTGCCAGTTCACACACATCTTCATCGGTAATTGCCATGTCACTACACAGTAGTATTATTGCTGCAGGATATAACCCTTGTATGTGCATACTATTATTCCATGTTGCATGATATACTGTTATACTTGCACTTCGTTGATATGTCACATACATCATGTTTTCTAATTATGCGCATTGAGATATGTGGTTCTATGATATTTCTGGATTTGGGAACCGTGGGTATTTCAAAGAGATTATGTAATTGTTTTAAAAACCCGGTTATCCCTGATATGATATTTCAGTGCGTCCACCATGTGTTTTCTCGGTGCTGAGAGCGACATGTGAAACCCGATTCGAGGCGGCGGATGAGGCCGATTGCGGGTACATAATGGGCCCGGTGCGGTACCCCGGGGTAAGAAGATCGCAGGAGATGGCGTTGAGCCTGGCAGCGGAGCACTACCGACCGGTGATTTTACCCGACACGTCGGATATCTGGAGGATACCGTCGTGGTCTTGAGATTGATGGTAGGGGCCGGTCTGGATTGACGGCGCCCTAGATAGTGAGACTTATCAGAGACATTGAGATATTGAGATTGAGGCTATGTTTTGTGCCGATGCTGGGCACAGGTTTCATGATGTTTTTCCATGATTTTGACTATATCCTCATATTTACATGCATGATGCTTGTTGTCATTGGGTGACACGTGGACGGGATCCACCTATATACAAACATTGATCACATACCGACTTTGATTACATTGATCATACTTTTCATGCATTCATACATCATCCATATGATACATTGCTACCTGAGGCACTGACATTGACACGGGTACATGGGATTACATTTGGGTTAGATAGTTACCCTAGCCATTGTTATAGGTTGCTGGTTATATATTTGAGGATTATATATTATGATCGTATGACCTAGGATTACGTCATACATGCGATTTTCTGTTCGTAGATATTTTTCTATTCACGAGTTGGCAACTCACCCCCGTTGTGCCCCAGTTTCTTGCAGGTATTGCTGTACGGGTTTCATTACGGCTTTGCGGGCACAGCTTCTTTCAGGTGACTTGCTAGTAGGTGGGTTATTTGTATCATACCCATCATTATACATTGTATATTATATTTCAGTTGTATCTAGAAGTTCCATCAACCAAACATATACTTATTTGAGATAGAGACCAGTGGTGTTTATTCTTTCGACCTTAGAGTCGCGCGTTATATTTTTCTGGGCTCGGCTTACTTAGAGCACGTACGCCTTGGGACGTTCGTAGCCTAAGTGCCGGTCATGTTCCGTATTTTCGGGTCGTGACAGAAACTATAGAAGAAATCAAAAACAAACCGAGGGTTGTAGCATCTGCCAGTTATTGCTAAAGAGGTCACTCCCGGTGAAGGGATCTCGGCCCTTTCCTTATCGAATAAGGTGCAGGATGTTCTACAAGGAACACCGCGATGCAAAGCAAGAACTATAGCTACCTGTTTTTGAAAATTCGATTCCACAACATCTTTTAGGTTTCGTTTTTTTCATTAATCACATTAATGAAGTCCCATCATTTAAGTCACCTAAACATCACAGATAAATACGACGTACACTTATGCCATCCGCATTCGCCTCGATGTCCCCTCGTGCACCGTTAGGTTAGGTAACTAACGGCAGAGCGGGGCAGGGCTAGCGCTAGTGCAAAACATAAGTAACGTCTATATAATATATCATATATACTATATACGGTATTTATCACATAACATATCAAATGATCACATCACAGATATCGCAGCAGAAGAAACATATGAAACATTGGATATACTAGGACGTCCGTGTTTTCAATATGAGCCAGTATAAAACACGGATTCTACGGTCGCGATGAATAGCCAAACCCACACCCCTAGACCCCTACGAGAGCGGCAAGCAACCCTACCAATTCTAGAGTTAGAAGACCCGAACTCGACTCCTCGAGTTGGTCTCCCACTGGACTCCAGAACCCGGTTACTTGTGCCCTCCTCCTTGGGTCTATCCTAGTGCGAAAAAGTAAATAATATACAAACGGTGACAACTTCCGCAACCTGGAAGTGCCCCAATAAAAGAATATTACATACAAGTTTGTACATGAATGAAAATGAAAAACACTCATCTCACATAAAAAAAACCCCGGCTATTCAAACACGACGATTCAATATAACATATCCAGCAACACATAACATCACATGTCATCAACGTAACTAAGTATGCATACACCGATCGTCGTTGACATATAGCAACGAAACCGGCGATATCACATATTACACTTACGGTCACAGAAAAGAAAGTGTAAAACTACAACAGTTGGAATCCGCAACCTCTTTAGACACCGCATGCCTAACCAAATGAATTCCTTAGACATCACATGCCTAACAATTATAAACCCTGCATTTTAGTCTCATTATCGAAAACTCTTTTCAATATCAAGTCGGGCAATTCAACAAGATTCCCGAAAAACTGATCGAATGCTCGTCGCAAACTTTAGTAGACGGCCGCACCCCCGATACCGTCGACGAAGTGCACTAAGGCGGAACACCGCTACCGCGAGCATCCGAACGGATGCTTTCGGAGACGGGGTTCTTCTATAGTCACTTGGTCGGGGCTATGGGGCATGGCTATCTATTAAGTTTACTGGCGAGTATCCGCATACACTACGTGATTATGACGGACTTTTGATCGCATCAAAATTCCGTGGCAACCGATCAAGTGAGACTAAAGTGCTATGCTTATAACATTCATATCAGTTATCTCATAACTACTTGTGGATTCCAAGTATTGTATCTCATTCCAGATAAATAGAAAATGTTAAACTTTCCGATCGAACATTCAAACACCCAAGTTTTCCCGAAACAGACCAACACATGAAATAAGTTTAAAAACATTCACTTCATGCCTCAGTACCAACGGTCCAGCCGTAGAAGGGTCAAGCCAACGTCTCACATGTGGCACGCCGTACTGCCCCAAACCCTAAGGTTCAAAGGGCAGTTCAAGACGGTCACATAATCGAGTTAAGGTTTGTTGTCTTCTAGAGGGACCATCGCGTTACTTGCACTACTTAGAACGTCATTAAACTACGGAAAAATCCAACACTTGGAAATTTTCCGGCAGGGGAAAAAGTGGGTATTTATATCCGGTCGAACCTTTTAACATGTTTTATAGATACCCGGAAAAACACAGTAAAAAAAGTTAAATAATCCGATCGAATTATTGAGTCCCCAATACAACCCCAGAACACTCAACTCTTGAGTCAAAATAAAAATACCCATAAAATATAAATCACAGATATAGGAATTATGGGGGGGGAAATGGCCTAACTCCTCTGTACGGCCGCAGAATCGCGGCCCAAGCAGGCTATTGCCGCGGTTCCGCGGTGGAATGTACGATTTAGGGGGTGGTTTTTCACCACAATTCTTATATTTCCCTGCTGAATTTTTCAGGTATTTTTAATTCAGAAAAAACCACAATTTTCAAAAATGTACAGAGAGAGGTCATGGATTAGGGTTTCGGGTTCGATCGGGTTTCTAACTCCGTCTACGCATCGCCTAAGGCCCTAGCTAGGCTCTGATACCACTGTAGGGTTCCTAGGCACACTAAGGAGGTTCCATAAGGCATCAAGCATGCCAAATTTAAAAATTTCCGGTGCCGAGAAACCCTAATACGATCGTTGATTAGAGTTTTAGGCGAAACATACGAGCAAGTTAACAACTTAACCGCTAAGTGATTGGAAATACAACCTTTGTAGATCCGGTCCACCACTTCTTTAGCTCCGTGTTGACGTCCCTCCGCTGCGATCATCGGAATCCCGGACCCTTGCGTCGATTTCATCGGAGAAATGGGCGGGCTAGGTCATTGACTTCGATGCCGAAGATGATCTACGTCGAGGCGACTCTAACTCGAGCTCCAATTTCACCAAGTCATGAAACTTGTGAAGAAAACATCATATACTACATGGCAAGTGGTAAAGGATGAAGAAATAGGAAGTGGGTTCACTTTGGATTTGGATTTCTCACTCTTTTTCTCAAGTCACCATTGAAGCTAGCAAGCTTCTTTCTTCTTGAAGAAGAAGAAGAAGAAGAAAAAGAATATGATAAGAATGATTAATAAATGGAAAATAAAGTCATTCTTATCATTTTAGCAACCATGGTTAATTGTATAGAATAAACTAAGGTTAGGTGAATGGTTAGCTTTATGAAAGAAACAAGAATGGTCAAAGCTTCTTGAAGCATCAAAGAAACAAACAAAAGAAGCAACCATTTCTTTTCTTGCCCTAAAATGAATAAATAAAATAAATAGTTAAGAAAAGATAACAAAACCCTAACCATTCACTTAAACATGGTTTAAAGTAAACCTACACCCAAGCTTGCATGTATCATCAAACATGATACAATCAAGTGCACAAAAATATATCACATATACAATGTGCACATCAAGTGAGAAAATCTATTTTAAGTGAACCAATATTAGTTAATGCAAAGTAATATATCAAATATATAATTATACATTAAATCATTAAATCAACACTTGATTTAACGATCCGGACATATCGCATATGACCGACTAATATCCAATGTATCGGCTTATCGAATCAATCCTTGATTCGATAACTAGGTTATATCGCATAAACCAATCGATACATTCATCGCGAGAATAGAATACGGTATCACATACACGCATTATTCTCGGTCCCGCACATATATCATATGCGCTCCTATTTCGTTTCACTTGAGACAGGAAACCTCTGTGTAGGACTCTAAAGACTCGTCAATACGCCGGCAGTAGGTGATGATCATATCAAACATCCACAAGCCGCAAGCGGTCTGCTAAACGTAACGGCCACCCGGGTATTGAGAGATCAGAAGATCAACGAGCAAGTCCGCTCACACTCCTGTGAATCCAACCAGTAACACTTACCGTACAGTCCGGTCTGTTCGTCTGATATGTCGCATATCTCGCCTAGGGGTGGTAAACGTCAGACCCCAGTAGCTCGATAAGTCGTGTCGATATGAAGTCTATAACAGTTCGAGAAACTACTGGTAACACTTACCAGTAAATCTCAGCAACTCTGGCCAGGGATTTCCGGTTATAGCCAATCGAACACAGTGCAACATCAACTCCCTATACTGGGAGAGACGAATCCCCTCCTATCGCTCATTGCCTCCATGTGATTCGGGACTGTACCCAAAAACCACCGTTTTGCACGCCCTCTTGAACGTGGTAAGGTGGAAATCAAAGCACAGTGGGAATCACACAAGACTCTATGACGATCTCGGGTCTACAGACTAACCTGTACCAGTGTCACCAGAGAACTGTCATCTGACGTAAGGTATAATACCATCTTGGAGTTCTCGGCGAGTCCGTCCAGTGTACCCAGTCTCCACTGAGCACCCGTATATCATCTCTGATGTCAAACACCAATGGATATGGGATCATCCATCGCCCATCTGTATGGGTCGAGAAGGTATACGCTAGTCTACTCTGGTATATCGATGCCCTGTCTCGATACACCCACGACTAGGGACCTTGAAGGATGTACTTATGGACTACCATGTCCCCACTAGTATGATCCGCATCATAGTCCAGGTAGTCAAGTACACATCCTAAAGGCTTTACCAACATGTAACAGAGAGACAATCGGTATACACGTTAAGGTAAAGTGTAACCATATAGCATACTATCATGTCGAGCAAGAAAGTCTTCCCTATATATGCCCCAGCATCCACTACAATATACATCCTATGTACAGTAATGGCCTCTAGGGCATACATATAACTAACAAAGGCATATCCGATATTGCTTTTATTTTAGCTGGATCGATCTCTAAACCCTTGTTTTTCACTATGAACCTAGAAATTTACCAGAAGACACACCAAACGCACATTTTATATGGTTCATTTTTAAATTATATTTACGAATGCGATCAAATACAATAGATAAATGTTGCAAATGATCAATTTTATTAGAACTTTTTACAACGTGATCATCTACATAACATTCACAGATATCATGCAACAATTCATCAAATATCTTTGTCATTGCCCTTTGATAAGTTGCTTCGGCGTTTTTCAAGCCAAAAGGCATGACTTTATAATAAAAGATACCTATCGGAGTTTTGAAAGCTGTATGTCTTTCATCATCCGGGTGCCTCTTGATTTGATTGTATCCGTAGTAACCATCCATGAAAGAGAATATCTCGTACGTTGATGTATTATCAATCAGTAACTCTATAGCTGGTAAAGGGAAGTCGTCTTTAGGACAGGCTTTGTTAAGATCTCTAAAATCGATGCAAACATGAATGTCATCGTTCTTTTTTGTAACTGGGACTATTGAAGAGACCCGATTAGAATACTGCGCTTCACGTATGAAGTCTGCATCAATAAGTTTCTTAACTTCTTCGATAACGACCTTTTCAACTTCTATTCGTATGTTGCATTGAAGTTTCTTCACTGGTTTCTTGTCAGGTGAGATAGAGAGCTTGTGGACCACGATTTCTGAATCAAGACCTAGCATTTCAGTGTAATTCCAAGCAAAACAGTCAATGGAAGTTTTAAGAAATTTGATTAATTTAGACTGTTCTTCGATATTTAAATGAGCACTAATAAAAGTAGGTCTAGGGTTTTCATCAGTCCCTAGATTTATTTTCAATAGTTCATCAACAATGGTTTGTCCTCCTTCAAATTGAGGAGGGGCCGGCTGTAAATGAGTCAATTCCCAGACTTGTGATTCCATACACTCTTGGGGTACGGTCATAAAGTTTGGTTCTGCTCTTCTGTCCGTATACATATTATACGGTTAGGACGTACGTATTTATGAAATTTAAAATGTCTTCATTTGGAAGTATATGAAAAATACCCCAATCCTCGTGAATCATTTCTATTTAACTCCTTAACGTACCCATGGGCTTGTCGGGGATACCATAAGGAGTCAAATAGTTTAAATTCTTCTGGAGTTTTTCTTAATGACATCCCCAACATTTTACAAAATCGCAACGTTTTGAATGACATGTATTTAGGAATTGGAACTCTTAAATCGGGTCCTTCATCATATAAAGGGATTTTCTTATCAATGCACTCATTTGGTTGTGATTTGTAAAATAGAATCTTTGTCCTCTGCTTGGAGGGACATAAGAGGTTTCTAGGTGTGTTATATTAGATACTTGTATTTCTTATAGGAGTTTCTGGAGATTATGGGGAGTCATGATAGTACATACTCCAAATATACGGAAGGTGGGCATCAACATCATCGCCGTCGTTGTTAGATATACGATAGCTTTCGATCCGTATTTCTTTGTGAGATTTTTGAAGGTGGGCATCAGCGTCGTCGCCATCTTCATTTTCAGATATACAGAAGCTTTCGATCCCATGACAGGCTTCAAAAGTGAATTGAATAAGATCGGCTTCATCTTCCGATTCTGATTCCGAATCAAATCTTATATGCATTATACCTCCATTAAACATGATGTCTTCGGACGAGCAGGAGCTTGCGTTATCCGAATCATATTTTCCTATGGGACGCCGTCCACTTGGGTGAGCTGATTCGGCATTGAAGTTTTTGAAGTAGTATTGCGCTTCTTCCAAATGAATTTCATTAATGCTGAAATGATTGAGTTCACCATTAATACATTGCTCACCTTCGTCATCTTTATATTTCAAATATTGATGCAATGAGGATATGACGCAATAATCGTGCAACCAAGGTCTCCCCAACAAGGCTTTGTAGCAGGTGCGCTAGTAAAATAAGGGGTTGCCCCTACGGATAATATCATCCGTAGGGGCAATAAAAGTTTGGCCCTACGGATTAATCCGTAGGGCAAAGTGGTTGCCCCTACGGTCGTTCAATATTTATTTAAAATTTATTAAATCTTAAAGTGTTTTTTGCCCCTACGGAGGCGCAAACCAAGCACCTACGGGTATATCCGTAGGGGCATATAAATAGGGATTTAAGAGATCGATCCCTACGCTGATTTTTTTCCTATTCTCGCGCGAAACCAAATTTTCCCAAATCGAGGTCACCGCCACCGCCGCCGCCGCAGTGATCTCGTCGTCACCGAATCCAAGCCGAATCGTCGTCGCCACGCCTGCGCAGTGATCTCGTGGTCGCCACCGTGCTCCGTTCTCGTTGTCGCCACCGCCCTCGTCGTCGCCGATTGCGTCTCCGTCGTCGCCTACAGGTAATTAGTTAAACATTATTATAATGATGTTAGGTTAGCGATCAATGAGGGTTAGGATTAGGTATCGGTTGTGGTTAGGGTTAGGATTAGGGTTAGGGTACGGGTTCGATCGGCGGTTGGGGTTCGACGACTGGTGTTGGGGTTAGGGTTAGGGTTAGGGTTTCGGTTGGGGTTGGGGTTCGGCTGGGGCTGGGTTGGAGTTAGGGTTAGGCCGGGTTAGGGTTTGGTGTTGGGTTGGGGTTCGGCTGGGGCTGGGTTGGGGTTAGGATGAGTTGGAGAGATTGAAGGCGAGCTGGGTTTTGGGAGAAGAGAAGGAAATGGCACTGCTTGCTGCTTCAATTTTTTGATATAGATAGATAAGGTTCTTTTGGGATTTTGGAGGGGTTTTAATTTGGGGGAAATAAATAGCTTTGGAGATGAAATGGGGCATTTCGGTAATTTGATTCTCTGTTGCAAATATTATTTATCAATATATTTAATTATATATATTAAATAAAATAAAGTAAACTATAAATAATTTGAAACCAATATATGATACTCGATGATAATATGAAACCTTCATATTCCCATCGATACCCATAAATGAAACTAATGTAGGGTTCCTAGGCACTCTTGTGAAGGTTCATAAGGCATCAAACATGCCCGGATTAAATTTTAGACGTGCCGAACAACCCAAAGCCGGGATCTTTGCTAGATTATTAGGGTTTAACATGAAATAAGATAACTTTTATCTAAGTGTGAGGGATTACAACCTTTGTAGTCCGCTCCTTCACTTCACAAGCTCCGAGTAGAAGTCCCTTTGCCGCGATCCACGATCTCCCGGACTCATGAGAGGCTCCACGACTCGAACGATCCATTCTAGCTTGTCATAATCCAAATCTCCGATGATCTACCTTGAAGTTGCTTCGACTCAAGCTTTCTCACTCAAAAGAGAAGAACACACTAATCCCATGGGCTAGATGAGATGAGGATGAGGGAGTAGTATTTTTGCTTTCTTTTTATATCATTTTCTCATATTTTATCATCACTTTAGGATTTTCAAGAGAGCTTATCAAGAAGGAAGAAGATGATAATGAAAAATGAATAATCTAATTATCAAAACCTTTTGTGATGAATAGAAAGAATATATGATTGATTTGTAAACCATGGTCAAGGATGATAGGATAAGAATGAGTAGAGAAACAACTAGGGTTAGGGTTTGATTAGGTTAAAAGAATGTGTCATCATAAATATCTTAAGAATGACAAAATAAGAAAGCTTCTAGAAGGAACTTGAAGCATCCAACCCTAATCAAACCTTAACCTCAATTAATCATCCTTAAACATGTTTAACAATTAATCATATCATGTCACAATAATATATATCACATATATATTATATATTTGCAACAAAAGAAAATAATACAATTAACATATATCGCATATATATCAATGCATCATCCACTGAGAAAATGAAATAATTAAGCGAGCCAATATTAGATAATGTAATACAATATATCATATATATTATTATACATTAAATCATCGAATCAACACTTGAATCGATGATCCGGCTATATCGAATATTACCGACTAATATATCATGTACCGATTCATCGAATCAACACTTGATCCGATGACCCGGTTCATATCTAAATATCCTGAGAATATTATACGGTATCCCATATCGCAATATTCTCGTTCCTGCGCATATCACATATGTGCCACTACTCCGTTTCGCCTGAGCCAAGAAACCTCTGTGTAGGACTCTAAAGAATCGTCAATACGCCGGTAGCAGGTGATGATCATATCAAACACCCACAAGCTGCAAGCGGTCAGCTAAACGTAACAGCCACCCAGGTATTGAGCGATCAGAAGATCAACAAGCTAGCCTGTGCGTTCTCCTGTGAATCCAACTAGTAACACTCCCGTACAGTCCGGTCTGTTCGTCTGATATGTCGCATATCAAGTCTAGGGGTGGTATACGTCAGACCCTAGTAACCGATAAGTCGTGTCGATGTGTGGCTCATAACGGGTCGAGAAACTACTAGTAACACTTACCATTAAATCTCCATATCAGCCCTGGCCAGGGACTTCCAGTTATAGCCAATCGAACACAGCACAACATCAACTCCCTATACCGGGAGAGACGAATCCCCTCCTATCGCTCATTGCCTCCATGTGATTCGGGACTGTACCCAAAAGCCACCGTTTTGCACGCCCTCTTGGACGTGGTAAGGTGGAAATCAAAGCACAGTGGGAATCACACAAGACTCTATGACGATCTCGGGTCTTCAGACTACCCTGTACCTGTGTCACCGGAGAACTGCCATCTGACGTGTGGTATATCACCATCTGGGAGTTCTCAGCGAGTCCGTCCAGTATACCCAGTCTCCACTGAGCACCCGTATACCATCTCTGATGTCTAACACCGATGGATATGGGATCATCCATCGCCCATCATATGGGTCAAGATGCGTATGCGCTAGTCTACTCTGGTGTATCGATGCCCTGTCTCGATATACCCTCGACTAGGAACAGTTATAGGATGTACTCATCGACTACCGCGGCCCCACTAGTATGATCTCATCATAGTCCCAGTAGTCGAGTACAAGTCCTAAGGGCTTTATCAACATGTGAGAGTAAAACAGTAAACCAATACAAGTCAACATGTTAAGATAAAGTGAAACCAAATAGCATACTATCATGACGAGCAAGAAATTCATCTCTATATATAACCAAGCATCCATTATAATATACATCATATGTACAACAATGGCCTCTAAGGCATATACATAACTAACAATCTCCCACTTGCACTAAGGCCAGCTGCTATAGTATCGCATACCTAGCATCCCGAATAATCTCTCAAACTGTATCTGGGGAATAGCCTTCATGAATGAATCCGCAGTGTTGTCCTTCGTATTTACTCTCCTGACCTCGATCTCCCGGCGATCAACTATCTCCCTGATCAGGTGATACCGCCTCAGAATATGTCTGGACTTTTGATGGGATCTGGGTTCCTTGGCCAATGCCACAGCTCCATTGTTATCGCAATACAGAGGTATTGGATGCTCAATGGATGGAACCACACCAAGTTCACTAATGAACTTCTTGATCCAGACAGCCTCTTTGGCAGCATCGTTGGCAGCGATGTATTCAGTCTCCATCGTCGAGTCTGCAACGGTATCCTGTTTGGAACTCTTCCAACATACCGCCCCTCCATTGAGGGTGAAGACAAAACCCGAATGCGACTTAGAGTCGTCCTTATCACTTTGGAAGCTGGAATCGGTAAAGGACTCCACCTGGAGTTCTCCGTTACCATACACCAAGAACATCTCCTTAGTCCTTCGTAAGTACTTGAGAATGTTCTTCACTGCTGTCCAATAACTCTCTCCTGGATCTGCTTGATACCGACTCACTACACTTAGTGAGTATGCTACATCGGGTCTGGTACACAGCATCGCATACATGATAGAGCCTACTGCCGAAGCATAGGGTATCCCTTGCATGCGAGCTCTCTCCAAATCAGTCTTGGGAGACATCTCTTTGGAGAGAGTGAGTCCAGAGATCGTGGGTTGGTTCCCACGCTTGGATTCTTCCATACTAAACCTCTTTAGTATGGTGTCAATGTACCTGGATTGGGACAATCCCAGTATCCGTTTAGATCTATCTCTATAGATCATGATTCCCAATATGCAGGAGGCATCACCTAGATCTTTCATTGATAATCTCTATGATAAGAAGAGCTTGACTGATTGCAGCATAGGAATATCATTTCCTATCAAGAGTATGTCATCCACGTACAATACGAGGAAGACAACCTTACCTTCTGCTACCTTCTTATAGATACAAGGTTCATCTATATTTTTGATGAAGTCAAACTCTTTGACTACAACATCAAAACAGATGTTCCAACTCCGCGATGCTTGCTTTAACCCATAAATGGATTTAAGCAGCTTGCACACCTTTCCGCTGCTCCCACTATCTACGAAGCCCTCTGGCTGAGTCATGTACACGCACTCTTCTAAATCACCGTTTAGAAAGGCAGTCTTAACATCCATTTGCCAGATTTCGTAGTCATGGTATGCAGCAATGGCAAGTAAGATCCGGATGGACTTAAGCATAGCCACTGGAGAAAAGGTTTCGTCATAATCCACACCTGGTCGTTGACGAAATCCCTTTGCTACCAGTCTAGCTTTGAAAGTCTCAACTTTTCCATCTACACCAAATTTCCTTTTAAAAATCCACTTGCTCCCAATGGGTTTTACCCCTTCAGGAGCATTTTCCAAAATCCAAACTTTATTGGTGTACATGGATTCCATCTCAGATCACATTGCATCCAGCCATTTCACAGAGTCACCACTCGTGATGGCTTGCTCGAAACTAGTTGGGTCATCATCATCCATGATGCAATCCTCGCTTCCACCATCAATGAGAAAACCGTAGTATCTCTCAGGTGGACTAGAAACTCTACTAGATCGGCGGAGAGGCTGGGGTTCGTCGAGTACTACTGAATCTTCTGGTTCTACTAAATCTTCAGTTGTAATTTGTGTTTCTGGAACCTCTTCCAGCTCTACCTCTTTGCCACTAATTTCTTTTTCAAGAAATTCCTTTTCTAAAAAGGTGGCATGTTGAGCAACAAACACCTTTTGTTGTTCACTGTGGTAAAATAGATATCCATACGAATTGCTTGGATATCCTACAAACTTACAAAGAACTGATCGTACCTCGAGTTTGTCCGGATTTTGCTTTTTAACATAGGCCGGACAACCCCATATCTTAACTCTTTTAAGAGACGGTCTCTTCCCATTCCATATCTCATATGGAGTGGTAGGCACTGATTTAGTTGGAACTCTATTCAATAGATATATGGCTGTCTCCAGCGCATACCCCCAAAAGGAAATAGGTAACTCAGCTGTACTCATCATAGAGCGCACCATATCTAATAGGGTGCGATTCCTCCGCTCAGATACACCGTTGTGCTGTGGTGTATAAGGAGGAGTACGCTGAGAGAGAATCCCATTCTCTTTTAGATAATCTAGGAACTCACCGCTTAAGTATTCACCTCCTCGATCAGATCGAAGAATCTTAATACTTTTGCCCGTTTGATTCTCTACTTCATGCTTATATTCTCTGAATTTCTCAAAAGCTTCAGACTTGTGTTTCATCAGGAACACATATCCGAATCTTGAGAGATCGTCAGTGAATGTAATGAAGTAGGAAGAACCGTTCCTGGCATACGTAGACATGGGACCGCATACATCACTATGTACCAGTCCTAAGAGTTTGGTAACTCTTTCTCCGTGTCCACTAAACGGAGCTTTGGTCATTTTTCCTTTGAGACATGAATGGCAAGTATCATAAGATGATAATTCGAACGGATTCAAATAACCATCCTTATGTAACTTAGCCAGTCGTGTCGCATTGATATGACCAAGTCTACAATGCCACAAGTAGGATTCGTTCATATCTGAACTTTTCCTCTTGTGTGTGTTTTGTATATTTAGGACTGTATTCTGATTTAGAATGAATATGCCATTATGTAACGAGCCTGAAGCAATCAACTTTTGATCTAGGAATATGTTCATAACATTATCCTTTACTACAAAATTATATCCTTCTTTACTTAATAAAGAGACTGATATAATGTTGCACATCATGTTCGGTATATAATAGCATTCATTTAGAATCGGTGTATTACGACTTGGTAATACAAGGTGATATTCGCCAACTGCTTTGGCTGCAACATTTGCACCGTTCCCTACTAGAACGGAATGATCATCTTTTCCCAGTTCTCTACCTTTACGTAGCCCATGCAACTGTTTGCATATGTGGGATCCTGATCCGGTATCTAATACCCAGGACGTAGGGTGAACTGAGAAACAGTTCTCAATAACAAACACACCTGAAGAAGATGCATCAACATGCATGTTCTTATGGGCGGCGTGAGAATCCAGATATTCTCCTGTTTCCTGTTCAGTCTTATAACTCTTATAAGAAAGAATGGGTCTAACGTTCCCTTGCTCAGTACAATAATCAGGTTCAGTCAATACATCCATATTATTATCTTGATTATGGCATGACATGGTCGCTACCTGGAGAGAGAGAGAAGAAAACACTTTAGCGTATGCTCTTGCAAGATTAGATTGGTTATTATCTTATCTAATCAGGATGTCTCCCACTGTTTTTATCAAATCTACCTTAAAACCCTAAAAGGTAAGATTAGCCGGGATTAATTACACCCTACAACTTCGTCAATCATTCAGCCAGATCAGTGTCGGTACTTTGAGGGAGGTTCCCCGTGCTTTCGCACGGACCTAATTAAAGTAAACCTCGTTTTCCCAGAGGCGTAACCTCGTTAACACTTTTCTAGACACCTACTTGAATGACTAATTGTCCTGTGTAAAACTCTCCCAGGAGTAACACTTACTCGCAGTGGGTATCGGGATCCAACTATCTCATAGGAGGTATGCAATCTCATTGCAAATTTCAACACTTGAAATTCCTGATAATGCTTTTACCCCTAGCAACTTATGACCTTGGCTAAGGTCAACAAATCATAAGCGCTAGTCAAGTTTAACCCGTCATTTCTTGATTGAATTAAACCCACCCGTACGACCCTTGGCTAAGGTCAACAAAGTCGCACGACTACCCTAACTCAATCACATCTCATGTTTTAGCAGATAAATACTAATTAGCTACCGTACACCACGCCTTGGCTAAGGTCAACAAACGCAGCACGAATACTAACTAGTCTCTATCTGAAATGACGGAGGGCTACGCAGGTTTTTCAGAAAACCCTGAGCGTAATGAACTTGATATCGTCGTAGAATCGAGTGAAGTTTTGAAAAGGAGTGTTTTTGAGGCTTTTCTTAGTTTCGCTAAAGGGGTCACTCCCGGTGAAGGGATCGTCGGCCCTTTCCTTATCGAATAAGGTGCAGGATATATCATATATACCGCTGTGCAAAGCAAAACACTAAAAGCAATCAAAAGACAAACCGCGTTTTGTAGCATCTGCCAGTTTTGCTAAAGGAGTCACTCCCGGTGAAGGGATCTCGGTCCTTTCCTCATCGAATAAGGTGCAGGATATATCGTATATATCACTGTGCAAAGCAAAACTGTAGCTACCCTTTTTATTAAGTTTTGATTCTACAACATCTTTAGGTTTCTTTTCTTTTATTAATCTCATTAATAAAAATCCCATCAGCTTATGCTTCCTAAGCATCACAGAAGAAACGAAAGCAGTAATATTTATATATCAGCATATATATATAGTATAAGCATTCGTCTCAGGGAGTAATATGATCTCATCACAGAACATTGCAGCAGAAGAACATATATGAAATATTGGATATACTAGGACGTCCGTGTTTTCAATACGAGCCTGTATAAAACACGGATTCCACGGTCGCGACGAATAGCCAAACCCACATCCCAAGACTCCTACGAGAGCGGCAAGTAACACTGCCAATTCTAGGATTAGGAGACCCGGTCTCGACTCCTCGAGATGGCCTCCCACTGGACCCTAGAACCCGGTTACTTGTGCTCCCCACCTTGGGTCTACTTAATGCGGAAAAGTAAATAATATACACTGGTGACAGCAACCGCAACCTGGAAGTGCCCCAAATAAAAGAATATTACATTACAAATGAATTTTACATGAATGAAAATAAAAAAACCCTCATCTCACATAAAACCCCCGGCTATTCAGAACGCGACGATCCAATATAACATATCACAGCAACACATAATATCTCATATCATCAACGTAAGTAAATATGCGCATCCCAATTGTCGTTGACATATAGCAACGAAACCGGCGATATCACATATTACACTTACGGTCACAGAAAAGAAAGTGTAAAACTACAATATTTGGAATCCACAATCACTTTAGATATCGTAAATCCGAAATATCACATACTTCGTATTTCATGCCTAACTCTATGAATTCCACATATTGTATCACATTCCAGATAAATAAACAGTATTAAACTTTTCGAACAGATAATCAAACACCCAAAATTTCCTAAACTGCTCAACACTTGAGCGGGGTTCAAATAATCCCAGAATATGTCACAGTACCGGTGATCCAGCTGTAGAAGGGTCAAGCCAACGCCTCACATGTGGCACGCCGTACTGCCCCAAACCCGAAGGTTCAAAAGGCAGTTCAAGACGGTCACATAATCGAGTTAAGGTTTGTTGTCTTCTAGAGGGTCCACCGCTTAACTTGTACAATTTTTCCGAAAGATTTAAACTCAAATAAATTTCAACACTTGAAAATTTGCCGTACCGGGAAACAGTAAGTTAATGATATCCGTTCAAATAGTTTAACAGTTTCTAAATATCCGGAAAGAAATACGAATTTAAATATTCCGATCGAGTCTACTATTACAAAACAAACCCCAGAATTTTAAACACCTGAAACAGATTAAAAATACCCAGAATAGTCAGCAAGTACCTACGGTCTATACCATGAAGCCACGTGTCACAATCCTACAATTCAGCCGCGGAACCGCCGCGAGAACCATGTTCCGTCCGCGGTTCCGCGCTGAGTTGGTGGAATTGTGGGCACGTGTTTCATGGTAATTCTTAGAATTCCCTGCTGATTTTTTTACATATTTTTAATTCAGAAAAATCCCAAAATTTAAAAAATTTCCAGAGAGGGGTCAAGTTTCATCGTTCCGGGTTCGATCGGAGTTTTAACTTCGTAAACACATCGCCTAATGCTCTAGCTAGGCTCTGATACCACTGTAGGATTCCTAGGCACTCTTGTGAAGGTTCATAAGGCATCAAACATGCCCGGATTAAATTTTAGACGTGCCGAACAATCCAAAGCCGGGATCTTTGCTAGATTATTAGGGTTTAACATGCAATAAGATAACTTTTATCTAAGTGTGAGGGATTACAACCTTTGTAGTCCGCTCCTTCACTTCACAAGCTCCGAGTAGAAGTCCCTTTGCCGCGATCCACGATCTCCCGGACTCATGAGAGGCTCCACGACTCGAACGATCCATTCTAGCTTGTTGTAATCCAAATCTCCGATGATCTACCTTGAAGTTGCTTCGACTCAAGCTTTCTCACTCAAAAGAGAAGAACACACTAATCCCATGGGCTAGATGAGATGAGGATGAAGGAGTAGTATTTTTGCTTTCTTTTTATATCATTTTCTCATATTTTATCATCACTTTAGGATTTTCAAGAGAGCTTATCAAGAAGGAAGAAGATGATAATGAAAAATGAATAATCTAATTATCAAAACCTTTTGTGATGAATAGAAAGAATATATGATTGATTTGTAAACCATGGTCAAGGATGATAAGATAAGAATGAGTAGAGAAACAACTAGGGTTAGGGTTTGGTTAGGTTAAAAGAATGTGTCATCATAAATATCTTAAGAATGACAAAATAAGAAAGCTTCTAGAAGGAACTTGAAGCATCCAACCCTAATCAAACCTTAATCTCAATTAATCATCCTTAAACATGTTTAACAATTAATCATATCATGTCACAATAATATATATCACATATATATTATATATTTGCAACAAAAGAAAATAATACAATTAACATATATCGCATATATATCAATGTATCATCCACTGAGAAAATGAAATAATTAAGCGAGCCAATATTAGATAATGTAATACAATATATCATATATATTATTATACATTAAATCATCGAATCAACACTTGAATCGATGATCCGGCTATATCGAATATTACCGACTAATATATCATGTACCGATTCATCGAATCAACACTTGATCCGATGACCCGGTTCATATCTAAATATCCTGAGAATATTATACGGTATCCCATATCGCAATATTCTCGTTCCTGCGCATATCACATATGTGCCACTACTCCGTTTCGCCTGAGCCAAGAAACCTCTGTGTAGGACTCTAAAAAATCGTCAATACGCCGGTAGCAGGTGATGATCATATCAAACACCCACAAGCTGCAAGCGGTCAGCTAAACATAACAGCCACCCAGGTATTGAGCGATCAGAAGATCAACAAGCTAGCCTGTGCTTTCTCCTGTGAATCCAACCAGTAACACTCCGGTACAGTCCGGTCTGTTCGTCTGATATATCGCATATCAAGTCTAGGGGTGGTATACGTCAGACCCTAGTAACCGATAAGTTGTGTCGATGTGTGGCTCATAACGGGTCGAGAAACTACTAGTAACACTTACCAGTAAATCTCCATATCAGCCCTGGCCAGGGACTTCCAGTTATAGCCAATCGAACACAGCACAACATCAACTCCCTATACCGGGAGAGACGAATCCCCTCCTATCACTCATTGCCTCCATGTGATTCGGGACTGTACCCAAAAGCCACCGTTTTGCGCGCCCTCTTGGACGTGGTAAGGTGGAAATCAAAGCACAGTGGGAATCACACAAGACTCTATGACGATCTCGGGTCTTCAGACTACCCTGTACCTGTGTCACTGGAGAACTGCCATCTGACGTGTGGTATATCACCATCTGGGAGTTCTCGGCGAGTCCGTCCAGTGTACCCAGTCTCCACTGAGCACCCGTATACCATCTCTGATGTCTAACACCGATGGATATGGGATCATCCATCGCCCATCATATGGGTCAAGATGCGTATGCGCTAGTCTACTCTGGTGTATCGATGTCCTGTCTCGATATACCCTCGAGTAGGAACAGTTATAGGATGTACTCATCGACTACCGCGGCCCCACCAGTATGATCTCATCATAGTCCCAGTAGTCGAGTACAAGTCCTAAGGGCTTTATCAACATGTGAGAGTAAAACAGTAAACCAATACAAGTCAACATGTTAAGATAAAGTGAAACCAAATAGCATACTATCATGACGAGCAAGAAAGTCATCTCTATATATAAACAAGCATCCATTATAATATACATCATATGTACAACAATGGCCTCTAGGGCATATACATAACTAACAACTAAAAGCGCCACTTAGTCCTCGTCTATCGGTTAACATACGTGCGATGCTCGTCGTGACCTAGAACTATACGAAAGTTGTTAAATATCGGACAGTATAGCTCGATACTAACAACCGTCGTATAGTCTACGCGACGAGAAAATTCAATCGTATGGTAACCCATAGATTTGTCCCGTGTGGACAAGTTAAGAATGTATAAAGCAAACGCCTTCATTCACTTGTGTTTTCATCCGTTTCGAGATACTTCGTCGGTACCTTTCCGCTGATTCTCCGTGTATAAAGATAGATTAGATGTTCATTTCAATGTTGTTTCACAGCTTTGAAATGATTATCTATTCTATTACAGTGTACTCGGAGAACAGCGGGGAGGTGCTGCCGAAATTTACTCGAAACGGTTGAAAGCACAAGTGATAGGCGTTCGCTCTATACATTCTTAATGGGATTGAAGCCTACCCCCGACAGTCGGAACACATACATACAAACGCATAATTAGAGAGCGATTCGAGATGTTCGGGTTAAAACCAATATATGATAATATGAAACCTTCATATTCCCATAGATACCCATATATGAAACTAAAAGCGCCACTTAGTCCCCGTCTATCGATTAACATACGTGCGATGCTCGTCGTGACCTAGAACTATACGAAGGTTGTTAAATATCGGACAGTATAGCTCGATACTAACAACCGTCGTATAGTCTACGCGACGAGAAAATTCAATCGTATGGTAACCCATAGATTTGTCCCGTGTGGACAAGTTAAGAATGTATAAAGCAAACGCCTTCATTCACTTGTATTTTCATCCGTTTCGAGATATTTCGTCGGTACCTTTCCGCTGGTTCTCCGTGTACAAAGATAGATTAGATGTTCATTTCAACGTTGTTTCACAACTTTGAAATGATTATCTATTCTATTACAGTGTACTCGGAGAACAGCGGGGAGGTGCTGCCGAAATTTACTCGAAACGGTTGAAAGCACAAGTGATGGGCGTTCGCTCTATACATTCTTAATGGGATAGAAGCCTACCCCCGACAGCCGGAACACATACATACAAACGCATAATTAGAGAGCGATTCGAGATGTTCGGGTTAAAACCAATATATGATAATATGAAACCTTCATATTCCCATCGATACCCATATATGAAACTAAAAGCACCACTTAGTCCCCGTCTATCGGTTAACATAACGTGCGATAATTTATTCTTTTCAACGACAAACGCACACACAAAGCATATACACGGATTTTCTCCTTTGTCAGTAACTATCACGTTCTTATATTTCTCAATATAGTCAGCATAACCTACAATTTATATGTTATTCAGTCTAACATGGCCCATGAGTACGTCAGAGTTAAGGACTGGATGTATGTGGATTGGAAACAACGTATGCAACCTAAGTTTGTCGCAGGAGTTGCTGCTTTCCTTGAATTTGCACGAGCACATAATAAGATCATAATAGAGAAGATTCTCTGTCCGTGCGATAGATGTGGCAATAAGTACTGGCAGAAGGTAGAATTGGCAGAGCTTCATATTGTAAAACATGGGTTTACTAGACTTTATTCAACTTGGAAATATCACGGGGAAGGAGAAGAATGCAGTACTGCGGTAGAAGAAGAAGGAGAACACGATAATGCGGCAGGAGAAGAAGAAGAATTCGGTAATACGGTAGGAGACGGAAATTTATTTCCATCAGAAGAAATGGAGGATATGGTAGAGGCTGCCCTAAGTGAATCTATTCGTACCGAAGATGACATTCCTTCCGGTCAAGGACCGCGTGAGGATAAATATGAAAATTTCATGAATGATGCTAGGAAACCAATTTATGAGAATGCGAAGTATTCCACCCTCTCATGGTTCGTCCAACTTTTCCAAATTAAGTGCCTAAATGGATGGAGCAACAAGTCATTCACAATGCTTCTTTCGTTCTTGAAAGATTCTATGCCTCCGGGAAATAATGTGCCCGAAAGCTGGTACGAAGCCCAGAAAATGATGTCTGATTTGGGTCTAAAGTGCGAGAAGATTCAAGCATGTCCTAAAAATTGCGTGTTGTACCGGAAAGAGAATTCAGATTTGAAAGAGTGTCCAACATGCGGAGAGGCCAGGTATAAGCCGAAAGATTCTGATAAGAAGCCTGATATACCTGTGAAGATAGCCCGATATTTTCCCATAACACAGAGGCTACAGAGGCTATTCAGGTGCAAGAAAACAGCCGAGGCAATGATTTGGCATCACCGTGCTCCTCCAAGCGAAAATGGAAAAATGAGCCATCCAAGAGATTCACCGGCATGGAAGGATTTCGATAGGAGGCACGCAATATTCAGTAGCGATCCTCGCAATGTCCGGCTCGGACTGGCTGCCGATGGCTTCTGCCCATTCAACTATATGGCTGGAAGTCACAGTACATGGCCCGTTGTAATGATAATTTATAATCTGTCGCCTTGGTTGGCTATGGACCAATCATACTTTATGATGCCTCTTCTTATCGACGGACCAAACTCACCGGGGAACAATATCGACGTCTATCTCCGACCTCTGATCGAGGAGCTGAAAACTTTGTTCATTGATGGTGTAGAGACATATGATTCAAACACAAATACAACCTTCATACTGCGTGCGGCTTTAATGTGGACAATTAATGACTTTCCTGCGTATGGAATGCTATCAGGTTGGTCCGTACATGGTCACAAAGCATGTCCTTATTGCCATGAACACACAACATCAAAATTTTTGAATTTTAGCAGGAAGGTTTGTTATTGCGGCCATCGACGTTTTCTGCCTCCAGACCACCCCTATAGGTTAGACACGGTTCACTTTGATGGTCATCAGGAGCTTCTTGGGCCTCCATCCCCATTTTCCGGAGAGGACGTGACTACTAAATGGGATGGTTACAATAACGTGACCTTCGGGATGGATCCGACGAGACAGGTCAAACCACAATATTGGAACAAGTTAAGCATTTTCTTCGAGCTTCCGTACTGGTCTATAAATTCAGTGCGTCATTGTCTGGACGTTATGCATATAGAGAAGGGAGTATCAGAGCACATACTTAACTTGCTTCTGTGTAAAGACGGGAAATCGAAAGACAACATGAATGCCCGGATGGATCTACAAGAGTGGGGAATAAGAAGTGAACTGCACCCTAAACCGGTAGCGGGTAAACCGGGCAAGTTTGTACTTCCCAATGCCGCTTATCATATGTCACAACCGGAGAAGAAAAGATTCCTGCAGGTGTTGCATGATTTGAAAGTCCCCACAGGTTTCTCAGGATCATTCAGCAAGAAAATAAAAATTGTGAAGGGCGAGATCGATGGACTGAAAAGTCATGATCACCATGTTATCGTGGAGCACCTTCTTCCATTAGCCCTCAGGACTTCTCTCCCCGACTCGGTTGGTCTAGTAATCAACGACCTATGTTGTTTTTTCAGGGAGTTGTGTGCTAAAACACTGGAGGTTGCGACGCTGGATAAACTAGAAAATTCTATTGCGTTGATACTTTGCAAGTTTGAGCGTATTTTCCCACCGTCATTCTTCGATATCATAATACACTTGACGGTTCATCTTGCAACTGAGGCGAAGTTAGCCGGACCGGTACAATATCGATGAATGTATCCCGTCGAGAGGTACGTGTAATTTTTCATTTCGCGCAATTTATAAATTTATTGTTGTCCTGTATGCCCGTGTTTATTTATTCAACATATTCTCATTAGGTATCTTTACACTCTTAAGAAGTATATACGCAATAAAAATCGACCAGAGGGTTCTATCATGCAAGGTTATCTTCTTGATGAAGCAACCACATTTTGTTCCCGCTATCTGGACGAGAACATTGAGACAAGGCTTAACCGACCACGAAGAATTCAAGACGGGCCATATGGTAAAGCCGAGTATAAGAGGGTAGACACTATGTTTATCAACAAGATATACCGGTTTATCTTGCTTAATTGCGCATGTCTTGAACAAATTAGAGAGTAAGTTCTTTTGGATTAATTATTATATCTGTGTTTGTGTGTGTATGAAATGACATAATATTAATGTCACAATTATTTGTCGAAAACAGAACTCATTTTAACGAGGTACGTGAGGGGCATCCTGATTGGAACGAAGAGCGTTTGGAAAAATACCATCAGGATAATTTTTGTGATTGGGTCACAGAGCATGTAAGTTATTCGAATTACATTTTGTTGCTATCAGTTTTAATCTAAACTTGTATCGTTATGTATTTATCGTAAAATTTGTTTTGTTAGATCCACGATCCGAACTTGTCTGCATCATTTGAGAGTGATTCAAGATGTTTAGCTCAATTTCCTAGTATGGAGGTTGCATATTACAAAGGATTTGGTGTTCTTGGATACAAATTCGAAGTTAAGGACATAGAAACATCTAGAACCACTCAAAATAGTGGGATTGCGACGGTAGGATCGGACGGTGCGATTTACTATGGGTACTTAAATTGTATACTCGGCATCCACTATCCCGGACGATCAGAACCCTTTTATATATTTCAGTGTACTTGGTACGATCCGCGAACCGATACGGACAGGTGGAGAAGCAGTCTTGGGACTTGGAAAGATGAATATGGATTGACCAGTGTGAACACACTTCGATTTTACGGTCAGGATGATCCGTTTATCTTTCCGAACCAAGCGTTCCAAGTATACTACGCACAGTGTTTGAAGCACCCGGGATGGAGTGTTGTATGCCGATGGAAACCCAGAGATGTCTACGATGTCCCAGAATACGAGGACAGCGATGAGGACGAAGAAGAGAGAAGGCTTAAAGTGCTCCGACCGTCTATTTCGAAGGACAGGTTGTCTTCGACCGATGATGAAGTTACGTGGGTTAGAAATGACATCGACGATGAAATCCAAGCAGATATTTATGATGCGCCCACGAAACGAAAAAGGTTATCAGTAATGTTATATTATTACTTCACATTTTACGCTTTATACATATATAGTCAATACTTTTAATGATTGTCTAATGCGTCCACGAACCGTTTATCTAGATTTGATGACGATGTCGGGAGCAGCGAGGGGCGGCAGGAGCTCCAGCCGCGGCAGAGGCAGAGGCAGAGCGGTTCTGCCGCCCGGAGAGCTCCGTAGGGAGCTTCAGAGGGCCGGTCTTGCACCCAGATCGGAGACCCCTTCGGATGCCTCCTTCCGTGTTGATTTGGCCACACCTCCAGGTATACTGCACGCATATCCATTTTGAATGTAATATTACAGATATTCATGCATGTTTATGTCAAAATTACTTATATTGTCAATGTTTGATTGTCTAGTTGTTGGTGATGCGTCCACATCTGGGACAGAGGCCACCCCCGCTCCTCCAGGTATGTTTATATATCATATAGTGTATGTATATTGATTTAGAACGCTATATTATTGATCTACACATTCTTTTTGCAATTACTTATATAATCTATTTTTAATTGTCTAATTATAGGTGGTGCGTCCACACCTTCCACAGGGGCCACTCCTGCCGCTTCCATACCCTCCGCATCGTCTGCAGGTTAGTATGAATAAATTTATAATATTTATTCATTTTACATATGCTCTATAGAATAAATATGAACTTCATGGAAATTTAGCGTCGATGTTTATTTTATAGTTGGAGGGGATGCGTCCGGGTCCGGGACCCCGGTTGTTCCTCACCGGAAGAACTATCGTCCCGCTCGTGCTGCTGCTCGGGCCCAGGCTCGTGCGCTAGTCACCGGAGGTATATATCACACTTGAATTTTTGTTTAACCTTGATTTATTAATACAACTTTGTCTTATTATTGATTGTCTTGATATTTCGTGCAGACGCAGGGCCTCTCCATCCCCAGAGGGGGACTCGAGACCCGAATCAGTCCCATAGGCTGAGGCCTGATAGAGCTAGGGGGAGGCAGCATTCCCCCTATTTTTTACCCTTGACTATCGCTATATCGGTCCTCATGCCGAGAGGTTCGGCCGGTATTTGGGGGACGAGAGCCGGATCGTGAAGAACTATCCACTTCACGTTGAGTGGGGCGAGCAGCACCAGCGCTCATTCGCCCTCTTCTTTGATCAGGCTCGGGTATGTATTAATATATATTTTCATTTGATCTATCCAATATATTTATTATTAACACTTGCAATCTAATAACAATGTTTTTTTTTGTATTTTCAGTTGGATTACGATTTTCAGCCTGTAGCCGACCCTGATCACCCGGGGAGGGTGCTCGACCTTCATGCTCTGTACAATGGCCTGATGAAGAACATGCAGGCCAAGGTCCGATACAACAGGAATGAGCTGAAGGCCGACTGCTACTCCCTGTGGATAGCGACCCCCGAGGTAGAGAGAGCGGCCCTCCTATCTACTCCGGCGTTTGCGAGAGTCGACGTAGAGACATGGCCTCTATTTTGCGCTTATTTCGACTTCGAATGCAAACAAGTATGTATTTTAAATTTAATTCATTATTTATGATATAATTTATTTCTTTGTGTTTCTTAATTAGAAAACTAAATGTTAATGCGTTGTGCAGAAACAGGCCGCTCAGAATACGGAGAACAGGAAGTCGGCGAAGAGGGGTCGCCCCACTTACACAGGTGGCTCGAGGAACATTACTCGAGCCATGGAGTTATCGGTAAATTAAGAATTATTCTCTAATATTCTGCAATATTAAGAGTTATTCTCTAATATTTCTAATATTAAGAGTTACTTTCTAATATTGCAGACATCTCGGACCGTGGCGTCAGGTGGTACACCGAGCGTGCTGTCCGCATATCTTGCCGTCCACGGCACCTCGACAGATCCCGCCACGGGCGAGCTTCGATGTCCCGACGTCGCTACCCAGGAGTACTGCGTAAGTGTTAATATTTTTTCTACCCAAATTTGAAATTTTAGTTTTGGAAGGTTCAAGTTTAAATTTTATACTTATACTTTACTGCTTAATGTGGGTGTAGGAGCGGGTGGTTGAGCAGGCCCAGGCCTCGGGGATCGATTTTACCGGACAGAACGATCCGAGGCTGCTGACCCCAGTTCTGGACGCCGCACACGGAGGGCACCACGGAGGTTGGAAGAGAGGCCGGGGATTGGGCCCTAGTAGGGCCCATATGAGGTTGGACTCCACCCCGGCGGTTACTTCCTCCGTCTCCAGTGACCGGCATGTTCATCAGGAACTGGATAACTTGAGGGCCACCGTTCAGGAGTTGAAGGAGATGCTGGTATGTATACTACTTTATAGTAAAATATCATTTCATATTATATACATATCAACATATCCATAATTAGTACGTAGCTTGAGCTTATTTGGTTTTAGACTTAAGTTTGATTAATCATACATACATATGTAATTAAAATAAACAACGCTTTTCCAAACTAGATATCCAAACAGGGTTTCGAAATAACTTAATAATGAAACGAATTCGAATAATACACAGTTCTTACACGCTTCTTACACACGTTATGTCCAGACGCGACAGGGTAGATCGGCCGAGCCTCCACATGCATCTCCTTCGGCTGCGGCTCCGCAAGCCACTACATCGGCTGCGGTTCCGCAGACAGCTCCTGTAGCTCCACCGCCCACTCAGACTTCCGCAGCCGCGGCTCCGCAAGCGACTACCTCGACGGCGGCTGCGCAGACCACATCGCCAGCTCCACATGCCGCTCAGACTCCCTTATTTGTAGCATTGCAGAGTGTATTGACCGAGGAGCAGGCGCGCGTTATTCTAACGTTATTCAGAGGTGGAGCTGGACCGAACTAGGGTAGCTTTTTTGGTTCTTATTTTTTGAAACATATATTTATTTATATCACATTGTACTACATTTTGAAACGATATTGATATTGATTTGTATTTATATCATATTCAATTTTTGGGTTTCTTTTGTATATTATATATATGCATGAGATGTAATTATGAATACTGCAATATATGATTTGATTGATGTATATAGTATTGTGCACAGGGCGGGAAAAAATCTAGCAGCCCATTTTTTTAAAAAAATACAGACAATATGTACCTACGGAGTACGCCGTAGGTATATATGTTGCCCCTACGGACATATCCGTAGGGGCAAACTATCAGAAAACCTGATATTTCCCCTCCTGATCTCAGTGCAGGGTGTTGGGGGTGCCCCTACGGATATGTCCGTAGGGGCCACTGTCTATCCCCTACGGATTTATCCGTAGGGGCAAAATATCAGTTTTCCTGATATTTTGCCCCCTGATCTCTGTGCAGGGTGTTGGGAGTGCCCCTACGGATATGTCCGTAGGGGCTACTGCCTATCCCCTACAGAGTTATCCGTAGGGGTAGAACAAGGACCTACGGTTGTATCCGTAGGTACATACAATATATTCAAAAAAAAATACATATATGATTTGATTACCCCTACGGCGTAATCCGTAGGGGCAATAACACCTACAGATATATCCGTAGGGGCACGAATTTGCCCGTAGGGGCAAGTTCGGGGCCTCAACTTGCACCTGCGGCCTTTGCACCTACGGGGTATTTTTTCGTCCCTACGCAGATATCCGTAGGGGCAGTGGGTTGCCCCTACGGATAAATCCGTAGGGGCAACCCATATTTGTAGTAGTGGTGTTAGCATTGATGACATGAAATTTCGCACGGGCATACAGAGACCTAACTTGAAAGCTTAAGGTAATGGAGCCTAGAGCTTTACAAGTATTTTGATCAAATCCCTGAATCAGTATCCTTTTGGCATTAAGATGACTAATATCAAGGGATAATGTACGCAAGTTTTTCAAAGTGATCGGGGTTACAAATGAACCTGGATCCACTAGAATTCTTCTGACAACGGCGTCTTTGAAAATCACCGAAATATACAAATGCCAGTTATGCTCTGATATTCTGAGTAACATGTCTTCATCAGTGAAAATAACTCCGGTGATTTGCTTTGCATAGAATGTCTCTTTCATGGTTTCTTCAGCAAAGAAAGTTTGATACTCTTCCAGATTTAGTAGAGCCTCAACCAGCGTGCTTCATAATTCAGGGGACAACATCAATGCTTCATAAACTGTCGACAACGCTGGGATCTTTTTTAAATGTGTCAAGACGTAATTCATTTTCGGTTTGGGTTTCGAGGCAGAAGGGATAGCGTCTTCTTCGATTTTGATCACCTTATCTCAAACTTTAAATTGGAAAATATATATGCAATCATATCTCAGCTAATCTGGTCTGATTAATCTCCTGTTATACTAATCTATGCATCTCCAAATGGATTTTGATATGCAAAATGTCAATTTTATCATCAAAAACTTGTAATTCTTATAAACTTTTTCGGCCCCCTTAAATTGCAAACCTGGTTCCGTTACTGGTACGAAGAAGAAGAAGAAGGTAATGTACATTTTCCTTTTAGGTTGCGCTTGGTACATGGAATAGAAAATTACCGGGAATTCTCGCATTCTCAGGAATAGGATGACTGAGTATCTAATTCCAAGAAATCTTGTATTGATGTGCTTGGTATATTTTAATCAATTCCGGTAATACACACGCACAAACACACACACACAACCAGTGGCGAGGCCGAAGGAGAACCGGTGGATGACGGTGAGACCGGCGACGACCGATCGACGGCGGGCCGGCCGGGCCGGCAAGCGGATGGCCGGCGACCAACATCTGATCGGCAGTAGGCTGACCAGTGAACGATCAGCGATGGCCGATATCCGGCCGGCGGCGAACGTCCGATCGGCGGGGGGCTGGCCGGTGAATGATCAGCGATGGCCTATGGTGAACGGCCAGCGGACGACCGATGATGGATGGCGGGGTCGGCCGGCCGGCTGGTGGCGACAGAGGCCGGCGGTGGATGGTCATGGCTTATTCATGTTAGACGGAGATATTTCGCAGTAATTTAGGATAAACACATGTTTTGGAGGGAATAAAATTATCATAAAATAGGGTCAGTAAATTACCATGGTAATCCTATATTTCCGGAAATATCTTTTACATCTAAACAAGTAAGGTAATATTTCTTGGTAATTTAGGATTATCACTTAGATTAACTCCAACGCAGCACACCCAAAATAGAAATATCAGGCCTTAAGATCGAGGGGAGTTGGGAAAATTTGGGTTTTTACTGATACGTGGCCGAATCCCATTGGCCCAACCGGAAATCGACCCATCTCATGAAATGCACGTTCGAGACAGTTATTTGGAAGCGGCGTAGTAAAATCCATGGAATTGAACTTTGAGAGATGTATGAAGATCATGAAGTGACATTTCAGATTTCCAACAACCCAACAAAAATGAAAAAGGTCTACTGCAAACATGAAATAGTTTATAGGGTCATTAGATTGGGATACATCATTATCATATATATACATGTGCCTCTCTTTCCTTTTGATTCTCATCTTGTCACAAGAATTAATATGAGGTTTTGCATGCAGTATATGCATGTGTAGACCTTGTTTGGTTACCACATGATACCAAAATTCTTACAGATGTTGTCTTATATGAATTTCTATGCTCCAACATATTTTCAAAGAAATGTGACTATTCTTGAATTTTAAATCCACCACTTGCATCTCCACCTCTCATTATACATTCATTGAAAAAAGATATATTTTGCTTGTTTCAATAGTACGAAGACCGTACAGTTACGCATGTATCATTCCACACATTCATGTCGGCACCCACATCACATTCTATCTACACTTGCATGTATGCATCTGTCATTTGCAAGCGCGGTGCTTGTGAAAATATATGTTATCAAGTTGTCCATGACGGATAAATTATCAAGAGTTGTGAGAGTACTGTTTTCAAACAAAGTTGTTGATTTGTGTTACCTGAGAGGCTAAATAATATTCTTATTTATTGAATATTTTCTGAAGGGGAAAAATGAGAGCACGTATTTACTATTTATTTACTACTTAGAGTTTGATTATAATATTACATTTACCATTATTAACTGTACTGTTTCTTGGCAATGAATTTGACCCACCCCGAAATCCACCAAACAAAGTGGACTCTCAAGTTTGGGATCTAACAAGCCAAAACTGGACTTGTGCCCGAGCCATACACCCGAACCAATCGTTCATGGGTGCTTTAAATTTGGCCAGAACCGAAACCTAAAATTTGAGACATTTGATATTTGTTAGCGGGCATTTGCATAATTGTCTCCTCTTCTCTCCGTCTACCTTTCCATCTTTCTGCTAAATAGCTAGCTATGTGCGGCCATGTTAAAGAGGGCTTCTCAAGGATGTGCCGCCGTCTTGTCGACCATCGGAATCACATGGTTTTAAGCCATGTAAAACAAACGTTGCAAGAATTCCATTCACAGTCTAAAATAGAAAATAAAATAGAAGTACCCACGCTTATTGATTGTTTTCTACTGCGATTATGACTGTGTTATCTCCCAATGAGCGCTCGTGCATTAGGGTCGTACTGTAATCACCGGAGGGTGAAAGTTGATTGGTTTTATATATGTGCATTTTACTAAATCAATCAGAGCTGAGCTTTGCCCCAGTTTTTCCTGTGGCGGGAACTCGGTCCCTCGCGGCAATAATTAACTGATGAAAGCGACAGTGAGATGAGATGAGATATTTAAAGATAACCTCTCGCAACTTTAGGTAATTGCAATTGCTTCCTCCAGAATTCGATGGTTTGTCATGCAGTGAAAGAAGAAAATGCAAATGCCTTCGGGTTTTGTGCCAATAGTTTTTTCCTTGTCAGTTTGTGCCGCATTCTGATTTGACACTACATACATCATCAGATCTGACTCAGATCATCATTCAAAATAGACACTGCATTGTACTCCTCTCTCTCTCTCTCTCTCCCCTCTCCATTTCTCATCAAAACCATTCAGAGATTGTTTGTTATGATTTTTGTGTGTACAAACTTCGCATTGTAAATTTAGAGCTCTCTAAGGTCATGATAATAGCATACCCATAGTCATAGTGACTAGATATTACAGCTTTAAATGAAGAATGCCAGTCAGAACTGAAGATATTTAATTATCAGTACCTAACTTAATAAAGGAAAATTGCTTAATAATCCTATCTTATAATTTTTTTCAACACTTTAATATCACAATGTATTTCCTCATTATTAGCATTTTACTACCTTCTGTTTATACTGCTGTGTCTATTTTACGTTGATTCTTTCCTAAAATCATGTAGACAAAAAATTGTAAGAACGGTAAAAATTGACACGGAGGTAAGAATAGAAGCTTGCAACAGTCATAGCAAGGAAATACATTAGGATGTTAAAATGTTGACAAAAAACTATAAGGTATTAAAGTGCAGAGTGTTGGTTATAGTGCCCTCAAGTTAATTATTGTAATCGCAGACATGCGATTACGATGATTGAGGGAGGAGCTATACGGATAGAACAGTTTTACTCGAGATGATAGTATGTTATCTGATTCATCTCTATCATCATATACATATATTATGTTTGTATTACAGATCATTATTAAATATTGATAGAGCTCATAGGATTCTTGCTTGACTACCAGGGTTATTGTGGCGACCACACTTGTAAGAACTGGGTAGTCTATAAGCAAATCATATCCCAAGTCGTGGAAATATCGAGACCGGGCATCGATATTCCAGAGTAGACTAGTGTATACGTTTCTTGACCCCGACAAGAGGCAATGACCGGTCTCACAGCTATTGGTGTCAGTTAGTCACCAAAGATACTACACAGGTGCTCATTGGGTTATGAGTTACACTGGACGGATTCACTGGGAATATGCTATATGGTATTATACCTATTGTGAGATAGCAATTCTCAGGTGACATGAGTACAGATTAGTCCGTCGACCTGATATCGTCATTTGTCTCGTGTGAGTTCTCATTGTGTTTTGATTACTACCCTACCACGGCTCAAAGGGGTCGTGGAAACAGGTTTTAGTTAGGTACAGTCCCGAGTCACATGAAGGCGGTGAGCGGATTGTCGCGGATTCATCTCTCCCGGTATTTAGGATAGATGTCACGCTGTGCACGGGTGGCCATCACCAGGAATTTTTGACCAAGATAGATGAGAATTACTGATTTGGATCAGTAGTTTCTCAGTGGGTGATGGGTTTCACACCGACACGACTTATCGCGTTATTAAAGGTCTGACTTTATCCGCTCCCTAAACCCGATATGCGATACTCTTAGACGAACATACCAGACTGTATGGAGATTGTCGTAGACAAGCCCAGTAGGGGTACAAATGAATTTTCTCGTCGGCCTTTCTTTCATTCAATATCTAGGTAGCCGTTATGTACAGCTAGTTTCGCTGACGTGCTTGTGGTTAAACCCATTGCCTGCATATTAACGAGTTTTTAGAGTTCCACACAGAGGATTTTCCCCAGTTCAGGCAAAATGATGTAATGGCTGTATATTAATATGTGCAGGGTTCCGATTAGGTATGTGTGTTAGCCACATGGATTTTAATCAGGCGGATGATAATACTAGCTGGCTTAAAATTAAGTTGGATTATTAAATCAAGTTTTGATTTTATATATATATATATATATATATATATATATATATATATATATATATATATATATATATATATATATATATATATATATATATTAGTATTATGTTCATTATATTTTTCTATTTCTTAGGTATTCGTATTTTGATACGAATACGAGTATGTATTTGTGGTGACATATTCTTGTATTTATACATGAATACTTCTAGAAGGAGGACACCTAATTTCTAGGAATTTCTTTTTAAAGAAATTATGAAATGAGGTGGATGAGAGAAATGGTGGAGAATATGGGCAAATGAATTGTTAATTCATTTGCTCATACTATATTCAAGTATGGTTGTAATTTTAAAATGGTAAAATTCTTTTAACAAAAGAAATGATGCATGCTTGAATTGGGGGTGATGTTTTATTCATTCAACCATTTAGTTTCTCTCTCTTCCGTGGCTTCTCCTCCTTCTTCTTCATTATCTTCCACCCTCTCATGAACTGAGAATCATAAAAATAAAGAGAGAAAATTGCTAGAACACTCGCACACATCACTAAGCATCCTAAATAAGTATCTTAGGATCTTTAGTTACTTCATTGATGAAGTTGAACCTTGAACTTGCTTCTCTCGGGTGGATCATCTTTAACGAAGAAGGACCGGCTTGCAAGCACGATTCAGAACTCTTGAGAGCTTGCTAGAGTCCAACCCAATTGGAACAAATGAAAACGCTACAAAAGTTGTGATTTTTATCTTGTTTGTTTTTCTAGTTTAAGTGTTTGGTGTAGATTCTTGGGGTTTAGTTTATAGTACCGTCAAAATTTTTGTTTTTGGATTTCACATTGGCTGTGGGTTAGTGATGAGGGCACTAGAAACTTTCACAGAGGTGATAAAACATTGAGAAATTATTAAACAATTTACCCAACTTAATATTAGGCCGAAAGGAGTAAAAAAGAAATACTTAAACATGATTATATGCATGCGTACTTGTATGCACACTTATAATGTTGTATATATTTTACCGTTGGGTCCTATCGTAGCAGGGCATGTCGATCTGTTTCCCTTGTCTTCCATGGACTTTGTAAAATCAAGAGCTCAGAATTTTGGTTTTTATCCAGACTTGGAAGTTTTTTTTTTATTGTTTTGTTAGGAAAGAAATGATGGCTTCGAAATTCCAATTCCTGTTTGGAGGTGAAATTAGAAGATCAAAGTCACAAATATTTGAGTAGAGTTTTTTGGCTGGAGTTTGTTACTATTATCTTCTCTCTCTTTTTTATAACGTCTTCCCTCTTAACTATCTCTACTTCCCCCTCAATTTATGAGATTCTAATTTTTTCCAAGTACTCTATCAAATACAAACTTCAAAATCCTGATTTCAGGTAAGAAAAAACTTCTCCTAAATAAACATAAGAATTCAAACCTTACACTCATTTACGTGGATGACTTTTAGGTCTCGTGTTTTTTAGTTCATGGAAACAAACATGCCCTCAGCATCGGAGTCTGTTTTTATTTAAGTACTAGTTTTTGTGATATATTAGGCAGGTAGCAGCTAGCTAGGTAGCTGGTAAAGAAAACTTTTATGAGAGGACAGAAGTCAGTGAACTTGCCAAACTCAAACAACTTCACTCAAATAACTTGTCAGGACAAAACAAAATGATAATGGAAAGCTTAATACATAGCCAATCTTATTAAAATACAGTAAAATTACTGTGTAGGATTTCAGCAGAATGCTGAGAGATCAACTTATTTGAACAAATGAAACTGTTGATACATAGAGAAATAGATATAATGATCTCATCATAATGATCATGACTTTTACTTTGACTTGAAGAAAATCAAGTTCAAGAAACATATATAAAATTTGTAGCTAGCATCTATAGATTAGGCCATGCATGCATATACCTCTCCTCAATATAAACCTTGAGACTTTTGCCCACCTCCATGTGCAGCAATGGCTTCATCAAGCTTTGTTTGCTTATTCCCATCAAGAGAGAGACCAAAATGGATATGAGGAAAATGTGCCCACTGCAAAATTAGGGAGGAAAAAACTTATTAAATCTTGGCAAAACATTCTCTTATTATTATTTTCTTATCCATAAAAATTTGACAACTTACTGTAAAATCTTGTAAACTTTATTTAGAACTTCTTCTAGGTGCCATCTTTTTATTGGAAAAGTCTTAGATGATGATGTTTGCAAACTAAAAAATAAGAATATATGACAACTGAGAAAAATGAGGCTGGGGACGCCGGCAGCCATGCGCCTATTAATTCTCGCATGACCGAGCCCAGTGGATAAGTGTCGCCCAACTTAACCCAGGCCCCTTCCACCCCACTATTTCCCCCTATTTGTTGTTGTGCAACCTTAGTCTTGTGACTGCGGGCGACTGTAACCCAATTAACCTCACAATGATTGTTGTACACATGACCGTTAGAGATTAATTTTTACATTTATTAATTCCAATATAACGAGAAATTATTCTTATGTCGTGTGTAATACACCTAGGCCCAGGGGGGAGAGAGAGAGAAGGGGGGAGAATTTCGGGCTGGTTTGAGCAGCATATAGGGCCCGTACTTTTATTTCTTCCCTCTTATCCGGTGAATACAGGCTATATATGGAATAATTTTTCTAATGTAACAAGTGTGCCGGCACTATACTTCAGATTTTTCTAGCAATATCAGAAGCATATCAAATGATATCAGATCTATCTAAATTCATATATACAATTGCGCATTTTTAAGCATATGGAGAATTTTAAAACAAACTGGATTAGCTTTTGGGCATATATAGCAGAGAAAATTTATGAATCTGACGAAGATGCAGAAGTACTGAAAGAATAGCACATGGCTCCAATACATATACTTGAATATATGTTCTTGAAAGTATAAGAGGCACATTTAGTTTTGCTACAGTTGCATTCATTAAATGTGGAAAAATGTGGAAAATGTACTTGTGTTGCATAAAACACGTAACTGTATATATGCTACTAGTAAGCAGCCTTCATAAAGCTAAAGGATAATAGAGCCAAATTTCAGAGATTTTAGGTTTGTAAAAAGTTAAAATATTCATGAATGCTTGGAGAAATATTGTGAGGCTAGGATCGATCTAATAATAGGATGGTACTATATCATCATCTCCGAACCCCAATTTTTCTGTGTCAATTCTTATAGTAGTTTTTTTCTTCCAGTGTCAGGATATTTACGATTTACCTTTTTTTAACATTGTTTAATTTCTAGCATTCTTATGTTGGGGCTAGGTTTGGAGGCATTTTTTTAACTAAATTTACTATCTAATATATTCTCCAAGCATTTTCCGCTTATGTAAGGTTAGAAATTTATTTTTTATATTATATGACTGAGGAGGCTTTTTTCAAATTACTAGTAGTAAATTTAGTTATATAACTTTCAAAAGACAATTATTATGATTGTTGAAAATTTCAAAGCATCATCTTCTTGTGCTTACATTTTTCGCTGCAGCACTGAATGCTTCTCTATGGCTAATGTCAGGATTGTTGGACTTAATCCTTTGAATCTCCTCCCTGTCAAAATATAGGGATATTAAATATATATTATATTTCACTGCTACATACATCATATTTAATAAAGAAAAACTCAGAATGAACCATTGATAAACAAATAACAATTCAATGCGGTAGACGATCAATAATATAATAGTTTATAATAGCTTACTTGATAAATCTATTATACGCTGAAGGAACTCGCTGTCTCTTCTCAGGAGCTGCTTCAAATTTTAAAAAAATAAATAAATAATAATAATAAAATTAATGGGGAAAAAGAAAAGAAAAATAAGTAAAATATGAAGAAAAACAAGAAACTTATATAGTAATTGGAATATAACGATTTCAATGCAAATTCATTCACACTTTACGCGCGCGCGCGCACACACATTTGCTCCTTACTGGGTTTTGCATATACATCTTGAAGCATTTAATAAATTGTTACATATAATACTTATTTACAACCCCTTGTCTAATTACTTTGGATATAGTATCCATTATAGGATAATTAGTTAGAAGCATTTTAATTGTCCATTATAAATAACAATGTACAAAAATCTTGTAATTCAACAAAATTTAACCATGAGATTGTTCACATGAAATATCATATGATTCGGATGTGTACCGCATTTCTTTTACTCTTGAAATAGCAATAAGTAGAACCATTAATTAAAATACCAAAAAGAAATTTTCCCTTGGAATTTTGCGACATATCTAGATTAATATAAGAAGCACGGATTTTCCATTTTGAAACGGATATTTGGTCTTATATCAAAAGTTTCTTCCCATAACAGTCCTTGATATTAATTCCATTTATCATGTATGTGTTAATTTATAATACAATTATTCATAAAAAAAATTAGACGCTTGTAGATATCTTACGACGAATGGGTAACATTGGTTGTTGTTGAGCATGCTCCTGGGTAAAGATAGGTGGTGGTGCCCTATTACATTTGGAAGAAGAACTGCAATCGCCACGAGTATCTTGAGGTGCTATTTGCTGATTCTGCAATTTCTTTCAACCATATATAGAAAATTTGTATAAATATAGAGAAATGTATTTATACAAACCGAAACTTTATTTAGTATATATCAATTCCAAGAAATATTACACTTTCTCCTTGCAGTAAAAGTTCATAATTATTTCAGTATTTAAGTTTTTGTTGCCTTGCAGAAGACTTTTCTTTAACAAGAAAATTTTATATATCTAACCACAAGTAATAACAAAATGCTATGTGTCATGCTTGCTGCATACATGTATTTAAACATAAGATTTTAACACAAAATATCATTTTGTGATAAACAAATGAACGGAGTTAATTTATGAAAATATAATTCTGAAATACTATCTAAATTAAAAGAGATGATAATAGATAAGGATATATTTTGAACCTGAAAATTTTGAAGAGGGATTGCTTGAAGCAAGGCACCCATATTTACCGGCAGAAGATTAGCGCAATGTCCACACCTCACAGTCACAATGTGCAACAAATTGTTGCCCGGAACATTAACCTGAATTAAAATAAGTAAAGAACAAGTTTATATATATGTACATACCTAAAAATAATTACTTAAATTGATCATGTAAGGATAAATAAAGATGCACAACAAACCCAAAAAAAACAAAAAAAAGTAGAAAGTGAGTGAGAAGAAAAAGAACAAAAGTACAATATGAAGAGCATGCGCAGTCAAGGGAAAGAAATGATAGCTGTAATATGGATGAATAAAAAAAAGAGAGAAATTAAAAGGGTATGGAAAAAAAAACGGAGGTGGGGAGCCCCGGCTTCATTAAATGTAAGTTTTAACGAAACTCGTACAAGCTAAAAAGAAGCAATAACTTCATTATACATAAAGCAGTTAGTTAGAGCAATTGAAATTAGTAAACTTAGATTTCATCGAGGACAAGGGAAGAAATAAATTGAAATGGCAGCAGACCAACATCCACAAATGATAACGAGAGATAGGGAGAATTAGAGGTAGAGTGTGCGCGTCTGTGTGCATGCGTGTGTAGAAATAGAGAAAGAGGGCGAGGTGGGGGAGGACACAAATATGCCGGTTATATCCGGGTTATTAGTTATATGTAATTTAAAATTCTTCACAATAAAATACTAAAGAGTGTGTGTGGGGTTGGGGGGGGAGCGGGGGGGGGGGGGGGGGGGGGGATGTGCCTGCAAATCACTGTGTGCAAGGAGAAGGCTTGGTAATGAAATGTAGGGATCAAGTTCAGACACTTTAATTGGTAATTCAGATAGAATTTGAAGAGTTTGCAATTTTGTTTTCTTTTTTCTATTTTGACACAAAATATGAAGCGCAAGCTCAGGTTACAATTTATATCAAGAATGTGATGGTATCAACTTGAGGGGGGAAAATAAAGCCATTTGTTTGCTGTAAATAATAAACTTAATTATTATAAAAGGTCATATATATAAATTTAAAATAAGTTGATGAAGATCCGTATGAGTTAAGGAACCTAGGTATTGATGAAAGCTAATATTACTAGTCTAGTTGGTATATACTATATAAAGCTTAAGTTATAATGAAATCTCTATGAACATGAAAACAAATATATATGTGCACTTGATATACTAATATATCACATTAAATATGTAAAAATAAAAGCATCATTAAATATAAAGTCTTGATATACAAATTAATTAACTGGGCATTGCCACTATTTGTTTCAAGATCAAAGGAGGCCAGATTTCAAAACAGTGATCAATAATCACCATCATAAAGTTTATTGACCGGAATAATTAAAGGGAAAAATGTGTTAAAATAAAAATAATTTATCTTTCTTTTGATCAGGAGATGCCTCTATATATTTTTAGAAAAAACGACAAGTCACAAGATATACACGATATTTTGAGATAACAATTCATCAGGCACACAATTTATAAATGCCCAAAATGATAAAATTTAACAAATTAAAAGAATTTAAAGAAATGTTATTATAGGGCTCTTTGGGAGATCTGAAATCCCTTTTTTGGGATTTCTCGACGTTCGCATTATTATCAAAATCCTCCATGTGATATAAGATCATAAATCCCAAATCTTAAGAATGAAAAAATATTTCCAAAAAGAAAGATTCCATCATTAATTTCTTCTCTCCTTTGAGTCTCCTTAGAAAATCCAAGAATAATTTACTAAATCAATTCTTGTGATCAACTGAATTAATAATAAGAAGATTCAATTTTTGCCATTTCAAATCAAAATTCAACATAAATATTCATGATGAGATAGAGAGGATCAATACCGCGAGGATTGTATTGCAGAAATTGCATTGGACATAGCAGACATGCTCAGGTGCAACTTGAGATGACATTTCTTTGTGGCAATGCAAAATAAAGAAACGGTACAATATATATGATGATGAAGATGACGAAGATAAAAAGTTATGGAAATTAGAAAGGGTGGATATAAATGAAAAATCAAGTTTATATAATATTTGTTGTCGACCCCTAGCTCATTTGGGAACCATGGAGCCTTGTAATTAACAGTTGAAGATGGGTGGAAAGAAATTAAAAGGGTTATGAGTGATTGAATGACTGGGTGCCCCTCCCTTCTGTATCGCATCAACATGTGGGGGAGGGGTGTATGTAGATATTAATTGGGATAGAGATAGAGAGAGAGAGAGAAAGAAAGAGAGAGAGAGAGAGAGGAGAGAGAGGGATAACCTAAATGGTCTTTCCCTTGTCAATCTTCTCATTTACTCAATTTCATGGACCAAGAATTCCTTGCTAATCAATAGCATCTAATACATTTTTATGATGTCTCCTATTTTGTTCAAGACCGCGGAACCAAAGAAGGGACATACGTCGGTCAATTAAGGTCCAAACCCCAGATCAGACATCAAATGTTTGCCACGGAGGGACAGACGTATGGCCTGAGCCCTGAAAACTCGCAGTTAATCGGACCAGACGTCCGCCATAGTGGGACAGACGTCTGGTAACACTTTTGACTTTCTGTCAAAGTTGCAGACATATGTCTGCCCCAGAAGGACAGGCGTCTGTTCGACGATTTCCGCGAATATTCAGTTCGAGATTTATCTCGAAATTCAGTTTTTTGGTGGCAGATTTGTAATTTATGAGATCTTATTATAACTTAAATTATATAGGTTATATATAAAATTTTAGGGTTATTATTTAGGGTAGATGGTTTTTATCATAAGGTTAAAGCGTGTCGTCACTCCATAAGGGATCAAGATCATCGAATTAAGCTGAACTTTTGGTAATTCTTAGATCATAAAGCAAAAAGGAGTAAACGGCGTCTCTAAAATGATCTAGCCTATCAAAGGTGAAGGAAAATTTGTAAAATGAGAGAGATCTCGTTGGAGATCATAAGGAAAGGGTTTAACAACTCTTGTAAGGCTTTCTTGTTCTCAAATTCTAATAAAGGTTCTTCCCGTTTCCTTCCAAATCTCTTTTGTTACTTTTACTGCAGTTTGCATTTAGCTAGTTTTCGTTTGTTATTCGTATATAAGGTTTTCTGCTGCGTTGCCGATCGGTTTAGGACAGCAACAAAGATTGTTTTACTTTTACCATCTTAATTCTAATCTAAGAAGAATTTGTAATGAGATTATTTGATTGTCCTTGGATAGACAGATATGTAAGATACGGATGGATGGGGAAATATTTCTCTAAAAATAATTTTACTCTGAAGTGTCATCAAAATAAATAATTTTATGCATTGATCAAGAGATGTATGCATTGCATATAAATTGGATTTCTTAAGCAAGTTGACACGCCAATCATTTTGTCATTTGCTAAGTGTTATTTTGAATATGTCTAAATCTATCATATAGAATGAATATCTTACATGCATATATGTTATTTAGAACAACACGAACTGTTGTTTATCTCATCTAATTGTAGAATTAGAATCTACCCTAGAGGTGGGTGAATAGGATAGTAAAATCTTTTTGCGGAATAAAACTTAAAGTGATAATCTTAAACACACCAAACAATCGCATGCAGTTATATAAGAAGAAAGTAAATGCGGTAATGTAAATGAACATAGAGATTTACTCAGATTCAGCCCCAGCCTAATCCTGCACCCCAAAAACTACTAATATTGTTAATATCAAAAACCCGTACAGCCCTAATACAAGCATCTAATCCCATCACCTTATTTTCAACCTAAAAACAAGTTGAACTTGATCCTATGATCTTTAACAATAATCAATAATTCCCAAACCATAAATCACAACGATAGTGATTTGCAAATTCCTGAATTACAAACTGTAATTCAATCACTAACTATCTTAAAGTTTAAAATGAAAAATAAAAACTACAATAGATCTAACAACAATAGTTGATAATAAAAGTAAAGTTTAAAAAAATCTCAATGAAGCTCGACCGTTTTTTTGGAGAAAGACGAGAGTGAAACTACGAAGCTTAATCCTTGAATCTGAATTTTCTCGCCAATGACCGCGAATCAGAATGGAAAAATTAAAAATTTAATCTTAGAACTCTTAGAGAGCAATAGAGTTTGAGTTCTTAAGAATTTCTGCAGCTTTAAGATTTGAGAGAAAAGAGAACCCCGTATTTATACCAAATCCTAAAAGTTAATGGGCCGGTTAATATGTCGGCCTTCCCAAAACATAAAAGTTTGTTAGTATCAAATAAAAATTATAGACATTATACTCAACAACCTTCCCCTTTTAATGATAACAAAACCAAGTTAAAATCAAACAATATAAATACGATGTGTGTGAAGTGAAATGAAGTGTATCTCATAAAACCAATGCAATGAAACTATACTCCCCCTATTGACATGCTCCCCCTAGAACAAATACCTATTGTTCCATGCTAATGAAAAGATCATGATATCAAATGTATGATTTACAAAACATATGTGACATGATGCAAAGTATAAATCAACCAAACAATGAAACCTTAAAGATGCTAATGGTTCATGTAGTACCATATTAAGAATAATATCTTTTCATCAAAAAACAGGTTTCAAAAATTTTCCTTCAAACAAACCAACCTATGCCATTTTAACCTCCTTCTCCCACTATTGTTTTCTTCAAAAGTAAAAACAAACAATAATCGCATAAACACACAAGAATAAAGTATTATATAGTATGATCAACAATCGAACATCAAACAAGATATGCATTATCATTGATCATAAAACATCTCATGTATGTATAAAATAATGGATATAATGTAATGGGGGTTAACTAACGAACCAGCACTTTCCAAATTCAAACCACCATATCTTAAGTCATGAGACTATGAAGTGTAGTCGCTCAACTCATGTAATCATGAGACCAAGATATTTAACTCTCAATCGATGTTGTTAGGATATAGAAGAATTAGTTAGTGAATATAATATCGACTCTAAAGGTTTAAACATTTAGTAAAGGTCGAATACTCTTAATCTTAGTCATCCTATAAATTGAATCCATTTTTCATGTGTCATATAACTCTATTAATTATGTTTATATATATTCACTACCTTTTTTATGGCGTATTTTGCACATCGTTTACTCATTTTCATCTATAGGGTCACAAATATATATCAAAAGTGCCCACAAACTTATCCATCAATTTACTCAACCCACTATCATTTCCTAATACGTTAACTACTATCTCCACATGCAATATATATAATGGATGAGTGTGTGATGGAGATGAAGCAGTCACAATAAAATCACATAATATGCCCAAAAATCACATAAAGTTTATCAATATAAAATCAAAGATCATGAGTATAATACTAAATCTCATATGTAAAGAATATCAATCAAAATCGCATCCAAATGAACAAACCGTCTTCTTTCCCAACCAATCCACCTTCACCAGGTTTTTTTTTTCAGTAAAGAAAGAATATAAAATGCATGAAAAATATACGTAATGTTACAAATATCTAATACTAAATCAATTTTCAAAAATTCTCAATTCAAGACGAAGACGGCAAAACCTATTTTCAGCTAAAGGTTTCGTAAAAATATCAACAAGTTGATCATCAGTAGAAATATATTTAATGCAAATATCTTCGTTACTACATGATCTCTTAAAAAGTGATGCCTTACGTCTATATGTTTAGTACGAGAATGGTTAACAAGATTATTAGATAAATTAACAGCTCTCTTACTATCACACATAAGGGGTACGTTCTTTAAATGCAAGACAAAACCAACTAATGTTTGTTTCATCCAAAAAACTTGTGCACAACAATTACCTAATGTAATGTATTTGGCCTCAGCTGTTGATAAAACTACACTATTTTGTTTACGACTCGACCAAAAAACCACTGAATGACCCAACATAAAACAAGTGCCACTAGTCGTTTTTCTATCCACATGACATTCAGCATAATCAGTATCAGAAAAACCAGTTAAGTAAAAGTTATCAAAACAGGGGTACCACAACCCAAATTTTTGTGTGCCTAACAAATACCTAAAAATCGTTTTAACAGTTTTGAAATGTAATTATTTAGGGTTAGCTTGAAAACGTGCATACAAACACACATAAAACATTATATCCGATCTAGAGGCAGTAAGATATAAAAGTGAACCAATCATAGATCGATATTTGTTTTGATCAAATGCAATTCTGTTTTTATCCTTGTCCAATTTTGTTGATGTACTTATTGGAGTTCCGATATGTTTCGAGTTTTTCATTCCAAATTTCTTCATAAGCTCTCTCACATACTTCGCTTGGGATACAAAAATGCCTTCGCTGTTTTGCCTCACTTGAAAACCTAAAAAACATTTCAATTCTCCAATCAAACTAATCTCGAATTCATCCTGCATTACTTTCTCAAACTTTTGACACAAAAGATCATTAGTAGAACCATATATAATATCATCTACATAAATCTGAATAATGAGAAAATCATGACCCTCATGCAATAGAAATAAAGTCGTGTATGTACTTCTCTTAATAAACTCATTTTCCAAAAGATAAGTGCAAAGACAATCATACCAAGCTCTAAGAGCTTACTTAAGACCGTATAAAACTTTTTCTAACTCAAAAACATGATTTGGAAAAACGTGACTTTCAAAACCTGGGGGTTGTTCTACAAATTTTTTTCTTTCAAATAATCATTAAGAAATGCACTTTTAATATCCATTTGTTTTAGTTTAAAACCCTTAAAACATGAAAATGCAATCAAAATTCTAATGGTCTCTAACCCAGCAATTGGTGCAAAAATCTTATCAAAGTCTATGCCTTCTATTTGGTTATACCCTTTTGCCACTAACCTATTTTTGTTTGTAATCACATTACCGTTCTCATCCAATTTATTTTTAAACATCCATTTAATCTCAACTACCGGATCATCATTCGGTATTGGAACTAATTTCCAAATTTTATTTCTCATAAACCGATTTAATTCTTCTTGCATAGCTATAATCCAACTATCCTCACTCAAATCAACATCAATATTTTTTGGCCCAATTTCTGAAACAAAATTCCCTTGAATGCAAAAAGCACAAAGATTCAAAGAAAAGCGAGTTTGCATACATACTGTTGGGTTACTTATAATCAGTTCGGGTAGATAATTCAGATTAAACTTGAGATTCTCTGCATTAACTGATATTGGAGGAATTTGTGTGCCATCACCTTTTTCTTCATTCTCCTTCGGCACATTTGAACTTTCAACTTCGCCTCCAATTCTTTCTTGTATCCCAATCACATATTCTTTCTCACCATCTACAACTTCTTCTTTTGACTCATCAAATTTGATATCTATCGATTCCACTATCGTTTTCAATCGCTTGTAAATTCTGTAGGCTCTACTACTCTTCGAATATCCTACAAACATTCCATCATCCGTTTTTGCCATGAGTTTTCCGAGTTGACCAGCTGTATTCAAAATAAAGCACTTACACCCAAATACTATAAAATATGATATGTTAGGAATTCTCTCATTCCATGACTCAAAACTAGTTTTGTTTAGTATTGATCTAAGTAGTACTCTATTAATTATATGACAAGCGGTACTCACTGTCTCTGCCCAAAAAGAGATAGGCAACTTATACTCACTTAATATAGTTCTAGACAATTTTTACAATGTACGATTGTTTCTTTCGACCACTCCATTTTGTTGGGGTATTTTAGGAGAAGAGAATTTATGTTTAAAACCATTTTCAGTACAAAAATTTTAAAATCCGATATTTCAAATTCACTACCAAGATCACTTCTTATTATAACTATTGAAAGTCCTTTTTTATTTTGAACTTGTTTTGAAAAATTTATAAAATAATCAAAAGATTCAGACATTTTGGTTAGAAAGTATATCCATAAAAACCTAGAATAATTATCGACCAAACCATAACAAAACCTTTTACCTCCCGAACTTGCAATGTCATTGGATCCAAAAAAGTTCATGTGTATCAACTCTAAAACTCATTTTGTACTCACCACATTCTTCGAATGAAACGATAATCTAGTCATTTTAGTTATTGTGCAAGCTTCACAAATCTTGTTAATCTCATATATCGCATGTGAAAGTTATCTTACCAATTCTTTCTTTTCCAACTTTTGTAGCAAACCCATACTCATATGTACTAGTCTTATATGCCATAAAGTTGCTTTATTATCTCTTGCAATCAAACATTTAGTATGTATTCGTTCTTGGAAAGATATGGTATAAATATTATTAAGACGCTTGCCAGTAAGAACAACATTACCTATAACCTTTTCAATTAGTTTACATAAATCAGAATAAAAAACCATGTTCATACCTTTGTAGCATAACTGGCTAATAGAAATAAGCTTGTATTTTATATTTTCTACCAAGAATACATCGTGAAGCTTGAAAGTGCTTGTATATACAATACCTTTTCCCAAAATTTTGCACTTTCCATTATTTTACATAGTCACACAACCGCCACTCTTTTTTTATAGGCTAAGGAACTTCTCACTATTGCCCGTCATATGTCTTGAGTAGCCTGAGTTAAGATATCATTCACATTCTTGTTCCTTAACCCGCCAGCACACCTATATAAAAGAGAAGAGATATGACCTACTAATCTATATAGGTCCATTCTTATTAGTAAGTGCACTTTTTGGGACCTAAACTTATTTAAATTTTGTGTTGCGGTTTCTAGAGAAACAATTATTGAAAGTGCGTCATACATACCCACATCCTAAATATTTAGAAAACGCACCTCTCCCCCAAACCATATTATTCCTAACTTGTGTTTTTTTTAATCAAAGTATTTGTTATTGAAACCAAGACTCTTTCTATTATTAGCGTACATTTGATTACCCAAAAACATATTCAAATTTTTACTACATATGCCAAATTTTTCATTGAAAATTCAAGATCATTTATTTTCGATTTAAGAAACAGATTTTCATTAACAAGTATAGAACTACAACTACTAAACGCTTCTTTGCAATCAAATTCAATTTTCTTAAGACCGACGTTTTTTCTAGTTCTTCTAGATTTTTCTTAAGGCTCACATTTTCATTTTCTAGTTCAGGGAAAGAATCGCATTTTTTTTTATATCATTTTGTACATTAGAAAATTTCAACTTAAAATATTTTTCTTTAAATGTCTCATATTTCTCCTTAAATTCATCATGAGTATCCTTAAGTTGATCATGTAAGTAAAGAGTATCAAATTTTTCTTGTTTTAATCTAATCACTCTTTCATCCAATCTATTCATCCTAACGTTCAAACCATGACAAGCTCCTAATAATTCATCATAAGTGAGATCATTTACCTCAATGGACCTATGCACAGCTTCTTCTCCATTCGTGTGCCCCATCAAGCATAGATTGGTAACTGTCTCATCATCATCAGAAATTATCTCTTACTCAGCTGTATTCTAAGTGACAGTCATGGCTTTCTTCTCCTTTTTCCCTTTGTCGTTTTGCTATAAAGGACAGTTCGCTTTCATGTGTCCTGACTTCTTATACCTAAAACAAGTAAATTCTTCAATAGAACTATCAGAATTAATTTTAGCAGGTTTATGTCTACGAGGGTTTGATTTATTGTTATTAAAAGATTTCCAATGCTAAAACCCATAAGCTTTGTGAATCCCTTCATAACCATGGCCATGTTTTCATCCATGTTCTCATAGCTCTCAGTACTACTCTTCAAAGCAAGAGAATTTTTCTTAGTCTCAGTTTCATCACGAGTATTTCTAGCCTTTATTTCCATCTCATAAGTCATCAGATGTCATATTAGATCTTCTATTTTCAACTTGCTCAACTCCTTCAATTCTTGATTCACAGTTACCGTTGCCTCAAAGCTCTTAGGGAATATATGAAGGATTTTCCTCATCAACACCAGCTCAGAATATTCCTTACCAAGTACTCGAGAATTGTAGACAACATTACACAAATCGAGCGTACATCTCCTTTATGCCTTCTTCCTTCAATATTCCAAAACTCTTATACTCATTGCTGAGAAGCGCTAACCGTTGTTCCTTTACTTGTGAAGTATCTTCATGAGTAACCTTCAAAGTATGCCAGATTTCCAATGCGGTAAGAAAATGTGAAATATGGTTAAACTCAGTTTTATCTAAAACACATATAAGAGCATTCATAGCTCTAGCATTTAAAAAACATGCTTTTTCTCCTCAACATTTCACTTATCTTCAGACTTAGTGATAGTCATATTTTCTATGACCATAACAGGATTAGAGTAACCCTTAGTAACCATTATCTAAAATCAAAGTCTACAGAATTTAAATAAATTGTCATCCTAGACTTCCAATATGCATAATTAATACCATTAAACATAGAGGGCTTAATAGTAGATCGTCCCTCAGGAAAAGCATAATCAGAATTTATCATTAGTAACTAGATATACCTAAATACCTAGCTCTGATACCAAATGTAAGATCGGAATCTACCCTAAAGGGTGGTGAATAGAGTAGCGAGATGTTTTTGCGGAATAAAACTTAAAGGGACAATTTCAAACACACCAAACAATCACAAGCAGTTATATAAGAAGAAAGTAAATACGGTAATGTAAATGAACACAGAGATTTACCCAGGTTTGGCCACAGTCTAATCCTGCACCCCAAGAACTACTAATATTGTTAATATAAAAAAATCTGTATAACCCTAATACAAGTGTCTAATCTCGTCACCTTATTCTAAAACCAAGAACAAGTGGAACTAGATCATATGATATCTAACAATAATCAGTAATCTCCAAAGCACAAATCACAACCCTAGTGATTTGCAAATCTCTGAATTACAAACTGTAATCCAATCACTAACTGTCTTAAAGTTTAAAATAAAAAATATAAAAACTACAATAGATGTAATAACAATAATTGATAATAAAAGTAGAGTTTAAGAAAATCTCAATAAAACTCGATCATTGGTGGAGAAGACGAGAGTGAATCTACGAATCTTGATCCTTGAATCTGAATGGAAAAATTAAATTTTTAATCTTGGAATTCTTGAAGAGCAATAGAGTTTGAATTCTTAAGAATTCTTGCAGCCTTAGGATTTGTGAGATAAGAGAATCCTGTATTTATACCAATCCTTAAAAGCTAATGGGCAAGCCTGTCCAAAATATTAAACATATTAAAACATTTCATAAGGATTTGTCAGAATCAAACAAATCTCATAGACACTATACTCAACACTTATCATATAGTTAATATTCAGGTTTTTGCATGATTTTTTCATAAAGAAGAAAACTTCTTTTGTTTCATCTGAGCTACATCTTTATTGTCTTGTAAATAGGGTTAGAGGTTAGATAGAACAGGTCATATTAGTTAAGATCCATTTTTACCTGACTTGATATATCTGAACTGAATCAAAACTGAATCAAATTCAATTAATCATTCCAGTAAAATTTCTCAGTCCAATTTAACATGATTTTAATTGGATAACCGGAACTACACCTGACTACTTGATTAGCGTATTTTTATCTGTATACAATTTGAATACTTTTTTTTTTGATAAGCGAGAGTCTACATATTATCCGACCGTTCGAATTCTACTGCAGCATGCACCACTCTCCTTAATTAGATTTCCAGAGTCCTTGAGCATATTTTCTATATGAAATTCAGGCATTAAACTTTTAAAGACACCAACAACATAATTCCAGAATTAAACTTTTAGACTTTTAAAAGTTTTTGTTGAGCATAATTATCTCTTTAAATATTTGTTGTGTAGAACCATATTTTATTATTGTATTGTTATTGATTCTGAAAGATGTTTCATATCAGAAGAGTCGATGATGTGGATCGATCATAGAATCAAGATTTCTTCTTCTTTTTCTTTTTGAATATTTGATTCAAATTAAACATGAGAGTGCCACATGTCTCCCTCTTCTCTCATAGTTACTAGTTTTTTTTGCACGTGTGATGCACGTGTTTAGTAATAAGGGTTTTTTCGGATATCTTCATTATCTTAGCTAAAAATTTATAAACGTATCTATTTTCTTAATTAAAAGTCTTTTCAAATCTTTTGTCTATAATACTACAATAGATCCATGTGAATTCATGTTAAAAAATCTTGCAGCGTTGAGATGCACATGTGTTTAAAATAAAGATTTGATGTCATATCTTAATTATCTTAACTAAAAATCTTTGAAGGGGGGTTTGTCAATTAGAACTAATGAGTGGAATTGGAACATATTGGGATAATAAAACTAATGGTGTTAGTCAATTGGAACTGAAACTAAAAATTCTATTTTTTGTTAGCCATGGGTGTAACTCGAATTGGGACTAATGGGTCAAAAGATCTATTTTTTGTTCAACAATATAAAGAATGCCCAACTTCACCATTTAAGATTATCCAAACTATTTTTGTTAAACTTAATCATCAAATCAGCACTCTCTCTTCCCCCCCCTCTCTCTACACACATTATTTTTTTTTTATAATGTATCTTCCTCTCCCTCTCTCTCTCTGATTTCTCTTTTTCTTTTCTTCAAGACAAAGAATATCATATCAAAGGTATAAACCGTAAAAATTGAAATTTATATCTTTTCATAAATTTTTTTTAGTTTTTTTACATCATGAGATTTATTCCTTCAACTTATATGGATGAACTATTTTTCTATGTTTATTGAATAGGTAATTCAACTTTTTGTATTTTTTCTATAATTTCATTTTTCAACATGATAAACCCTTATTTTGAGAAATTTTATTTAAAAAGGTAAACCTAATATTCAAGTTACATAATAAAAAATAATAAAAGGTTTGGAAAATTGTACACCCTATTTTCATTGTACTCTGTTTAATTTGTATTCCGAGACACAAATTATTTTTTTTCCTAATCAAATTTTATTTCCAAGAATATGATACCAATATAATTTATTGTTAATTATTAATTTAAACTATTTATAAAAGTGTTATTTTCACTCATTGTTATACATAAACTAATAAAACATAAATATTAATTAAGTTTACTGGAAAATAGTGTAAATAAATAAAGCAGGATGTCACATAAAAATGAAATAGGATGCAGGTATAAAATTTTAGTACTTTATGATATATAAAATAAAATGAAAGGATGATCCATATATAAAAGGCTACGGTAAATTTCTAAATTTCAGTTCTAGTTTTCAATTCTAATTGTTCCAGAATCCTAAAAAAATCTCAATTCTAATGAAAGTCCAAAAAAATGTTCATGTTTTCAAAGCACCGGTTCCTTATGAAAGTTCCAATTGAATAACAGAGCCAAAATATTTATTATCTCCAAAATCTATTCAATTCATTTGTGGATATCATGCTAATATTACATACTCACTACATGCATCACAAGTTCAAAATGTCAATGACGCGAATCGTATTAGAATTAAGAATTTTTCTCAATTTTTTGATTATTTCGATAGTAGAGAGTATTGCAAGGATCACTTCTCACAATTCTTGTGGGTCTATCCCTTACGGCATAAATCTGATTTCTTTTCAAAATTCTTACATTTTCGTGCTTATGTCCACACTCAATTTAATCGGGAAATAAAAGCTTTTCAGTGTGACCACGGTGGTGAATTTGATAATACTCCCCTTCATGATCTTTTTGCTGCTAATGGTATGCTTGTTCGTTTGTCGTGCCCCCATACCTCCCAACAAAACGGCATATCAGAAAGGATGATATGGACTATTAACAATATTGTCCGCACCCTTCTCATTCAAGCCCACCTTCCTCCTGGGTATTGGGTAGAAGCCCTCCACATGGCCACACACCTTCTAAATCTCCTCCCATCCACCTCAATACAAAATGACATTCCTTTCTCTAAACTCTTCCAAAAGCCCGTCTCATACTCCCATCTTCGAGTTTTCGGGTGCCTATGCTATCCCCATCTCTCACCTCCTCATAAACTAGCCTCACGGTCTACCCAATGTGTCTTCCTCGGCTATCCGACTAATCATCAGGGTTTCCGATGCCTTAATCTCACCACTAGAAAAATCATCATTTCTCGTCATGTCACCTTCGACGAGTCCGTCTTCCCGTTTAACTCTCTATCTCCTACTCCGTCCACCACATACAACTTTCTCGACGTCTCCTCCGAACCGTCACATATCTCACGTCGTCTCCTAGAGTCGCCCGTTGTCCCCAACATCAATACAACCCCTCACACTACGGGGGTGCCCCCACTAGCCCCACGGCCTCCACCACCCCACCATCCCACTCCACGAACCCTACAGCCTCAACCTCCCCTTCAACGGCATCCACGACCTCACCTCCAACTCCCCCTCCCCCTCCACCTCCCTCGCATCCCATGGTCACCCGTGCACAGCACAGGATATCCAAACCAATTCAAAAACTCAACCTCCACATATCCACTCCCTCCCCTATTCCTCGCCCTCATATCCAAGCCCTCAAGGATCCTCACTGGCGTGCAGCTATGCAGGCTGAATATGATGCTCTTATTAAAAATGGAACTTGGGTTCTGGAGCCTCGCCCACCTGGGGTGAATGTGGTTCGGTCTATGTGGTTGTACAAACACAAGCTTCACTCTGATGGGTCACTTGAGCGACACAAGGCTCGCCTGGTTGCCAACGGCAAGAGCCAACGGCCGGGAGTTGACTGTGACGACACTTTCAGTCCGGTGGTCAAACCCGCTACTATCCGCACTGTACTCAGCTTTGCCTTATCACGCTCCTGGCCTATACATCAGTTAGACGTGAAAAACGCCTTCCTTCATGGAGCCTTACATGAAACGGTATATATGCATCAACCACCGGGTTTTATTGATCTTGTTCATCCCGACCATGTCTGTCGCCTCCGTAAATCCCTCTATGGTCTTAAACAGGCACCCCGTGCCTGGTACCAGCGGTTTGCCGAGTATGTGGCGCGCATTGGGTTCCGCAATAGTCTGTCAGATACTTCTCTCTTTATTTACCGTCATGGGGGCGACCTAGCATTTCTCTTACTCTATGCGGACGACATCGTCCTCACGGCTTCGTCAGATGCTCTACTACGGCGGATTATTGCGTCCCTCAACTTCGAGTTCGCCATGACTGACCTGGGCCCACTCCATTATTTCCTTGGGATCGCGGCAACTCGCACCAAGGATAGTCTCTTTCTGTCACAGCAGAAATATGCCCTTGAAATACTTGATCGCGCCAACATGGCTAATTGCAAGCCGTGTGCGACTCCAGTGGACACTAAGTCCAAACTTGGCCCCTCTGGTACACCGGTTCAGGACCTATCACTCTACCGTAGCCTCGTCGGTGCTCTACAGTACCTCACATTTACCCGGCCTGATCTCTCCTACGGTGTCCAACAAGTGTGTCTCTACATGCATGATCCTCGGGAGCCTCACTTCCACGCTCTCAAACGCATCTTGCTCTATGTTCGTGGCACTGTGGATCATGGCCTGCACCTATATCCGTCCACCGCCGTCGGACTAACTGCTTACTCTGATGCGGATTGGAGTGGGTGCCCCGACACACGCCGCTCTACCTCCGGTTACTGTATGTTCTTGGGTGATAATCTTCTCTCTTGGTCCTCAAAGCGTCAAGCTACTGTCTCTCGCTCAAGTGTCGAAGCCGAATATCGTGGGGTTGCCAATGCCGTTGCTGAGACTTCATGGCTCCGCAGCCTGCTTTTGGAACTTCATTGCCCACTTACTCATGCGACCCTTGTATATTGTGACAATGTTAGTGCTGTCTACCTATCCACTAATCCGGTGCAACACCAGCGTACGAAACATATTGAGATCGATATTCACTTTGTTCGTGAAAAAGTAGCTTTGGGCCACGTCCGGGTTCACCACGTCCCTTCCAGCTCACAATATGCCGACATCTTCACCAAGGGACTTCCTACTTCACTTTTCACTGATTTTCGCTCCAGCATGAGCGTCCGACAGCCTCCCGCTCCGCCTGCGGGGTGTGATAATAGAAAATATATGTTAATATTCTATTACTAATTAGGTAGCTATAATTAGGCTATACTCTTGGTAAATAGGAGAGATTATCTCCTAAATATCCTCCTGTATATCTCTATACATGTAAATAGGAGAGATTATCTCCTAAATATTCTCCTGTATATCTCTTGTACATCTATAAATACAAATGAATGCAAGGTTAATCCCCAAGGGGAATTCACCAATCTTCAAGTATAATCGACAATGTTTAGTTAGAACTAACACCGTCAGGGAGTTAATTAAAGTTCAAACAATTTAGAACAGTTATGAGTAATAAAACAAGTTAAGGACGTATATTAGTAGAAAACACCGAAAGTTCAAGGTAGTTTAGCGAAGTTAACCCTTTTGTCTACGATGAGCTTAAAATGTGGTCGATTCAGCCAAAAGGGTTGATGTTTATGTGAGCCCCACCCGATATGGACAAATGGACAGATCAGTAGAACGGTGCACAAAAATTAAGCAACATAACTGTGTCTTTCAATTATTGTTGGCGTGCCTCCTTTAAGCCTTGCATGAATTCTCCATATTCTTATTAACCCCTTTTTAATTAAATTATACACATAATAATATGTGTGGTTGTCATTTTGTATCATTCTCAAAGCTTCTAGAAATTTTACATTATTTCACCAAAATCACTTACTATATATCATGATCATTGTATAATTTAAGTTGTGCATGTAACTTTGGCAAGATAAAACTTAAATAAATTGTACCAGCTAATAATAGGAGCTACTATAGTACAGTGATAATCAGCTTTCAAGCAAATAAGGCCCAAGGGTACCTTATTAATACTAGTATTTTACTCGCACGTTAGTAATTGAAAAAGATTTGTATTGAAAAGATAGTGGAGGAGCAATTATTCAAGAGAGAGAGGGGGAAAGAGTAGTCAGCAAATTTTATTTTTTTATATTTTGTAATAGAAAAAATGAGAAAAATTTATAGCCATTTAGAAATCTGTCATTGAAATTGAATTCTCAATTTTGAGAACATCTCCTTTTAGCATTATAATAGTAGGGATATATAGGATATTAGCCACAACTTGCTATTGACTTTCCACCGACAGTGCCCTAAAAATTTGAAATGATGGATATATATCTACCATGAGTTAACCATCCATTGACAAAACTTTGTCGTCCAATAACTTTCCATGTCATCTTTTTGGGTGAAACCCTTGGTTGTCCTGTTTTAATACCTCTCCCCTTTCTTTTTCTTCTTCGTCATTCTTTCCTTGTTTAAAATTTGTAACCCTAATTTTTCTACTTCCTCCTTTTTCTACTTCGTCATTCTTTTCTTATTTAGGGCTGACTACCAGAGTTTAAAGATGAAGAGTTTTTATGTCTGAAATCAATCACAACTTAGGAGTGAGCTTGCTTTTTTCAAACAAAATGACAAAATCTACGTTGATGGGCAAATCAATTTTGTATTTAGTTTTTCTAAAGCAATTTTTTGGCTTTTGCCTTAATAGAATGTAATAGAATGAATGTCGACATTTAAAATTGTATGAATCAATGACGTTTTTAATCAATTCAAAGGCTTTGCTTCACTACGAATGATAAATTTAGCCCCTTTCTAACTACTTACTGAAAATTTGATCAATTTTGGATGGATTTGATGCTTCTTTATGAATATATGGCGCATATTCATACTACTCTTCCAAAATTAAATGATAATTGAACCATGACTACTTGGTTTGACTATTGAGTCTTGGGTTGACTTATGTCACGTCCTGCTTCTTAAAATACGGAAAACGAGAGATGACTAGGCCAGCCATGCTCCTACGGTCAAGGAATAATCCCGCCGTAGTCACATTTCGGCTTCTAGCATTATATGGTAATCAGTAAATAAAGCACAGAAGTAAAGGAAATACATCACTAAATTATTACATCAACTTTCATTGTTCACAATTTACAATAAAACAAGAAAAAGAACTACTAACCAAGTTCGAATATAAGATTTCTTTAGGGAAAGCAGTAAAAGTGAAGGAGATACTCCCGACTAAATCTCCGCGAGCTCGAAGGGCAAGTCCGTCTTCTGTACCGGTTCTTCCTCGAGGTCTGAGCATGCATACTCAGGTCGTCAGAGCGACGTAATAGCAATATTAATATAATGACGAGAAACAAGCAAATAAGGTAATGACAGTGGAAGTAAAATGCATGTAATCAATATGTTGCTAACTGATGCAAAGTATGATCTGTGTCCCTATCCGGCTCTAAGTCATGTTTGAAATCGAGTTGTGGAAAGAAGGATCATGTTTACGAGGGTCTCGTACATAACCGAGACTACGGCCCGCTATCGCCCGGGACATAACCCTGTCAGCCGGACCGCTAGGCCCAACCTAATATATATATGAGTCGCTGTTCGAATGATCATTCTCTAAATCACCGTCTTTCCACTTCGATTTTCCCTTTTCCCCCAGGTTTTACACTATTTATGAGTATGGTTTAGTCGTGTACAAGTATGCACCAATAACACGGTTTTGTCACTGTTCACTGTATTGTTCACTGTCACGAATCATTCACTTTTTCATTGGTGTACTTGACACTCCTAAACCAATACCATTTACACACGACAATGCATTGTATACTGAACAATAACGCGCACTATCACTATAAGTATGGCAATCGGGTAAGATATGTGCATTTATGCAGTTAACAAGTCATGTGTAATATGAACTATTATGCACCTTATGAACTTATAGAAATTACCTCAAATCATACGTTCAAAATTCAGTAAAATGATATAAAGGCGGTAGCAAGTAAACTCAGTCGGAAGTTCAGCAAAATTTATTTAAGTGCAATCGGATTTCGGGTTTGCAAGTTACATCCGTTTCTTTTTAAGTGTTCGCTGCTGGAATTTCAGTTCCTCGACTGAACGCCCATTTCGCGACACAATTTTCACCCTGTTGAGATCAGAATTTAGTGACGCTATAGTTGAACGAAATTTAGGTCTATCAATAGGGTTTGCAACTCACCAGACGGATTCTCAATCGCGCCTTTACGTCAGAAGTTATTTACTGTACAACAATGAGGTATCAGTTCTGCTTCTGGTTGGGACAGCTATATGTCCTGTTAATCTAAATTACAGTTTAAATAGGTTACGACAGTGAAAAGGAGTGAAATCACTTTCATTAGTTAGCTAACTATTTCATCTTCACTATGGTGTAGGATTCCGCAATATAACATGTTCAAGTAGAAAAAGGTAAGCATTACAAGATGGGAATCAACAGCCAGAGCTGCTCTGGACTGCAGTCCAGAGCCGCTCTCCGAACCAGTTTCCGTCGTCTTTTCAGCATATAAACAATTTAAAACTTTTATAGGGTTCCAGGTCGTCGAGTCGGTTTCTATTTGAGCCCTCGAACGCATCATTCCAATTTGTAAACAATTAATTATGATTTTTACAAGTTTCAGACGCGAGAAATTTTCAGTTTTAACGGGTGTAATTGGGGATGATCGTTCACGTCAGTGACGATTATATTTTTTCAGCCAAATTTTAACACAATATTCATTACCACACGGGCCAGCTTATGTGATTGATTTCCGTCAGTTTAATGGAAGGTTTTCTTTCGGGTTTTGCATCAAACACTTGCGTCATATGAATTTACACGAATTGCATACACGGAATTCATAGGATTTTGAATTGTAACAGAACAATTTAGCATGAAGCAAGTAGGGTACTTGCCTGAAGACGCGTTGACGACGCACGGCAGCGGCAACGGCACGAACGCGCCACGAACGGCACGACTAGAGTTCACGGCCTCGGCTCGAGTTTTGGTTCTTGGCAGTGGGGCTTGGGTTTTTGGGCGAGGCGGCTACGAGTGATGGTGGGGCGTCGGAGACGTTCGGGCACTGGAAGGGAGGCAGCCGGGGTGGATGAAGTGGTCGCCGGCGAGGGTACAGCAGGGGGTTCGGGGTTGCAGCTTGGTGTAGAGTTCAGTGAGGTGGTGGAGGGGCTCGGCTAGTAGGAGGTGATGGTGGTGAAGCTGAGGGGTCGATGAGGTGGCCGGCGGCGCAATGGGAGCGAGGTGATCGTCGGCGGCGAGAAAGTTGCAGGCGAGGTGGGGGAGGTGAAGTGGGGCTCAGGTTTTGGAGAGAGAAGCGAGGGAGGAATGACGAGGTGATTCCGGCGTGGGAGATACGGCGATGGGCGAGCGCGGTCGTGCGCGTGCGCGAGAGAGTGAGCGGGAAGATATGGGGAAGGAGAGAGAGAACGAGAGTGAGGGGGGAGAGTTAGGGAGACTAAGTGGCTTGAGGAGCTCGTGAGCACGCGCGTGGTCTCATCGACGAGTGGGGACGTGTGGCGACGAGGAAGGAACGTGGGGTTCATGGCGACGAGGCGGGGACGTGTGGAGAAGAGAAGGAGCGGGAAAAATGGAAACGAAGTGGGGAAGAGGGGATGGAGGCGGGTCGGGTCGGGTTTGGTTTGGGCGTGGGTTTATTTATTCAATTAGAATTTTGTCTTGGCTTTATTTTAAATGTTTATAAAAATTTTAAATACTAGAAAACCTAGCAACCGATTTCATACAAAATTACGAGGAAAAATAGGAAGACATTCGGGGGGATATAGAAAAATTTCATTGATGGAAATGAGAATTTACAACTTAGATATTTTGTGAGATATTTTGTGGCACTAGATATTTTGTGTGAGATATTTTCTTGCCATGCTTATAGTCTAATCAAGAGCCATTTCCATTATCATTATCAAAAACACATTCTCCTTCCTCAAGCTCACTCTCTTCTTCTTCCTCTCAACCCTTATTATCTCATGTGTTGAGAATCCAAGAGTTAGTGAGACTTAACTACCCAAAATTACTCTTTACTCACTCTAAGCTACTTAGTTTAGCACACCAAGTACCCTAGTTGTCTCATTTTAGAGGTTAGAGCTCAAGGTAGACACTCTCGGATGGATCTTTTTGTAAGTCGATGTTCAACACCCCAATACATGTGGGGAGGCGGAAATATGAATAACAATCAAGTTCTATGATCAAACATCGATTAACCGTATGAATCGTTTGCTAAACAAGTTTTAACAAAAGCTATAGAGTTTTAGTCTACTATGCGAAGAGATTATACCAAACGGTTCTAGTCCTTCGTCTTGATGTTCTCTACGGCCTCTTTGGATCTCCACGCCCTCTTCGGCTTTCTTCCGTGATAGACGATCCACCCGAGAACCCTAATCCAAGCTATAACCTCTAAACTTGAGGTTACTTAGTTTCTCTAGTTGCTAAATAGAGTAGCTAAGGTGATGTAGAGATAGGTTATGGAGTAATTAGTCTTTCCTAATCCTTGTTCTCAACTCATGAGGGTAGGATTAGGGTTTGGTGAAGGAGAGAGAACTTGAAGAGAGAGAGTGAGAAGATGATAATGATATTATATAATGAATAAAGCTTCTCACTTGATATATATGAAACATAATGAATAATAAGAAGAATCAATAATAAGTGAATATTCATCATGTTTCATTTAATCAAGTGGGTGATTCATCATGTGAGTCATTAAGCAATTAATGATGCATTAATGATATGATGAATCACTCACAATGAGTCACTTAAACATTAAATGAAAATGCCACCTCTCTCTTTATGTCACATCCTTCTAGAAGCTTCTCGAAAAATTACGAGAACGCCCCTCTCATCCGTGAAAACACGGAAAAACTTTAGACTGTATAAATCCAATAACCTGATACTAGAATCTGGCTTAAACCAAAGCCGGCTAGTAAAAACTGTCCGAATGTCGTACGTGCGATCAAACACGTATGCGTCCGAACCTTTGTCGTAAAACCATACGACCTCTATATCTTTTCGCCTGGGTTTGGGAAATCTCTGTGTGGGACTCTAAAGACTCGACTACTACGCTGGCAGTGGGTTTAACCACAGACCGCAAGCGGCACTAGCTGTACGTAACGGTCCCCAGGTAGTTGTCGATAAGAAAGCTGATGAGGTAACCCATCTGAAATCCTACTGAGCCTGTCTGTGACAATATCCGCGCAGTCCGGTCTGTTCGTCTAAGAGTATCACATGTACGGTCTAGGGAGGTGGTGGACGTCAGACCCCTAATAACCATACAAGTCGTGTCGGTATGGCTCTATCACCATCCGAGAATCTACTGATCAACCTATCAGTAATTCTCAATCAGCCCTGGCCAGGGACTTATGGTAATGACCAACCGATCACTGTGCGATATCAACTCCCTATACCGGGAGAGACGAATCCCTAACAGTCACTCACTGCCTCCACATGGCTCGGGACTGTGCCCAACTGAAACCTGTTTGCACGACTCCTTTGAGCCGTGGTAGGGTAACAATCAAAGCACAGTGGGAACTCACACGAGACAAATGATGACCTTAAGTCAACGGACTATCTGCACACATGTCACCTGAGAACTGCTATCTGACGTCAGGTATAATACCATCCAGTCAGTTCTCGGCGAGTCCTGTCCGGTGTACCCGTAACCTAACGAGCACCTGTATACTATCTCTAGTATGACGTACTGATGGCTGTGGGACAAACCATCTCCCCAACTGGGATGAGAAGCGTATACACTTAGTCTACTCCGGAATATCGATGCCCTATCTCGATAATCCAACAACCAGGGACCTGTATAGGATGTTGCTTACAGACTACCCAGCCCCCACTAGTGTGATTGCCATCACGACGCTGGTAATCAAGCAAAGATCCTATGGGCTCTACTAATATGTATAAGTGATACGTTACAAGAAACATATACACATATTAAAGTAGACTCAAACCAAGTAGCATACTACCATTTTTAGCAAGACTGTATATATAACTGTGAATATCCCAAGCTTCCATTAAGTAATATACAATCTAGTATGATATAATAATGGCCTCTAGGGCATATACACTAACACTTTTTTGACGTGGAGAAGCCGACGAGGAGGCACGATCTACACTTACTCCAAGGAGCTCATGACAAGGAGAAAGACATCAAGGAGAAGAAGGACTTGTAGCTTGAGGTATAACCTTCTTACATAGTAGTTAAACCTCCTAGTTAGTTTGTTAGTTAGGGTTTAGTTACGATCCTCGAGTCTAGTCGATGTTACCATGTTTATAAAAATTGTTTTTTACCTATTCCGCCTCCCCGTGAACCCGCGGGGTGAGTGACATCGACTTACAGTGGTATCAGAGCCAAACTAAACCATAACTAACTTGTTAGCAAAGTGTTAGAAATTCGATTGGAAAAAAATCCCGAAAACACGACCAAGAACCCTAGTTTCTGTCGATTTTGAAAAACTGGCCCAAAATTTTTCCAGAGACCTTAAAAATACGTGCAGGGTTTTGTCAGTACACTGAAGAAATTTGGACGAGTGAATCGGTTAGATCGCTGCGGAACCGCGGCAGAACAGAGCGTTCTGCCGCCGTTCCGCGGCCGAGTCGATTCCGACTCGGTCCAAATTCCTTCTGGTGTTCTACTGTGTTGTGTTGTGTTATTTGGGATATTTTTTTTCTGCCCAGGATCTTTTGTGTACAGTATTGTACTTGGGGTAGATTCAAATTTGGTTATTGATCGAAATTCTGAGTACTTTGGCTAATCGGATTTTATCTGTGTTGTGATATATGTGCTGAACGTCCGCTAATCGCTATACGTCGATTAGTGGGGGTTGCACATATCTATGATCTGTGATGTTGGTTTGTGTATATGAACTTGTTGGATCATCGTGGATGATTAGCCGGGGATGTGAGATGAGTGTTTTATCTTTCATTCGATGTAAATTGTAATTTGATGTAATATTTTTTCGTGGGGCACATCCGGGTTGAGGTTGTAGCCACCGTTGTATTATTTCTTTTATTGTTTTCTGCTCCTAGGAGAGACCCAAGGTAGGGTGCACAAAATACCGGGTTCTTTAGAGTGCCGAATGGCCAACTCACTTTATTGAGAGAGCTTGCTTCATTTCGGGAATTTGGCAGGTAGTTTGCCGCACCCGTACAGGTCTAGGATGGGGTTTGGCTATTCATCACGACCGTGGAATCCATCTTTCGTTTCAGGCTTAAACGAAACGCGGAATTTCTATTATATCCAATGTGTTCATCTGTGATCTGGAATGCCTATTATTGTGTCTGACGAATGGATATTATATATATATATATATTATATAATAAACGTTGCTTATGTTTTGCATCCGTACTAGTCCAGCCCTCAGCTCTGGCGTTAGTTAAGTAACCTAATGGTGTAAGACGGGGCCCCGTGGAAAATGCGGATGGCATAAGCGTACATTGTATTTTCGTTTTTTTCTGCAATGGTAGGTTAATTGATGGGACTGCATTATATTAATGCAAAGTAAACAAACCAAAGCTGAATCGTTGGAACAATTTTAAAACCACTCAGTTTTTCAAAACAGCAAACTTTTAAAAATGCGGAGCTTAAGCCACTCCTTTTAAAAGCTATCAGGTTCCTTCAATTATATCAAGTTCATTACGTTCACGGTTTCGCCAAAACCATTCGTAGCCCTCTGTTATTTCAGTTGGATATTCAGTAGTATTCAAGCTATGTATTTTGACCTTCGCCAAGGTATAGTGATTGGTAGCTGCTGAATATTCATCTGTAGCATAGATAGATGCGTTGGTTTGGGAAAGTCATACTACTATTTTGGCCTTCGTCAAGGGTATGTACGGGTGGGTTCAAATTAACCTGGACAATGACGGGTAGAACTTGACATGTGACTTATGATATGTTGGTCTTCGTCAAGGTCATAGGAGCATGGGGCAAAAATCTACATCGGGAGTTTCTAAAGAAACTGAAACTTGCTGGTGTTGCATACCATTTGAAGTGTGATAATTTTGGTAGGATTCCTTCGAATTTATCACACAATGATATTTGGATTCCGATCCTACTTTGAGTATATGTTACTCCTCAAAAGATTTTTTCACTTAATGATCAATGCTATAAACCAAGTAGGTGTCTAGAAAAGTGTTAGCGGGGCTACGCCTCCAGAGAAAAGAGGTTATTTAATTAAGGAATTTCGTGAAAGCGTCGTAAAACCTCCCTCGAAGTACCAACACTGGCCTGGCTGAAAGGTTATGCAAGAATTGTACGGTGAGATTAATCCTGACCAATTCTTCTTTTATGGTTTGAGGAAGGATTCAAGAAATAGTGGGAGCCATCCTTTTTAGATAAACTAAAAACCAATCTAAATTTGCAAGAGTATTATGCTGAGTGTTTCTTCTCTCTCTCTTAATTGCAGCGACCAATATGACCGGCCTTAAGTTACTATTAGATAAAAACATATTGACGGAGCCGAACTATAAAGATTGGCTCAGGAATGTCAAAATGACAATCACACATGACAAGTTAGGCTATCTTCTTACTACTAAAGCCTCCACCGTCCCAGGTCCAGATTCCAGCGTCGCGGATATTGAGATCCATCGTAAGACCTGGAAAATTAACAGTGCGAAAGCCAAGTATCTCGTGCTGGCCTCTATGGACAATGAACATCAGAGGAGGAATGAGAATATGGATCTTGAGTCCATATTCCTCCATACCAAGGAATTATATGGAGAGCAATCTTGTATCGCAAGATATGAGACCTCGAAGAAACTATTTCAAGCGTAGATGGCTATCGGGTCATCTGTAGGGGACCACGTCCTTAAGATGATCGGCTACATTGAGGAGCTCGCAGATCTAGGGACCACGTTGGAGAATGAGCTGTATACATACTTAATTCTATAGTCCCTCCCTTCTACTTACACCCAGTTTATCTTGAATTTTAATATTCAAGGTAAAGAAGTTACACTTCTAGAACTCTTCAACATGTTGAGGAGCGCTGAGGCCGCCTTGCAGAAATCCAGGGAAACACCCTCTCTGCTTGTTGGTGGAGCTTCCTCTTCTAGGTCCAAGGTGAAAGCCAAAGGGAAGAAGAAGAAGGCACCCACCAAGCCGAAAGGCGGTATTAGTAAGGTAGAAGCAAAGGGCAAGGCAATAGTTGGGGGGCCGACGGTAGGAAAGGAAGAATGTTTCTACTGTCATAAGAAGGGCCATTGGAAGAAAGATTGCAGGGCGTGGAGATCTAAGAACCAGGACCCGAAGCAAGTTGTGGCTTCGGCTTCAGGTGTGTTTGTAATTGAAAACTGTCTATTAATCAACTCTACTTCCTGGGTATTAGATACCAGATCAGGATCTCATATCTGTAATTCTTTGCAGGCACTGAGAAGCCGTAGAGTTCTGAAGACGGGTGATATGACCCTCAGGGTTGCGAACGGAGTGAGCATGGATGCTGTGTCCGTAGGGGAATATCACTTAGGATTGACAGATGGACATATTTTGGTTTTGCGCAACTGTTTTTGTGTACCTAGTTTGACTTGTAATATCATTTCTGTATCTTTGTTATCAAAAGAAGGTTATGATTTTACATTTGTAAGCGATGCCATAAAAATCCACCTTAATCATGGTTTGATTGGGTCGGGTACACTAAACAACGGTATATACGTATTAAACCAACTACAAGTTTTCCACGTTCAGAACACACATAAAAGAAAGTCTCCAGAATTAAATAAAACTTTCTTATGACATTGTAGACTGGGTCACATCAACGAAATACGGTTGACCAAGTTGCATAAAGAAGGATATTTGGATCCGTTCGAATATCAATCTTATGCAACCTGTCAATCATTTCTCAAAGGAAAGATGACAAAGATTCCGTTCACTGGACACAGAGTAAGAGTGAGTGAGCTCTTGGGACTCATACGCAGCGATGTGTATGGTCCGATATCTACACATGCAAGAAGTGGTTATTCCTATTTCATTAGTTTTACCGATGATTTCTCTAGGTACGAACATGTCTTCTTGATGAAACATAAATCCGATGCCTTTGAGAAATTCCGAGAATATAAGAATGAAGTGGAAAAACAAACCAATAAAAGTATCAAGACACCGAGATCTGATCGAGGTGGTGAATACTTGAGTGCCGAGTTCCTGGATTACCTAAAAGAGAATGGAATTCTCTCTCAGCTTACTCCTCCATACACGCCACAACACAACGGTGTATCAGAGAGACGGAACCGAATCCTATTGGATATGGTACGTTCCATGATGAGTAACGCTGAGTTACCGCGATCATTCTGGGGCTATGCACTAGAATCAGCTGCATATATTTTGAACAAGGTTCCTACCAAGACTGTGCCTACCACACCATATCATATGCGGAATGGGAAGAAACCCTGTCTTCAGTATCTGAAGATATGGGGATGTCCAGCTTTTGTCAAAAAGCAGCATGCGGACAAGCTCGAGGCATGCTCAGTACTGTGTATGTTTGTGGGATACCCAAAGAACTCCATGGGGTATCTTTTCTATTACACAGAGGAACAAAAGGTTTTTGTTTCTTGTCATGCCCACTTTTTGGAAAATCAATTTTTAGAAAAAGAAACTAGTGGGAGCGCAATAGAACTGGATGAAATTTCAGAACCACAAGCTATTACTGAAAGCCTGGTGGAACCAGAAGTTTTAAAAGAACATGACATTCCCGTGCTGCTCCGCAGGAGTAGTAGGCTGTCTCATCCGTCCGAGAGATACTACGGTTTTCTCGTAGACGGGTGTCACGCCCCGCTTCCTAAAAGAAGGTGAAGGATGACGTGGCAAAGTCCACAACCTAACTGTATTGAAGGTGGTCTATTCAATACAGTTACGTTAAGCGTATGAATATCTAACATGCAGGGTGTATACCAAAATCAAAATAATAAAAGCGAAAGACATTTATTTCCATTAACCAAACTTTATTACATCCCAAAGGAAAGACTAAAATATACTAAGTAGTTTAATTACATCAAAGGAGAAACAAAAGCCCTAAACATGTGGGCAACAACAAAAATTAAATCTAGCTAATCTTCCGTTGTCAAGTCTGCATAATTTTCATTAGTTGGCTCCACACCTTGATCCTCGCTATAATATTCATTCTCATCTGACGGACATTCCAAAGATTGAGGAAGAAAAGAAAGGTCCGTCAGCGAGTTATACTCGAGTAGGATTGCCTCATAAGAAAGTAAAGGTATAGAAACGAACATGTGTATATAAATATAATGAATGTGATGTATATGGGTATAAAGGTATGAGGTTGTATACAAATTAAATATGTTGACACAGGTATATGTGAATATGAGTAGGTTGTGTGAGGTATATGCTTGGTAAAAATTCAAGTCAAGTCAAACAGATATTCAGTCTAAGAGTTAGATCAGGTTAAAAAAGGTGTGTATGGATAGAATTGACTGGTGGATATACTCGTATCCTTGAGGTATCACATGACTAGCTGGAAGCAGTATGAGCCGGCGCTCGTGCCTGGGGTGGCAATCAATGCGGTAGCGTGAACATCCCCAAAAGGTGTCCCATGACTACTATAGAGTTTTGTCTAGCGTGAATATCATTCAAGTGCACAGGTATTTCCACCCTTCAAATCCATAATAAACAACAAGTCTAAACTGATAAAATATCCACATCCAAGATACTAAATAACTCGTGTCTCATAACGAAAGGTAGATAAGGTAACAGGTGGGTATAGCACATGATGTGAGTTTAGTGTTGAGTATCAATAGGCATTGTAAACATTTTAGTTTGTCAAATAAGGGTCCGGATACTCGCGATTATTCCGTTGTGGCCACGGAACAACAACTGAGGAAGTGAAATGTACCGTTTCACTTCCCGGGACCATGATCGAGTAGTAGTGGAATCCGAGTTCTGAATCTCCTTGCCTAATCAAACTACCTATCCCCGTGGTTCAGTATAAAGGTTTTGACGAATTAGAGTTAGTGCATATATCTCTAGGCATGGAATTTCTACATTGTATGGCATCTACATATTGGATCATTCACCCTCAAATAGGGTTAGTATTTGCCCGAATATCGGGTTAGTAGTTGTCCACACATTGGACCATTCACCCTCAAAGTAGGGTTAGTATTCGCCCGAATATCGGGTTAGTAGTCGTCCACACATTGTACTGTTCACCCTGCCTGCAGGGATCCTCATATATAAGTATTCCATACCTAGGTCCGCGCATTCTAACCCTAACCGTATCATGTGTCATGTATGTCATAAACTTGTAATCAAGAAGTTGATCTCATTTAATATGGCCTTCCACAACCACTCGTTTTTCCTTGTTATCTTTTAAAGTTTGTAATGTATTTCGTGTCAACTTATAGAACACTTAGTTAATAAAGAATGATAACGTTTAATGATATTTATTGTTTATAAGAAAACCATTATATTTGGAATATTTATCATTTTAGAAACCCATAGTATATTTTACTGAGAAAATATCCTTTTAATAAAAGGTTAAGGTATTTATTTGAAAATTATCTTTTAATAAGGTTTTAGATATTCTTTTTGAAAAATATCGTTATACGGGTTATGGTCTTTTGTTGAAAATAGCCTTTTAGTAAATGTCAAAATATTTATGTGAAATTATATCTTTTTAGGATGGATTGAGGTATTTTTATTATAAATAATAATTTTATGATATTATAGTGTTTTAAGTTTGAGGTAACGTTTTAGAAAATACGTTCGTGTTGGCAACCGCTGCACATGGACGTCATGATTTGTGTCCTTTTCAGGAACGATTGCCTATCAACCACGAGGTACTTACGTAAAACATTACCCTAGTAGGGTAATCTATTAGAAGTGCTATTCTACAAGAACGACTCTGCGTTGACAACCGCTGCACATGGGCGGCAGGATTTGTGTCCTTTTCAAGGACGATTGTCTATTAACCACGGGGTGATTCAGGTAAAACATTCCCCTATTAGGGCAACTCATTAAACTTTAGTTAACATTCTAAGAAGAATTAATATAAAAATATCCTTTCAAGTGAAAGGGGCTAAGTTGGAAAAACCATACGCCGTTACCTAGATTTAGTATTACCCATTTTCAACAAGGTAAAGGGATTTAACAAAACTAAAGTAGTTGGTGGATAAAGTGTAAGTAAAATATATATATCATATCTAAAATATTTATTTTAAATATCTTATCTCATATGGATATTTTAAACAAATACAACATTTTAATAAAACGAGAGTATTGTGTGGAAGTAACCTATTTCGAGATCACATGGGTAGCATGGGTAAGTGTGGGTATGTAAGGGGTGAATTGATACCCCGTGGGTTATAACATTAAGCATATCACGTTTCATGTAGGATGAGGGTGCAATATTCACGCATTTAGAGTTAATTAAAGACCGTTTTAAACATGGGATAATATTATCATCATTAAGAGGTACAAAAAAATAGGAATGCGGGAATATTTTTAATATCATTTTAATATGAGATTAGGGATTAGGACTTGAAACCAAGATCATTATGAGAAAGAAGGCGAGAGACAAGGGGAGAGAGGCGGATCCTATTTTTGGTTAGAGTTGAATGTCGATGAGTCGAAACGTAGGCTTGCACTAAATCCTCAATAGCTCCGCGCTCGGATTTTTTCTTGATACTTAGGTGGAACCATAGCGTCAGCGTCGTCGATACAAAGGCGTGGATATTTTTTTTCAGAATTTGTAACACCCGAGCCCAATACTACTATTTTCTGTTACTGGTTGAGCATTAGATATTACTCATTTCATTTATCTTACTTGTTTGGGTCTTACTGTAAAATTTTATCTGGCAAAGTCATTTCTGCATATAACAAATTTTAGCATCTAAAGTGAAACTAAAATTATCCATCTTGGCCTACTCGACTCCCCTAGCCGCGTGGTAGCGTCCGTGCATCGAGTTCTTGTCCCGTTCGGTGAAACGGGCGAGTTTGGGCGACTACGGGCGCGTACAGGTAGCCGACTTGGGGGTATGCTTTTTAATCATAAAACATTTCATTTTAAAATTTGGAACCCGCTTAAAATTCTATTATTTGAATTTCAAATTTTTTGACCCAATCCGGACGCAATTTGGAAATGTTTCATTTAGCGCCAAAATCCCAAGTTAATAAAATATTCGAAACCATATAAAATTTCGTTATAATATAATCTTACTGTTACTTATAATCTATTAAATCTATTAGTATTTTCTTTTAAGCTTTCCTCAGCCAATCACGGGGTTCTTAACCCCTGTGGGCCCCTCTAATATCTCTTTCTCTCTCTCTCGTATCTCTTCCCCTCTCTCTCTAGCTTTCTCTATATCTTTCTCTCTCTAACTCTCTTTCTCTCTCTTCCTAATATATAAATTCCCCCCTTCATTTTTCCTTCTTCACGTAGCCCACGCGAGAAAACCCATCGCGAACCTTAGCCCTAGCAGCCTTCACCGTCGCCGCCGCAGCTCCGACGCCGTCGCCCGCGCCACCGTCGCCCTCGCCTCCGCCTCCTCGTTCCAATCTCAGCATCTCCTCCTTCTCCCCGTGTGCACGGTGCGGCAGCAACCCCGGATACCCCATGCCTTCTCTGTACGGCCTGAGACGTCGCCGGCGACCTTCGTCGTCGCCACCCGCGCCACCTTCAGCACCTCCTCATCACCTGCACACTCCAGCCCCGACCACCTCCTCTCCCTCTCCGCCTTCTTTCCCTTTCACCGAACAACCATACCCGAGCCCTAACCCTTACCGCTACAACCTCCTCGCCGGCGCCCCACCGTCGTCGACCCCATCGCTGTCACGCCCTCGGCAACACCAGTAAGCCTTCTCTTCCCTTCCCCTTCCATTTTTCCCTCTGGTTTATCCCTTGGCCGTGCACTAATTTTTCTGGTTGTTTTTGTCCCTGTTCGCCGGAATCCGGCCGTGCCGGCGACGGGTCCCGACGATCCAGCGGAGTGCTCTGACCCGTGAGGTCCCTTGGTCCATCGTTTGGGTCCAATCCGTGAACCGTGCGTCCGTCGCGTGTTTCCCCGCCGACGTTCCGTTCCGTTTTTCCCAGTTCGCGACCCGTCGAGGCAAGTATTCGATACTTGCTACATGCTATTGCTACTTTATAACTTGCCTTAACATTCATGTATGGTTTAATGATATATTATTTAGTAAATCACCTTACGTACCTTGCTTCATGTTTAACCCTAGTAGCATGTCAAATAAATTATTTCCTGATAAACCCGTACATGATAGATTGCATTTGATTCACTGCTATGATGCTTTATTTCCAGTTTAGTTTAACAAATATGCATAACCGGCTAAATTACAATTGCATTCTTTAAATAGATTATACTTGTCGTGGCATTCTTGGAACACTCAATATATTATTAACATGACTACAGCAATTACGTTCACCGTCCTGTATTCACATGATACTGACACTATCTATTTAATGCAATTGAAAATTGTACAGCTAGATAATAAATTCGATTATTATTTAACGCGTTGATTTGGACATGATGCTGCTTATATATCTATTTGTGAGCACATCCACGATATCGTTACATCTTGATTGACATTGTCACACATGGTATTGTACCGTTTACTATTGACTTGACCTGATGTACCATGACCTGACCTGTTACCTGATCTCATGCCTAATGCCAACAAACCTGACATGTAGTCCTTATGGACCTTTCCTATTGTCTATCCAGACAATCCTGCTGTTACCTGATCCTGTGTTGGCATTAGTTCTTGATTACTGAATACCTGACTCGACATACATAACTTGGGGGTATGGGGAAATCAAAGGTGAAACCGACTTGTAACTCAACAGTTCGATACCTGTTCTGATCAGTCTTACGGGCTAGGCCAGCCCTGGAGTGATGATGCTGACATCACTCGCCCATCCTGCTACTTGTTACTGCCTAGCGGCACGTCTCGGATTCAGCCCCGAGATTCTTGACCGTGGTCCCTGGCACGCACGGGATACTATTGAGTTACATCGACGATTCATCAATTGATTTCAAAGACTTTAGAATAGAAAACCTGATAGAACAATTTTGTTACCCACTGCACACTACCCTGCACTGCTTGATTCACATTATTTGCTACTCTCGTTATATTCATGTTTATTTTGCATTGCCTGTTACACTGTTCATATTATATTACTTGATGACATGATGCGCTGACGTCTGGGTTTTGCATGGCCCAGATTCTGTACCGCTGTCGCAGTCCGAGCAGGAGTACTTCAGCCAGCAGGCTGAGCTGTGAGGTGTTAGTATCAGTTAGTTTTTATTTCCTGCATTTATTTCCCGATGTGAGCCCGCATTATGGGACATACTTTTCAGCTATTTGTATTGGATCATTTGCTTCCGCATTTATTTATTATCGATTCCTGTTATTCTGGATTATGGACATGTTTTAGAAATTTTTTTCTTGTTCTTGATATCTCTACAGCCGTAATGTGACTGTGGATGGATACTTCCTACCCACAGGTAGCATAGTTGGCTATGTCACGTGCCCAATCTAGCGTACTCTGGGAAGCGGGGCGTGACATGGTTCTTTTGGTATCAGAGCCATATGTTAGTTGGGTTGATTCTTTTGTACTTGGGTATTGCACCTAATACACGAATCAGAATACCCGTGTTTAGGAAACATGTCCTGCCACTTTGCCATTTACCATTCTTGAATCGCATTCTTCCTGATTATATCTTTTACGACGTGCAAACTTACTTTGCATGTCGACTCGAAAACCTGATCTCTTGTTATCCCTAGGACTTAGGCGACTTGGGTGGAGTTAAGTAATTGTGGCTATGATACCGCGGCATAGTTACAATGCGGTACTCTATTTAAGTATCTTGGAGTTCTAGCCTTGATCTATATATCTAATCCATCATCATGCTAATGTTGGGTGTTTTTTTTTATTTCAGGAATATGGCAGATAAGAATTTGAAGACGTACCAGAGGCGTGTGGACGAAGCCGCCATGCTTGGAGTGATAAGGGGAATGCTAGAGAATCAAAAGAGGCAGACCGAGCTGATCCAGCAGCAAGCAGACTCGTTTCAGGAAAGTTTGCAGATCGTTCAGCAGTCTGTAAACAACGTTGGAGCTAAACCAGTTGACCGAGTAGGGACCGTGGCAGATTTCAGACGTTTGGGTCCGTCTACATTTACTGGTTTAGAGGAGCCGTTGCCAGCTGAGCAGTGGCTTGTTGACACGGAGAATTTGCTGATTGCGGAACAGATTCCAGAGGACAAAAGAGTTGATGTGGTGCGCATTCAGCTAGTGGATTACGCCCGAGAGTGGTGGCTTGTGGAAGAGACCTGCTTGACCAAGCCGATCAGTAGGGCGGAGTTTTCTAAGAGTTTCCTGGAGAAGTTCTTCCCGCGGACTGCACAGGAGGAAACGGAAGAGAAATTTATTGGGCTGAGGCAGAATGGAGCACCCGTGGACGTGCATGCAGCGGAGTGGACGAGACTCAGTCATTTCGCTGGACCTTTAGTCGCCAACGAGGCAGACGGGGCACGGAGGTTCATGCGCAGCTTGGATGTGGACATCCAGAGGCAGATTGTCTCCCTGGGTTTGACCACTTTCTCACAGGTTCTTACGGCAGCTCGGGAACAGCAGAGTTTATCTGGGATGAAAGGGAGCTTGCAGCAGACAGCAGTTGCGGCAAGGAAGCCCGCATTTGTACCTAACAGAGCTCATGGTCGCAAAGGTATTCCAGTAGACCGTCGAGGTGTAGCATCCATGAAGAAGCCTGTGATCGTTGATCGAAGAAAGAGCATGATTTGTGACTACTGCCGTTTACCTGGGCACGTGCAGAAGGATTTTCGTAGGAGGCTGGGACTTTGTTTGGTTTATGGAGCGGCTGATCACGCAGTTGGTGCCTGTCCGTCGAAGCTTCATACAAGGGATAATATTCAGAAGCCTCCTCAGAAACTGTTCCAAGGGCAGAAACAGCTGACTCAAGGACCTAATCAGGCTCGAGCTTTTACCTTGACAGCTGAGGAAGCTAAGGCATCAGGAAAAGTGGTTTCAGGTATTCTACTCGTTCATGGTTTTCCCGCAGTGACATTATTTGATTCTGGTGCATCCCATTGTTTTATGTCATCCAAGTTTATAACTACACACTCGATTACCTGCACGGCCCTGTCTAGTTTCTGGGACATACACACTGGGAATGGGAAAATTATATCTAGTAGGGAATGTAAAGACTGTTCAGTTGTTGTGTGCGGACGGGAACTTTTTGCAGATTTCTTGGTGATTGATACGGGCAGCTACGAGGTCGTCTTGGGAATGGATTTTCTTGGCACTTTCCACGCTCACATTGACTGTAGGGCAAAGAAAGTAATTTTCCAGATTCCCGGACATCCTGAGTTTACCTTCACTGGAGGAAGCAGTTCTGTCGGGCCAGTCGAGTTTAGGGCTAGGCCGACAAACAATGTTCTTGCAGCAATGGAAGTTGATAGTAGTGAAGAGCCGGCAGTTGTTCGCGATTTTATGGACGTATTTGAAGATATATCGGGTTTACCGCCGAAGCGAGACGTGGAGTTCGCAATTGACCTTATTCCTGGTGCAGCGCCAGTATCTAAAGCGTATTATCCAATGGCACCAGTAGAATTGGAAGAAGTTAAGAAACATGTTGCTGAATTGCTTGAGAAGGGTTGGATTCAAAGCAGCAACTCGCCTTGGGGAGCTCCAGTCCTTCTAGTAAAGAAGAAGGATGGAACGAGAAGGATGTGCATCGACTATCGAGAATTAAACCGGGTGACTATTAAGAATAAGTACCAGATCCCTCGCATTGGAGAACATTTTGAGCAGCTTAGTAGCGCGAGGGTATTCTCGAAACTGGATTTGCGATCCGGATATCATCAGGTCCGAGTGAAAGCAGGAGATATTTGCAAAACGGCGTTTCGAACTCGGTATGGACATTACGAGTACCTAGTGATGCCCTTCGGAGTAACGAATGCGCCGGCAATATTCATGGATTTGATGAACCGAATCTTTTCACCGTTCTTGGACCAGTTTATTATGGTATTCTTTGACGATATTCTGGTTTACTCGAAGAGTTTTGAGGAGCATGCTGAGCATTTGAAGATCGCACTGCAGACATTGAGACAGGAGAAGCTTTCTGCGAAGATGAGTAAGTGCGAGTTTTGGCTGGAGGAAGTGAAGTTTTTGGGGCATGTTGTGTCGGGCGATGGAATCGCCGTCGATCCCGAAAAGATTGCAGCAGTTCGTGATTGGCCAGTTCCAAAGAATGTTGTGGAGATAAGAAGTTTTCTTGGACTCGCCGGGTACTACAGAAGATTTGTGGAGAACTTTGCTCGTCTGGCAGAGCCGTTAACCAAGCTTACGCGCAAGGAGGTACCTTTTGTATGGACGGATAAGTGTGCGTTAGCTTTCGAGACGTTGAAGCAGAAGTTGATAACCGCCCCTATTCTGACCGAGCCAGACAATTCCGGAGGATTGGTGATTCACAGCGACGCATCTGGGAAAGGATTGGGATGTGTTTTGATGCAGCATGGGAAAGTTGTAGCGTACGCATCGAGACAATTAAAGACCCATGAGAAGAATTATCCCACTCACGACTTGGAGCTTGCGGCTGTGATCTTCGCTTTGATGATTTGGAGACACCACCTTTTGGGCGAGAGAGTCGAAGTTTTTACATATCACAAGAGTTTGAAGTATGTGCTCACTCAGAAGGAGTTGAATATGAGGCAGCGTAGATGGTTGGAGCTGATGGCCGACTACGACCTTGATCTTAAGTACCATCCGGGGAAGGTTAACGTCGTGCCGGATGCGCTTAGGTGGTTACCAGCAATTCAGGTGTTAACTACACAGAGGGAGATCATTGCAGATTTTCGAAGATTTGACTTGGAAGTTATGCTACCGCGTTCTACGGGACAGGTGATGCAATTGCAAGTACAGTCGTCTTTAATTGAGAAAATTAAAGCAGCACAATCGCAGGATCCTAGACTGCAAAAGTTTCGAGAGCAGGTTGAAGCCGGACTACGAACGAATTTACTGGTCCACGAAGATGGTTCGTTGAGGTATGGTAGCCGTTTGTGTGTGCCAAAGGGGGATGTTCGTGAAGAGCTTATGAATGAGGCACACAGTTCAGCTAATTCTATACATCCAGGAGGCACAAAGATGTACCGTGATATTCGACAGCATTTCTGGTGGGAAGGCATGAAACAGGAGATTGCTCGCTTCGTGGCTAAGTGCTTGGTGTGTCAGCAAGTCAAGGCTGAACACCAAAGGGTTGCTGGTTTGTTGCAACCACTTCCGATTCCTCAGTGGAAGTGGGAACATATAACCATGGATTTCGTGACGGCTTTACCGCGGAGTCCAAAGGGCAACAATGCAGTATGTGTGATTGTTGATCGGTTGACCAAGGCAGCTCACTTTATCCCTTTCCGGGTTGGTCAATCAACGGAGACTTTGGCAGAGCGGTACATGTAGGAGATTGTAATATTACATGGCGTACCGGTGAGCATCGTGTCCGATCGGGACACTCGGTTCTTATCACACTTCTGGAGGAGTTTACAGGAAAGTTTGGGGACTCGATTGAAGTTTAGCACAGCTTATCATCCTCAAACTGATGGTCAGTCGGAGAGAACGATCGAAACTCTTGAAGACATATTGAGAGCATGCATGTTGGACTTCAAGGGTTCGTGGGAGGATCACCTACACTTGGTGGAGTTTTCTTACAACAATAGTTTCCAAGCAACTATCCAGATGGCTCCGTTTGAAGCTTTGTATGGTCGTAAGTGCCGTTCACCTGTTTGTTGGGATGATGTTGGTGAACGAAGATTATTGGGACCAGATTTGGTGGTACAGACAGTTGAGAAGGTGAACACAATCAGAAAGCATATGAAGGCAGCTCAAGACAGACAGAAAAGTTGGGCTGACACGTCAAGAAGACCTCTAGAGTTCGCCTTGGGTGATTTGGTATTCTTGAAGATATCACCGACTAGAGGGGTGATTCGTTTTGGGAGTTGAGGAAAGCTTAGTCCTCGATTCGTTGGACCCTTCGAGATTTTGGAGCGCGTTGGAGAGGTAGCGTACCGTTTGGCGTTACCGCAGTCCTTGGCGGGTGTGCACGATGTGTTTCACGTATCTCAACTACGAAGGTATGTTCGAGATGAAACACACGTCTTGGATCATTCGAAGTTAACAGTACGGGAAGACCTGACTTTTGAGGAGCGACCGGTTGAAATCATGGATCGAAGGGAAAATGTTCTTAAGAACAAGGTTATCCCCCTCGTGCTCGTTTCTTAGGGTAATCGATCGCATGGAGAGTCCACTTGGGAACGAGAGGATGAGATCCGACAGAAATTTCCTCACCTTTTCCTGTAGTTTTCTATCCTGTATTCTGGGAATTTCGAGGACGAAATTCTTTTTGTAGTTGGGTATAATGTAACACCCGAGCCCAATACTACTATTTTATGTTACTAGTTGAGCATTAGATATTACTCATTTCATTTATCTTGCTTGTTTGGGTCTTACTGTAAAATTTTATCTGGCAAAGTCATTTCTGCATATAATAAATTTTAGCATCTAAAGTGAAATTAAAAATATCCATCTTGGCCTACTCGACACCCCTAGCCGCGTGGTAGCGTCCGTGCATCGAGTTCTCGTCCCGTTCGGTGAAACGGGCGAGTTTGGGTGACTACGCGCGCGTACAGATGACCGACTTGGGGGTATGCTTTTTAATCATAAAACATTTCATTTTAAAATTTGGAACCCGCTTAAAATCCTATTATTTGAATTTCAAATTTTTGGACCAAACCCGGGCGCAATTTGGAAATGTTTCATTTAGCGCCAAAATCCCAAGTTAATAAAATATTCGAAACCATATAAAATTTCGTAATAATATAATCTTACTGTTACTTATAATCTATTAAATCTTTTAGTATTTTCTTTTAAGCTTTCCTCAGCCAATCACGGGGTTCTTAACCCCCGTGGGACCCTCTAATATCTCTTTCTCTTTCTCTCTCTGACGATTCTCTATCTCTCTCTCTCTCTCTCTCGTATCTCTTCCCCTCTCTCTAGCTTTCTCTATATCTTTCTCTCTCTAACTCTCTTTCTCTCTCTCCCTAATATATAAATTCCCCCCTTCATTTTTCCTTCTTCACGTAGCCCACGCGAGAAAACCCATCGCGAACCCTAGCCCTAGCCGCCTTCACCGTCGCCGCCGCAGCTCCGACGCCGGCGCCAGCGCCACCGTCGCCCTCGCCCTCCCCTCCTCGTTCCAATCTCAACATCTCCTCTTTCTCCCCGTGTGCACGGTGCGACAGCAACCCCGGATACCCCGTGCCTTCTCTGTACGGCCTGAGACGTCGCCGGCGACCTTCGTCGCGCCACCCGCGCCACCTTCAGCACCTCCTCATCACCTGCGCACTCCAGCCCCGACCACCTCCTCTCCCTCTCCGCCTTCTTTCCCTTTTACCGAACTTCCATACCCGAGCCCTAACCCTCACCGCTGCAACCTCCTCGCCGGCGCCCCACCGTCGTCGACCCCATCGCCGTCACACCCTCGGCAACCCCAGTAAGCCTTCTCTTCCCTTCCCCTTCCATTTTCCCTCTGGTTTATCCTTTGGCCGTGCACTAATTTTTCTGGTTTTTTTTTCGCTGTTCGTCGGAATCCGGCCGTGCCGGCGACGGGTCCCGACAATCCAGCGGAGTGCTCTGACCCGTGAGGTCCCTTGGTCCATCGTTTGGGTCTAATCCGTGAACCGTGCGTCCGTCGCGTGTTTCCCCGCCGACGTTACGTTCCGTTTTTCCCGGTTCGCGACCCGTCGAGGCAAGTATTCGATACTTGCTACATGCTATTGCTACTTTATAACTTGCCTTAACATTCATGTGTGGTTTAATGATATATTATTTAGTAAATCACCTTACGTACCTTGCTTCATGTTTAACCCTAGTAGCATGTCAAATAAATTATTTCCTGATAAACCCGTACATGATAGATTGCATTTGATTCATTACTATGATGCTTTATTTCCAGTTTAGTTTAACAAATATGCATAACCGGCTAAATTACAATTGCATTCTTTAAACAGATTATACTTGTCGTGGCATTCTTGGAACACTCAATATATTATTAACCTGACTACAGCAATTACATTCACCGTCCTGTATTCACATGATACTGACACTATCTATTTAACGCAATTGAAAATTGTACAGCTAGATAATAAATTCGATTATTATTTAACGCGTTGATTGGGACATGATGCTGCTTATATATCTGTTTGTGAGCACACCCACGATATCGTTACATCTTGATTGACATTGTCACACATGGTATTGTACCGTTTACTATTGACTTGACCTGATGTACCATGACCTGACCTGTTACCTGATCTCATGCCTAATGCCAACAAACCTGACATGTAGTCC